>JAESUZ010005249.1:0-701386 GCA_017311185.1 Proteles cristata cristata | reverse complement strand
TGTTTCAAGCTTGGATGTGGGGGGCACTGGAGTGTATGGGAATCTGGACTATTAACTAGGTGATGTTGGGGATGGCAAGTAAACTCTCTTGCTTTGTAATACTGACATTGACCAAGTCTTTGTCTCTAAACAAAATTATTTTTGTACAATACTCTCTATTGCCCCAGGAAGAAGCAGTAAGCATCTGCACTATAGTGAGACCCAGACTGAATTTCCCTGAAATCTAGTGACACGCAGGAGGAACGGGGCACTTTGTGCTCAGCTCAGGCTGCCTTCCCTTTCCCCAGTAGCCTATCATGTTCTCTCTCATCATCACCAGAAAGACAGACTTTACAAAACCATAAATCCCCCCAGGGGCACCTGGGTGGCTCAGTCGGTTAAGTGTCTGACTTCAACTCAGGTCATGATCTCACAGTTCATGGGTTCGAGCCCCACATTGGACTGTGTGCTGACAGCTCAGAGCCTGGAGCCTGTTTCAGATTCTGTGTCTCCCTCTCTCTGCCCCTCTCACACTTGTATTCTGTCTCTCTCTCTCTCTCTCTCTCTCTCAAAAATAAATAAACATGAAAAACATAAAAAAAAATTATATCCTCCCCAAATGAAATAGAAAGACATAGCACTAAACTTACAAATTGAAAGATTTTACGTCTACATATGGTAACATTAATGATAGAACAAATATAAAAAGATATGAGAATGTTCTTTGAGAGTTGAGAAAAATGGAATCCAAATTTGCATACTTATCAGAACTATGAGTTATTAAACTGGAGATCCTTGGAGATCATAGCTAAATGTTGGGGAAATCCTACATGGGACAATCAAGCAGCACCAGGGCTTTGGGGCGCCTGGGTGGCTCAGTTGGTTAAACATCTGACTTTGGCTCAGGTAATTATCTCATGGTTTGTGAGTCTGAGCCCTGCAATGGGCTCTGTGCTGACAGCATAGAGCCTGAAGGCTGCTTCAGCCTATGTCTCCCTCTTTCTCTGTCTGTCCCTCCCCTGCTCGCACTCTATGTCTCTCTCTCAAAAAAAAAAAAAAAGAACTCAAGGGATTTTTGGCATTTCTGTCTATGAGCTATTTTTGGCCTGAGTAAACCTGTCATGGCTAATTCTAAATCATGACAGGATGCCTCTCAGGCATCAGAGTTTTTGTGGGAAACTTAGTTTCTTTAGGAAAAACAAGCAGAACCCTCAAGAGTCACACTTTTAAGATCCAGAAACCTGGATCTTAATTATCCTTCAGCGTTTTCATAAATTGCTCTTAAAGGATCCTGTTTCGTTTTATTAAAGACAAAATTCACAATCTCAAAAAATGTATTAAATAATGTGGATTTGGTTGTTTTAACAAAGACTCAACTCATAACAAAAACGTTAACATGGATGACATAGAAAAGTGAAGAAGGTACATAAAAATCATACGTGAATTTCTTCTCCCAAGGATGATCACTGTTTTCATTTGAATGCATTTTCTTCTGTTCATTTTTCTGTGTGTATGTGTGTATGAAGTATAAATTAGAAATTTTATACTTTTCATATACAAGGATTTTACTGCATGTACAATTTTGTATCAGATTTTTTAGTCAATCTTGAGCACATCCATGGAATTAACATTTTCAGTAAAATTTTGAAGTTTATATAATTTTTTCCTTTACATACATATCTCACAATTTACTAGGCTATTTTCACACTGTTAGATATTTAATTTTCTAATAGTTTCTCATTATTTTAATTAGTGGCAGAATTAATGTTTTGATTCATAAGTCATAATTTAAATTTGAGATGATTTAGCAGCATTGCATCCTGGAAATAGAGTTATTGATGAAGAAGATTTCTATGGTTCCTGATTTCTATTGTTAGTTTCCTGTTCTGAATGTTTGTAGCAGTTTACACACCCACAAGTGCCTAGGTTCTTACATTCTTTGCAGGCCATGAATTTTAGAGTATTTTTAGAATTTATTGTTTGAAGATTTTATTATTATTATTATTTTTTAATGTTTATTTATTTTTGAGAGAGAAAGAGAGAGAGAGAGACAGAGCATGAGCATGAGCATGAGCAGGGGAGAGGCAGAGACAGAGGGAGACACAGAATCTGAAGCAGGTTCCAGGCTCTGAGCTGTCAGCACAGAGCCCAATGTGGGGCTTGAACTCATGAACTGTGAGATCATGACCTGAGTTGAAGTCAGACACTTAACCGACTGAGCCACCAAGACGCCCCTGAAAATTTTAAGTAGCTCCCTTAATCCTTGGCTATTGTAAACTTTGCAGTCCTTTATAAGTCAACTAGAAAATTTGTACTTTTTCAGAAAATGTACAGTTGTAGATGAGTGTTCTACTTTTAACTACCCTTGAATTTACTCCCATTATCTTATTTTTATCAAGATGAATTAATGACTTAAGTATAAAAGGAAAACCTCTGACACTATAACACAATACGTCAGTATTTTTCTAGTAACTAGATCAGAAGGGAAATTGTAACTATGAATAAAATAAATCACAAAGGAAAATCTACATATCTGATTAGAAAACTTGTATATTATAAAATAAATAATAATTGGGGAAACATGCCTCTAATATGGTTGCATATTAATGTATCTGTATGAATATGTAATCAATAAGATGTGTATATACCCATACACACCAATGCTAGGATGTATTTGACATTCTGTATGTTAATATTTTCTCATTTTCTCATTTCTAGTTTTATTTATATTATTCTGACTGTTTCTTTATTTCTACTTATTTCATATTTTATGCAATATTACATGGTATATTTCCATTTTATTTGGGTAGATTTTTTTAATGCTTGTCATCAATTTTACATTTATTATCAATGTTTTTCTCAAAACCTTGGTGCAGCTTAAAAGATGTAGGTAAATCTTGGCCTTGGTTTTCAGAGATAATGTGTTATAACTTTAATATGATGAATGATGAGTTCTTGACAGGTATCACTGAATCCCAGCTTGCTCAATAACAGGCAAGTGAAGAAAAAGAAAGCACTTACAAAGTTTAAAAATTGCTTATTTAATTATTATATTTTTTCTGCTGACAGTGTTATATTGAATAATTCTATGGCAAAAAAATCTCATGATCTGTTCAAAAATATTTAACATTTTAAATTCCAGGCTGAATGATTAAATTCCAGCAATAAGATTTTACCATGCTTATTTTCTTAACCTACTAAATAATTTTGAATGTTAATGATAAATTTAATATTTTAAGTGAGAGGGGCATGTTTTATAACACAGCTAATTTTGAAATAGCACAATAATAGACTTGAAAGATATTTTGGAAATAATCTAGTTCAGCATGAGGAAAAAAGATTTAGAAGATGATTTGTACTCAGTTCCAGTAACCTAGGACTCCTGGGGGAAAATGATGTGATCAAATCATCTTGTAAACATGCTTCCTGATGCTATTTATTGATGGGAAGATAAAGGACAGCTCTTATTTGTAGAATGTTTTTAGCAGGGGGTAGATGTTTGTTTGGGTGGTTCACAGCAAAGAAACCAAGAGTCTGTAAATTGATGAGTTCTGATTCACTGGAAAATGTCAGTTTGAATTGTATAGTTATAGGAGTATAAAATAGAGATGTTTCATGATTAAAAGAGCTTTCATTGTACATGTGAGGCCCTCCTTGGCTTACTTAGAGACCTCATATATTAAATCTGGACTAGAGGATATCTAATACATCAAGGAAAGACCCGAACAGCTAGTTTGGTAATGGCAGAAGTTTCCATATTGCCTATGTTTCACAACCACCACTATCCATTGATTTATCAATAAAAAATGACACTGGTAAGAGATATGACTCATGTAAGTGGTGACTTAAAAATCCATCCTTCTGTGTAATCTTCAACCTCTTTATTCACAGTTGACAACAGAGACCCAGATGGGGGTAAATAACTTTCCCAGTGGTGCTCTATCTGTGGAGCTCTGACACTCAT
Organism: Proteles cristata cristata; assembly: GCA_017311185.1. NCBI lineage: Eukaryota > Metazoa > Chordata > Mammalia > Carnivora > Hyaenidae > Proteles > Proteles cristata. The sequence goes on along the minus strand of JAESUZ010005249.1, from coordinate 697,443 downwards.
TAGATGTGTGACCTTGAAGAAGTTACTTAATATTTTAATGCTCCGTTTTTTCATTTGTTAACTGGAAATAATAATAATATCTGCCTCAGAGGTTATTGTTTAGATTAAATGAGCTAATTTGAGGCAGTGTAATCAGAATATTTCCTGGAACTATCATAGAAATGGTGTGTTTATTGTATTATTATTATCTAGCAAGCACAGTAGAATTGTATGAATCGGAGTTTAATTTTTGGTTTCTGGTCCAGCACCCTGTTTTTATCTTTTAGGCTTCATGAATTTCTCTATTACTGAAGGAGAAAATCTTAATACAACAAATATTTCAAAATATTCTCTTAGTTCCATAAAATGATAAGTAATTAGAATTCTTCTCTTTCAGGACTGTATAGGCAATGCTTTTGAATATCAGATTATTAGTGCTTAGAAAAAGGGTTAGTAGATTCTACAATTTAGAATAGAAATCATCCCTCTAACCATATTCCAATTCACTTTTCCTTCCGAACAAGTACAATTTAAATTAATAATAGGTGAGAAAGGGATATCTCTATTATAGATAGTTTGTAGCTTTAGAAATTTATATTACAGGAGTTTCAGGGGAGGTCCTGTGTCTAACTATTAAGCTTTGCTTATTACATGACAAATACTTGCTAAATGTGTTCACATAAACTCATCTCACTTAATGAGCATGATAATTAATGAGATAGGTATTTTAATTGATCCTTACTGTATAGAGGATGATATTGAGCAAGAAATGTTTAATAAGGTTTTCAACTTCCTATACATGACTAGTGGTTGCCTGGCTATTAAAGACCAATGATCTTATCTAGTGTCAGACTTCTTGCTTTGCTGTACCATACTGGACAAATGAGTTCTCTGAGTCTTCATCTTCTTCTCAGTAAAATAGTAGAAAATTGAGATTAAAGTATTCAAAGCATTTAGTGGAGTCCCTGAAATATCATCTTAGCCTATTAAATTAATAAAAAGAAATTGGTGGTCACATAGATAATGAACAACAGAATTAGAATCAATCCTGATCTATCAAAGGTCATTATTGCTTACAGAATTGAAGGGAATACTTATAGAGATGGTAATTATTTGGTTAATTTTTAAATTTTGATGGATTTATTTTGCTTTAACTCTTGTTGAACATAGTTCTTAAAAACAAAACCTCTTGCTATCACAATGTTAACGATTTTCTTTTAAGAACTGAGTGGTATAGTTGGGGAAAATTAGGATAAATAAAAGGAAATGGAGAAAGGAGGCAGAGAAATTTAAAAGGCAGTCTAGTTAATTTGTTCTCATGTAATTTTACACTGAAAGGTAACTCCATTGAATATAATAAGATATATACTCTCTTATAAAAGAAGACATCATTTTACTCTTTTTTTTAAAAAAAATCTCTACACCTAACATGGGGCTCAAAATCACAACCCTGAGATCAAGAGTCAGGCGCTTTACTGACTGAGCCAGCCAGGAGTCCCAGTAGATGTCACTTTAATATATTGGACAAATGTATATTTTTATATAAATGGGATAACAAAATACAAGTTTACAGATATTAGTGTTTTTATTAAGGATTTGTATTTCTGCATGAGATAGGAAGAAAGTGGAGTTTGGCAAAATCCATAATCTGAGACAGAAATATAATTTATAAAACAAATTTTTTTCACCAGAATAAGTACCTTTCAGTTTTTGCGTGTTGGTATTGTATGATTCATCACTCATTGCATTGAATATTTCATTTTCTTGTCATATCTGTTAAATAAGAAATTACATCTTTAATTATAGTTCGAGAAAGCACAACTTTGAGAACATCATTTGTATTTCAAACATACATTACTTTCCAATGCTTTCAATTTACAGCAGAAGTATCAGTTCTTGTCAAGTATATATCAATAAGTCTCATAGATTAGGTGTTGTACAGAGTTGATAACATCTATCTTCACAGAATTTATGGTTTAGGAAAGTAGAATAGACATAACACTGCCTGCATAAAACTAGTCTATAAATGCTTCATATCTCACAGTACATTTCATTGGGACTTATCTCCTTGGGTACCAAGAAAATAATTTTATAAAGATGTACAGAGTTCGATTCAAGTAAGCAAATATATATTGCTGGTAAATGTCAGTAAGAACTTAAAACCTGATCTCACATAGCAAATTTGGCCTTCTTTCCATAGATGATATTGTTTTTCTTTTCCAATAAATACTGTTAGAGGTAATAAAAACAAAATATAAAAAATATTATTTTCTTGGATCACTTTAAACATTTTTATAAGATTTTAATTTGGTTTAATTAATTAATTATTTTATTTTTGAGAGCAAGAGAGCAGATCCTGATGTGGGCTTGATCCCATCGCCAGGACATCATAACGTGAGCCAAAATCAAGAGTCTGGCACTCAACTGATTGAGCCACCGAGGTACCTCAAATTTAATTTAACTTAAATTCCAGTGCTATATTGGTTTCAGGTTTAAGGTACAGTGATTCAACAGTTGTACAAGATTATTTTTACATTATTTTGCATATTTAAGAATTTTGATAGATTTGTACTGTATTGCAAATGGAATGGCAGTTACATATTACTTATGAAGGAGTTTATCAGTTGATGAATAAGGCCAAGTTAAATGATTAAAAATTTTTCATATGTTTATTTATCTGAGAGAGAGAGAGAGAGAGAGAGAGAGAGAGAGAGAGAGAGAGAGAGAGAGAAGAGAAGGGGCAGAGAGAGCTCCAGGTTCTGAGCTATCAACCCGGAACCCAATGTGAGGCTTGAACTCACGAACATTGAGATCATGACTTGTGCCAAAGCTGGATACTCAATTGACTGAGCTATCCAGGTGCCCCAAAGTTAAATGATTTTTAAAGGTTTCTACATAAGAGTGGTTAGCCGGGATCAATTAAAAAAACAATAATACTGAATTTTACTCAATCTACCTGCCTGTTCTTGGATTCCAGTGGTTGTTATTCTTTTTGCTTTTTACTTTTTTTGATTTGGTTTTCAAGGCTAAAATTTGGGAGGCACTTTGAAGAATTAAAAGTATCTAAGGATAGAAAACATAGGCAAAAATTATGTCAATCACTGTTACAGTGTGTAAATATCTCTAAGCCATAAAAATTCAGGTATAAAAAAATTCACTCAGTTGCTTAAATTTTTTCCTTACCACTTTTAAGATTTTCTCCTTGATTTTGGTTTTTGGGAGTTTTATTATGATGTGTTTGGTATGTGCCTTTCCATCAATTTCTTAAGATTCTGCTTCTTGGATATGTAGATTAATGTTTTTCATAAAATTTTGGAACATTTTAGTCTTTATTTTTCTGAGTCTTTTTTCTTCTCTCTCTTCCAGCACTCCTACTGTGCATTTGTTGGTATACTTGTTGGTTCTTATATTACTCTGAAGTCTTGTTTTTTAAAAATATTTTTTCTTTCTGCTTTTCAGATCATATAATCTCTATCAATCTACCTTTAAGTTTACTGATATTTTCAGTTATTATATTTTCCAACTCCAGAATTTCTATTTGGTTCTTTTTATCATTTCCATCTCTTCATTGATATTCTCTAGTAGATTAGATATTGATCATATCTTCCTTTATTTCTTCTACTTATTTATTGATTATTTTTAATTAATTACCTTCCTTTATTTCTTTAAGCAGTCCTTCAGTTCTCTGAACACAATTATAACGACTGCTTAGAAATTTTTGTTGGTTGACATCTAGGCCTGTCACAGTCAGTTTTTGTTGATTTTTCCCCCTGTACTTGGTGGATTTTTTCCTGTTTCTTTTCATGACTTCTAGTTCTTTGCTCAAAATTAGACATTTTAAATAATGTGTCAAACCTGGGTATGGATTCTCCCAGAGGCATTTTTTAAAGTTTATTTCTTTATTTTGAGAGAGACAGAGAGAGAGAGAGAGAGAGAGAATGAGACAGAGAGCAAATGAGCGGGGGAGGGACAGAGAGAGAGAGAGAGAGAACCCCAAGCAGACTCGGTGCTGCCAGCACAGAGCCCAACATGCGGCTTGAACCCACAACCTGCAAGATCATGACTAGAGCTGAGATCGAGTTGGATGCTTAACTAGTGAGCTACCCAGGCACCCCACAAGGGTTTTTGATATTATTTCCTGTCTCTGTATAGGCATAAAAATTCCAACCCCAGTTCCTGTTTCTATATGCCCTCTGCTCTCAAGGCAGCTAGAGTGCCAGCAAAAATGTTTGCTGCTTTGGTATGGGTTTATCTTTGTGCATTGTGTATCTTTATAACTTTTTAATTCTATAAATTATTTAAATATTAAAAAAGATTTTTTTCTCCTGGCAATATAGGCATACTTTGTTTTATTGTGCTTTCCTTTAGTGCTTTGCAGATATTGCATTATTTACATATTGAATATTTGTGGCAACCCTACACGGAGCAAGTCTATAGTGCCATTTTTTCAATAGCATTTGTTTATTTTTTTTTTGTCTCTGTCACATTTTGGTAATTCTTGCAATATTTCAAGCTTTTCATTATTATCCTATTTGTTATGATGATCTGTAATCAGTGATTTTTAAAAAAATGCTTATTTATTTATTTTGAGAGAGAGAGAGATAGAGAGTGAGCAGGAGACAGACAGAGAGAAAGGGAGACAGAGAATCCCAAGCAGGCTCTGCACTTCCAGTGTGGAGCCTGATGTGAGGCTTGAACTCATGAGCCATGAGTTCACGACCTGAGCTGACGTTAAGAGTTGAAAGCTTAACCGACTGAGCCACCCAGGCGTCCCTGTGATCACTGATCTTTGGTGTTACTACTGTAATTGTTTTGGGGTGCCATGGGCTGCACCTATATAACACAGCAAACTTAATAAATGTTGTGCGTGTTCTGACTGCTCCACTGGCTGTTTCTCTACCTCTCTCTCCCTCTTCTTGGGCTTCCTAGTTCCTGAGACACAACAACTCAGTTAATAACCTTACTATGGCCTCTAAATGTTCAAGTGAAAAGAAGAGTCACACATCTCTCACTTTAGATCAAAAACTAGAAATGATAAAGATTAATGAGGTCAAAAGCCCAGGTATGCCAAAAGCTGAACCTTGTGCATCAGTTAGCCAAGTTGTGAATGCAAAAGTTCTTGAAGGAAATGAGAAGTGCTATTCCAGTGAACACACAAATGATAAGAAAGTGAAGCACCTTACTCTGATATGGAGAAATTCTGAGTGATCTGGAGAGAAGATCACACCAGCCATAATATTCCCTTAAGCCAAAGCATCATCCAGAACAAGGCCCTAACTTTCTTCAATTCTATGAAGATTGGGAAAGGTGAGGAAGCTGCAGAGGTTGGTCCTTGAGATTTAAGGAAAGAAGCCATTTCCATAATAAAAAAGTGCAAGATGAAGCAGCAAGTGCTGATGTAGAAGCTGCAGCAAGTTCTCCAGAAGATTTAACTCAGATAATTAATGAAGCTGGCTATGCTACACAACAAATTTTCCATGTAGACTCAACAGCCTTCTGCTGGAAGAAGATGCTATCTAGGACTTTCATAGCTACAGAGGGAAAGTCAGCATCTGGCTTCAAAGCTTCAAAAGATAGGGACACCTTGGGTGGCTCAGGTTTTGGAAAAACTCAGACAATTACATATGTCCAGGAAACCCAAGACAAATTTGGTGGATACTAAATTTAGTTAACATACCTAATATTAACTCATAGCAATTCATAAGGTTCAGAACTGTAAGGGAGGTATACCCAGATCTGACATTAGAAACTTGACTCTGGTGCTATTAATCTCTATTAAAGTCCTTACAGAAAGATTATGTGAAGGCAGAGTGTAGCGAGTTTGGCCAAAGTACTCCATGTTATTGTTGTCTTGGGACCCATTTTGAATGGCTTAATGGCCTACAGGAATCTCAAACTGACTCCAGCTCTTCCTGCAAGCTTAAGCAAAGTCACAAGCAAATTTAAGTTACTGATAAGACTTCCCCAGCAGCCCCTGTAAATAATAGTCTCCCCTACTTCCCAGGGCCCTCCCCTTCTGTATCCCTTTGCTAAGACCCCCAAGAAGCTTACCAACAGTCCACTATTTTTTATTTGAATTGACCAATCTGGCCCTAGCTGGGGAACCCAAAGCACTTAACCCGTAGACCCTAATAAAGGCATGTGCCCCAGGTCCCGGTTGTCTGTCTGCACTCTGCCTTGACTTCCCAAAGTGACCTCTCAAGGCACTTATCGTATACTTCTTCCAGGACCTGTGATTAATTAACTTCGCTGTTTCATTTTGTCTCTCCATCTTTTGGTCTTTTGTTGAACTGTGGCTAGCCATCCAATTCCCTGGTCTCTGCTTTATAAATATTAATTTAATAAAGTCACAACACAGAGAGAAGATAACCAAGTGAAGGTGGAAGCAAAGATTTGGGTTGTCAATCTCTGCCTTGGCAGAGCCACCAGCCAAGGAACACCTGGGGCCGCCACAAGTTGGAAGAGGCAAGGCAAGATTCTTCTCCCGAGGCTTCAGACGGAGCATGATCTGTGAAAGGAATCTATTCAAAGTACCCCCGTACTGCAGCCAATCTTGCAGTCAGAACTCAACAGGTGTCTGCCCTTGGCTCTAACTCTATTTCTCTAGGTCACAGCGCCTTCCATTCTTGGAAGGTAAACCTCAACTACAAACCATATTCTTCTCTAGCCTGGACCACAACCAGATCCCAGACGAGCCCTGGACAGAGCTCCTTGAAGAACCTGACCCTTCTCTACCTGGCCCCTCCCTAGGTCTTCACTGCTCTCCCGCACCCCCCATGGGCACATCTGCAACCCTCTCACATACTTCTAAACCCCTTAAAAGGCCCAGCCTGACAGAAACTCATCCCTGATCTCTCTCTTGATATCTGGCCCCTCTCCTCCCTTGTAGAGTGAGTAAACTCTGTCCTGCTTGTTGATCTATTCTGTGCAATTCTTTGGTGCCTGCATCCCTGGCCACCCTAGCAATCTGTGACCTCTTTGATTTCAATCTTACACCCTCCAGAACACAAGAGAATACTTTTGTGTTAATTTATTGGTTTAAGACCCAATTTGTGATACCTTGTTATCAGCCCTGGAAAATGAATATAGGGAGGCTGCTTCTTTTGGTTTTGACAAGCCTGGAAACCACTTTTTCATCTTATGCTTTTATTTTGGCTACCCTGTGTGATGTTGAGAAAGTGATGTTGCTAGGAAAATGGATTTATAGGATTTATGGAATGTAAGTGCTTATAAGTAACTTCAAAACTTAATATCAAACCATTCACGACCAAAGGGAGAAAAACATTTTCATAAAACTGTTTCTATTTCCCTTCAGGAGAATTGACTGAGACAAATGATGCTTTGTTGTCTAAAGCTAGGAGAGATGTTTTCACTTTCTAGACATTGGGCCATGAAATCTGTCAATCCTATTAAATATGTTGTGTATCTCTGAACAATTTCTGTAGACGAAAAAAAGTAGAAGACATAGCCTTGTTTCACCAAGAAATGACAAATGATTCGACTTGTTCTCATTCTAATCTAAAATATTGATTTTTGGGGTGCCTGGATGGCTCATTGGTTAAGTGTCCAATTCTTGATTTCAAGTCAGGTCATGATCTGATGGTCTGTGAGACTGAGCTCTATGTTTAGCTCTGCCCTGACAGTGTGGAGTTTGCTTGGGATTCTCTCTCTCCCTCTCAAAAATAAACATTAAAATAATACAATATTAATTTTTATATATTTGTCTCCCTATTATGTTTTAAAAATATATTTAGCATTTCAAAACTATTACTCAAAATATAAATAACACTGGAAGAGCAATGAGTATCTACTCAGATTAATGATTTCTTGAATCATAGATTTAATAATAAATCCTTTATAAGTTGAATTAAATAGATTAACCAAAATAGACTAAAATAACAAAAGCCACTCCATCCTTCACTAACCAGCTAAAATGGATCAAGATAGAAAAGAGAAGGCCCAGTCATGAAAAAAGGAGCAAATAACATCCCTTAGATACATCCTTTTTCCTTCTTGAAGACCTTAAAATCACAAATCTCTGCTATAAATTAGCTTAGGATCTTACAGAATCTGGAGAAAATCCTTTGGATGTTGTTTTCTTTTGCATTGAAATGTGGGGTCATCTAGCAATACAGACATTTCTACACTAGCCTTTTTTTGCTTTCCTTTCTTTTATTTTCTCTCCACTGTTACAATGTGTCCTGAGCAGACTCACAGTGCTCTTTCAATCAGATATGAACTTGAATCATGTAAAAGAAGTTCTGATTTAGGGGAGGACTTGCCAATTTGGCATTTCTTATGTTACTATTTCAGAGTTTGGCTCTATGGTATTCTTCTCAACTTCTTCAAGCATTCAGATTTCAGTAAGATTTTCTGGTGAGCAAATGAAATCATAGCCAGTGATATAATAGTTGTTAAAATCAATTGAGTAAGCAAGGCATTCAGGCTTCATTTTCCTTTATATATAGAAGCCATTGGGATCACCCATCTGCAAGAGATAGTTTTCATTTCCTTTGGTTCCAAAGCTCTAAAATAAATTGTTTATTAAATGTTATATAAAAAATAATGGACTTTGCAGCACTGTAATTCTCTGTCATAAAAAAGCAATCAACTTGGTGTAGATAACACTAGTGCCTGAACAATGCAAGCTATTATGTAAAATTGGAAGGAAATGTACAATAAATTATGTGCTATGCACTTATGCTTGCTAGAGGCAGAATCTCTCTTGCTCTCTCCTTTTGAAGCAAGTCCTTGCATGGCTATGGTTTTCCTTTATGCATTTTGCTTTCTATATGTGTATCATCTTGAATAATGTGTGTGTCTGTGTGTAGATAATAGACAGATCAATAGATAGAAGATAGATAGATAGAAAAACACCTAATATAGGAAGGAAACTTAGAAATCATGATACCACTCCTATACCCTACACCAAATTAAAAACAAAAATTTCTAGCACAAAACCTTTTAAAAGTGCTCAGGAATGCTTTAGTACATTAATTAATTTCCATGAAATTAACATTCATTGAAGGTTTGTACCAATTTATATGGCCACCAACAGTGCACAAGAGCAACTGATTCATGGAAGTATTTTCAAGTTTTTAAAATTTTGACAGTTTGATAACATGTGAATAGTACTTTATTGTTGCCTTATTTTGTGTCTTTGAAAACAAGCTTCATTATCTTACTGCATACTTAATAATCATTTATGTTTCCTTTTCTAGGGAGTAACTGTTAGAATTACCTTTTATGTTTTACAATTGAGACTTTTATTATTTTCTTTAACTTACTTGGTAGAATACTCTTATCAAATGTTTTCCTTTTTGTATATATTTTAAATACATGTCAGTTTTCAGTTTATTTTAAAATTATTTTTGTGATTTCTGCCATATTGACATAACTTTTTATATTTAAATTTATCAATTCATCCATTTCTCATTTCTTTTATATAGACAATATACAACTCAAGATCAGATAAATACCCATGTATATATTTTACAGTTCTTATTTAAAGAGATTAACTATTAAATCTTTCTGTAATTCATTGTAAAGATAGGAATATTTTCTAATAAATGTTTGTCCATTTGCTAACTAATCCTCTTATCACTGATTTAAATCTCATCATTGCATTATTTCCTTGTAATAAGGTTTATTTTGTGATTTTCTGTTATGTTACAAAGATTTATGTAGTCTAATTATAGAACAGCATTACTAATTATGTGTTCCATAATAACTGGTGGTAAAATCAATCTCTATTATTCTTCCAAATCAAAACATTGTTGAGGATTCTTAAAATGTAATTTACAGTTAGTTTTTCAAGTCCAAAAATATGACTTGGGTACTTGTTTGAAATTATTTTATATTTATTGATGCAGTTTAGAAACATGGTTTAGTTGGCATAATGTTGAGCCCAGAGCAGGAGCCAGGAGACAGAACTCTCAAGTTCAAGTCCTGGTTTTATTACTTCCTGTCTTCGTGATCTGTGCCCCAGCTAGGCATAGACTCTAAGTTACTTAGCTTCTCTATGCCTCAGTTTTTCTCATCTGTAAAAGGCAGAATAAAAGTATCTACCTCCTTGGGTAGTAGTCAGAATTAAATAATATAACATTACATAGATTATTGTCTGGTACATAGTGTTATTTAAGAATTTCTCTCTTTTTTAAAGTTTATTTATTTATTTTGATAGAGAGAGAGCGAGAGCAAAAGGGGAGAAGGGCAGAGAAAGAGAGAAGAGAGAGAGAATCCCAAACACGGTCCATGCTGTCAGCGTAGAGCCTGAATTGGAACTCAGTCTCACAATCCTTCAGATCATGACCTGGACCAAAATCAAAAGTTGGAGGCTTAACCAACTTAGCCACCCAGGCGCCTCAAGAATTTCTTATTCAAAACTACATTTGTTTCTTTCAGTAGAATATTTTTACTAGATTTATAAAAGTATTGCATTTTTCTTGTTACACTGAGTTCTAATTCTACCCTCTACCCCTAGCTCTCAGTAGCTTTATTTCTTTCCTTCTGTTTCCTTGGTTTAGCTTTAGGTTAATTTTTCTTTTCTTTTTTCTTTTTTTAAATTAGGTCAAGTTCTCATTATTGTTTTCTTTTACATGAACTATTAGGGATGTGAATTTCTCTGAGTACAGCATTTGCTATATTTGTTAAATGTTATCTGTAGTAGCGCATTCTCATTTTTCCTTGGTCTATAATCTTGTTGGCTATGCTATAGTTTGTAAGTAAATTTACTCACATTTAAATATGTGCAATGCTTTAAAAATTTTAATGGTAATTTGAATTATTTGATGACAACTTAATTGCCATATCACATTTCTGTTTTGTGTCCAGTTTCTTTTTTATTTTTTTGCATATTGTTTATTTTCCCATCCACAGTGTTTGCTTACCATTTCACCTTTCACCTTTTTTACAGTAGGCAGTTAGTTTGGCTCTCCAGGAGGTCTGCAGGCCAGCAAAGAGGAAGTCATGGCTAAGGCTAACTGTGAGGAAGTCAGAGGCCTATCCTGGCAACATTCTAAAACAAAACCACCAGAAACAAGATCAAACCAGACAGGCCCTGAATAGCTGACAAGGTAGGCCAAAGTCCACATTATTCCTCCATTATTCGATATTAACACATTAAAATCTCCTCTCTGAGGGTGCCAAGACAAGGAACCTCTGGCCAAACAAGGAAGAGAAATGCCGAGATCAATAGCCTCTGGTGACATCTTTTGGATGGGCTGTCAAGGTCTTAGGGCCTGAGGTCTCTCCACTCTATGTGGTAACAACTTCTTATTTCACAAAAGCTAGATGTTTTGGATTTTATGGCAGTACAAGTTTATTTTTAATAAATATTTTTATTTTTCAAATGTGTGCATTTCTTCTAATAGTTGAATTATATATATTATTTTTTTAACTGAATATTTTCACACACCTATTAGTCTTTGAATTCATCTGATTGATCAGAGATCTTTCTATTATTACTTTTATATTGAAAGCAGGGTGAAGGGAGTCACCTCAGTTTCTCTCAGTTGCCTCCTTTCTATACTAACATAATCTTCAAGGCATTAAATCTATTTCCTGGTTGGGGCACCTGTGTAGCTCAGTTGATTAAACATTGGACTTCAGCTCAGGCTGTGATCTCATAGTTTGTGAGTTTGAGCCCCTCATCAGGCTCTTTGCTGTCAGTTCAGAGCCTGCTTCAGATCCTCTGTCCCCCTCTCTCTGCTGCTCCTCCACTTGTATTCTCTCTCTCTCTCAGAAGTAAACAAAAAAAAATGTTAAATCTAAGCCCTGGTTGATATGCACAAACCCTAATCAACTTCTTGATATTTTATCATCCTTTAATAACTACTGGTGTGAAAATATATCTCCTCATGCTAATGATGAGGTTTTGGGCTGGTGGTGGGGGTTTGGAGCTGAAAGCCAAGAAAAAATCCTTGAAGACACCTTTGGTGAAAAAAGGTGATTTTATGAAATCATGAGGACCGGACCCGTGGGCAAAAAGAGCTGCACTGGGGTTGTGCAGAGTGACTGGTTATATACTATGGAGTTGGGGGAGGTAAAGTCAAGAAGAAGTTTCTTAAAGGGACTTCCATATGCTAAAGAAGACTCACAGGTTACTGGAGACTTAGTTATTGTCAAGCTAAGGTTATTTCCACCTTCTAGCATAGCATTAACATGAAGCCAGTAGAGAGTTCCTGGACTTTAGGCTGTTGATAAGATTGCCCTTTGTTGGTATTTGTAAACTAATGAAGACTCCTGTCTGTTTGACCATTTGTTTCATGCCTTTTCTTTTGTGCTTGGGCAGCCAGGACTGTCTGAGGAATGTCACACATATCCCACCTAGGGAGAGGAACATGCTAGCTAGTGCTTGGCTCTCAGCTTGCCTTGTGGTCCCTCATCACTAATAACTGAGTTACAAAATGAAGTATATGAAATATAAAATATAAAATTTATTTCTAGAGAGTTTGAAGCAGTTTGCACCTTCCATCAATATTTTCCTGGGTACTGCTTCTGAGACAAGAGACTGACCTTGGGCAGGTAGGGAGAAGTGACACCTTGTTAACAGCAACAGAGCAGAAACACCACTCCCTGGAACAAACTGCCTCGGACCATAAGTGATTCAGCAGCTGCACAGTAACTGACCTTCAAGAGGTTCCGTCACTATAACTGATACAAGCCCTCTTTCTCAGATGCCTCAGTGGCCTCCTCTTTAAGAAGCCCCTTCAGGTTAGTGGGAGTTTTTTTCTTTTGTTTCATTCTTGCCCTAATAAACTTGGTGTCTTTGCTGATCTTAATCTTGCTCATGGGTTCCACTCTTCAGCTCCATCAGAACACAATCCTGGGTTTTAAAAAAAATGGTTATGCTTTTTCAACTGCCTTTTTTTTCCCCCCACAACAAAGCAAAGCTCCTGTCTTCAATACAAAAATTATTGGAAAGGCAGCTTTATACTGAATATACAAATGTGAGGAAGCATGGGAAATCAGCTCCCAGATAGGTGGTAGCTCTCTTTTCTCTGGTCTGAGAAAGGACTGGCCATGTAATGCATAGGTTTGGTACATAAAGCTGGGTGGTTTAGTATGGAATATACTTTCAGTTGCCCACCCAATATTTATTTCCCATCTCTCTCATAACAATCCAGACTCTGGCCATGTACCATGATTTGCTTAAGCTAATTATAACTATCCTGTTGTCCTTTGCCAGATTGTTTGCAATTCGTCCAATGACATTTTAGTGTGAGTGTGATGGGGTGGTTTCTGGGAATGCAATGGTTGAGAGAGTCTGTGTTGTGTGATCAGAGATCTTGGTCTTTGGATTTCCCATGAGAAGATTTATGTGGTTATAGAAGCTCAAATAAGGACAGCCAGAAGGAAAGTTGCAACCACAAAGCAGTTTATTGAAACAGAATAACTCTCACGAAGCAGTTTATTGAAACAGAATAACATCCCACTCTCAAGGTGGGATGGTGGGCAGGTTCCACAAAGGGGAACCGGCCTGTAGATTTTTTTTTTTATAATTGGATATTATTGAGTCTGTCTGGGTGAGGAGGAGCTGTGACACACAGTGGAGTAGTCTCTAACGGGGGCTGCTTCGAATCATTTGGGAAACTCCCACAGGTTGGAAGAGGGAGTTTGTGACCCTACCAGGTTTGTACCAGAACCATCATGGCAGCCGTTCTTCATTGGTAGGGGCTGTTCCCTCAATGGAAATGCATTATAAAAGTGTAGGAGTTGCCCTAGAGCATAAATGGAAGACAAGAGCATATGTTTTGCACCTGTGGCTCTTGATCTGTCAGCCTCAACATCTTAGAAACCACAAAGTCAGGATGTTGTGCTCTGGGCTTATAGTGTGTAGCCTATTTATCACCGTCATTGCCTCCAGCTCATGTCCCTATCATTCTCCTTTAAGAATTTGGGACTCTGCCTCCAAGTGCTCTTTCCATTACTCTTGTCTGGCTTCTACCTAACAGGAAGACTTTAGCTTGACTGATAAAAAAGAAACGTGTGGCTGACACTTCCTCTTCCTTTGCTTGTTTTTACCTTTATTTTATTTAAAAAAATTTTAAAGCTGGGGTGCCTGGGTGGCTTAGTTGGTTAAGCGTCTGACTTTCGCTTAGGTCATGATCTCATGGTTCGTGGGTTCGAGCCCCGCGTTGGGCTCTGTGCTGACTGCCAGCTCAGAGCCTGGAGCCAATTTCAGAGTCTGTATCTCCCTCTCTCTCTGATCCTCCCCTGCTCACGCTGTCTCTCTCTCTCCTAGAAATAAATAAAAAATATTTAAAAAAATTTTAAAGGTTATTTATATATTTCAAGAGAGAGAAAGAGTGCATGCATGTGAGTGGGGGAAGGGCTTAGAGAGAGGAAGAGAGAGAATCCCAAGCAGACTCCAAACTGTCAGCACAGAGACCAACTCGGGGCTTGACTTCAGGACCAGTGAGATCATGACCTGAGTCAAAATCAAGAGTCGGTTGCTTAACCAGCTAAGCCACCCAGGTGTGCCTGTTCTTTTTAGCCTTGAATTCAGTCCTGATACTGTGTTGCAGCAGCTTTCTTGTGACCATGAGGCAACCAAATATGATTATGAATGGAAAAGGTAGGCAAAAATATAAAGAGGTCTTAACCCTGGGTCTTTATGACATTGCTGATCACTGAACTACAACAATAGCAAACATCAGGCTTCATTTCATATATAAAAACAAGCATTTATTTAAGCCACTGACAATTGGACTCTTTACTTGAATTTGAAAGCATTCCTTCTCAAAGAGGTGTCTGCTACCATTTACTCTATTATTTTACCTCAAGCTTACATTAGCATTTGAGTAATAGAAATTCATTATAAATTTTTGTAAATTATTGGCTAACATTATAATATCCAGCATCAACAAATCTTTATATTATTTTACAAGTATATTTATAGATTTTGCATTCAAAGACTAAAGGCAGGAAAATAAATTGCCCATAGATTATGAGTGTAACTCCAAGTCAGGGTATAAGCAAATTACTTATATGACTACAATTTCCATTTTGCAAAGGTAGGACAATTTAGGGTTTTTAATATGGAATACAGACATACAGGTTTATATCTTCACTTTCCATTTTCACTTCTGTTATGGGTCGAAAATTCTACAAACAAGATATGAATATAAAACTACTGTCAACCTACATGTTCCACTCTACAGTTAACCATCAGATGTGATATTATAATACTTTTCCTTTTATGGAGAGGTATACTTTCAGAGGACTGCTGCAGAAACAGAGAAAAGATATCTCTGGATTAGACCACAGAACTTCCAATCTTCGTGGTTATGAATTTTGGAGACTGTTTTCTGTTGAATAACTTAGATTTTTTTCTATAATAATAGCTACCATAATTCATTTGGTTTACTGTTTTTTTCCCCCTGCTTTATAGTAGCAACTCCTCAGACAGAGGCTATTGTATCGGGCATATAGAAGGTACTCTATAAAAGCCTTCCTTGCTGAATAAATGAGTTAATGATATGGCTTTCAGATTGTTTTTTAAAAATGTTTTAATGTTTATTTATTTTTGAGAGAGTGCAAGTGGGGGAGGGGCAGAGAGAGAGGGAGACACAGAATCCAAAAGGGCTCTAGGCTCTGAGCTGTCAGCAGACAGCTGGGCTTGAAGTCACTGACTGCAAGATCATGACCCGAGCCAAAGTTGGATGTTCAACCAATTAAGCCATCCAGGTGCCCCTCAGGTTTTTTTTTTACAGTGAACTCTATGGGGTACTTGGGTGGCTCAGTCGGTTAAGAGACTGACTCTTGATTTCAGCTCAGGTCACGATCTCACAGTTCCTGAGTTTGAGCCCCATGTTGGGCTCTGCCCAGACAGTGTCAAGCTGGCTTAAGATTCTCCTCTCTCTCTGCCCCTTCTCCACTTGCTCTCTTTCAAAATAAATAAACTTAAATAAATTAAAATGGACTTTATATTTTAGGGTAGTCTTAGGTTCACAACAAAACTGAATGGAAGGTACAGAGATTTCCTTTGTACTCCCTACCCCCTACCTATCACAAGCCTCCCTCACAGTCAACATTCCCCTTCAGAGTGGTATATTTATTATACTTGATGTATCTACATTGATATATCATTATCACCCAAGGGCCACAGTTTATACTACAGTTCACTCTTGGTGTTGTATTTACCATTATAGTCATAAGAATAGTTTCACTGCCCTAAAAGTTCTCTGTACTTTGCTGATTGATCCCTCCCTTCCCCCACCCCTCAACCCCCTAACAACAGCTTATTCCTTTACTGCCTTCATAACTTTTCATTAGGTTCATTGGAATCATACATTGCATAGATTTTCAGTTTGGCTTCTCTTACTTAGTAATATGCATTTAAGGTTCCCTGTGTCATTCATAGCTAGATGGCTCATTTCTTTTCAGCATTAAATAATATGCTATTGTCTGGGTGCACCACAGTTTATTTATCCACTTACCTACTGTAAGACATTTTGGTGGCTTCCAAGTTTTGCCAAATATGAACAAAGCTACTAGAAACAACTATGTGCAGTGTTTTGTATAGACAAATTGTTTTTTAGCCTCTTTGAGAAATATCAAGGAGTGCAGTTGCTAAATTGAAAGGTAACAGTATGTTTAGTTTTGTAAGAAACTGTCTGTCTTTCAAAATGTCTATACATTTTGCATTTCTACCAAGCAGTGAATGAGCATTCCTGTTGCTTCATATCCTTACTAATGTTTATGTGCTATCAGTGTTTGGGATTCTGGCCATTCTAAAGCTGTAACATAATATTTTAATTTGTGGACTCTGACTAATGATTATCACCAAAGGTTTGCTTTCTTTACTTTCTTTACTTGCTTTCTTTACTTTTTCTGAACTGGAAAATAAAAGATAAAATTCTTAAATTTCGTTTTGTGATTTTTAACCTTGAGGCATGTTTCAACAATATAAAGAGGATGTTGATCTTTGCATGTGAATCTTCCTATTCTGAATATTTTTTAAATCATATTTGCTTTTCTTAAAAAGCAACTGATACTTGGGGTGCCTGGGTGGCTCAGTCAGTTGGGTGTCCGACTTCAGCTCAGGTCACGATCTTGTATTTGTGGGTTTGAGCCCTGTGTCGGGCTCTGTGCTCACAGCTCAGAGCATGGAGCCTGCTTTGGATTATGTGTCTCCCAAACCCCCGCCTCTTCCCTGCTTGCACTGTCTCTCTCTCTTTCTCAAAAATAAATAAATATTTCAAAAATAAACTGATACTTAATATGTTTGGCTCAATATGAATCATAAATTAAAAGATCATTTTTCACAGACCTGATGAGTTTTTAACATCTACAATTATATATATTACCCTGAAAGTGAGCATAAGGTTTTCTGGATATGAGACATTATTACTTAAATCAATAAATGCAGGGACCTGTAAGTGCAGAAAAGGAACCGTGAAATTATGAATCCGCTAATTCCTACAGGCTACATGCTCTCTGCTTTCCCTCCTAGGGGAGACCTTTGCTCCCTAGTCCTTTCCAATCTTCTGATGATGTAAACTACTGATTCTGCAGATCAGAGTTTCATTCCCCACTTGAAAAGTGAACAGACTCTAAATCTCTCTCATTGTCTGTGGCTGTTCAATCATCCTTTAAATTTCAGGTTTGTTTTTAAATATTTTTTTAATGTTTGTTTTTATTTTTGAAAGAGAGAGATAGAACATGAGTGGGGGAAGGTCAGAGAGAGAGAGAGAGACATAGAACCTGAAACAAGGTCTAAGCTCTGAGCTGTCAGCACAGAGCTGGATGCGGGGATCCAACTTGGGAACAATGAGATCATGACCTAGGCCTATGTTGGATGCTCTACTGACTAAAACACCCAGGCGCCCCTCAGGTTTGTTTTTTTACCAAGATTCCAGTGTCCTGTCCTCAGAAAACACTAACTAGACAGAAACAAGAAAATATTTTTTCTAGAGTAATACAAAGTCAATAGACAAAATAACGTTATGTTTCATGAAAGTTTTTTTTTTCTTCCCTAAGAAAGAAAAGGTAATTGATCTAAGAATAGAATTCAAACCCTGCCTGAGTTTTCAGAAGAAATAAGCTGGTGACTGTCCCAAATCTGAAGCTGCATCCATGCGAGTGTGGCATCAGCTAGAAGCTAGATTTATTTAGACAGACAAAATTGGAGAGAAGCAGAGGACAAAATAATTGAAAACCAACCATAACAGACCTTACCTCTGTACCTTAAGCTTCTGACATGGAGCATCATGTATTTGGCCATGACATAGGAGTCATGAAAGCATCGAAGCTGTAAGTTTATGTAACCTCTAAAAACAAAGACCAGGTTCATCAAAGTGTTTTATTAGGAAGCCATGATGACAGAATGGAAGGGTGGAGTCATATACACCGTTTCATCTTTTTACATTTAGTGCCAACACCCAATAAATGGCCTTTATGCATTTAAAAATATTTTCGGGGCACCTGGGTGGCTTAGTCGGTTAAGTGTCCGACTTTCTCTTAGGTCATGATCTCGTAGTTCATGGGTTCGAGCCCCGCGTCAGGCTCTGTGCTGACTGCCAGCTCAGAGCCTGGAGCCTGTTTCAGTCTGTGACTCCCTCTCTCTCTGACCCTCCCCTGCTCATGCTGTCTCTCTCTCTTTCTCTCTCTCTCTCTCTCTCCTAGAAATAAATAAAACATTAAAAAAAATAAAAATATTTTCTCTTCAAGAGTGTTAATTTAGCTCAAACTTATTTGTAGATTACAAAGATATAAAATAATGGTGTGCTACAAAATTACTGACATGAACTCAGAAGCCATCTGTACTCAAAAACGCACTCTTTCATATACATTTTATGGCTCCATTTTAGCAGCCTCTTATGCCACTCGAAAAATACTAGTCAAGTAAAAATCAGCTCTGAAAATACTCCCTTAAGGAATGAGTGAGATTGTATTTTTTTAAGGCGGTTTGTAATAATAATTAAAAAAAAGAGCTAATTTTCCTCTCAAAAGAATATGAGACACTGAGGGAAAGGAAACATGATTAACATGGTGGTTAATATAGTGATAAATGAAAGTAAAAATGTGAGTATGAACTAGAAAGGAAGTAAAAATGAGCAAACAATAAAAGACAACACTCAGAATATAAAGTGAAATGTTATATCTTTTTCTAGTCTGTCCTTCCTACATACAGGAAAAACAAAATAAATACTGGAGTAAAATGTGCAATATAAAAAAAAATTCAGAAGCACATTTCTTATGAGGAAATGTCAAAAAAAGAAAAGATCAGCATGTTCTAATAACGTTTAATGTGATGTCTCTGCTGGCAGTTTATTTGAAGAAAGTCTAGATGGGAAAGCAAGTAAGTCAAGCTTCTCTCCAAAAGTAGTGGATTCTTTTTAGCAAAGTGTAGCAACTTGATCGTGCCAAGGCCTGCTACTGCACCCAAGACGTGCTCAAAGCACCAATGGCCTGAAGCCACTAATGAGGAACTCTGACTTCAAATCTGCCAGGAATGCCACGGTCTGGGTAGTGCTGCCTTGGGCTACGGTTTTATACACAGTCCACAGATGGACACCAGAAGACAAATCCAAGAGTATCCTAATAATGCCAGAGTGAAAATGATAAGAAAGTAGAGCATTCAGTCTTTTTCCTACAGCTTCATTAAAACATTGAAAAATCTATACTTTTGTACACCCATTTATTTTCTTCACAGTCTTTTCTTAAGGTCAGAGGTGCTCAGAAATGCTTTTGTCATCCTGGAAGAGCAAGAGAAACAGAAGTAAGGAAAATATATGAATAAGAACAGAAGAGTTTGTTTTTGAATCTATGAGGCTGTTTAGTAGCTACTGTGGAAGAAATTTAGGAGAACTGAGTTGAGTTTCTTAGCCATACATGTCCCAGCATTGGATGAATTCTAAAAATATATCCCTTAGAGCTTGCGAGTAATTGGGAATAAT
Source organism: Proteles cristata cristata (assembly GCA_017311185.1). Taxonomy (NCBI): domain Eukaryota; kingdom Metazoa; phylum Chordata; class Mammalia; order Carnivora; family Hyaenidae; genus Proteles; species Proteles cristata. The sequence continues at coordinate 677,560 of JAESUZ010005249.1, read as the reverse complement.
ATTCATCAAAGGATTACAGGACATGGACGACCATTAAATGATTCTACCGCAAGATGAATAGAGTAGACACAGAAAGGCAAATACCATATGATTTCAGTTTAGTGTAAAAAGCAAAGCAAATGAACAAAAACAAAACAGAAATAGACTCACAAACACAGAGATCACACTGACAGTTTCTAGATGGGGTGGAGGAGGTAGAAAGACAGGTGAACTAGGTGATGGCAATTTTTCAGTTAAAAAAAAAATAAGTCATGGGGATTTGGTGTATGGCATAGAGAATATTGTCAATAATATTGTAATAAATTTGTATGGTAACAGATGGTATCTAGGCTTAGTGGTGATCATTTCGTTTATAAATGTCAAACCACTATGTTGTACACTTGAAACTAATATTATAGGTCAATAAAACACACTCTCTCTCTTTCTCTCTCTCTCTCTCTCAAACACACACACTAAAAAATTTCAAACACACACACTAAAAAAACGATGGGGGTTCAGGGTGTATGACTGTCAGGTATTGGGAATAATACACCCTAGGATTCAAGATGTGTATTTTCATTGAATAAGTTTCTTTCATATATTACTGAGTTTCTATTAAGGCAAAATTTCTTTTCTAAGTAGATAGGAATTTAGAGTTGCTGCAACTTTTTGTCTCCATGTTATAATCTTTATGTCTTTCTTGATTATTTTAACTCAGTATCATTTTGTTCATTGAAAATATATACAAAAATTCAAGATGGCAATCCAAAGTGCTATCCAATAGCAATTATATTTAATTTATAATTTTTGGATATTAGAGGGAGTAGATATTTCCTGGTCCAATACCTTTATTTTAAAGTGTCTGAAGTCTCAATGGTAAAATTAGTTATCCCAATCATACAGAACACTGGCATTTTAGGGATTCATCTCAAGATTTACTTCCTAATCATTAAAATATTGTCTGGCTATTGTAAGAATTAGCTGCAAAATTTTATCACTATAGTGTTTATTTGGCAAGTTTTGAAACGGTTGAATAACATAAATAGCTGCTATTTTTATTATGATATGACATGATTTTATTTTTTTGTGACTTTACTTTGATGCTTTTTATTTTCTTACTTTTTGACTTTTCTCTTTAGCTATAAAACTTTGGAAGAGTGGGAATCAAAATGGTCTAATATATGAGTGAGATTTTTATCTCCTGGAAAATAAGCAGTCAAGGAATAATACCACATTAATTGATAACAACATTAATATATATTGAGCACGTACTTATTTCCTGTTGCTGTGCTAATTATATAACCTGTATTATCTTATTCAGTATTTGCAATGGTGTTATATAAGGGAAAAATTTGAATTATTAGGGCTAACTCTGGAAAGTAGATTTTGTTTGACTTAAGCAAAAAATAAATGACTTAAAGTGATGATAGGAAGCTAACAGAATTCCCCAGATGTCTAGAAATTCAGTCTTGGAAGATAGATATGTAGGAAGAAAGCTTAAGCATCCGTAATTTCTATGATAATAGCAGATAACTTGTCCAGTGGGAAAATGGCAGCCATTATTGCTGCACAGTCGCTGCTGCAACCTGTGTGTGGGGTGCTCTAGGTCTGAGGAACGGGACTTTGTGGTAATTGCCTCTACTCTCAGAAATAATCGTCTGAGATATTTAGGCCAGAGCATGTGCCTCATCAAATTAGAGCAGTATTTGACATTTTAAGCTTCTAGAGTGACAGGAAGATGCTGTTCCAGCAAGATTCATGTGGTGGGAAATTTTAGGAAGCTTAGAATATTTATATGCTTAGCAGCCTAAGAGAACAACTGGTGATCATTTTACAGGTAAGAAAATTGAAGCCCTGAATGGTCGTATAAGCTGCAATGAGATACACACTTAATAACTGGCAGAGCATTGATTGGAAACTAGGTCTGTATGATTCTCAAACCTGGGTTCCTAGCTCCTCTGTGTTCTGGTGTATCCTACCATCTATTTCTAGTTTGGTTTGGCTATTCCCCTAGTTATCATCCCTGTTTGTTAGAAATCACACTTAGAAAGTGTACACTTTTTATTATTTTTTCTCGGTCTGGTGGCAGGGGAGTCCCTGCTATACATCTCTGTTTCATGTTATGAACCAAAAGGAACACCTGTTAGAGTTTTCCTGTGTTACTCATTCTAATAGCAGCTCCCAATATGGCTTCAAGATTCTTTACACAGGAAATTCACACATCGTTCAACCTCGGCCACAAAATATTTTCTTTTTAAATGTGAATTTTTAGTTCATTTTATATCTTACCCTCTATGAGGCTATATATAGATTTGATGATTTTAAATCCAAGATTTTAGACACTGATTAATAATTGGATTTCTAAAATAAATATTTTGGAAAGGTAAATGTAGAGGATGCAAAGATATCAGAGAAAGTGTTTGTAAGCTGTAAACACATTTGAAACAAAGGGAAGAAGTTATTAGGCATTGTTAGTTGCTAGGAAACCATATCTTGATGATACAGTTTCAAAATTATTGAGTATCTCTTGCCTTGCTCTAAGTCCCATAAAGTACTGATAGGAACAAAAGAAAATGTTATACAATGAAATGTACATTTTCGGCCCTTAAAATGATGACTGCTAAAACAATTGGATAAAATGTCCCAGTCTTAAGATTCAAATCATATATTGCCCATTATTTGGAGACCTGGGCTTAAGTTGCTATAAAATCTAGGAAGTTATAGGAGGACATCAATTAATTATTTAAAGTTTTGGAGGATTCAGGTCATTAATTTAGAATTATAGACGCTATTAACTATTTCGCAGGGTTTTCATGTAAAAGCAAAAATAGTTTTTGGTAGCATGTTGTACAATATATGACATGTATGTAGTATGTAGTTTCTGAACCAGATATGCATTTATTTTGCACATATTCAATCTGGATGAGCCTTCATGAAGCTCCTCCCTGTCTCCTCCACCATCTTTCATTAGGTTTATGGCAACAACTTTTTGACCAGTCTCCTCGTCAACAGTCTTTCTGGTGGAGCCGGCTATGTTTCCTAAATGAAAATCTCATTCTCTGGGGAAATACAGTTACATAAAACAGATCAATAACCTTCCTTCCCTAAAATTCAGTAAGGCAGACCAAAATAAATAGAAGCAGTTGAACACCAATCAAAAAAAGAGTATAAGTTCATTCTATAAATTTTGAAAATTGTCATCCAAAGACAGTTTTCCATGAATTATTGAATGATTTCTTCCCAGTTCCTTCTGAAACAATATAGTGGCACAAAGCAAGTGGATACATTTCTGAAAACTCCTACAATAACAGATCTAGAAGGAAGAGCTCAGGATAGGCATACAGAGTGGCGGTGAGTGGGCAGAGCAGGGAAAAATGAAAACATAAGCCCTAGTCCAGGTGAAGAACACTTAACTAGGTCAGGGAATTTCAGTGTTTATCATACGTGTTTTTCTCTACAAAGGAAGAAAGTGGGAGAGATCTGGTAAGTTCCAAAGTCTCTATATTTCACAACATCCAGAGACCTCAGAGAATGGAGAAAGCAAAGATAAAGGAATAAGAAAATTAAAGAACTGGTGGAGATATTGATGACCCAGAGAAAAAATGAACAGAGATCTCAGTTTAGCATTCCCCTCTCATGCTTCAGATAAATGGCTATAACTGAAGCTACTTCTAAGTTTTGTTTTTATTTCAAAAATTATCTAATACTGTCCTTGATATATTAGTCAATAAACACACTTAGAAAAGAAAATGAGTGACATAAATAATGGAAATCCAGAGGAAAAATATAATCACTAGTAATTATATGTCAGAATATCTTGAATTGCAAGAGACTTCACTGAAAATAAAAATACATGGAAAGATGCTTTATTAATATAGCAGGTTATATCAATAACATCTCAAAATCAAAGCATTACCAGAACACAGCTAGTAAGGAATATTAAGAAGTAAATTTTATATTTGCATTAAGAATATGAACACTAACATGCATAATGATAAATTGACAAGAAATATGTGGAACCCATATGTAAATAAAATTTTTGAAATAAACTAAGGCACTTAAAAGAAGATTTCAGTAAATTAAAGAAACCGCCTCATTCTTGAAGACTCCATATTTTAAGTACGTGGATTTTCCTTAAAAGGATCTATAGATGAGATGTAAGTACAGTAAACATACCAAGAACTTTTCAGAGTGATGAGTGAAACTTCACAAAATCATTCTAAAGGTTGTCTGAAGAATGAAAATAAATGAGTAGCCATGGAGGGTGGGGAGGGAGGCACTAACACAGAGTAGAGAACAACGAACACAGTAAATGTATCACGACAGAAAAAATAATAGGAAAGAGAAGAAAGCTGGGTCTATACTTACTCCTTACATCACAGTACATTTAACATGTAACATAAAAATTAAAATCACGTAAGTCTGAGAGAAATACATAAGTTAGTATTTTTACAGAGAGAACATTTTTGACTATGCTATAAAACCAAGAAATCCAAAATGAAATGATTCCTGGATTTGACCTATGAAAATTTAATCTTTATTATGACAAAAATAAAAATAATAAGCTTGCATAATGTCAATGCCAAAATAAAGAAAAAGACAAATGAAGCCACTTTGGGGAAAAGTACTTGTCACATACAAGAAACCAAAAAATTTTGATATATAACATCTTTGTGTATTATTGGGGAAAAAAAAGCTGACAGACACAATGGCTAAATTATATAATAAGGCATTTTCAAAAGTCAGGTAAAATAAAAATGGGCAAACAATAGTTTTAAAAGTTCCAATTTCACCTTTGATTTAAAAATACCGTCAAAATAGCAATTTACTTGCCATTTTCCCCTTATCAGATTAAGAGGAATTAAAGTGAATCAGCTAAATCTCTGTGGAAATATGCAAAGTAAAGGTGACATGAGAACAAAATTAGCACAAGTTATCAGCCACTGTGTGGTCTGCAGTTTGGGGCAAGCTTCCAGAAGGCCTTCTCAGTGCGAACCTTAGAGGGGCACATGGCATTAACAAAAGCATCTATAATTCAGGTCTTGCTATTTTCCTGTCCCAAAGTCTGGCCCTTAGTAGGTATAAATTTCTGTCCACAATGTTGCATTCACAGGAAATGCAACTTTACTCTTCTACACTCTATTTCATATTTCAATTCCCTACTTCATACCAGTTCAGAGTTTTTTCCCCTTTATCCCAGGTTTGCCTTTGATTCTAAACCATCGATAGCTAATCTTAGTCCATTTTAGTCCTTGCTGACAATTGCTGACATTCTCTCCTTTGGACATCCATTAGCGGTTTGTAGATGTTGCATTGGTGTCTCTTCAGTGTTTTCCTGTTTTTGTTTTGGAGTCTTAACATCTCCTATGATTCTACTTGATGGTCAGGGAGCTAATTGGACAGGTAGAGCATAGATCCCATTTGCAATCAGATTATACAAAGCTACTTGTATATTCTTTTATACCTTTCTCATTGGGTTTGACAGCTTTGAGTTTGGTTGTGAAGAGCCTAAAATTAAGTCCTCCATTAAGAGCAACCTCGGGCTACATGTATCCCCAGTTCCAGGAAAAGCCTCAGATTGTTCAAGGCTAAAGCCATCCTCAGACAGCCCTCAGATCAGCTAATCAAAAAAACATTCCTATGGTCTGAGTCAAGGCTGGGAACTGCAAACAGTTATTTTATACAAACTAGCCAGTTTCTCACCGCTTGCCTGAACCTGTGGGCCCTTTGAACTCATCTCATAATTGGTCATTTTCGAAGGATTCTCAAAAGTCATCACTGCGTCCCACCAAAAGTAATGAACACCTCACAGATACTGAATGGTCGCAGCTGTTACCAGGGGTGCTGTGCAATTGTAATTGGTGCTTATGTGATGATGCTACATGTACTGTAACACCCCCATCCCTTACTCCTTAAAAACCCTATTCGCTATTGTTCTTCACTTCATCTTGCTGCCAGTACACTGGTAGGCAGATGAGCTCCTGATCGAGCTTGTAATAAAGACCCTTTTGTATTTGCATCGGTGTCGACTCCCTGGAGGTCTCTGGGGACTAGCGAATTGGGCACAACAGTTGCATTGGATTCTCTTATTTTTTTTCTTTACCATTATCACTCTATTGACAATAATGCTTGCTTTGATTTGGGAGGTTATTTTTCCATCTATGGAGTCCCTTCAAGGGCCCAGATCTGAGTTTTGGAACTCATGAGCCTTTTCTCTGCTTTAACATTTCTTTCCTGACGGAATGAATGACAAGTGACCCAGTAGGTATTTGGGAAAGCTTAGTGAGAAAGGTTGGTTAATATTAACAATATCTGATGACAGCTCTTCTCAATTTGTAACTGATGCCACCTGCAACAGGTAGACAGTGACAGAAATGTGTAATGAAACAAGAAGGGAGCGTGGGGGCAGTTTAGAGAGACGGGCTGGGCAGAAAAATAATACCTTCTCCTAGCAGGGAAGTATCTGAGCTTCTTTTGAAGAATGTGAGGGATGGTGATTGGGAGAAGAAGGGAGGGAAATGTATGGAATTCCTAATGTGTATATTCTAAGCCAGAGAGTGGCTTGAGACAGGCTGAAAGTGTGGGACCAGGTGATGAATGCAATGATTAAGAACTCACACTTTATGTTGTAGATTATGAGAAGCCACAGACATTTTAATACAATTATTTTTTTTTTTTGCATTTGATGTACACTTGGCCCCTGCGAGTTCTGCTGTATTAGAGAGGGCTCTTTGACTGTTCAGGGCCTGTCTGTTCAGGAAGTGTTCTTTGGATGGTGTCTCTTGGTTTCTCTTGTTGAGTGTTTGGTTATTTTGTTTCCCTTCTGGTAGTGGTATTTGGGACTCTCCACCATGTGTAGTTTGGCTTGTTTCTTGAGGCAGCCCTAGAAGCTAGGATCTGGAATCCGAGGGGTAGACCCCTCCCCCAAACCCAAGACTCTGGGACCAGGGCTCCAGGGATGTGTGTGTTACAGATTCGCTTCAATCCTGGACATGTGCTCCCTTTGCTGTCGGTGCACTTTCTCCAGCCCCAACTTTGGTGAAGATGCCTACAAGCACCATGACGGCCACCACCCTGCAGATGATGTAAACGATCTTTTTTTGCATTTGAAAAGATCAGGCATGTCTTGCCTAAATTTGATGGGAACAAAGCCAGATTTAGGCAGTCAAATTCATACACTTATTTCCATAATTCAGGTAAATGGCTGTCAATGTTGGGACTTAAAAAAAACGACTTTGAGAGACATTTAGATGGTGTCTTGTGAGAAATTGGATGTGGGGGCTCTTGGGCCATTCAGATTAAGTGTCTGACTCTTGATTTTGCCTCAGGTCATGATCTCACCATTAGTGAGTCCCAGCCCCACATCAGGCTCTGTGCTGACAGTGTGGAGCCTGCTTGGGATTCTCTCTCTTCCTCCTCTCTGCCCCTTCCCTGCTCTCTCTCTCAAAAAATAAATAAACTAAAAAAAAAAGAAAGAAAGAAAAAGAAACTGGATGTGAAGGGTGAGGAAGGAAAAAATGAATTATAACTTTTATTTTTTTGACTTTGTCTTATTAAAGTACAACAAACCAAGAGAGTGAAAGAGTAGAAGGAGAAGAAAAGGACTCTGGAGGACACTGACCATTGACATTGGAATAGACATTAGTTTATCCTGAACTTGGAGCTATCAAATGTTAAGGTGGTCAGAAATTGGATGTTTTCTCTTTTCCCATTATTCACTTCTTTTAAAAATTCGATTTTCATATCTGGAATAAGAGAAGAAGACTAAGAAGAATCAACATTTTTGAGACAAAATGTTGAGACTGAAGAGTTGCTCACTTATACAGTGTTAAAGTATCTACTTAAAAATATAAACTATTTAGTTATTTGATTTTTCCCCCTAGCCTAAATTGATACAGTTAAAACACTTAAAAGCAAAAAAAGCTGTATGTGAGCTGATCAAATCTAAAGAAGCTAAAAATGTTGCCAGGCAAAAGAGAATCCACCTGTTTCAATGAATTCACAGCTGTAACACATTTTACTAATATTGGCCCACATCAGTAAATCAGTTTTCTGCTTATTTCTGATTTTAAAATGTGCATCATCCAGCCTCCTTATAAATTCTATGCTCTTTTTATGTTCCTACTATTAATTAGTGCCGATTTTCCTTTCCTTAAACTCCCAAATTGTGAACTCAGAAATAAGTCTGAGTATTTTAAGTGCCCCAAAGTAGTGTAGTCAGTAAAGTTGGAAAAAAAACAACAACAACCAAGATGGCAACAGTAATCCTGCTTTGCCTCTACTCAACCCAACTAAAACTGGACCATGAGGGTCTGTGGTTTGAACAGCTGTCTGACCGATATTAACCAAAGTGGTATCACCAAAGTCAGCTCAGAGTCAGCACAGCACCTCTGTGCAAGCATGGCTAGAATCAGGTACATGGAATTAAGAGAGCTGGAGGGTAAATATATGTTCAGTATTAGGCAATACCACACTGTTCTCCAAAGAGCTTCAAATGTACACTTGCACCAGTTGGGAAAGAGAGTTCCTATTTTTCTGAATCTTGAGACTTGATTTTTTTTCCAACTTGTAATGTTTTGTTATGAAAATCTGTGGTTCTTGTAAAAATAAAGAATGCTGTGTTTTTCCCATTTTACTGAGTATTTTGCAAATATCTTGTCTCAATATGTGGCTTATCTCCTCATTGTCTTTATGATATCTCATGAACAGAAGTTCAGTGCATTAGAATGTATTAATAATTAAATTTGTAGTTGGCACTATGTTTTATATTTGTTTCCCTTCTCTGCCTTGATGTCATAATCTCCTAATTCCCTTCTAGAATTATATTCATCTTTTATTTTTGAAAAAAATTTTAACATTTATTCATTTTTGAGAGACAGAGAGAGACAGAGCACAAGTAGGGGAGGAATAGAGAGAGGGAGACACAGAATCTGAAGCAGCCTCCAGGCTTTGAGCTGTCATATCAGCACAGAGTCCGATGAAGGGCTTGAACTCATGGACTGCAAGATATGACCTGAGCCAAAGTCAGATGCTTAACCAACTGAGCGTCCCAGGTGCCCCAATCCTTCCTTTTTAAATTATGATCCTAGAATTTATTTTTGTGTATAATCTTCTTGAATTTGTTGAGGTTTGTCACTTAACCTATGATCCATCCTAGGAAATGTTCTGTGTATGCTTAAGAGCAATGTGTATTCTTCTGCTGTTGGTTGGATCAAATGTTTGGTGTATGTCTGTTAGGATGGTTTGGTCTACAGTTTTGTTCGAATCTGCTGTTTTCTTATTGATTCTCTGTCTGAATGATCTGATTCTCTGTCTGATTGTTGAGAATGGGGGATTCTCACCGTCTTTTAAGAATAAGAAATAATATGAACACAAATTTAGGTTCAAAAGTGAACTTTTCATTCAAATGAGAATGAAATAAAAACAAATTATGAATTTTGAAAAGCACACAGATGTCTCACACATAATTCTGAAAGATAATACTCATTAAATTATAAATATTTATATTTAATATAAATGTATGATTAAACAAAGTAATCTTGAACATTTTGTTAATTGTAAAATTTGGGAAAACAGATTTCAATTTTTTTATGTATATGAGCTGTAAGATTTCATTGATTTTAAGATTTTCTTGTGAAGTGGAAACATATACTCTCAATTGAACACATTCATTAACCAGTTGGTCACAATGTTAACGTTTTCTAAAAAAGTTTCATTCCTCCTCATAATTGGATTATCCAAAAAATTACTCAGCTATAAACAGGATGAGATTTTTGCCATTTGTGACAACATGGATGGACCTAGAGGGTATAAGAGAAATAAGTCAGACAGACAAATACCAAATATCGCATGATTTCATTTATATGTGAAATCTGAAAAAAAAGTAAGTTAAATAAAAAAACCAAAAGGAGACCCAGACCTATGAATATAGAGAATGAACTTGAGGAGGGGGTGGGGTATTGGACAAAATGGGTAAAGAGGAGTGGTGGGAGGTACAGGCTCCCAGTTACAGAATGAACTGGTCACAGGGATGAAAGGTACAGCACAGGGAATATAGTCAATGGTATTGTCATAGTGTATGGTGATAGATGGTAGCTATGTTTGTGGTGAGCATAGCACAATATATACAGTTGTTGAAGCACCATGTTGTACATCTGAATCTAATGTAACATCATGAGTCATATACTAAAAAAAAAAAAAAAAAAAAGTCACTATGGCCAGCCCATATTCACAAGGAAGGGAAGAGGATTGTACAACTTGATGGGGAGTGAAAAGGTCACACTGGAGAAGAGCACAGGACAGGAGATTACAGTTGTAGTCATCTTTAGAAAATGCACTATGCAATATATCTTTCTTACAACATATTATAATCAGCTTTTGTACTTTTTAAGCCATGCTTTACTCTTCACTTTTTTTTTTTAGGAATAGAATTTAGTGATTCATCACTTACATATAACACCCAGTGCTCATCCCAACAAGTGCTCTCCTGAATGCCCATCACCCATTTAGTCCATCCTTCCACCCAACACCTCTCCAGCAACCCTCAGTTTGTTCTTTATATTGAAGAGTCTCTTATGGTGTGTCCCCCTCTCTGTTTTTACCTTATTTTTTCTTCCCTTTCCCTATGTTCATTTGTTTTGTTTCTTATATTCCACATGTGAGTGAAATCATATGATATTCATCTTTCTCTGAGTTATTTAATTTAGCATAATACACTGTTGTTATTCCATCCATGTTGTTGCAAATGGCAAGATTTCATTCTTTTTGATTGTTGACTAGTATTCCATCGTGTATATATATATATATATATATACGTGTGTATATATATATATATACAGCATTTTGTATCCTTTGGATAAATACCTAGTAGTGCAATTGCTGGGTTGTAGGGTAGCTCTATTTTTCATTTTTTGAGGAACCTCCATACTGTTTTCCAGAGTGACTGCACCAGTTTGCATTCCCACCAGCAGTGCAAAGGGTTCCCCTTTCTCTGCATCCTTGCCAACATCTCTTGTCGCCTGAGTTGTTAATGTTAGCCATTCTGACAGGTGTGACATGTTATCTCAGTGTGGTTTTGATTTGTATTTCCCTGATGATGAGCGATGTTGAACATCTTTTCATGTGCCTGTTAGCCATATGGTTGTCTTCTTTGGGAAAGTGTGTATTCATGTCTGTTGCCCATTTCTTCAGATTATTTGTTTTTTGAGTGTTGGTTTGATAAGTTCCTTATAGATTTGAATACTAACCCTTTTTCTGATATGTCATTTGCAAATATCTTCTCCCAATCTGTCAGTTGCCTTTTAGTTTTATTGATTGTTTCCTTTGCTGTGCATAAGCTTTTTATCTTGATGAGATCCCAAAAGTTCGTTTTTGCTTTTGTTTCCTTTGCCTCCAGAGACGTGTTGAGTAAGAAGTTGCTGCAGCAGAGGTCAAAGAAATTGTTAACTGTGTTCTCTTCTAGGATTTTGATGGTATCCTGTCTTACATTTAGGTCTTTAATCCGTTTTGAGTTTATTTTTGTGTGTAGTGTAAGAAAGAGGTCCGGGTTCATTCTTCTGCATGTCCCTGTCCAGTTCTCCCAGCACCATTTCCTGAAGAAACTGTTTTTCTCCATTGGATATTCTTTTCTGCTTTAAGTTTAGTTGGTCATACATGTATGCGTCCATTTATGGGCTCATTGTTCTATTCCATGGATCTATGTGTATGTGTTTGTGCCAATCATACTGTCTTGATGATTATAGCTTTGTAATAGTGCTTGAAGTCCAGTATTGTGATGCCCCCAGCTTCGGTTTTCTTTTTCAACATTAGTCTGCCATTTGGGGTCTTTTGTGGTTCCATATAAATTTTAGGATTGCTTGTTCTACCTCACTCAAGAATGCTGGTGTTATTTTGATGAGGATTGCATTGAATATGTAGATTGCTTTTGGTAGTATAGACTCTTAAACAATATTTGTTCTTCCAATTCATGAGCATGGAATGTTTTTCCATTTCTTTGTGTCCTCAGTTTATTTCATAAGCTTTCTATAATTATCATTGTATAGATCTTTCACCTCTTTGTTTAGGTTTACTTCTAGATATTTTATGGTTTTTGGTGCAGTGGTTTAGATTCCTTGATTTCTCTTTCTGCTGCTTTATTATTGGTGTACAGGAATGCAACCGATTTTTGTAAATTGATTTTATATCCTGCGATTCTCCTGAATTCATGTATCTATTCTATCAGTTTTTTGATGGAGTCTTTTGGGTTTTCCACGTACATTATCATGTCATCTGTGAAGAGTGAATGTTTGACTTTCTTCTTGCCAATCTGGATGCCTTTTATTTCTTTGTGTTGTTTGATTGCTGGGGCTAGGACTTTCAACACTATGTTGAATAACAGTGGTGACAGAGTGGACATCCCTATCATGTTCCTGACCTTAGGGGGAGAGCTCTCAGTTTTTCTCAAGTGAGAATACATCTCACTTGATTGGAGTGATTAATTCTTTTAATGTATTGTTAGATTCAGTTTGCCAGTATCTTGTTAAGAATTTTTGTATACATGTTCCTTAGAGAAATTGGGCTGTATTTCTCCTTTTTAGTGGGGTTTTGTCTGGTTTTGGAATCAAGGTAATGCTGGGGATGTAGAATGAGTTTGGAAGTTTTCCTTCCATTTTTATTTTTTAGAACAGCTTCAAAGCAATAGGTGTCAACTTTTCCTTAAATATTTGGCAGAATTCCCTTGGAAAGCCACCCATTTGGCAAGAACTCCTCTTTGTTGGAAGATTTTTGATTACTGATTCAATTTCACTGTTATGAGTCTGTTCAAATTTTATATTTACTCCTGTTTCAGTTTTGGTAGTCTATATGTTTCTAGGAATTTGTCCATTTCTTCCAGGTTGTCCAGTTTATTGGCTTATAATATTCTTTTACTATTATTTGTATTTCTATGGGTTGTTTGTGATCTCTTTTATTTGTGATTTTATTTATTTGGGTCTTTTCCTTTTTCTTTTTGATCACTCTGGCTAGGGGTGTATCAGTTTTGTTTATTCTTTCAAAGAACCAGCTCCTGGTTTCATTGATGTGTTCTACTAGAGTTTTTTGTTGTTGCTGCTGCTGCTGCTTGTTTGCTTTTTATTTTGATGTCATTGATTTTTTGCTCTAGTCTTTATTCCCTTCTTCTTCTGGTTTTGGGCTATATTTTCTGTTCCTTTTATAGCTCTTCTTAGGTGTAAGTTATGTTGTAAAGAAGGAGACCTTTCTTCCTTCTTAGGAAGACTTGGATTGCTATATACTTCCCTCTTATGGCCGCCTTTTCTGCATCCTAGAGATTTGGGACAGTCATATTTTCATTTTCACTGGCTTCTACATACTCTTTAATATCTTGGCTAACCTATTCATTCTTCAGTAGGATGTTCTTTAATCTCCAAGTAGTCGTGATTTTTCCAAATTTTTTCTTGTTGTTGGTTTTGAGTTTCATAGTGTTGTGGTCTGAAAATATGCAAGGTATGATCTTGATCTTTTTGTACTTGTTGAGGTCTGATTTGTAACCCAGTATGTAGTCTGGAGAATGTTCCGTGTGATGCACAAAAATAAACTCAAAATAGATAAAGGACCTGAACGTGAAACAGGAAACTATCAACACCCTAGAGGAGAAAGCAGGAAACAACCTCCTTGACCTCCACCGCAGCAGCTTCTTACTTGACACATCCCCAAAGCAAGGGAATCAAGAGCAAAAATAAACTGTTGGGACCTCATCAAGATTAAAAGCTTCTGCACAGCCAAGGAATCAACCCACAAAACTAATAAGCAACCAACGGAATGGGAAAAGATAGTTGCAAATGACATATCAGATAAAGGGTTAATGTCCAGAATCTACAAGGAACTCACCAAACTACACGCCCAAAAAACAAACAACCCAGTGAAGAAATGGGCAGAAGATATGAACAGACACTTCTCCAAAGAGGACATCCAGATGGCCAACAAACACATGAAACGATGCTCAGCATTGCTCCTCATCAGGGAAATACAAATCAAAACCACACTGAGATACCACCTCATGCCAGTCAGAGTGGCTAAAATGAGCCGATTAGAGAACTCTAGATGCTGGTGAGGATGTGGAGAAACGGGCACCCTCCTACACTGTTGGTGGGAATGTAAATTGGTACAGCCCCTCTGGAAAACAGTGTGGAGGTTCCTCAGGAAACTAACAATAGAACTCCCCTATGACCCAGCAATAGCACTGCTAGGAATTGACCCAAGGGATACAGAAATGCTGAGGCATAGGAGCACATGTACCCCAATGTTCATAGCAGCACTCTCAACAATAGCTAAAACATGGAAAGAGCCTAAGTGTCCATCAACAGACGAATGGATCAAGAAGATGTGGTTTATCTATACCATGGAATACTACATGGCAATGAGAAACAATGAAATCTGGCCATGTGTAGCAACGTGGATGGACCTTGAGGGTGTTATGCTGAGCGAAATAAGTCAGGCAGAGAAGGACAAATATCATATGTGTGCACGTATAGGAGGATTAGGAGGAACTTGACGGAGGAACAAGGGGGAGAAGAAGGGGGGAAATGGTGGGGGAAAGGGAGAGAGGCAAACCATGAGAGACTCTTGAATGCTGACAAAAACTGAGGACTGATGGATGTGGGAGGGAGGAGGGATGGGCATGGAGGAGGACACTTGTGGGGATGAGCACTGAGTGTTATGTGGAAACTAATTTGACAATAAACTATTTGTAAAAAAAAAAAAAAGAATGTTCCATGTGAAATCTAGAAGAATGTGTATTCTGCTACTTTTGGATGAAATATTCTGAATATATCTGTTAAGTCTATCTGGTCTGGTGTATCATTTAAAGCCATTGTTTCCTTGTTGATTTTCTTTAAGCCTCCAACTATTATGGTATTATTATCAATGAGTTTCTTTATGTTAGTGATTAATTGATTTCTATATTTGGGTGTTCATGTTGGGGGCATAAATATTTACAATTGTAAATCTTGGTGCATAGATCCCTCAATTAAGATATAATGCCCTTCTTCATCTCTTGTTACATTCTTTATTTTAAAATCTAGTTTGTGTTATATAAGTATGGTACTCCAGCTTTCTTTTGGTGACCATTAGCATGATAGATGGTTCTCCATCCCCTTAAGTTCAATCTCCAGGTGTCTTAGGTTTAAAATGGGTCTCTTGTAAGCAGCATAAAGATGAATTTTGTTTTCTTATTCATTCTGATGCCCAGTGTCTTTTGATTGGAGCATTTAGTCCATTGACATTTAGAGTGAGTTCTGAAAGATATTAATTTATTGCCATTGTGTTGCTTGTAGTGTGGTGTTTCTGGCGATGTTCTTTGTTCCTTTCTAAGTCTTTGTTGCATTTGGTATTTTTTTGTTTTGTTTTGTCTTTTCTCCATTCATAGAGTCCTTCTTAAAATTTCTTGCAAGGTGGTTTAGTGGTCACAAACTCTTTAGTTTTGTTTATCTGGGAAACTCTTGATCTCTCCTATTTTGAATGACAGCCTTGCTGGATAAATAATTCTTGGCTGCATACTTTTCCTATTCAGTACATTGACTACATCCTACCACTCCTTTCTGGCCTGCCAAGTTTCTGTGGACAGGTCTGCTGTGAACCTGATCTGTCTTGCCTTATTGGTTAATTAATTTTTTCCCCATTGCTGCTTTCATAATTCTTTACTTGTTTGTGTATTTTGTGAGTTTGACTATGATATGACTTGGTGATGGTCAGTTTTTGTTGAATCTAATGGGAGTTCTTGTGCTTTTTGGATTTTGATGTCTGTTTCATCCCTCAGATTAGGAACGTTTTCCACTATCATTTGTTCACATACACCTTCTGTATCCTTTTTTCTCTCTTTATCCTCTGGGACTCCTATAATTTGGATGTTATTCTTTTTTAATAAGTCAATGAGTTCTCTAAGTCTTGAATGGTGATCTTTTATCTTTGTTTCCTATTTTTTTTTTTGTGCTTCTTTATTCTCCATACTTTTATCTTCTATATTGCCGATTCACTGCTCTGCTCGTCCATCCTTGCTCTCCTGGAATCTATTTGAGATTGCATCTCAGTTATAGCATTTTTTATTTTGGCCTGGCCAGATTTTATTTCTTTTATCTATGCAGAGAGGGATTCTCTAGGGTCATCTATGCTTTTTTCTCAACCCCAGCTAGTATTCTTATAAGCAGTTTTAAATTCTAGTTCATATCTCTTACTTATATCTGTGTCGATTAAATTCCTGGCCATTATTTCTTCCTGTTCTTTTCTTTTCTTTTTTTGATGAGTTCCTTCATTTTGTCATTTTGGAGGAAGAAAAAATAATAAAATAAAAAATAGAGGCGCCTGGGTGGCTTAGTCAGTTAAGCGTCCGACTTTCGCTTAGGTCATGATCTCGCGGTTCGTGGGTTCGAGCCCCGCGTCGGGCTCTGTGCTGACTGCCAGCTCAGAGCCTGGAGCCTGTTTCAGTCTGTGACTCCTTCTCTCTCTGACCCTCCCCTGCTCACGCTATCGTTCTCTCTCTCTCCTAGAAATAAATAAAAATCTTAAAAAAAAATTATAAAAAAAAATAAAAAAATAAAAAAATAAATAAAAAAAATAAAATAAAAAATAAAAAATTGAAAACAAACCAAAAAGCAAATAAAGGAAGCTAGATCCTAGGTGTGTTTTGGTCTGCTTGTTGAGAGAAGCTTGATAGACTAGAGCAATAAGGGAAAAGAAAGAAAAAAATTTTAATTAAAAATATTATATAATAAAACAGAATAAAATAAGGAAAATGAAATACAATAAGAAGTTAAAAATAAAAAATAATTTTTTCTCTTCCTGTATCCAAGAAAGAGCAAGAAAAGAAAGAAAAAAAGAAAACAATTTAAGCAACAACAACAAAGAAATCAAACCAATAAATGAACCAGCAAACAGAATGAAATCTGTATGAAGTTACATCCAGTTTCCCCTAAAACCAAAACTATGAAGTGTTCTATAGTCTGTACACTAAGCAGGTGGAGGAACTTGTGTTTGTCTTCTGAGGGATGTTCTTAGAGGGTGCAGCTGGGAGGGGCCTGGTATAAAGGCTCCTTTCTGCACTAGGTGGCACTGCTTAGCCTACTGGGGTGGATCTGCCCATGTGCCCACATGTGTGTGCCTGGGAGAGGTGAAAATGGCTTCAGCTAGCTCCCTAGTCTCTGGTTTCATCCCGCTCCCTAATCTCCCTAGTCTCTAGACTAGTTTTCTACTCTCTTGGTCTCTTCCAAGTCTGTAGTCTCTCCCTAGAACTTCATGCTCTCACTGACCCACAATCAAGCACCGCTTCTTTGTCTCAGGCCTCCATCTACTCCCTGCCTCTACCCTGTCCTGTCTCAGCTGTCTGCTTGACAGGTGGCACCTCCCACCAGAGTTTTATCTCAGATGGGGGTGTGTTTTAAAACGCCACACTTCAGAGACCCCTGTTGCTTGGACCCATGAAGAATCTCTGGGGGAGGGTCTCACTGAGCAATGGCCAGGTGCTGGCTTGCCCCAGAAGATGTTCATGCAATCACGCATTGGCAGAGGTTCAGAGATTGTGGCAAGTCACAACATACAGCTGGCACCAGGTTTCACCACACTCTGGCCTCTTTGTCTCAATACCACCAGCAAACATGGCTGCTCTCTGGGGTCTGCTGGGACCTTTGCCAAGGCAAAGAGACTGTATGGCCTATACCAAATGTACTTCAAGCAGGGGAATGATTTCTCCTGGTGTGACACACAGACCCGAAACCATTCTGCCTTTTCTTGGGGATTCATCATAATTCATCACCAGGGCAATCCAGGCACTGAGCTCTGAAACTTCAGTCTCTGTGCTCCATTATGTATAGAATCCTGGGGGTATTGACACCCTCTCCTTTCTCCCCATCAATAGGTCAATAGTTTTGGGGGAACAGATTTCTTGTTAAGTCCCCTGTGAGTGTTTTCACTCTTTCTCTTTGTTTTCAGCTACTTTTGGTGCGAGTGCTTTTCTTGCATGATCCCAATGTGCCTCACTCTCCCCTTTCTCTTTCTCTGTCCTCTTTCAGTGAAAATGCTCCCTGCTGTCTGCGGCTTTTCTCTCCTCCTGTTCACCTCTTGGCACCACTTACCTGCCAAATTCTTTGGCTCAAGTTATGCAGTTTGTTGTGTTAAGCCTCAGATCAATTTCCTAGGTGTGCAAAATCACTTGGTGCTGATCTAGCTGCCCTTCTGGGATGAGATAAGCTCAGGATCTCCATACTGTTCTAAAATCTTGGTGAGTGTTCTTCACAATTTCTGAAAATAAAATATGTGCATATAAATATAATAAAAATATTCTAAAAATCCAAGAGACTGTTCATTTCTTTTCCTTTAAATACATGTCAATTAATTAAATTAAAAAAAGTTTTATGTACTTCCCTAAATCAGAATAGTTAGTAATTGTTCCATTGCTCGAATTTATTACTTTCATTTCATTTTCCATTAAGTTATATCTGAGTTGGGTGGTTTTTTTTTTTTTTTTTTGCTATTTGATAAGTTAGTTTAAAGATAGCAAACCACGAGAGACTGTTGAATGCTAAGAACAAACTGAGGGCTGATGGGGATGGAGGAGGGGGGAGGGGGGAGATGCGCATGGAGGAGGGCACTTGTGGGATGAGCACTGGGTGTTATATGGAAACCAACTTGACAATAAACTATTTAAAAAAGGGTGAATTCTGCTGTATGTAAATTACACCTTAATAAACTTGACTTTAAGAAAATAAAAATAACAAAATAAGATGCTCATACATGTCCTTATCAGCTTATAATTATCACTTGTTTTATTAAAACTTTCCTACATGTTTTTTTCATTGTTTTAATGTTTTATTTATTTTTGAGAGAGAAAGAGAGACAGAGCATGAGTGAGGGAGGAGTCAAAGAGAGGGAGTTACAGAATCTGAAGGAGGCTCTGGGCTCTGAGCTGTCAGCCCAGAGCCTGACGCAGAGTTCAAGCTCATGAGCTGTGATGTCATGACCTGAGCTGAAGTTGGACGCTCAACTGACTGAGCCACCCAGGCGCCCCTCCAATATGTGTTTAAATGCAATTAAATAGTATATTTGAGTAACTTGTTTAATACAAATCTTCATCCTTTGTATATTTGAATTTCTCCCCTAGGTTTTCATATGTACATGTTAAAGTTCTTAAAATTCTGGATGGCTTCATTAACTTTATAATGGATAGATCTTAGTTTCTTAAAACAGTGAAAGTGCATGTCTGTTTAAAATATTTCAAAGATGAAATTTGAAAGAAAACATGTATATTGTATATGTATGTGTATATATAGGAGCTGTTAAATTATTCAACAACTTAAAATATTGTAGATATAGCATTTTATTTTTCTCAAGGCACATATCTTTTGTACATATTAATTCATTCAAAGGGTGTTGTAGTTCTTAGTTCTCACTTTTCAATTTGACAAATGACAATATAATTCTTCAGTAGGTTATAGGCATCCCATGCTTGTGCTTGTGCGGAATATAGTCATATATTGGCATGACAAAAACATGTTAAAATAGCTGCAAATATTTTCTATTAAAACAGTTATGTACAGTAATCACCAAAAGATCAGTGTTGACCACATAGAATTTCGTGTAAGATGTGTGGGTAAATGTATGTCAACTGAATATTCTTTCTTGCCTCTTTGACAAGATGTTGACCTCGTTTATTATTATTTGATTTATATACATTTCAAGTAAACATACACTTCTCATGCTTCCTGGAATCTTCATGACCTTTAAGGAATGTCAAAATAGTTTGGTCTGAGAATTCATCAAATATGAGTAAGAAGTTTCTTACTGAAAATAGTTTAGAAAAAATGTTGTCATGTAGCCTCTAGACTTGGCAATAAGCTAGCTAGGCTTTCAAAACATTTTGATTATTGGATTAAAAATACATCAGTTTGAGAAGCATTAATTATGTCAATTGTCTGTTCCACATGATTTTTGCAAAAATTATTGGGAGTGTTGATTTTGAAGAAAATAAGCTGTCTTTCAATAACAGAACTGAATAGAATTATGGTTCATTGTAACAAGCCATAATGAAAGACCACAGTGCATATCAAGTTAATGCAGTCACCAAATGAAGCTGCTACCGACCTTCGGGTGTACCCTATTTTTGCACAAATTGGGTGTCTTGAAATTGCTGTATTTTACTGAGCTATATG
This sequence comes from Proteles cristata cristata, assembly GCA_017311185.1. Classification (NCBI taxonomy): domain Eukaryota; kingdom Metazoa; phylum Chordata; class Mammalia; order Carnivora; family Hyaenidae; genus Proteles; species Proteles cristata. The sequence continues at coordinate 657,410 of JAESUZ010005249.1, read as the reverse complement.
ATTGTGGATTCAGATTACTTTTATTCTGAATGCATTACATTATTGATGAACATGCATGCATTTTGTCATCTGGACATTTGTTTCCTAAGGCTGTTTTGCTGTGTTAGCACAACATGGCCTGTCATTTCATCTAGCACCATCAGAGTTGTCAGGGCCAATGTGGCAGATCTGTCAAGATGCCATCCAACACATTGGTGTGAGTTAAACATGAATATTTACATGTGGCTTAATTACTGTTATAAATTTGTGCCCTAAAAACACAAAAATTCTGATAAATTCTATTTCATGTGATTCTCATTAAAAACTGTGGAGCATTTATAACTGTATTTATCGGATTATTAAGTATATTTTGACTTGCCTTCAATTTATGCTCTAAGTATTCCTTAATTCCTGGCTCTAAATATTCCTTAATTTTCTGCCAGTTTATCGAATCATTCAAGAAGAATCTTTAACTATCTCTGTTGTTATTTTAAAATAGCTTTATGGTGGTGTAATTGATATACAGAAACTATACATATTTAATTGTATACAATTTGATGAATTTGGAGCTAAGCATCTGCTCATGAAACCATGATCAAGGTAGCAAACATATCCATCACCTCCAAAAGTGTCCTCCTGGCTTCATTTTTAAAAAACACCAAACACGAGATTTAACTTCCTAACCAGTTTTTAATGGGTATAAAGTAGTTTCAGTTACGCAAGATGAAAAGGTTCTAGCAATGGGCTGTACTACATAGTGCTTACAGTTAATAGTTCAGTATTGTACACCTACGGTTTTGTCAAGAGGGTAAATCTCATGTTAAGTGTTCTTTATTAGGGGGGAGCGGAGTTAATTAATTAATTGATTTTAAAATTTTTATTTAAATTCTAGTCCAATATTGGTTTCAGGAACTGAATTCAGCGATTCATCACTTACATACAACACAAAGTGCTCATCATCACAAGTGCCCTCCTCAGTGCCCATCACCCATCTAGCCCATCCCCCACCCACCTCCCTCCGTCAACCCTCAGTTTGTTCTGTATCTTTAAGAGTCTCTCATGGCTTATTTCCGTCTCTCTTTCCCACCCTCACCCCCATATGTTCATTTGTTTTGTTTTCATGTTAAATGTTCTTAACACACACACGCACATAAACCCATCTTATTCACTGTGTTTGGGTGATTTCAGGTGTAAGGTTTCGATGTTTTGTAATTCCTGATGATATCGGAACTAGAAGTGCTAAATTAGATTATTCTCACATTTATTCCCCCTTGTTTATGCTTTCAGTTTCTTCCCAACTTTATTTTTAATGTTATCTATTTGTAAACATGGTGACTAACTCAAATTTGCTCTATCAACTGAATTTAATGTTTTATTTATTGTTCCTGTAATGTTTTCATTTACCAGTGCCTTTCATTTTTTTTTTAACTCAGTGCCTTTTGTAAATAAAGTGCTCAATTAGTTTTCTTTCAAAACTTCTTTAATTGGGGCGCCTGGGTGGCTCAGTCGGTTAAGTGGCTGACTTCGGTTCAGGTCATGATCTCACGGTTAGTGGGCTCGAGCCCCACGTCTGGCTCTGTGCTGACAGCTGGCTCAGAGCCTGGAGACTGCTTCGGATTCTGTTTTTCCCTCTCTCTCTGGCCCTCCCCTGTTCATGCTGTCTCTCAGAAATAAAAAAAAAAAACTCCTATAATATTAATATATATTGCCTTGAAGTATTGGTTTTGTTTTTACTACTTCTCTTCCTTCTTGTCTTATATTTAACATTTATGCCACTAATACATGTTTTAGTCCTTCTAGGTAAACAAACCATCGCAGAATAGCTAGCTTATAAAAAACAGAAATTTATTTCTCACAGTTCTGGACTGGGAAGTTCAAGATCAAGGTGCCAGCCTGGCTGGGTCAGGGCCTTCTTGCTGGTTTATTGCAGACACGTTCATGTCTTCACATTGTAGAAGGGCCAAAGGACACTAATCTCATTATGTGAGCCCTGCCGTTATGAGTAAAGCATCTTTCAAAGGTCCCACCTCCTAATATAATCATTTTTGGAGGTTAAGATTTCAACATAAAAATTTTAGGGGGGATAAGCATTCAGACCATAGCAATATATAAAAAGATTAAATTGTTATTGTGCCCAATTCAAATCATAAGATTTTTCATTTGGCTACAAATTTTGTGTCATATAGACCCAGTTTAGATTGCTGAAGCATATTCATCAAAAGGTAAAAACTAGTTTTTTCATTAATTTAATTCTAAAGATCACCACTGTCAGTGCACTGATTTTTTTACATAGCAAATGAATCTTGGTGTTATTAATAATTCATTGTTATAATGGGGTCTAACAAAACATTTAAAAATTGAAGCGATGAGTTCCTTTGTCAAATGTCTGGATGTCTTTTAAAACTCAATTTAAGGGCATAAATTTGAGTAATGATGCAAAACCAATGGTTCTCAATAATTAAAAATGTTGATTTCAAGTAGCAACTGAAATATTAATTTCTCTGTGAAATTCTCCTTGACTCCAACTCTAAATTGGTTACTAAGTTATTTTCCCTTCTTCCTGTACCTCTTCTTTTCTTTTCTATCACAGTTTACTTCTTTCACTTGTCACAATTTGTGATATTATCCTTAATTTTGTTTGACTTCTTCAATATCTTCTTCCCCATTAGATTCTGAATGGAGGGAGTGGGCACATATATTGGTCACCTATGAATATGCAGCATTTGCACTAAAGTTGGATGGTTGAATCAGTTTGTTAAGTAGCTACTACTGGCAGGCAAAGTACTAGGAGAGCATAATAATAAAGGTGGCAGCACCTGCCATTAAGAAGCTCACAAACTAGTGGGAAGGAAAATATTAAAAAAAACCCCCAAAACACTAGACTGAGTTTAATGCATGTTAAATTAGTAGAAAGGAAGGTCATTTTAACACTATAAGGTCAGCAAGGATTTGTTTTTGTTTTTTTTTTCTGAAAAATAAATCGTAAAAATTTATTTACTTAGTGTTTTACATAATGTTTTAATTTTTTCCCATTGAACATATTATATGTGAAAATCTTTTTTTTTTTTTGCTCTTCCTACACCCCTTTATTTTTTCTTTTATAGTTTATTGTCAAATTGGGTAACACCCAGTGCTTCATGCCCATCAGTCTCCCTTCCCCTCTCCCCCACCTCCATCAGCCCTCAGTTTGTTCTCAGCATTCAAGTCTCTCATGGTTTGCCTCCCTTCCTCTCCTCAACTATTTTCCCCCTTCTCCTCCCCCATGGTCCTTTGTTAAGTCCCTCCTACTCCACCTATATGTGTAAACATATGGTATCTGTCCTTCTCTGCCTGACTTATTTCTCTCAGCATAATACCCTCAAGGTCCATCCATGTTGCTACACATGGCCAGATTTAATTCTTTCTCATTGCCATGTAGTATTCCATTGTGTAGATAAACCACATCTTCTTGATCCATTCATTCGTTGATGGACACTTAGGCTCTTTCCATGTTTTGGCTATTGTTGAGAGTGCTGCTATGAACATTGGGGTCCATGTGCCCCTATGCATCAGCACTCCTGTATCCCTTGGGTAAATTCCTAGCAGTGCTATTGCTGGGTCATAAGGAGTTCTACTGTTAATTTTTTGAGGAACCTCCACATTGTTTTCCAGAGGGGCTGCACTAGTTTGAATTCCCACCAACAGTGTAGGAGGGTGCCCATTTCTCCACATCCTCACCAGCATCTAAAGTCTCCTGATTTGTTCATTTTAGCCACTCTGATTGGTGTGAGATGGTATCTCAGTGTGGTTTTGATTTGTATTTCCCTGATGAGGAGGGATGCTGAGCATCGTTTCATGTGTCTGTTGGCCATCTGGATGTCCTCTTTGGAGAAGTGTGTGTTCATATCTTCTGCCCATTTCTTCACTGGATTATTTGTTTTTGGGTGTGGAGTTTGGTGAGTTTTATAGACTTTGGATACTAGCCTTTTATCCAATATGTCATTTCTGCAAGGACTTTTGAAATGAAATGTGTGAGCTAAGATTTGAAAAATGGTATGCAAAATGGAGCAAAATATAATAAATAGAATTTGCAAAGAGGAAGAGAGCAGGAGAGAGCGTAACACTTCACAGATATTGTCTGGTTGTCTTTGGACCTCTATTGCTTTTGATGTAATTTATTATTACTTTTTCCTCTTGCTGCCTTCAAGGTTTCCCTTAATTTTTGGTTTTCAGTAGTTTAACTGTTGTGTGTGTAGGTGTAACTTTTTTTGTGTTTATATTTGGAGTTTGCTGAGCTAATAGTAATTGTATGTGTATGTTTGCAACCATTTGGTGAAATTTTCATCTATTATTTCTCCAAATATTTTCTTCTGTGTCTATTTCTCTGGTAATTCAAGTATGTGTAAGCTAAACTACTTCTCTGTAGTCCTTTTTATCTCTCTGTATTTAGATTAGATGGTTTCTATTGACCTATTGTCAGGTTCACTGGCATTTTATTTAACCATCTGCATTTTGCTGCTGAGTCTGTCCCATTTTATTTACAAGAGGCAAGGCCTGGAAGCAACCAAAGTGTCCATGGATAGATGAGTAGATAAATAAGATGTGGTATATATATATATATATATATATACACACACACAATGAAGTGTTTACTCATCCATAAAAAAGAATGAGATCTTGCCATTTGTGGCAATATGAATGGGCCTAGAAGGTATTATGCTGAGAGAAATAAGTCAGAGAAAAGCAAATACTGTATGATTTCACTTGTATGTGTATTTGGGAAAAAATGACATGCATGAATAAACAAGCACAAAAAAGCAGAAACAGACCCATAAACACAAAGAACAAACTGATGGCTGCCAGACGGAAGGAGGTGAAAGGATTGACAAAATACGTAAAGGGGAATGGGAGATACAGGCTTCCAGTTATGGAATGAATAAGTCATGAAGATGAAAGGTGCAGCATAGGGAATGTAGTCAGTGGTATTGTAATAACGTATGGTGACAGATGTTGGCTACACCTGTGGTGAGCATAGCATAATGTATAGAGAAGTGGAATCACTATGTTGTACATCAGAAACTAATGTAACATTGTGGGTCAGCTATATCTCAAAAAAAAAAAAAAAGAATAAGTAAAAAAAATCCATAACGTTTTTCATGTCATGTATTTTACTGCTTTAGTACTAGAATTTATGTTTCATTCTTTTATACTGTTTCCATATCTCTGCTGAGATTCCCCATTTGTTCATTGGATATGATTTATTTTAAGCCCTAGAGCTATTTTAACATTCTTGTCTGCTAACTCCAATATATGAGCCATTTTCTGACCTAACGTATGTTTTCATCTTCACATTTTTCTGTTTCTTTGTATGTTTAGTAATTTTTTATTGTATAATGGACATTGAGATTTATATACTGCAGAAATTCTAAGTTCTGTGTGTGTGTTTTTTTTTTTGAAGAGTATAGTTTTTGTTGTAACAGGAGGTTAGCTTAGTTGAACTCAGACTTCAAAGTGTGTCTCTCTTGTTTTGGCAGCAGCTGAAATCTGTTCAGTTTTCCAGGTTTCTGGCTATTTTTTTCTTATAATCTATAGTCTTATAGTCTTCTCTGTGCAGATACAGTTAAGAGGCAAGTCACGGTTTTGGGGAAATTTTATACATAGCTTTTAGGGATTCCATTCTAATATTTTTTCCTGATCTCTTACTTTCTATCTGTCTGACTCCCTTTAAAATCCATTCTGTTTCCTTAAGCCAGTAAGACCACAGTGTGTACTATGAATGGACTGAGGAATGATCTTAGGTAGATGCTAGTCTTCATTAGTGTAGATCCCTGATTAAGGTTTCAAATGCCCTCTATCTTCTGCCTGGTTTTGTTCCTTATCTAATGTGTTTAAGCTGTTTTCTTTTAGTATATAAGTATTCTGGAATTTTTAATTGTTTCTGCGAGAGTTTGTTAATGCAAGTCCTGCCTTTGTTGTGAATGAAATTCTCTGTTTCTCTATATGGCATATAGTGGAAGAAACACAAAAAAATTACTAAAAATTAAAAAAAAATTATGAAAATGTTGGAGATACCACCTAGTCTTTCTTCTTAGTGCCTTTGAGTGTCCTCTTGCTGCCTCCTCATATCGTTGTCCCTCTGTGGGAACACACACATCTTGTGTCTCTTTTTTGTGTTCAAATTTCTTCTTCTTATATAGGTAACAGTCAGAAAACTTTAAATTGACCTCATTGCTTAATCATATCTTTATAGGACCTAATTCCAAATACGGTTGAAGTACTGAGTGCTAAGATTTCAATATAAGAATTTTGGGGGGACATAATTCAATTTTCAACACCCCACTAGATTTAAATTTATGGAAGATATATATTGTGTCTGTTTTTTGCTCATCAAGTATTCCCAGCAACTAGCATGCAGAATAGAAATTTAAGAAATATTAAATGGAAGGAGGCATGAATGAATGAAATATTGAATATGTATCTTAAAAAATTTTTAAATATTTAATTTTGAGAAAGAAAGAGATAGAACATGAGTAGGGGAGGGGCAGCGAGAGAGGGAGACACAGAATCTGAAGCAGGCTCCAGGCTCTGAGCTGTCAGCACAGAGCCTCATGTAGGGCTTGAACTCATGAACTGTGAGATCATGACCTTAGCCGAAGTCAAGTTGGATGCTTAACTGACCAAGCCACCCAGACGCCCCTTGAATACGTAGTTTTGAAAAATATAGGTTTTTTTGTCTTTCTATTTCATGTGAATGGTATGGTGTTATAGACTTCATTCTGGCTTTGCTTTTCTTGATAAATAAAACTCAACTTTATTTATAAGATAGATCCATGTACATCTATTTGGTCATTCTAATTGCTTCATAGTTTTTCATGATATATATCTATTATATTTTATTTATCCATTCTCCTCATGATGAACCTCACAGTTTTCACCCCATAAAAGTGTTGCAGATAATGTCTTGCATTGCTCACTCATGACTGTGTGAGAATTTCTTGAGGACTGAGAGCGGAATTGCCACATCAAAGGGTTTACAGCTTCTCAATTTTACTGTGTAGTGGTTCACATTTCCTCGTATCCCTTTAATACACGTTCTTCTTCTGTTTTCTAATTTTTGCCAAAGTAATAGAACTAGAATGTCATGTCAGTGTTGTTTTGATTTACATTTCACTGGTTATAAGTCAGTGTGACCAACTCCACATGTGCTTAATATCATGCCCTTCTCCCTTGTGATGGGCTTCATCCCAAAGAAGTATATATCCTTGGCTTTCCTTTTCTTTCTTCAGTGATACCCACTGTGTTACTCCATCTTTGGTTGTCATATGGTGATATATTTCAGTTAAAGAAAGTGATTATGGAATGTGATAATTGTAAGAGTGTGCTTACTGCAGTAATGGGCCAGAATATTTTCAGGAGGGGCTGGTCATGGAAAACTCTGATAAGTCGTTGCTGTTTTAGATACATCAAATGGTCCCTGGAATCCTTGACTATAATATTTACCTATCCCATCCTTCTGACTTTTGCCATTTGACCATATAATCAATCTGCTGTAAATTTGAGCCAATGTGAGGATGTTTAAAAGTATATTGAAGGGAGGTATGAGGCAGTTCCCAAATAATTCTCAAGCTATAGGAATCATCAAAAACTCCCTCTAAAGAGTCAAAAATGGAATTTAAGAGCTGTGAGAAAGCCTGGTTGGAGCATATTATAAGGAATAGATTCAGCTTAGGTGCCAATCATTTAGGTGCCAAGGCTGGGGACGTCCCCTGATGTTTCTTCCCTCACACCTATCATTATGTGGACCTCATATCCAGGTTTTCCAGAAAGGAATTTGTTTATATCTTTTGTCTTACATTTTCTTCTAGATACATAATGTATCAACAAAATGTTATTAGTTATGGTTGCATAATTATATCAAACTTACTAGCCCAATGTGATTTAGAAGTATTTGAACTATTATTTTGTTAAAAGACAAGCTCTTTGTTCTCATGACAAACACATGTAGAAACATAAATTTAGGATAAAAATAGATTAAGTATAGTTTTAACCTATATGTTGTATAACTATTCTATAAACATTCTACAAGCTTTTCTTTATCTTTCTAACAAAGTGTAATAGAGTGTCTGATCCCAGATAGTCCTGTTTTTCAATGTTTCTTAGAAACTTCTGAGGTTGACTGCTTCTCACTTTAGTCATTCTTTTCGAGCCAGGACTCGAAATGAATCAGCCTGTAATTGCCTTTATTATCATCATCTTCTTCATCACCGTCATCACCATTATCACATATATTAGAATGCACAGCAAAGTCTGTTTTTGACTTGTTTTCTTTTGATTGTTTCTTAAGGGTAAAAAGAACGTCTTATTTTTCTTTGAATTTCTATACATAGTACCATTATTGGTGCATGGGAAATATTACACATAGTCATATGATGAATTAAGATATAAAAATTGAACAAGTATGTATTCTGTTATGGTTTATAAAGTATCGAATTTGGAGGAACAGTGATTTGTTCTGAGGCTTTGCATTTTACCTAATTTTTTTTGCTCAGCAATATATGTGTATGTTTGAACTTTGCAACCTCACTTACTGTAACATAAGATAGTTGAATCTATTTATTTATACTAAATCAGTTTACTAAAGGAAAGACTAAATACAAGAGAATAATATTTTCACCATTATTTTTATCATAACTGATTATTAAAGACTTTTGTCTTTTAGAGATAGACAGTAAAAAATCTAATTTCAGTTGAATTTTCTTCAAGAGTTGGTATTTTTCTGATGTTATTAACACAGTCACATAGAATTTTCCTTGACTTTTTTCTATAATTAGACACATATGTATAAACTATGTGCATTATAATTACAGTCAAGAAAATTGTTTATAGATTTTCTATCAAATATAAGTACTACAGAAGAACTTTTACTTCTAAAATGCTATTTGAAACAGCAAACATTCTGTTGCAGATAATTGGTGTTAATCTCTGAGACTTTCAAAAAGTTCTTCAGGGGTTGAGTTTTACATTGCTAGAATGGTTAAATCAGAAGGAGCCTCTTTTAGCTCAATTATTCAACTTTTCCAAACAGCACCATCCAGTTCATCATCTTACATTTCTTTAGACTGTTGACTTTGGCACCTTAGGCATGTGCTGTCAGGAGCTGTATTTTGTCTCTGTTTGTCCTCGGTCTTATTCCTCCCTATACCACTGGACTGAGGAATTGTTATTAACAAAGTGTATTCCTTTTTACAGGCAACTCCTCAGGCAACAGCAGATAGGTGGGACAGAGGCATGCTGTTTCCTTAGGCAAGTGCACCAAACTTGAATATTACTGACAAAGAGTACTTTTGGAGACCTTGATGACATGCGTTCAAAGAACTGATCGCTGTCAGGAAGATAGTCTGTATTTTCTTTTCCCTGAAATAGCTGTCACTGGTTCACTTTCAGGTTTTTTTTTCCCATTAGTACCTCCTTTTTTTCTTGTTCTCATTTCTCTCTCCCAAGAGAACTGTTCTTGCCAGATATATTTTAACAAGTATTACTTAATTTATTTTTATACAGTTGAATATTGCATTCATTGGTAAAATTTTTATTAACATATTATTTCTATACACTTTGCTATTAAATAGATAAGCTTCTCAAGCAAATTATAGTTATTATAGCCAGAAAACCAATATGTATACTGAAATATAAACCTAGCAGTCAAGCATAAAACAAATCTAGTTAACTTCTTTTGCATGCATCACAACTGTAGTTTTTAAAAAAGACTACTTTGAAAGTTGCAATTTCTTTTTACATTGTAGTTTAATAAAACATCAGAAAGACATTATACTTGAGCTATAATTGAAATAGGCACCAGAAACTTCTGCTTTTCCTAATCGTGATGAAAATGCTAGGTTTGTCTGTCTGGTAGAATGTTTCTCCGCCCTCATACCTTTCCTTAGGTGGGGTATTCATCTCCTCACTCCTCTGGGATTTTAGTTTATCCTGGAAAAATAGTGAGGATAGAAGTTAGGAGGACAGTGCTGTAGAAGAGGGAGGAAACAGACTCTTCACATAATAAGGAACTGAAGTTGGACTGTAAGAGCTGGTACACTAGATAGAAAATTGTCATGTAGTTTTCTCCATCCAAGGCCTGATCAAGCTTTCCAACCACCTCTGAAGGTCCTTCCCTTCCAATGATGTGTAGAATCTGAAGGCTTTTCTCTTCTCTCCATCTTTCCTGTGGAAGGCCAACGGTGACTGATACTCTGGGAAAGTGATTCAGAGGTCAAGAGTAAGAAGCAGAACTATTTGCAAAGGATAAGAGTGAGGCAAACCGTGGCTGGGAGAAGAAGAAAATTATCTATTTTAAAGGTGGAGAACACCCTGCTGTCTACTTCAGGTGAACTGTACATGAACACTGGACACTTGAGGGGAAAAATGATTGGATTCTTTTAATATGCTTGATTATTTAATATCACATTTTTTTCTGGTTTTATACTACTTTTTGAATATTTGAGAGCTAGTCTGGGCCAAGTGCATGGCCATGTGCACAGTAACACCTGACTGGGCTAGGTCACACTTGCTTTAACTTCAAACCATTAGAGGAATAGGATGGTACTAAAGCGAGTGCAGTTTTTCTCCTTGAAGGATGTGGGAGAGATGATTTTGATTTGAGCTCTGAATTGCAAGGGGCATAATACTTAAGAATGAATGTTTCTGCCACACTGTATGGATTATAATAAGTGAGATTATCAGCATGATCATCTCAAGGAACTTCCTGAAGGAAATTCCATGGGAAACAGCTTGTAGAAGGGAAATTTGTACATTGTATCATGTCGTGTGGGATTTCAAAAATATATTGTCAGATGAACTTTCTCTAAGTATGTAGAGAAGCCCGGGAGAGTGACTATGTTGTAGAAGTAAGCCATCAGGTTGCATCAAGAGGGAGGGCCTTACATTTGGGTCTGGACCAGTTCGGGATTTTACCATGTAGCTGCATGGTGTTGTGTGCAGAACACAGGAACTGGTTACTAACGTGCTCAGTTGAGAAAGAAACTAAGGATCATTTCTTGTTTGTTTTTTTTAAATTTTTTTTAATGTTATTTATTTCTAGGAGAGAGAGAGAGACAGCGTGAGCAGGGGAGGGTCAGAGAGAGAGGGAGTCACAGACTGAAACAGGCTCCAGGCTCTGAGCTGGCAGTCAGCACAGAGCCCGACGCGGGGCTCGAACCCACGAACCGCGAGATCATGACCTAAGCGAAAGTCGGACGCTTAACCGACTAAGCCACCCAGGCGCCCCAAGAAAGAAACCAAGGATCATTTCTTTCAGGCTCAGAGAACCCATCAACAATTGTCTTTTTAGCTTTGTGCAAGGGTTGTTGGAAGATACCTGTTAGCTAAACTGATACATCCACTGCTGCTAGGTCTCATCAGGATAGGAGAGTATGTGGGAAGGGAAGGAAATCACATTTTGGACAAGTATAGTATTGTAAAGCATGGCTTCTCTCATTCCCCCCTTGGAGCATATAGAGTGCTAAGGACCCTAAGAGAGTTGCTTTCTTTCTTTCTTTCTTTCTTTCTTTCTTTCTTTCTTTCTTTCTTTCTTTCTTTTTTTTTTTTCTTCCTTCCTTCCTTCCTTCCTTCCTTCCTTCCTTTCTTTCTTTCTTTCTTCTTTCTTTCTTTCTTTCTTTCTTTCTTTCTTTCTTTCTTTCTTTCTTTCCTTTCTTTCTTTCTTTCTTTCTTTCTTTCTTTCTTTCTTTCTTTCTTTCTTTCTTTCTTTCTTTCTTTCTTTCTTTTTCTTTCTTTCTTCTTTCTTTCTTTCTTTCTTTCTTTCTTTCTTTCTTTCTTTCTTTCTTTCTTTCTTTCCTTCTTCTTTCTTTCCTTCTTCTTTCTTTCTAATAGTTTATTGTCAAGTTGGTTTCCATATTGTCAAGTTGTCAAGTGCTCATCCCCACAAGTCCCCTCCTCCATGCAGAGAGATGATTTTTCAAGTGTGAGGTGACACAATAAGTGTGAAGTGACACAATAAATAGACACTAGAGTTTTGTTTCCAGGGTGGATTTCTGTTTCATTACTGGTTTACCTCAACTGTTGGTGCTATCAGAAAAGAGACAAATACTGGAGGGAGAAGGCATGGCTAAGGAATAGTAGAATAGACATCAGGATCACTATTCCCTTTTGTGTTCTTGATTCCCTAGAGGAGTTAAAGGTGATTAAATTTTTATTTACTTATTTATTCTTTAGAGAGAACGAGAGTGCACACACATGTGCAAGCAGGGGAGAGAGGGAGAGAGAGAGAGAATCTCAAGCAGGCTCCATACCTATCATGGAGCCTGATATGGGGCTCGATGCAGGGCTTGATCCCACCACCTGAGTCAAAATCAAGAGGTGGTCACATGAACAGACATTTTTCCAAAGAAGACATCATGATGGCTAACAGACACATGAAAAAATTCTCAACATCACTCATCATCAGGGAAATACAAATCAAAACCACAATTAGATGCCACTTCACACCGGTCAGAATGGCTAACATTAACAACTCTGGCAACAACAGATGTTGGTGAGGATGTGGAGAAAGAGGAACACTTTTGCACTGCTGGTGGGAATGCAAACTGGTGCAGCCACTTTGGAAAATAGTATAGAGGTTCCTCAAAAAATTAAAATAGAGATACCCTATGACTCAGCAATTGCACTACTAGGTATTTATCCAAAGGATACAGGACTGCTGATTTGAAGGACACATGCACCCCGATGTTTATAGCAGTGCTACTGACAATAGCCAAAGTATGGAAAAAGCCCAAATGTCCATGGACTGATGATGAATAGATGAAGAAGATGTGGTACATATATACAATGGAATATTACTCAGAGATCAAAAAGAATGAAATCTTGTCATTTGCAACAATGTGGATGGAACTAGAGTATTATTATGCTAAGTGAAATAAGTCAATCAGAGAAAGACAAATATATGACTTCATTCATACGTAGAATTTGAAATACAAAATAGATGACCATAGAGAAAGGGAAGCAAAAGTAAGGTAAAAATAGAGAGGGAGACAAACATTAAGAGGCTCTTAAATACAGAGAACAAACTGAAGGTTGCTGGAAGGGTTTTGGGTAGGAGATGGGCTAAATGAGCAAAGGGCATTAAGAAGGACACTTGTTAGGATGAGCACTGGGTATTAGAATCACTAAATTCTATCCTGAAGTCATTATTACACTATACGTTAACTAACTTGGATGTCAATTAAAGAAAAAAAGAGTCGGTTGCTTAACTGACTGAGCCACCCAGGCCCCCCCATTCCCCATTAAAGGTGAATTTTGCAGGTACCAGCAAGGATAAGAATTGGTATGAAAATTAGAGAATTTGGAGAGCTTACTGAAGACCACTGCAGAAGGAGTCAATTGAATTGAGATGTCAATCAAGTTGGAAGACTTGGTTTGAAAGAATGAAATTTATGACATTGTTATAAAAATAAAACCGTTTTATGTTTATGCCTCCATAAATTTAGGTTCCTAATTAAGCCAGTTAACATTGGCTTAATTGTTTCACCAAAAGTTTGAGTTATAGCTAATTCTCCTAATTGGTGAATCATAACAACATTAGAACACAAATAATAATCGATGGTATTATTCAGAAGTTTTTTTAAAATTTTATTTATTTTTGAGAAAGAGTGAGCAGGGGAGGGGCAAAGAGAGAGGGAGACAGAGGATCTGAGGTGGGTTCCACACTGACAGCAGAGAGCCCGATTCGGTGCTCGATTTACTGACCAGTTCTGGCTCGGGGTCTCTCAATGGGTTGTTACTGAGCTGTTGGCCAGAGCCATAGTCATCTCAAGGCTTAACGGGGGCTGATGATTTGGGCTTCCAAGTTCACTTGCAGTTGTTGGCAGGCCCCCTGTTCCTCACTGGCTCTTGGCTGAAAACTAGTTTCTCACCACCTGGGTCTCTCCATATGGCTTCTCACAGGATGGCAGTTTGCTTTCCCCCGAGAGAGGCCTCCAAAATAGAAAGAGGAGATGCCCATGATGGAAGCCATAGTCTTTTAGAAGCTAAACATAAAAGTGACATACTGCCATTTTCAGTATTGGTCTTGTTGACATAGACCAACTCTGGTACAACATGGACCAGACTACTCAGGAATGTATATACCAGGAGGTAGGGGTGTATAGTGGACTGCCTTGGAGGCCGTCTCTAAGTTCAGGGAGGAGTGGGGAAATACTCCTCATTGCCGCACAGATAGTGGTCTCTCTTTTGTAAACCTTACACTAGATAACATAAAGGATTTATCTAGAGTGAGTATTGTAGGAAATGTAGATAGAAAAGGGATGGGTGTTTTGTTGTAGCTACAAGTGATAACTCACCAGGGCTAGTATTATAGAATCTATCCACTGTCTGTTCTGACCCATGGAAAATCTAGGTATTTCCGGAGAAGTTAGCAATTTTTCTCAGGAAGTTGGTGTGCTCTGTCCAATGCTACCTACCAGTTTCTCATTAGTCACAAATGGAGGAAGAAGTGGTACCACCCTTACTGAAGCCTTTAGAGACAGCCTTAGAGGGGGAGTGTGAAGAGTTTTCTTGGTTGAATTGTGTCCACCAAAATACATACATACATATATATATGTTGAAGCCCTAACAGCCCGTGTTGGTGAGCATGACCTTATTTGGAAATAGGGTCTTTACAGGTGTAAGAAGTTAACGTGAGGTCATCAGGGTGGGCCTTATCCCCATATGACTGATGTTTCTATAAGAATAGGAAAATGTCGTGTAGAGACAGAGACACCTGAAGCAAGAGCACCATGTAATGAGAGACTGCAAACCAAAGAACCCCAGTGATTGTGGGCAAATTGCCAGAAGGTAGGAGAAAGCAAGAAAGGATTCTTCTCTTTAGAGGGAGCATGGTGCTGCTGGTCCCTTGATTTCCGTTTCTAGCCTCTAGAACCATGAACAATAAATTTCTGTTGTTTTCAGACACCCTGATTGTGGCACATAGTTACAATGGCTCTGGGAAACTGATAGAAACTTTACTTTGGAGCAAAGTCCTAAATCAGAATGCTTTGTACCCTGTCCCAAAGCAGTGAATATGAGAGGAAAAGGTTAGACGAAGATGGAGAAAAGATAGTTTGTAAGCCTAATAGACCACTGGAGATAGATAAGCTTTAAGAGGTCATCCATATCAAAGAAACAGGCTCAGATTTTCCCCAGTTGGGCAAGATTTTAATTCCCTTAATTTCTCTAAAGGTTATACTGGTGGGGCGCCTGAGTGGCTTAGTCGGTTAAGCGTCCGACTTTCGCTTAGGTCATGATCTCGCGGTTCGGTTCGTAGGTTTGAGTCCCGCGTTGGGCTCTGTGCTGACTGCCAGCTCAGAGCCTGGAGCCTATTTCGGAGTCTGTGACTCCCTCTCTCTCTGACCCTCCCCTGCTCACGCTGTCTCTCTCTCTCTCTCCTAGAAATAAATAAAAATAAATACATAAATAAAGGTTATATTGGTAAAACTATTTCTGCTGATCCAATGACAGAAAAAAATCCTACAGTATGAAATAGAAATAGGAAACCAGTTCCTCTCTGGTTTCCCACTCTCATCCCTCCTGAAGAGAGCCCTAGGAGGCATTGCCCCATCCCTCTTTGCTCTTCCGCTCCCCAGACCACTGCTGGAAGCCTGTCCTACTTCTTGTGAGTCAGGGGTCTCTCTTGTGCCATCACCATTGTGTGCTCTGCTTTGTCTCTAAGCTTTTGTCCTTGTAATGTAAAAGAAACTCTCTTTGGAATTTAGAAAACCTCTTTGTCTCTCAACAAGGGCTAGATTTCTTCTCCAACATTCCACTAGGAAATTAACAAATCAAGTTGGAAATTCAAAGCAGAGTAGCAATAAATACCCTTGCAGAGATTTTTCTCCTTCAAATGCACCCTGAACATTTCTGGTTATTTATCCACTCAGAGAAAGGCTTTTATTTCACTTTTCCTTTTCTGCAACACTATATATCCCATGGACCTGCCTGTACTGTCTGAAAAACAGTGAGTGGGAGGGAAGCACACCTTTTCCTTAGCAAAATGGTAGTGTGATTGAAGTCGAAGCTAAAAACAGATTCTTTCTATTAGAAGCATCAATGCCATGCTTTTTTTTTTTTTTTTTTCTTGTGTGGTAGGAGCTTATGAAAAACAGAAATTTATTTCTCCAAGTTCTGGAGGCGGAAAGTCTTGAGATGAAGGTGCCAGCACAGTCTGGACCTGGCGGGGGTTCTCTTCTGAGTTGCAGACCTGAGACTTCTTGTATCTTCATATGACAGAGACCAGAGAGAAGCGGCCAAGTCTCCTTTGAGTCTTACAAAGTCACCTGACTCTTACAAGGGCACTAATTCCATTCACGAAGGCTCCACCCTCATAACCTCATTTAATTCTGTTCCCCACTTCTTAATATCATCATTTTGGGGGATAGAGTTTCAACATATGAATTTTAGAGGGACACAAATGTTCAATCTACAACACAAGATTTGCTTTTTCTCCCTTCTAGCTCAGTATTGAATCATACTGCTTCTTTACAGTGTCAAGGCTCAATAAGGGAAAAAAACATTTTTTCCCATGTGAGTAAACAGATTTTTATAATCTGAAGATTGGATTAGAGTCATTTATATAAGATGTTAACACATAATATCTTGAATTGAGTTTTATTCATTCAGTAAGTATTTATTGTTATCATCTCTGTGCTACCGGCTGGAGATACAGTGGTGAGGAATCCCGGTAAGGAAGCCCGGTAAGGTCTCTGTTCTCATGGGGTTTAGACTCCGGTGGAAAAGACAGATGATAAATGAATCAACAGTCAGTCATTCATTAGTCAAACCAACAGGAAAAAAAATCAGATTCCAAACATGGAACTTTACCCAATTCCAGAGAGTTCTTTCGTGCTTGAAATATTTTTCTCTAGAATTTGTCATGACTGGCTCCTTTCTGTCATTCAGAACTTAGCTTAAATGTTTCCTCCCAGTATCCTCCCGCCCTCCCAACCATGCTAATTTTTAATCTAACCTTGTTAAACATTCTCTGGTGTGTAGCAGCTCAGGGATGGCATTACTTAAGAAATCCTTGTTAATTAATATGTACCCAATATATTCACATTGGTATTTTGTGAGAGAATATCCTCTTTTTTTTTCTAAGATCAAGTTAGGTTTTACATTCACTACCATCCACATTACTTTCAGACACTCCATTAACCATTTTTATTATCAAATGTTGAAGTAATGCCGTTTATTTGCAGAATTGCTTTGAGCCTAATGAGAATTTTGAAATTCATTTAACAGATGCTGAAGACTATAAGTAATTGTTATAAATTATTAAGGACAGGATTCAAGTGTTTTATTGTAGGATTCAGGTTAATTTTTGATTCTCGTAAAATCTGTTTGCTTTATTTTTTCTCAATCATTATTTTGAAGTAGACATATATTAGAAAATTGCTTTCTAAAAATTTCCGTATCTAGGCTGTATAGAAAAAAATGTAAGATCTATCCCTATACCAATGTTTATCTTCAAAGAGTTTTTCTATTCTTTTCATTTCTTTTTTCTTTTCATTTCCTTTTTCTTTTCATTTCCTCTTCTTTTCTTTCCTTCTCTTCTCTTCTCTTTCTCTCTCCCCTTTCTCCCTCCCTCCCTTGCTTTTTGAAAGTATACATTATTTTGTAGGATGATACACTAATATCCATTTCTCTTTCTGTGTGATATATTTATTTTCACCTTCAGGGATTCCAACCGTGTGAGTGATGACTTGGATTAACTACCATCTATCCTTTTCTCTCCCTGCACCTGCTATTTATAGAGGGATAAGGTTACTTACCTAAATTGGCCACCTTATCAGAAACAGCTCCAACTGAAATTCAAACTCATGGAAATAAGGTCTTGTCGTATGAACAGGAAACAAGATTTTTGCAAAATGAGTAAAAAATGTTAAGACTGAACATAAACTACAAGCCTCTCTTTCCCTTACCCAATATTGGATACCACTCAACTCCAAGATGAATAACTCAGTTAGTGGTTATTTGTAACTGTTGTAACCTCAGAGATTATGGAATCTGAAAATACTCCTTAATCCTCCCAGATATTAGACAAGTGGATATCTGGAAAATCAATATAAAAGACAGACTGAAATGGAAGAATTAAAAGCTGGTGACTTTTTTAAAAGGTTAAAATGAACATAGTTTTGCCAATGGATATTTGTAGAAATGGGGAAGCCAGTTTTGTACTCTCAACTGGATAAGAATAGAGATTATCTTAAAGTGCTTATGTGTATTATAAATAGCAGGTTTTCTTGAAGCACACACTACATTATCTCCTTTTGCAAGGGAATATCTCTAAATTAGTGTTAAGAAGAGAGAGCTGGTTCCTGAGGCCATGGAGTCTCCCAAGGTTCTAGAAGCAGCCGTTCTGATTGGTCTTTCTTGAAAGCAAGACCCTGCTTTGCCACTTTAGACAGTTGTTTTCATCTCCACTTTAGACAGTTGTTTTCATCTCCAACTGGCAAATAATTTTAACCTACTGAGCTGTTTTCAGAAAGGGTGAGGAGAGTGGGTACAGCACAGGGGATTAGCTCCTAGCCAGGTTTTTCTGGATCACCGAACATCACCCTGTAAACAGACATTTGACTGTGAATAGCTGAAAGGCCATTTACACTTTTATTTCATGAATTTTATTTATGCCATTTATTCTCATTTATTCTTTTTCAAGGTGGGGGTGGATTTTGAATTTGATGTGTTGGTTCCAGAGGGTAGCTCTAAAAATACTATTAAAATAATACGTGGTTTTTTTTTACCATCGGGTTTTCGTTTCATAAGGTTATTAGTAACATTTGCATGTATGGGTGAAAAGTGCATTGTGGAATACAAAATTATTGAAATTTCTTAAAAGGAAAGAGAAAAATATCTTGCTATTTTTGCACCGCTGTCTCAGTGTAGTATGCAGGTATTTGCTCCAGGTCAATGAATAGCTAGAGTGAAAATTCAACAGAATTTACACGTTAAAGTATAAATTCTTTAACTTTAAAGTATAAAGTAAGCATTCCTTGTGATTTTCCTTCATAAGATGAATCTTTAGTTTTCATAGTAAATCCACAAGGAAAGTCAGGACTCATGAATTAAGGAATTATGGAATTATGTAGGCGTAAAAAGATTAATTAGAATTAACATGTGCATGTCCCTATTCTCCTTCCCAGTGTGAAATCTTTTAGTATTGGATGTTTTCCATTTAGTAGAGGTGGAAAAGCATAGATTGGCTGTGATTGAGGAAGTGGAATAATCAATAGCTGCCTAAATTTGATGTAAGTGGACTGAATCTGGTCAAAATGATACCATAAAAGTTCCATACGAAACTTTTCTTTAAAAAAATCTCCACTGTATGGATAAATATTGGCAAAGCTTTCTTCTGTAAAAGGAAGGTATTATAGATGCAAAATTTCTCTTGGTTTGCCAGAATCAATTTCACCTCTAAGAATTGTGTTATGAAGACAGGAAATCATAAAAGCTAGTGTTCTGCCTAGGCTTCAAGGAATAGTGTGCCTTCAAGGAAAACTATTTAATTTTAATTTAGTTTAATTTTATTGTTTTATTTTATTTTAATTTATTTCATCCCATTGTATTTTATTCCTTTTTGTTTTATAAATTTCTGTGAATAGAAAAGGCTAGCATTAGTATTTACTTGGAAACAAGACAAATAAATGCAGCTGAAATCTTTTAAAGGTTAAAAAAAATTGGAGGTAGGTGGTCCAAAGGTACAAACTTCCAGTTATAAGATACATAAGTAATCAGGATATAATGTACAACATGATGATTAGGGCTGTCAGTGCTCTGTGATACAGCGGAAGGGTGTTAGGAGAGGAAATTCTGAGAGTTCTCATCAAAAGGAGAAAAAAATGCCCTTTCTTTTTATTATATCTATATGAGAAGGTGGATATGAACCTATCGTGGTAATCATTTATTTCACAATATACATAAATCAAACCATAATACTATATGCCTTACACTTATGCTGTAATATATATCCATTGTTTCTCAATAAAACCAGAAAAAAAGCTTAAAAATAAAAAAACCTGAGTGTTCCAAATATAGCTGCATTTTCTGAAAATGGTCAAACATTGTTTTCCAGATCATTTTTTTCCTGCAGCAATGGATCAAGTATATTTATTATTAAATATTTACAATTCTGTCTCATATAATTGTCATCATGTCACAACAGTATTTAGTTTTCTGATCCCAGTACTGATTATCTTTCTGATGTTGGCTGTCTAAAACAAAAGGATATTTTGGCTTATGATGTGTTGTTGAAAATAAATATGACAGATGCTGCATGACCAAAACAAAGACCCATTTAATTGCTTTCATTTGGGATCCAGAATTCTGTTTGTGTCAGAGCAAAAAAGGCAACCAAGTAGCATTGCTGGATATATTTTCCTTAATATAATCATTCCAATAAAATATAAAATTGATGGGAAGTAAGGGTAAGGGAATAGAAATAAGATCATAAAAGTATTTTACATTCTTCAGAAGGTACAGACTACCTTGGAGGCAGGAAAGAACACACCATTATGTCTCAACAGAGCCATGTGTATCAGGCAGGGTTTCCCCACAGACACACCTAGACCAATGTTTGGCCACATGTCTGGGCACCCATGGCCCAGTCATGTTGACACACACAACGGACCATCACACCTTATAAGCAGTGAAAACATTGTCCCGAGCAACGGTTCAAGTGTTAAAGGCAGAAGGCGAGGCTCGTTTCCCGTCAATGTATTAATTATTATTAATTATTAATATGTGTACATACACTCTCATGCTCATCTCATCAATATAAACTACTGGTGAGAGGGAGAGTCACAGCAGGTTCCAAGGAGGCAGAAAGCATAAATCAATCCTTTTCACAGGAGTTACTAATGCAAGCAGTTCAGGTTAGGCACTACATATGTCATTTGATATGTGGTCACGCTCTATGTCATTGTGTCCCTCATCATCGCAGTTATTATTATTTTTTTAAATGTTTTATTTATTTCTAGGAGAGAGAGACAGCGTGAGCAGGGGAAGGTCATAGAGAGAGGGAGTGACAGACTCTGAAACAGGCTCCAGGCTCTGAGCTGGCAGTCAGCACAGAGCCCGACGCTGGGCTCGAACCCACGAACCGCGAGATCACGACCTAAGAGAAAGTCGGACGCTTAACCGACTAAGCCACCCAGGTGCCCCCCTCATCACTGCAATTATTAACACTTGTCTGCAACTTAATGGTGTTCTTTGTTAGGTGGTAGGTACAATATATTTTTAAAAAATTAATTATGCCAAATTAGTTATCATACAGTACAACACTGATCTCAAGAGTAGATTCCTTAGTGCCCTTTACCCATTTAGTCCATCTCCCCTCCCACAACCCCTCCGGCAACCCTCTGTTTTTTATATTTAAGAATCTCTTATGTTTTGTCTCCCTCCCTGCTTTTATATTATTTTTGCTTCCCTTCCCTTATGTTCATCTGTTTTGTATCTTAATATCCTCATATGAGTGAAGTCATATGATATTTATCTTTCTCCGGCTAATTTCACTCAGCATAATACCCTCCAGTTCCATCCACATAATTGCAACTGGCAAAATTTCATTCTTTTTGATTGCCGAGTAATACACCATTGTATGTATATGTATATATATGTATGTGTGTGTATATATATATATGTGTGTATATATATATATATATACCACATCTTCTTTATCCATTCATCCATTTCATATGAATATGAAAATATTCATAAATTTATCAATTTATCAATTGTTGATGAACAATTGGGCTCTTTCCATACTTTGGCTATTGTTGATAGCGCTATTAACATTGGGGTGCATGTGCCCCTTCAAAACAGCACACCTGTATCCCTTGGATAAATACCTAGTAATGCAATTGCTGGGTTGCTGGGTAGTTCTATTTTTAATATTTTGAGGGACCTCTATACTGTTTTCCAGGGTCGCTGCACCAGTTTGCATTCCTGCTAGCAGTGCAAGAGATCCTTGTTTTCTGCATCCTTGCCAACATCTGTTGTTGCCTGAGTTCTTAATGTTAGCCATGCTGACAGGGGTGAGGTGATATTTCATTATGGTTTTGATTTGTATTTCCCAGATGATGTTTGATGTTGAGCAGTTTTTCATGTGTCTAGCCATCTGGGTATCTTCTTTGGAGAAGTGTCTATTGATGTCTTTTGTCCATTTTTTCACTGAATTATTGGCTTTTTGGGTGTTGAGTTTGATAAATTTTTTATAGATTTTGGATAATAATCCTTAATCTGATATATTGTTTGCAAATATCTTCTCCCGTTCCATCAGTTGCCAATTGAGGGCAGTCACAATGTCTGTATTTTTGTTACGATTTTCTCAATACCTGGTATATAAGAGTAGATATTGAGTAAATTCAGATCAAAGGAAGGAAAATATAGATAGGTTGACACTGGGAAATTAAAATCAGTCTAAAATCACTATTAAAATAGTGGAAGAGCTAAGCACACAGGAATTAGAAAAAGATTTTCTATTAGAAAAATAGAAAAATACCTTTGGCTAGAGATAGGCTGATACCAGAGTAGGGCATTAGTATAATAGAGGTATAAACTTTGGGAACACAATATGGGAGTATAAAACTAACAAAGCTCTTCTAAGTTTTCTCGGATGCCTGCAGACTGCTCTGATCTGCTTCCACAACTTATGGACCTAATTGAGTTGTGTGAACCCCTGTTGGCCTTTGATCTCCTAGTTTTCTCTTGATTACCACCTCATTTTTAGACTAAGATTTGCCTCCTGCGGCGGGGTTATTTTTATAATGTTGAGTACTAGAAGGGTCAGGCTTGGGTCAGAAGAATTGGTAATTGCAAAACCTAGTGCTACTGAATTAGAAGGGATAATTATTAGAGTCAATCATTTTGAGGAACTGGGAATATTTTATATGCAGTTTTTGACCTTGAATTTGCCATTTTCAAAAGTGTTCACCGGAAATATTCTAGCCTTTGCAGATTTGGCTGGGTATATTTATTGGTCTGTGTCAGTCTAAGGATTTAATAAGCAGCCTCCTAGAGACCAGCAGATTGCAATGGGTGGATGAGCTTCCTATCTGTCAGAGCATGTCTCGAAAAAATGTTTAACTGTCATGGAAAGTTCGAACATGAAAATATAGAGGGGCTTTGAGGGGCTTCACCCTGTTTCACAGTTGGGGTTTGCACTTGAATAAATGAAGCTCTTAGGAAAGTCATACTGTGGGACAGGAAAGCCAGCTTGTGAGGAAGAAACCCAAAAGGGTCATTATGAATAATGACAAAGGAGGGAGCCATACAGTGTGAGCCAGATTGACCAGCATGGTCTGGTTCTTAAAGGGAAATAAGGTCAGGCTGTGCATTATTATCTTCCTACTCAGACACTCCCTTTCTTCCCAAATGCTGATGTTAACAGGAAGGAGGAAGTCTGTGAATTAGGTAAGAAGTTTCCAAAAGCTCTGTTGTGAGAAACTCTTTTGGATGAAGTTGTTTACAACCAGCTCAAGAATCTGTAGGAATATGGTGAAGTCCTTGGGAAGGGTTGGAGGAGTTTGACTACAGGGCTGATGAAAAGTAGCTTGATTGTTCAAAGTGGTGATTAGGAAAGTAAAATACTAATGGAAAGAAATGAGGAGAAAATTGTTTACTTACATTAACTATTCATTTTCAGTGTTGGCAGATCTAAATGTCAAAGACAGATCTGATCTTTATAGTGAAAGGGTCAGGAACCTCACAAGAACAGCCAGAAGAAATAAATTAGCACAGTAGTCATGGAAATGTGTGTCGTATTTTTTTTTAAACTAAATACTCACGTTTGACTCTGACAAGGAAACTGGGGCCTGTGTTGGGTCGTAGCTACAGGAAGGACTTGTCAAAAATACGATACAATTTTCTCCTTCAGCCTCAGCTGGAGACTACATTTAAAGCCTATTGAAGAGAAAAAGTGTCTCCAGCAATTATCCTCTGGGGTCAGCTCTCCCTAGTTGCTTCTGCATTAATAGCCTTTTTCCTTTTTCCTGCTCTGACTGAATCCATTCCTAAACAGCTCCAGATTTTATTCTCAGGACATGCCATGATAGTGGCGTGTTGTGGGCTGACAGTAAAGCGGGGCAATGTATGTGGAGAGCCTCTGTTTTATACAGGATTGATGGTAGCTCATTTTGCCATTGATTTCAAATTTCTTTTCATGTTTGTTTATTTTTGAGAGTAGGGGAGGGGCAGAGAGAGAAAGGGAGACACAGAATCTGAAGCAGGCCCCAAGCTGTCAGCACAGACCCCGACGCCGGGCTGGAACTCATAAACCATGAGATAATGACCTAAGTGGAAGTCAGAAGTTTAACGGACTGAGCCACCCAGGTGATTTCAAATTACCATTGATTTCAAAGCTACCTGCCCACTAAAAATTTCCTTCTAACCCTAACCACATCCACATTTAGCACACTGAAATGAATACTCACTGCTTACCTAGAATAAAAAATAGTTTTCCCCGGGGTGGATTTTTTTCATTTATTATCTCTAAGGTGATAAAATGAAAATCAAAGTTACAATTAGTTTGGTTTTAATGTAAGTCAGAGGAAGATGTATCTACTATTTTATTTTCATTCATCTCTAAAATAATTGAATAGTTTTTTCTTTCATGACGTGTGGGTGCATGTGTGTGTATGTGTGTGTTTTCTTTTATAGAGAGCCATCTAGCAATAGCACAAAAGGTGACTTTAATATGTAGTGACATTCTCTAGTTTCCTGAATTTGTTTTATTTGTTAGGGGTCTGTGGGGAACTCTGCTGTTTCATAGCTAGTTTACTGATATCTCTTTGGTAGAATTTATTGTTTTTTTTCCTCTTTAACACATAGACTGATTTGGTTTCTATTCATATACTTACGCTTATTTTCCATTATTTTAACCTCTGAAGAATAGTATCTTTATTAACACTCTGGGATTGTACTCCCACAAAACAAATAAACACTTAGAACTTCTAGTTCTGTCAAAATTCTTTCATCTTTAAAGGTCAGCTCAAATTGTGCTTCTTTTCTGTGGTTTTTCCAGATTTCTCCTAAGTCAGAAGTATTTGTTTTATCTTGCATGATCCTTTAGCACATTGTATCACTTAAAAAAAACCTTTTTCTGTAAATGACATTTGACATTCAGGAAAAGTACACCCGAGGGCTTTAAAAGTCTTGAAATGTGTAAACAAAATGTAGCTTACAATTTTTTCTTTTGCAGCTGTAGTGATTGAAGACACTATAAAGTTTCTTTCTTCTTGTTTCTACATAGGATTATGGGAGATATCTATATCCATATTCTTTTTTTAAGATTTTTAAAAAATAGTTTTTTAATGTTTAATTTTTTAAGAGATAGAGAGATAGCACGTGTTAGGGGGAGGGGCAGAGAGAGAGGGAGACACAGAATCCGAAGCAGGCTCCAGGCTCTGAGCTGTCATCACAGAGCCAGACATGTGTTGGAATCCACAAACTGTGAGATGATGACTGGAGCTGAAGTCAGTGGTTTAACCGGCTGAGCCATCCAGGCGTCCCTGGAGAAATCCATATTCTTAATCAAATTACCATTTAGCACTTTATTTCAAACTTCTATTTCCTGGTAAAGGGTGGAGGTGGGGAACTTTTTTAGACCTCTTTACTCTTTGTGCCCTTCAATCACAATAGTAGTGGATTTTCTTGGGCTTTTTTTTTTCTTTTAAAAGATGCACGTGCTATAGAAAACAGGTTTATTCACTACCTGAGTGGTTCAGACACACACATTAATGTCAAAGAGAACCCAGTTTTAATGTCTGTTAGAATTGAGCCAAAAAAAAAAAAACAAAAAAACAAACCAGTTACACATCATGAACTTTTGGAACTCTGTATAAACAATAAAAGCTGTGACTGACAAGGACCAATGGCCTTCTGTGGTTATTTATGTCCCTCACTGAATTAAATGAATATTTCAAGAAAAATCTGTTACTGGTTGACTTTTTATTATTTAAATTATTTTAAAATTATTTTTAAAAGAGTTTATTTCTTTAGTTTGAGAGAGAGAGAGAGAGAGAGAGAGCATGCACATGAGTGAGTGAGGGGCAGAGATGAGAGAAAATCCCAAGCAGCCTGGCTCTTTCAGCGGTGGGGCTCCATCCCATGAACCGTGAGATCATGACCTGAGCTGAAATCAAGGTTAGGATGCTTAACAGACTGAGTCACCCAGGTGCCCCTCTTTTTTTTTTTTTTTTTAATTAAACACACGGCCTAAATCAATGCCTTTTACAAAAATAGTATTTGCATAAAGTAGACTTGTTTGTATAAGGTGTTTAGTGGACTGGTAGTAACAATGTGTTTTGAGGAGTTTTGGGGGAAGAATAAAAGGTGATAGTAAGAAATTGCACCCTGAATGAAACATACCATGGTTTAGATCACAGAACTTATGTTCTTCTGCTTATTAGATTTCTCATCTTGGAGAAATTATTTACTCTGAAAATTTTGGAAAAATTCATCCACTGAATGGAATAGAAAATAATGGTATATACTTTCTAAAATTCTCTTTTGGTGAAAATTAGGTAATAGATTCAAATAATACAGGTACTAACAAGTATTCAATAGACACTAGATGTTACTCTTAATTTTAATATTTTAATTATGATCATTAATCAATTAATTATATTCATTTCCCATAAAGGTGTTCACGGAAGGAACTTACTTAGGCAGAGAACTAACAACAATTGCAAGCATTTTTTTTCTCCAAGACTTTATTTAAATTCAAATTAGTTAACATATAGTGTAGTATTGGTGTCAGGAGTACAATTTAGTGATTCATCACTTTCATATAACATACAGCGCTCATCACTAAAGTGAACAATGGGAAACACTCTTTACTGAGGCAAAACCTACTATGAATATGGCATGGTAATCACTTGGAGCTTTCTAAGTTTCTTTCTAGTGTAGCATTGTGATTGTTGATTTTTCTTTTAAACGAATTGTTCATGTACTATGAGTCAAATCTCTTTGCAGTTTGCATCCACTGATCTTGATATTCACTATTATAAAAATTACAGTATGTGTCCTTGTCATCTGACAACTCTGTGCTTCATTAGCTTTTGTGTAAATAAGGTTACATAATAATAGGTGATTTTTAATTGTTGTGACAGTTTTGAACTTCATTTTAATGAAGTCTAATGAATTTTGAAAGGCATTCTCTTGCCTTAGTCTAGCGGTTGAGATCACAGACTCTGGTATTAGATTGCCTAGGTTTGAAAACTGGTCCTGAAAAGCTGGAAACATTTACGAACCTCTTCTTCCTTCAGTTTCTTCAATGATGAAAAAATAGATGTTAATAGTACATACCGCATAGGATTATGGTAAGGACTACATACCTTAGGACATTTAAAGTGCTTGGAACATTGCCTGGCACAAAGTAAGTGCCTAAAAAAATATTAGTTATATTACTACTAAATATTTAAAAAATGTTTTTATTTACTTTTGAGAGATAGAGAGACAGAGCACAAGCAGAGAATGGGCAGAGAGAAGGAGACACAGAATCTGAAGCAGTCTCCAGGCTCCCAGCTGTCAGCACAGAGCCCAAAGTGGGGCTCAAACTTGTGAACCCGAGTTCATAACCTAAGCTGAGGTCAGAAGCTCAACAGACTGAGCCATACAGGAGCTATTTACTAAAGATTGTTAAATTGCCTTGGAAATAAATTGGTCTTGTTGAACTTAATATACTTTATATACTGTGAACTTCATATACCGTGGAGCCTGAATGCAAATATGCTTGTAAGACAGAACTCTTTGTTAGCTTGCTATAAATTTGTTTGTTCGTGTGCATGTTCGAAGCCTCTCCTTGTTATAAAGGTTTAAGTTCAGCAAAAAGACAAATGTATATTATGACTGGGATATACATGATGTCCATTCGGTCCCCAAATATCTGACTTGATGCCAGTGTTTAAAGTACATAGCTCTGTAATCTGCGGAGCAATGCCTTGGCAATGCTACTTATTCTTTCTTTTCAAATTTAAACCTTTCAATGATGGTTAAGATCAATGAGAAGATTTGCTCAGTAATCATCCTGGCTGATCAGGTGTAATTCAGAGACCTTCATGGTGACATGTGTTTGGAAGGCAAACTGGCAACGACAACACAGGGTTCTTGATGTGACTATTACTTTTGCTGGAATAAAACTTTCCAGCATAGGAATCTCAGAAAACAGCTGCTTTTCATTAGTACACAATAGAGTAGTATATTTTCAGCAGGAAATCTTTTATTCAAAGATTACACAGAGCCCATTATGAAATATAGTTTTTAACATTTATATATATATATATATATATATATATATATATTTATTTATTTATTTATTTATTTATTTTTGAGAGAGAGAAAGCATGTGAGCAGGGGAAGAGCAGAGAGAGAGAGTGGGACAGAGGATCTGAAGCGGGCTCTGTGCTGAAGGCAGCAAGTCTGATGTGTGGTTCGAACTCACGAACTGTGAAATCATGACCTGAGCCCAAGTTGGTTGCTTAACCAACTGAGCTACCCAGAAACCCCCTAGATTTTTTTAAGTATGGGTCCCTTTTAAGTGGAAGTTGAGTTCCAAGAGTATTTTTCATTAAATGCTCTGCTTATCTACAGAGATGGTCCTGAGACATTTCCATGGAACCAGTGGTACTTTCAAGTATACTCTTGGTTAGAGATTTTAAGACCTTTGCTATTCCATGAACTCAGTCATTTAGAAGCTTTTTCACTTTGGGCAATTTCTCTCAATCTGGGCCAATTTCCTTAAATTTAAAAATGGGTATAATGACCCTCCTCCGTCATTTTATATGGCAATAATGGGGATAAATGAGATGTATGTAAAGACATAGGGATTGATAAAATGTATCAAACATAGGTAATATATTGTTTTTATTTTTGTGTTATGTTCCCCCCCACAAAGAGCTCTTCAAAGAGTATGTGTTATGTGTCCCTCCAGCAAAGAGCTCTTTGATGGTCAAAGTTAAAGTTTCACACAGTCTCCCAAGCCGATTTTTAAAAATTAAACCTCTTATTTTGATATTGACATATGATAATAAAAAATAATACAGAGAGATACCATGAACCCCTTAGGCAGTTTCTCCAACGGTAATATTTTGCAAATGTGTAGTACGGTATCACAGTCGGGATGTTGAAGTTGCTATTGTCAAGATACACAACATTTCCATCATCACTAGCATTTCTTAAATTGCACTTTTTTACCCACACTCATATCCCTCCTGCTATATCCGCTTTTTTAAGTCTTGGCAACCATTAATCTGTTCTACATATCTGTAATTTTGACATTTCAAGAATGTTACGTGAATGGAATCAAACAGTACACAACCTTTCAGGATTAGCTTTTTCCACTCAGCATAACTCTCTAGAGATTCATCCAGGTTTCTGTGTGTATCAATGGTTCTTTTTTCCTTTTTTTATTGCTAAGTAGTATTCATGGCCTGATTGTACCACAGTTTCACCGTTCACCAGTTCAAGTGTATCTGGGTGGTTTCTAGTTTCTGGCTAATATAAAAAGCTATTATAAACTTTCATATATAGATTTTTTTATGAATATAACATAAATTTTAAACTGGGGAGGTAAATGCCAGGAGTACAGTTGCCTTCATATATAGTAGTTGCCTGTTCAATTTGTAAAGAAACTGAGAAACTTTTCAGAGTGACTATATAATTTTATATTGCCACCAGCAGTAGATGAATGATCCAGTTCCTCAGCATCCTCACTGGCATTTTGTGTTGTTACTATTTTTTAGTTTAGTGAGTCTGACCGTGTGTAGTGATATCCCAATGTTGTCTTAGTAGACAATTGCTTCATGACTAATGATGTTGAACTTTCAGCATACGCATAGTTGTTATCTGTATATCCTCTTCAGTGAAATATCTTTTGGGAATTTTGCCCATTTCTAATTGTATTGATTTTATTCTTACTGTTGTTCGAGAATTTATTTTTTTCTAGATACTAGGTCTTTGTCAGATGTGTGGTTTGCACATATTTTCTTCAGTTTAAAGCTAGCCTTTGATCTTTTTTTTTTTTTACAAATAGTTTATTGTCAAATTAGTTTCGACATAACACCCAGTGCTCATCCCCACAAGTGTCCTCCTCCATGCCCCCCCCTCCTCCCCCCCACATCCACCAGTCCTCAGTTTTTGTCAGCATTCAAGAGTCTCTCATGGTTTGCCTCTCTCCCTTTCCCCCACCATTTTCCCTCTTCTTCTCCCCCTTGTTCCTCCGTCAAGTTCCTCCTAATCCTCCTATATGTGCAAACATATGATATTTGTCCTTCTCTGCCTGACTTATTTCGCTCAGCATAACGCCCTCAAGGTCCATCCATGCTGCTACACATGGCCAGATTTCATTGTTTCTCATTGCCATGTAGTATTCCATGGTATAGATAAACCACATCTTCTTGATCCATTCATCCGTTGATGGACACTTAGGCTCTTCCATGTTTTGGCTATTGTGGAGAGTGCTGCTATGAACATTGGGGTACATGTGCTCCTATGCCTCAGCATTTCTGTATCCTTTGGGTAAATTCCTAGCAGTGCTATTGCTGGGTCCTAGGGGAGTTCTAGTGTTAGTTTCCTTAGGAACCTCCACACTGTTTTCCAGAGGGGCTGTACCAGTTTACATTACCACCAACAGTGTAGGAGGGTGCCCGTTTCTCCACATCCTTGCCAGCATCTAGAGTTCTCTGATGTGCTCATTTTAGCCACTCTGACTGGCATGAGGTGGTATCTCAGTGTGGATTTGATTTGTATTTCCCTGGTGAGGAGGGATGCTGAGCATCGTTTCATGTGTCTGTTGGCCATCTGGATGTCCTCTTTGGAAAAGTGTCTGTTCATATCTTCTGCCCATTTCTTCACTGGGTTGTTTGTTTTTCGGGCGTGTAGTTTGGTGAGTTCCTTGTAGATTCTTGATATTAACCCTTTATCTGATATGTCATTTGCAACTATCTTTTCCCATTCCGTTGGTTGCCTATTAATTTTCTGGATTGTTTCCTTGACTGCAGAAGCTTTTAATCTTGATGAGGTCCCAACAGTTTATTTTTGCTCTTGATTCCCTTGCTTTTGGGGATGTGTCAAGTAAGAAGTTGCTGTGGTGGAGGTCAAGGAGGTTGTTTCCTGCTTTCTCCTCTAGGGTGTTGATAGTTTCCTGTCTCATGTTCAGGTCCTTTATCCATTTTGAGTTTATTTTTGTGCATGGTGTGAGAAAATGATCTAGTTTCATGCTTCTGCATGTTGCTGTCCAATTCTCCCAGCACCATCTGTTAAAAAGGCTGTCTTTTTTCCATCGGATATTCTTTCCTGCTTTGTCAAAGATTAGCTGGCTGTATACTTTTGGGTCTACTTCTGAGTTCTCAATTCTGTTCCATTGGTCTATGTGTCTGTTTTTGTGCCAATACCATACTGTCTTGATGATGACAGCTTTGTAGTAGAGGCTAAAGTCTGGGATGGTGATCCCTCCCGCTTTGGTTTTATTTTTCAGGATTACTTTGGCTATTCGGGGTCTTTTGTGGTTCCATACAAATTTTTGGATAGTTTGTTCTAGTTTTGAGAAGTATGCTGGTGCAATTTTGATTGGAATTGCATTGAATGTGTAGAGTGCTTTAGGTAGTAATGACATCTTAACTATATTTATTCTTTCTATCCATGAGCATGGAATATTTTTCCATTTCTTTGTGTCTTCTTCAATTTCCTTCATAAGTTTTCTATAGTTTTCATCATACAGATCTCTTGTATCCTTGGTTAGGTTTATTCCGAGGTATTTTATGGTTTTTTGTGCAATTGTGGATGGGAGCATTTTCTTGATTTCTCTTTCTGTTGCTTCATTTTTGGTGTATAAAAATGCAACCGATTTCTGTACGTTGATTTTGTACCCTGCAGCTTGGCTGAATTCTTGCATCACTTCTAGTAGGCTTCTGGTGGAGTCTGTCAGGTTTTCGATGTAGAGTATCATGTCATCTGCAAAGAGTGAAAGTTTGACTTCCTCTTTGCCAATTCTGATGCCTTTGATGTCCTTTTGGTGTCTGATGGCTGATGCTAGGACTTCCAGCACTATGTTAAACAGCAGTGGTGAGAGTGGGCATCCCTGTCGTGTTCCTGATCTCAGGGGGAAAGCTCTGAGTTTTTCCCGTTGAGGATGATGTTCGCTGAAGGCTTCTCATAGATGGCTTTGATGATGTTTAAGTAGGTTCCTTCTATCCCAACTTTCTCGAGAGTCTTTATTAAGAAGGGATGCTGTATTTTGTCAAATGCTTTTTCTGCATCTATTGACAGGATCATGTGGTTTTTATCTTTTCTTCTGTTGATGTGATGTATCACATTGATTGATTTGCAAATGTTGAACCAGCCCTGTAACCCAGGAATGAATCCCTCTTGATCTTGGTGGATGATTCTTTTGATATGCTGGTGGATTCGATTTGTAAGGATCTTGTTGAGAATTTTTGCATCCGTATTCATCAAGGATATTGGCCTGTAGTTCTGGTTTTTTTGCTGGATCTCTGTCTGGCTTGGGAATCAGAGTGATGCTGGCTTCATCAAATGAGTCCAGGAGTTTTCCTTCGATTTCTATTTTTTGGAATAGCTGGAGAAGAATGGGATTAATTCTGTTTTAAATGTCTGGTAGAATTCCCCAGGGAAGCCATCAGGTCCAGGGCTCTTATTTGTTGGGAGATTTTTGATCACTGATTCAATTTCTTCACTCGTTATGGGTCTGTTCAGGTTTTCTATTTCTTCCCGTGTGAATTTTGGTAGTGAGTGTGTGTTGAGGAATTTGTCCATTTCTTCTAAGTTGTCCAATTTGTTGGCATAAAATTTTTCATAGTATTCCCTGATAATTGCTTGTATTTCTGAGGGATGGTTGTCATAAGTCCATTTTCATTCATAATTTTGTCTATTTGGGTGCTCTCTCTTTTCTTTTGGATAAGTCTGGCTAGAGGTTTGTCAATTTTGTTGACTTTTTCAAAAACCAACTCTTGGTTTCATGGATCTGTTCAATTGTTTCTTTGGTCTCTATGTTGTTTATTTCTGCTCTAATTTTTATTATTTCTCTTCTTCTACTGGGTTTAGGGCATTCTTGTTGCTCTGCTTCTAGTTCCTTTAGGTGAGCTGTTAGATTTTGTACTTGCGCTTTTTCTAATCTCTTGAAATAGGCCTGGAGAGCAATGTACTTTCCTCTTAGGACTGCCTTGGCCGCATCCCATAGATTTTGAATTGTTGTGTTTTCATTTTCATTTGTTTCCATATATTTTTGAATTTCATCTCTAATTGCCTGATTGGCCCATTCATTCTTTAGAAGGGTGTTCTTTAACCTCCATGTTTTTGGAAGTTTTCCAGACTTCTTCCTGTAATTGATTTCAAGTTTCAAAGCATTGTGATCTGACAGTGTGCATGTATGATCTCTATTCTTCTATATTTATTGAGGGCTGCTTTATGTCCCAGTATGTGATCTATCTTGGAGAATGTGCCATGCGCACTTGAGAAGAAAGTAAATTCCCTGGCCTCAGGATGTAAAGTTCTAAATATATCCGTCAGGTCCATCTGGTCCAATGTGTCTTTCAAGTCCATTATTTCTTTAGTGATTTTCTGTCTGGTTGACCTATCCATTGCTGTAAGCGGAGTATTAAAGTCCCCTGCTATTAGCACATTCTTATCTAGAAGCTTGTTTCTGTTTGTGATTAATTGTTTTAGATATTTAGGTGCTTCCATATTCGGTGTGTAGACATTTATGCTTGTTCGTTCTTCCTGATGGATAATTATTATGTAGTGTCCTTCTTCATCTCTTGTGATTGTCTTTATTTATTTATTTTTAAATATTTTTATTTATTTCTATGAGAGAGAGAGACAGCGTGAGCAGGGGAGGGTCAGAGAGAGAAGGAGATACAGACTCAGAAATAGGCTCCAGGCTCTGAGCTGGCAGTCAGCACAGAGCCCGGTGCGG
The DNA here is from genome assembly GCA_017311185.1 of Proteles cristata cristata. Lineage (NCBI taxonomy): Eukaryota > Metazoa > Chordata > Mammalia > Carnivora > Hyaenidae > Proteles > Proteles cristata. The sequence goes on along the minus strand of JAESUZ010005249.1, from coordinate 623,488 downwards.
GGCTCGAACCCACGAACCACGAGATCATGACCTAAGCAAAAGTCGGACGCTTAACTGACTAAGCCACCCAGGCGCCCCTCTTGTGATTGTCTTTAATTTAAAGTCCAGTTTGTCTGATATAAGTATCGCTACTCCGGCTTTCTTTTGATTTCCTGTAGCATGATATATATTTCTCCATCCCCTTACTTTTAATCTGAAGGTATCTTCCCGTCTAAAATGAGTTTCTTGTAGACAGCATATAGATGGATTTTGTTTTTTAATCTATTCTGCTACCCTATGTCTTTTGATTGGAGCATTTAGCCCATTTACATTCAGTGTTATTATTGAAATATGTGGGTTTAGAGTCTTTGTATCTTTTGTAGGGTTCATGTTTGTGGTGGTGTCTCTGGAATCTTTGTTCCTTGCAACCTTTCCTTCAGAGCATCCCCCTCAGGATTTCTTGTAGGGCTGGCTTCGTGGTGACAAATTCTTTCAATTTCTGTTTGTTTGGAAAGGATTTTTTCTCTCCTATTTTGAATGACAGGCTTGCTGGATAGAGGATTCTTGGCTGCATATTTTTACTGTTCATCACATTGAAGATCTCCTGCCATTCCTTTCTGGCCTGACATGTTTCAGTAGATAGGTCTGTCACTACTCTGATAGGTTTCCCTTTGTATATGAGGGCCCTTTTCTCCCTAGCTGCTTTCAAAATTCTCTCTTTGTCCTTGTATTTTGCCATTTTTACGATGATATGTCGTGCAGAAGATCGATTCAAGTTATGTCTGAGGGGAGTCCTCTGAGCCTCTTGTATTTCCACATTGACTTCCTTCCCCAGGTCGGGGAAGTTCTCTGCTATAATTTGTTCCAGGACTCCTTCAGCACCTTTCCCTCTCTCTTCCTCTTCTGGGATTCCTATGATACGAATATTGTTGCATTTGACCGTGTCGCTGAGGTCTCGAATTCTTCTTTCCTGTTCCTGGATCAGGTTGTCTCTTTTTTTGTCATCTTCTTTTTTTTCTATAATGGTGTCTTCTAAATCACTTATTCTCCTTTCTGCCTCTTCAATCCGTGCGTTGGAGGCCTCTAATTTATTATGTATCTCATTTATCGCATTTTTTAATTCTTCATGCCTATTTTTATTTTCCATTCTGTCTGTAGCCATAGTTTCTTTGATGTCCCCTATATTTTTTTCAAGCCCTGCTATTAATTTTACCATTATTATTCTAAAATCTTGTTCACTTATGCTGCTGGTATCTGTTTTGAGCAGTTCATTAGCTGTCATTTCTTCTTGGAGTTTCTTTGGAGGAGAGCTCTTTCGTTTCATCATTTTAGTTAGCTTTCCGGCTCTTGTTGGTTTTAAAGACCTGTTATGCTCTCTGTTTCTATGATCGCTGCTATATCCAAGAAGACTCTTTGACTTTCCAGGGCCTATTTTTTCAGAGAGTGTTTTTTGAATGGTATCCCCTGGTCTCTCTTTTTGGGACCTTGGTTATTTTATTTTCCTATTCGTAGTGATATTTGGGACTCTCCACCTTGTGTACTCTAGCTTGTTTCTTGAGGTAGCCCTGGAAAAGAAAACAGACAGACAAACACACAGGGAGCAGGAGCACACAAACGCACAGGCTAATTCAACTAACATGCAAAGCGAGAGGGAAAACGAAAAAGTTAAGAGAAAAGACGGAGGAGGGAGGGCAAATAATAGGGAGTATAAAATACAGAAAAGGGTCAAAAAGGGGAAAAGAAAAGGAAAAAAGAAGAAAACCGATGGACAAAGAATGGTTTAAAGCATATACCTGGATTTCCCAGTTACAGTTAAATAGCCGTGTATATGGAGTGCTGGTTGAAGAGCATAGAGAAAAAGAGGGAGGGCAGGGCGAGACGAGGCAGAATTGGAAATAGAATTAACATAGCCTTTGATCTTCTTAACAGAGTCTTTTGCAGAGCAAAATTGTATAGTTTTGTTGAACTCCCATTAAGCACATTTTCCTTTTAAGGATTTTTTTTGGTGGTATGTAAGTTAATGAATTCTTTTCTTAGCCTTAGGTCCTAAAGATTTCTCCTCTTTTTTCTTCTATACAGTTTATGGTTTTATATTCAAGCCTGTGAGCTGTTATGAGTTCATTTTTTTGTATAAATTGTCAAAGATTTTTTTTGTTTTTGGTTATAGGTGTCTACTTGCTCCAGTATTATTCGTTGAAAAAGCTATTTTTCCTTCATTGAATTCTCTTTGTAACTTTGTTAAAAATCATATGGACATAGTTATGTGGATCTATTTCTGACATCTCTAGTCTATTTGTGTGTCTACCCCTTGCCAATATCACAGAGGCCTGATTCCTATACAATATCTTGAAATTGGGAGAAATGATTCTTTTCATTTTATTCTTTTTCCCCCCACAACTGTTTTAACTAGTCTAGTTTCTTTTACTTTTCTTATAAATCTCAGAAAAAAATCTTGATAGGATTTTGATAATAATTTTGTTAAACCAGTATATCAATTTGGAGACCATGGATATCTTTACTATGTTGAATGTTCCAGTCTATGAACATGTTACCTATTCATGTGCTTAAATCATCATTGATTTCTTTCCTCAGAATTTTGCAGTTTTCATCAAACAAGTCCTGTGCATGTTTTGCTAGATTTAATACACCTAAGGATTACTTTTTTTTTTTGAGTAATGACTAATGATATTGTATATTCAATATGATTGCTAGTATAGAAATATGGTTGAAGTTTTGTATGTTGATCCTATATCCTGTAACCTTGTTGAACTCATTTATTAGATAGGTACCCTCTCTCACTTTTAACACATTGCCTACAATAAATATCTCCTGTATTCACATTTATATCTGCATCAGACAGTATTTTAAGTTTTCCTCTACCATCAAACATAATTTTGAAAACTGAAGAGGAAAGGAAAATATATTGAATTTATCCAAGTTTTTCTTTTTCTTACTGTGCTATTTTTTTCCTTCCTGATGTTCTTAGATTTTTTCTTTTTCTTTTTGTTTTTTTCCCTTTCTATTTCTCTTTTTTTCTCTTTTATTTTTAAATTATCATTCTTTCTCTGTTTAGAGAACTTCTTTTAGTCAGTTCTTTTCAGGTAGTTGTGCTGAGAACAAATTACTTTGGTTTTCCTTCATCATACAGGAAAATATTTTTATTTCTTTTTCATTACTGAGTGATATTTTTATAGATATAGAATTCTGTGTTGACAGTTTTCTTCTTTCAGCACTTACAAGTATCCTGTTACTTCCTTCTGGGTGAAATAGTCTTGCATGAGGAATCTGCTGCCATTTGACTTATTCTTCCCTTATCAATAAGGTAATTTTCTTTTTCAGTCCTTTCAATATTTTCTCTTTGTTTTAGGTTTCAGAAGTTTGACTATGCTGTACTTTGTGTGAATTTCTTTGGGTTTATTTGTTAAGGGTTCTGTTAGCCTTTTGAACTTGTAGGTTTTCATCTTTGTAGAATTTGGAAAATTTTCTGCCATTAATTCCTGAAATACCTTTTTAACCCCATTTTTAACTATCTTTTTTCCCTCTTCTAAGATTCTGATGACATTAATATTTGATCGTTTTTATAGCTCAGTACATCTATGAGGTTCTGTTGATTTTTTAAAAAATCTAATTTAATATCTGTTATTTAATGGTTTCATTGTCAAGTTCACTGATTTTTTTTTCTTCTGTCCATTCTGTTGTTGAGCCTGTCACTGAGATTTTTTCCTCTTTTTAGTTTTTGTGTTTTTAAGACCTAAAATTTCATTTGGTTCTCTTTTATACCTTCTATTAAAAAAAATTTTTTTAATGTTTATTTGTTTTTGAGAGAGAGAGAAAGAGAAAGAACGTGAGTGGAGGAGGAGCAGAGAGAGACAGAGACACAGAATCTGAAGCAGGCTCCAGGCTCTGAGATGTTTGCACAGAGCCCCACACGGGAATGAACCCATAAATCACGAGATCATGACCTAAGCCGAAGTATGACAGTTAACCGACTGAGCCACCCAGGCGCCCCCTATTTTTTTTTTTTTTTGGCCAACTTTTCCTATTTTTTGTCGAGAATCTAATTTTTTAATTTGTTTCAAGCATGATGATAATTGCTCATTGTATCGCTTTAATGATGGCTGTTTTAAATTGTTTGTCAGATATTTCTAAGAATCCAACATCTCAGGGCAGACATCTATCTATTGTATGTTTTTCATTCAATGTGAGATCCTCCTAGCTTTGATATAACAAGTGATTTTCACTTTAAATGTGGCTATTTTATACTTTATGTTATGTGTCTCTGGATCTTAACCAAATCTTTTTTTTAGTGAGGTCTCTCTGAAGCCACACTGGTGGATAGGATGCTGCCTCATTCTACCAAGTGTCAGTAGAAGTGCAGATTCCTGACTTGGCTACTCTTAAACAACCAAAGGGAGGGGTTTCTCATTATTTGTGGGTGAGGATAGAAGTTCTGGCTTGCCACTAGGCCTCCACTGATGTGTCCCGGGGCTGGGGGGAGATAGAACTGCCTTTTTACTATACTCTCTTTGGCCTTAACTTATACCTTGGGGTCTGGGATCTTGTTACCATTGGGCAGTAGTTAAAGTCCTTATTCTACACTAAACCTCCTTGGACACCACAGTAGAAAAAGGGAGAGACACTGTGTTACTGCTGGGTTGAAGTGGAAATCTAGGCCTCCAAATGGTCTCCATTGCCACTGAGGTTGGAATTCTTGTTCCTTCCCAGTAGAGATGAAAGTACCAGCTCCTTACTTGGCCTTATCTGATGACACTTGGGTGATGGTAAAAATGGGAAAGGGGGTGGGGTGCCTGGGTGGCTTAGTCGGTTAAGCGTCTGACTTTCGCTTAGGTCATGATCTCGCGGTTCGTGGGTTCGAGTCCTGCGTTGGGCTCTGTGCTGACTGCCGGCTCAGAGCCTGGAGCCTATGTCTCCCTCTCTTTCTGACCCTCCCCTGTTCACGCTGTCTCTCTCTCTCTCCTAGAAATAAATTAAAAAAAAAAAAGATGAGAAAGGGGAGCTAAGAGCTCCTTGTTACAACCTGGTGGTGGTGCAAGTCTAAGTACTCTTTGGGTATTTGCAGGCCATAATTTTTTTCTTTGTTTTTAGCTTGTGATTATTATCTAAACATTTTTTGTGTTGCTATGGTCTCCCTCCCTTGCTGATCTGCCTTCTCTCCTCCTTTCAGAATCTTCTTATGGTTGTATTATATACAATGTCCAGGGTTTTTAGTTGTATTAGCAAGAAAAATTGACCAAAGTGCATATGCTCCACCTCCCCAGAAGCAGGAGTTGCAATAGTTTGTAAATATGTAGACTTGAGCTGCTTTATGTTGTCTAGTCCTTTATGATCAAGATCTGGTCTTCATCACCAAAGGTTACAATGAGAAACCAAAAAAACAATCAATTGTGTTTGAAATACAGTAGTTGAAGATACAAACAATTCTTTTTTCATAGTAGTTGAAATCAATGCAGCATAATTTTATTTGGAGTTCAGAAGTCAAGACCATTGAGCCCAATTTCTTTCGAAACATGAAACACACATGACACATTGGTTCTGTAACTTTTTGCTTCCTATTGTTCTTTTAACCAATAGAATCTGTAGTATGACATCTAAAGCTGTGATGTAAAATATGTATAAACCACTGACTGAAAACAGTTCTTCCATGTCACTATCCTTAGGTTTTTCCAAGTTATGTTTTAGCATAGGGTCCTGGGATTCATTAAAGCAAATAAACTATGGTTGAAATTTTGCGGGTTTAAAATATAGACTAAATAAGGAGGGCAAAAGAAGTTATAAATCAATCCCTAGATCTAAGATAGCAATCAGCAGGGAACTGATGAAGGAGCTTAATGAAACCTGCAGATGGAAATGAAAAACTTCCACGTCTAGACTGATTCTTGTTTTTTGACTTCGTTTTATTGTTCCTGACATCAATCCATATGATACAGACATCACTGGGATCAATTTTTATATTATGGAAAAATACCCATTTGAAGCACCCAAGGTCACCTTTAAAACAAAGATTTATTGGTTAACAGTGATGAAAAGAGCAAGTTCATTTATCAATAATTAATGCACAAAACTGACCAAGGTATCTGGCCTCTTGTAGATTGTTTAACAACCCTCCAGTATAGTTGCCTCTCCCCACCACCCACCTGCCTCCTCCTCCTCCCCCAGCCCTCTGACATCATTCAGGCTCATGTACTTGAACAAGATTCTATGGAGCATAAAAGCTTCTGTAAAAATCTTGAATTATTAAAGAAAATGGAGAAAAGCAAACTGTGACATAAAACCTGCATGGTTTTTTTTTTCTGGCAAGTGTGTGCAGAGAGGCAGAGCAGTGAGTGCATTTCGGCGCTACGCAGAGCAAGACTGGAAAATCGGTACTGTTTGCCACGGTAAACTTTCTACGGGTTTTCTTAAAAAAGGGATCTTGATAAAATGTAAAGAAAAGAAGAAGCTGAGATGTTCTAATTCTGTTTTCTGTGTTTTAAATATCATTCCTCAGGGTCTGGGTGGCTCAGTTGGTGAAATGTCTGACTCTTGAATTCCACTCAGGTCACAATCTCACCTTTGGTGAGATGGAGCCCCACATTGGGCTCTGTGCTTACAGAACGGAATCTGTTTGGGATCCCATCTTCCTCTCTCTCTCTCTCTCTGTGCTCCTCCCCTGCTCACTCTCTCTCTCTCTCTCTCTCTCTCTCTCTCCTTCAAGATAAATAAACTTAAAAAAGAAAATCATTCCTCATTTGTTGGACAGACTGGTGTTTCTTTTCCTACCCATTTTTCCCCCAGAATCTTCAATTTATATTTAGTTCATAAGGTTAAGGAAAAGAAATAGAAGAAAATGGTATAGAAGAAAATCAGGTAATGTCTCTCTCCTGCCCTTGCACTTCCCTCCTACTTTCTGACATCTATTTTAATTTTTACTTAAATTCATTTTCCTAGCTCCAAGCCTTGGGATTCCTCCTTCTTTCCTACAAAGAGAAAAGAGACAAAAGAGCTCTGGAAAACATGTTGGATATTTTCTTTTCATGTGGGAGACTTCATTGAATGCAACCTTGACTTCAGTTTGTAAAATTCTGAAAAGAAAGGAAATTAAAAGAGATGATTGAGAGAGAGAGAAAGAGAGAGAGATGGAAAACCCTTCCCTGTTCTAAAGCGAAACAAAATAGGAAAAACAGAATCATTAGAAGGGAGCTGAACTCTTGTCTAAAAATCCTGATTAGATTATCACACGATGTTGATAATGATCTGTGAGTGAAATGATAGTTTGGTTTTCAGGCTGCATGGAACGACTCTGTAGTAGCCATCTGTAGTGGGCCTATGGGAAGTGCTTGCCAGCCAAAGGGGTGTGTTCACTTGTGTTCTGAGTTTCTTAGCAGGCAAAAATCCTTAGGCCCAACCTTGGACTTTTAAAAAAATTATTTTTTTATTATTCAAAAATTTTTTGTAAATGTTTATTTATTTTTGAGAGAGAGAGAGAGAGAGAGAGCAGGGGAGGAGCATAGAGAGAGGGAGACACAGAATCTGAAGCAGACTTCAGGCTCTGAGCTGTCAGTATAGAGCCTGTCATGGGGCCTTAACCCATAAACGTGAGATCATGACTTAAGCCGAAGTCTGTCGCTTAACCGACTGAGCCACCCAGGTGCCCCTGGGCTTTTTTTTTTTTAAATAGCCATTTCCCATGATCTGTTGATCATTAGAGACCAAAGTAAACCAGAAATAATTTGAAAATTCAAAGCTTATTTGTCCTCAGCCTACATCTGAATGTCTCCCAGTGCCTAACAGCTCAGCTCACTAGCTCCAGTATAGCCTCCAGACAGGAATCAGCGGGGAGTGTTTTAAATGCCCCTTACAGTAGAAATAAAAAAATGATCTTAGAATTTACAATCAGATGGACTCCCAAGAATTTGAGGGCTAATGTCTTTACAGAAGGAGTTCAACCGTTCCTGAAGTGACAACTTTTTAATCAGTGTAGGTAGGCTGACGGACAGTTCCAAATTATTCAGTCAAACATTGCTTCTAGGTGCTGCTGTGAAGAGATTTTGTAGAGACTATCACAGTCCCTAATCAGTTGAGTTTAAGTTAATCAAAAAGAAGCTGATCCTGGGTGGGCCTGTTTCACTCAGGTAGGCTTTTATAAGCATCCCGGAGCCTTTGCTGATCTCATGCCCTGATTTTGAATTTGAGTTCCATGTTTGTGTTCTTCCCTTCCTGACTGCCTTTGGAAGTCAGCTGGTATTCATGGATTTCCAGTCTGCTCATGATCCTCCTTTCCTGAGCACCTACCTTACTGATTTTGGGTTTGTTTAGAAGGTTCACACAACTGTATAAGCCAATTGCTTGTAATAAAGCCCTTACTGTATACTTATTCCAAGATTCTGCTTCCCTAGTTGAACCATGATGGAATCATAGAGAAGTAGCTGTCATTTTTAACTCTGCAAGTAAATGGAAGTAGTGCATCTAAACACTGGGGTCTCTGACTCTCGTTTATTTTGTAGCTGCTGAGGACTTCCTTTCTTGGCCATTTGAGGGCCTAGATACTGTCAAGAAAGTGATTGAGGGATCTTTTGGTTGTTTTAATTTTAGTTTTCCTATAATGTGAGATTTTTAGTGAGCTTATAAATTTATAGAACATTGCCTTTTTCTCTATACAGATATGATACTTAATAGAGAAATTAGGTTCTAAACACATTTTTTATTGTCCAGATACAAGGCCTCACGTATATAAATAAACTACAGCTTTCTTACATAAAAAAAGATACATAAAAAAGCATAAAAATACATAAAAAGTAGGTTTCTGGAGACTCCCATAAGCCCAGGGATGGCAAAAGCAACAGGTCAGCATTTGCAGAAAGTAAACATTACTTTTATTTCACTCACACTCAAACTTGTAATAAAATGGCATTCTGTCAGAAGTGCCCATTTTTAAAAGCAGCATTTGTTCAGGCTGTTTCTTTGAAACTGTCTCACTGCCTCTTATTGACTCCTGCAGTGGCTTCTGCCAGCAGGAGCTACTTCCTGTCTCTACTTTCTGTCACTACCTCCCTGCTCCCCGGATCAGGGAGAGCGAGGAGACCATCTTGTGGCAGCTGCTGAGGGGACTGGTGCAGCGGCTAATGTCCGGACCCTGTGATTGGCTTCTGTTGGCCAGAGGCCTTTCTCAGTGTCAGTCGATGGGTGGTCCCTCCATCAAGCGTGAGCTGTCTTGATTACTACCATCAATCAGAACCCAAGCAACTCATCCTGTCTTATCACCAAGCTCTCAGAGAAGGCTTTGAGGCAGCCCAACCGTAGCTAAGCAAAAAGTTGTGTGAATGGGGAGATGTTGAGTAGCTGTTGTTGTTCTGTTTTGACATTCCTCTGTTATGTTGTTGTTTGAGGGGTGCTGGGTCCTCTTCCTTCTCTGGGTTCTCTTTCCCCATCACCAGAGACAAATAGGCATTGTGAGGTGTTGCATTGTCTTTCTGTTCTTAAATGGAAACAATGGGAAAAAAAAGAAAAGAACAGATGGATATAAAGTAAGCCAACTAAATTACATTGTTATTAGAAAACTTGGGATTCTTGAAATCTTACAAAAGAGTGGATGAAAATGGACGTTCGTATAAATTTGGGCCAACGATAAACTTTACTTTCTTAGCTACTAATGTGTATAACTACTTCCCCTTATAAATAAAAAGTTGATGTCTTGAAGGACTATAATATTTCAACCTCTACAACCAAGAGATGGAGAAGTCACTCAGGTGCAAAATTCTTCAGATTTATGAGCCTTCAACTCAATCATATAAATGGGCCGGGACTTTGAGACATAAAACAAGTGACTGGGTGATGAATGAACAGAGAAACAAAGCAATAAACCAAAAATGAGTGTAGATGACAAATGAATAAGTCTCAAGCCAAGGCGGTGAAATGGCATTTTTGTTTGTAGAGAAGGCTGCTTCCACATGAAATGGTTTTCATTCAGGATGGACTCCTTCCTTTATTCCTATATAACCAAAGGTATATTGTCCAAATAGACTAAAACAAATCCGATGAAATAGAATTCACAGTCCCTGTAAAATACAAGAATAGTGAAGACCATTTTCCTGAATGAACACTATATTGTAAGTGAGTTTTCAATAAGGGAAAAATGCCTTTGGGCAAAAGAGCAGGTAGAAAGCAAAAAAAACAACAAAACAACAAAAACCAAAATTGTAAAATTTTAGAAATACTGCTTCATTATGAGGCTAAAATGGTGAATATTTGCTTACAGAAATGCATTTTTTACTTAAAAGCATGGTGATTGAAATACATATTTTCTTTTAGAGTTTGCAAATCTCTTAATGTTTGTGTCACTGAGTTCTGTGGATTTATCTTCACTAGGGTTTACCTTAACCTACCTGATTCTATCTAAGTTCTTTAGCATTTGGTGACCACTACATTGTTTTTATCCTATTTAAAATTTTCCTGGTGGATTTTTGGTTTGTTGTTTACTTTTAAAAATTTTTAATGTTTTATTTATTTTTGAGACAGAGAAAGACAAAATATTATCAGGGAAGGGGCAGAGAGAGAGGGAGACACAGAATCTGAAGCAGGATCCAGGCTATGAGCTGTCAGGGCAGAGCGTGATGGGGGCTTGAACTCATGAACTGTGGGATCATGACATGAGCCAAAGTTGGATGCTTAACCAACCACTCAGGCATCCCTTGTTGGTGTTGGTGTTGTTTGTTGTTGTTGTTGCTGTTGCTGTTGTTTTTAACATTTATCAACACTGAATAAATTCAAAGAAGAAAGAATATGAGGCCATTAATTAATTAATTAATTAATTAATTAATTTTGTATGTCAGGCACTGTGCTCTGGGCTGCAGATGTAACAGTGATCACAACAGATCGGAGGATTATTATCCTTGAGTCTAAAATTCACAGGAAGTCTAGAAAGGCATAGATCTAGTCAAGAATTTTGATTTATACTCTTACTTTAAAGCAAATGATAATTAGGGAATGTTGTCTTCCTTACAGCTTAAATAAGAAAAATTCCAAAGGGAGTACTTTTTTTTTTTTTAATAATTTATTTATTTCTAGGAGAGAGAGAGAGACAGCGTGAACAGGGGAGGGTCAGAGAGAGAGGGAGTCACAGACTGAAACAGGCTCCAGGCTCTGAGCTGGCAGTCAGCACAGAGCCCGACGCGGGGCTCGAACCCACGAACCGCGATATCATGACCTAAGCGAAAGTCGGACGCTTAACCGACTAAGCCACCCAGGTGCCCCCCAAAGGGAGTACTTTTAATACATATGGCACTAAATTGTTTCTATTTTGACGTATAAGAAGTGCTATGAATTCTAAAAGATTATTATAATTCAAAAAGCTGAGGAAAAAAATATTTTAAATGATCATTTTATAGGTAAGTTCCTAGGCACATTAACATGAAAACTAAAAGCATATTTATTATGAATCAAGTTCATACCTTCACAATTCTGTAGATAAAGAAAATACTGATGTGCTTTACATGGGATATTATTAAAATTTTATGAATTTATTAATTTGGAGACTACATTATTTAATCTCTGATGCAACAGTTTTTTGTAGGAAGATCTGGCATTCTCCTTCTATTAGAATTTATATAAACAGGGACCATAAGAAATATTTTTCCTACCTCAAGAAGCAAGTGAAATCTCAAATAAGCATCCTAATCTTACACCTAAAGGATCTAGAAAAAGAAGAACAAAGAAACAAAAATATTTTTTCCTGCTGATAAACAAAACAAGAGATGAAACATCATATATTCTGACAAATTCAGAGAAGATACAGATAATAAGCACATTTACAATCACCCAGCAACAAGGCTGAAATTAGCCTTGTTTCCATTAGGCTAAAATATAATGAGCAGTGGTAGGTAACTACATGGTCACACTCCCATAGTCACCACAAGAAAATGAGGTCTCTTGCTAAAACAATGAGGAAGAAAGAAGAGAATCTTCTCTATGAGATATGTCTTTAAAAAATTTTTTTTTTGCCCTTGCGTAAAGAGAAGAGATAGAGAGTGATGTATTTTGCTTAAATTTGCTACTCTAGCTGTTTCTAAGCAATATAAATACAATATTTCCTCTCTTATACTCAAATCCTTTAGGGTATCTAGAAAAATTCTAGAGCATGTAAAATCATTTGTATTCTACCCTGTTTGATTTCCTCTGTCTTTGATGTGTGTGCATACACAGAGGCTAAACAAGCAAGCAAATTAAAAAACAAAAGAGAAAACTGGTTAAATTTGGTAAAAGAGCCTATTATTTTTAGAACAAGTTAAAAAATGGATTAAAAATTATATATTGAGTTTGAAATTCAATCTTCTGGACAAATTTTTAGAGCCTTTTTTGTGTGAAAATTGATTATTTGTATTAGATCAATAACTGAGCATGAAAAATGACAGAAAACTGTAGCAAATACCTCAAAATAATGATTTCTTGGGACTCCAGAGTTTAAATTTATTTGGGAAAGTGAAAAAAGGAGAAAAATCAATGACTTCCATTGACTCTACAAAGGATGTTTTCAGCATACTGTATCTTTAAATATTTTCGATCTTTTCTCCCATTTTGAATTGGAAGAAAGAAGGCACAGTCAAAATTGAAGTACAGTCATGCCATGAGACGGACCTTTCTGGTTATGTTTCTTTAATGTCATTTTCATTTGCCACTTCAAATTTCAAAGTCACTTCAAATTGTCATTTCCAAACGGAGTTTGTGTTAATGTCCCCCTCAACTTCATATATTGAAACCCTAAATCTCAGTGTGACTGGATTTGGAGATAGATTGTAAGTCATAAGGTTAAATGAGGTCATGGGGTGAGTCCCTAATCTACTAGGACTGGTGCCCTTGTAAAAAGGGTAAGAGACACCAGAGCACCCTCTCTCAAATCCTTAGTACCGTAAAACAGCTGGGAGGTGGCTCTATGCAAGTCAGGAAGAAAGCTCTTACCAGGAATGGAATTGGCCAGCACCTTGATCTTGAACTTACCAGCCTCCAGAACTGCAAGAAAATAAATTTCTGCTGTTTAAACCACTTGGTTTATGGTATTCTTTTAAATTTAAATATATATTTTAAATGTTTATTTATTTTTAAGAGTGAGAAAGTGAGAGGGGCAGAAAGAAAGAAGAGAACAGAGGACAAGAAACAGGTTCTCCGCTGTCAGCACAGAACCTGATGAGGGGCTCAAACTAATGAACCATGAGATCGTGACCTCAGCTGAAGTCAGATACTTAACTGATGGAGCCAGCCAGATGCTTCTATGCTTTTTTTTTTTTTTTAATTGAGGCCCAAGCAGACTAAGACATCCTGGACAAAAATCAAACCCTAAAAAATATCAAGATTCACATACTATCAAGTCAGGTAGTTTCAGGACGGGGGAGTACAACCCTGAGGACAGATTTCAGAGCCCTGAATAGGAGTCACTGGAGAGAAAGAGTCGTTAGTCAGCGGTTTATAGAGTTCAGGTTCAGGCATTGACTTAGATTGCACATGAGATATTCTTGCTAGCTAGTAGAACTTTATTTTCTTTTAAAGAGATTTAGTAAGCAACTCATTTAATCATAAACATGTAGGGAGGATCTAGAAACTTTTGAGTGTCAGATATTAATGTGGAAGTGACTTTATTTGTATCCTTAGTTCAACAGAACTGGGGACTTTCTGATAATACTTATTTCCTGATTCCTGATATTACAATTAATTATTTAATAGACACACACACATATTGCATACTAAAATACAAACAGTAAACACAATTGCAAAAATCATATGTAGCACTACCAAAAATATTTTCTACAAAATAGGATAGGTATTCACAATTATGTATTAGCATTTCATTCACCCTTTCTACCCTCTACCATGACCAAGAAAAATGCAACAGATAGAACTTGTGCAATTAATTAATTATGTATCTGTGATAGTCTAGATGTCTTAATAGAGAAGAAAGACTGTGCCTGTTATGGAATTCAACAAATTCATACCTTGAAGCCCTAACACCCACTGTCATTGTATTTGAAGGTAGAGCCTTTAGTTAGTTAATTAAAGTAAAATGAAGCCATTAGGGTCTAATCAGGCTCTAATCTGATAGGATTAGTGTCCTCATATGAAGACAAAATGTGGAGGAAAGGCCATGTGAGGACACATAGAGAAGGTGGCCATCTGCAAGTGAAGGAGAAAGCCCTCACCAAAACCCAGTCCTGTGGCACCTTATCTTGAGATTTCAGTCTCCAGAACTGTGAGAAAATAAATTTCTGTTGCTTAAGCCATCCAGACTGTGGTATTTTGTTAGGTAGCCCAAGCAGACTAATACAATACCCTACAGTGGTAATACCAGTGAAGGTTTTGCTACAGGTGACACATTCCTAGATATGATACAGTTTCTTTTATTGCGGTTGGGTCAAGTATTTGCCACATTTCAAGTCTGTAGTCTCATATAAACAATTACAGTGATAATATGTTCTAGAAAGTCAGAGAAATGAATGGCTATAAAATGCTAGTAGTTAAGGGCACTTGGGTGGCTCAGGCAGTTGAGCGTCTGACTTGATTTTTGCTCAGGTCATGATCCCAGGGTCAAGGGATGGAGCCCTGCATTGGGCACTGTGCTGAATATGGAGTCTGCTGATGTCACTCTCTTTCTCTCTCTTGCTCTCTCTCTCTCCCTCTGCCCCCTCCCCTGCTTACACACACTCTCTGCCTAAGAAATTTTTTAAAAAAATGCTAGTAGTTATCTTTTTGGGTAATTGGTATTAAAATCATTCTCTTCATATCAATTTCAAAGCAAGCAAAAATTATATTTTTCTAAGAAGTGAGAATTTTAGGGTATTTTCATCATATTATTAGGAAAATCCCAGATAATACAAACATATACGCAAATGATAAAATGTGAAAGCATATTGCTATTTTTATGTAGAACATCAGGAGTATTATTTATACCGTTTGTGGTTTTACAACAGATTTTTTCTTGAATATAGAAATTATGACTTGCTGTGTTTGGGTAAAATACATTTTAATTTTTTTCCTCTTATGTTACAATAAGACTAGATAACACACATTCTTAAAATTGCTGTTGATACAAAAGAAAATAAATTCATTAGTATAAAAGAAAAATAGATACAAGATTCTTTTTTATTTAATATTCTTTAAGACCACCTCCTTAGAAGGACACTGTTAACAGCTTGATGTGCAAATAAGTACAAATGCAGATATGTGATACACTTATACCTATCATCTTTAAAAATATGATCTTACTACATACATATAATGTAACACACTTTTTTACTTCACATTCTATCCTGGTATCTTAGTCTGGCTGCTATAACAAACATACAAAAGATTGAGTGGCTTAAAAAACAAATATTTCTTTTTCATTGTCCTGGAGTGTGGGGGTTGCAAAATGAAGGTGCCAGTTGATTTGGTAACTGAAAAAAAGTCCGCTTCCTGGTTCACAGAGGGCTGTCTCATCACAAGGTAGAAGGGGCAAAGGAAACGTCCGGAATCTCTTTTATAAAGGCAGTAATTCCGTTCATGAGAACTTGGACCCCATGACCTAATTACCTGCTCAGAGCCCTGCTTCCTAATGCCATCACATTGGGGTGTAGGGTCTCAACATATGAAATTTTGTGGGACACAAGCATTCAGCCTACGGTATTGGGATACAGTTTTATTTCAGTAGGTAGAGATCTGCCTCAAATTTTTGAAGACTGCCTAGTATTTCATTGTATGTAACAACTAATAGTTTCTTTGGCCATGCCTCTTTTGATGCACAATTTAGGTTGCATCAGGTCATTGGCAAACTATCTGTTGAAATGTTTCATGAAATTACATACTCACCAGCCTAGCTAATATTGACATTATCATGTAAATACATGCCAATTCAATAAATGGAAGTTTTTATATTCTTGTTCAAATTGTAAACTTAAAGCTAGATTTAGCCATTAAAAATAAATATGCTGAAGCCAGACACGTATTTCTGTAAATACATGTGGCCCTTTCATGTATTTGCTGTAAGAAATTGCTGTAAAAAACATCACCTTCCTTATGTATAAAATGGAAATAATAATGCCTATGATGTGATAATTACATGAATCCATGCATAGAATATTCTAAATATTCTAGAATATCACCCCTATTGTTGAACTGATCCTCATTTTTACTGGCATTTTTTTAGTAAAGTTCTCGTTTGTATCCTTTACCTCTGTACTTTATTCAGTATGTCTTCTTGCTGAGTTGAGCTGTTGGTGTGGAGAAAAGGTAAGGATTTTCTTTAGGTTGGGCAGGTATTTTGTCATTTTTTTATAGCTTATTTTTTATTTTGATAGAAACAGAGTGAGCACAAGCAAGAGAGGGGCAGAGTGAGAGGGAGTGAGGGCAAATCCCAAGCAGGCTCTGCAATGTCAGTACAGAGCCTGATGTGGGGCTCAAACTCACGAAACTGTGAGATCACGAACTGTGGTAAAATCAGGAGTTGACTTGATTTAACCGACTGAGCCACCAAAGTGCCTCTATTTCTTATTGTTGTCATAGGTTTTCTGGACTCTTGGGCTATTTTTCTTTCCATGAAGCCCAAAGACTTCTACTGCAGAAACCCTACTCAAGAGAGTCTCCTGATTGTATCATAAAGACAGAGCCAGTCATCCGCTAGGAGGGTGGTTTTGGGCAAGTGCATGTGGCTGATTACAGCCTTCTCCATTTGCCCAGTTGACACCTCCTGACCCACTTCTTTCTCCTCTCCAATTGCCTCTAATCTTGTAGTCTTAAAACCACATGGCAGTTTTCCAGGACTTCCAATGTCAGTTTGGATTTGATTTTATTTTTATAAGAGCCCTTGTCATGTCAATGAAATTTTTGAAGGAGTGCTTGTTAAAAGCAGTTTGGAGGTCAACAATTTTACCTTGAAGATAGTTATTTTTTTTAAAAAACAAAATAACAATAGTAAATGATCGCAAAAAATGTAGTCCCCAAACCCTTCTCACCCATTTAAGGTGTTGTCAATAAATAAAGCAATACATGCTTCAGGGAAAGAAGGCCTTAGTCAAATCGAGTCATACCAGATTGAGAGAACCAGGACTCAGAATCTTCACAGACTAAGACCAATTGGCTTGTGAGACCCAGGTGATGGTTTTGAGATGAATAACAGAAAAAAGTCTGCAGGTTGGATATTTTGAGGTCTCTGGAGAAATGACCCAGGTGTGAAAAACCAGAAAAGTAGTAGCTCTGAAGCTTTGTTCTCCTTTCTCCATCCCCTGCATAATCTGGACTCCTCTGTACTGCAATGTCAGTACAGAGCCTGATGTGGGGCTCAAACTCACGAAACTGAGATCACGAACTGTGGTAAAATCAGGAGTTGACTTGACTTAACTGACTGAGCCGCCAAAGTGCCTCTATTTCTTATTGTTGTCATAGGTTTTCTGGACTCTTGGGCTATTTTTCTTTCCATGAAGCCCAAAGACTTCTACTGCAGAAACCCTACTGTTTCCAAAGCAGAAAAGATAATAGTGTGAGAACAAGGGACCCTATATGGCAGCAGCCAATTGAGGAAGAAGAATGGAGAAGTTAAGAAGAGCAAAGAGAAAGTGATGAGTTCTGTGACCACATGCTTTGCTAATATTTTCCTTCATTTTGAATAAGATAGCTTATCAGAGGAGTAAGATAGATTTCATGGAGATCTAATCATTTAGTGCACAATATCAGTTATTTGAACAATACATCTAGACTTCTATTTTCACAAGTAATTCACATAGAACTGCATTCAGGATTGAATGTACATTACCTTTAATAATGACTAAGTTGGAATATCTCTGCTCTTTAATGATGCATCTTAATTTTCAAAATGTAATGGAGAGCCTAGGTGGCTCAGTCGGTTAAGTGTCTTATTCTTGATTTTGGTTTGGGTCATGATCCCAGGGTCCTGAAATCGAGCCTCGTGTGGGACTCTGTGATGAGTGTGGAGACTGCCTAAAGATTCTCTCTCTCTAAAAAATAAATAAGCATTATTAATTTTTGAAATACCCCCAAACCGCATAGAGTCAGGTTAGAGTATAAGGTTTTGATCAAACTCAATATTTCCGTGTCATTTCCTTGTAAGGCTCATAAACTGTCTTTGGAAACAAGTCCAAAATAGTTCCTGTATAAACAGAAAATGCGCACAGTAGCAAAATAAATCTCTACGGGGAAAATGCATAGCTTTCTCACTTGTCCTCTGCCTGGAGGTGAGTGAATATTCACTAAGTGCTGAATGAATAAGAAAAGGGAGAGAGAGAAAGAAAAAGGAGTATGAAAAAGAGAAAGAAGACACAGGCTAAGTGATGGTTAATATTACATTCCTTTTCACATTACAGGTCACTTCTGTGTGCATTAACTTTAGGGCACACACAAATACAATAAAATAAAGACTTTAAAAATGATATTATTCTGAAAATTCTATTTTATTCACAATCATTTGGTCTTTATTCTCATGCTGATTTGAAGGTAGATTCAGTTTTTAATATTTTAGAAAGATATGTAATACCTCAGAGCTTGAAGCAAAGTATCACCAGGGTTAATGTAATGAGATTTCTAGATTTTGTGGTAGAATTTGTTTAAGGAGGCACAAGAAATGCAGTCAATTTAATTTCATCAGGGAATTTTATTTATTCAATTCATGGTTATTATTCATCAAAATTCCAGATGGAGAATGACAAACTTATGGCAGCATTTTTCCTATTTTAATGTAAATTCCTTTGTTTCCTTTAAAATACTGTTCAATTTGAAAATATTACCCTTTATTTATTTATTTTTGGTTGCCTGGATAAAGAGAATGTATATATATACATACACACACACACACACACACACACATATCATACATATATAGATGTATACATATATAGATATGATATATATATATATATATAAACTTTTGCCTCTTTTCCTTTTCAGATTTTCTTTGCATAATTTTCTTTCCCAGTTCTTTCTGTTTTGACCATCACCCTGAATATAAAATATAATAGTAACTGCAAAGCTCTAGGGAGATTGATGCTTTATATTCCCTATTGGCGATGAAATTCCATATTTAAGTTTTCTAAAAGTTGACAAAAAATTATCACATGAAAGATAGTATTGGGGACTCACTATCCCAAAATGTAAATTGTTCACGATTGAAATTTTTTGTTTGATATTGATGATATTACCCTGCATTTTATTTTTATTCAGAGTGGAGTCATATAAAATAACAGACGTTGTTTTTTAAATTTAGGAGTATTTTGGGCAAAGCATTTTTGGAAAATTAAATTCAGCTTTCTAAAATATTCACTTGTTTCCCATAAAATCTGAGATGTGTAGGGTTAGTTCAAATGCCTATGTGCACATTTCACAATAGTATGATCCGAGTTAGTTTATGAATACACAATTTAATACACAATGAATATTTAACTATGCTTCATCCATGAAAAAAATATTCTCTTTTGATTCGTTAAAAAATGCATCACTTCACTTGCATCTAAGACATAACAAACTTTCATAAGTATATACCCTTCTTAAAATAGAGAAAAGAAAATTTGAAATTTTTATTGATTTCTAGAGAGGAGGTAAGTTCGAAAATTAAATTCTGTTTATTATTGTACTAGCCCAGAACTGCATTAGGCCCCTCTAACCATCCTTTGTGAGAGGCTTATAATTTTTATTTTACGGATGTTAAATAGAAAACTCAAACAAATTAATTAACTAGGCTCTAGTCACGCAAATAGAATGTAGGTGAATCATAATTTGTATTCAGATTTATATCTAAAGATGCTTCCGCTATTGCTGCTGTATTGAACTGTCTTGGCATTTATATGCATTTATCTTGATGGTAGCACCATTCTAAATATGTGGTTTTCATTATTACACAATAGTAATACATTTATGAGAAAAGAATAAAGAATGAAAGGGTAAGAAGGAACAAGGGAGAAGCTAAGCTACAGGGGTTAAAAAAAAAAAAAGAGAGAGAAGAGCGCACGCGCACAAGACAATAGCGCTTGCAAGCTCTTTTGCTTTCAAACGGTAAACCAGGACAGCCAGCCAGTCGACTTTTATTTTTCTTTTGCTTTGAGCCATTTCTGCGGTCATTCTGAGATAAAATTTATTCCCCACATATTTCTGAAGCCACTAAAATGCCCTTTGTCTTAGTACACAAAAGAATTCCTCTGTCATTTGCTTATATGGACCTAGGAAATTTACCTTTTCTAAAGTTGATCTGAATACCCAGTGTCACTGTCTAGAGCCTGTCAGTGCCTTTGCATAAAAGATTCACTCCTCTCCGAGGCGGTGTTCTACCCAGTTCTCTATTGTCCAGTCCAAAAATGTTCTCTGCACTCTTTCATTATTTTGTTGGTTTGTTTTGTTTCTTGTGTCTGTTTTTAGATAAGAACTATGACATTTAATAAGCTTTCGTATACAATGTTATTTGACATTCATGGAAAGATCCACACGTGCCAGGGTTTAACAGGTTTCTTAAGAGAGGCTGTGCATGTGACACTCCACAAAGCCTTGCTTCTGTACACAGCACTGCCTGACTGAATCCTACGAGCCTTCCAGACTACAGGGATACTTACTTGCTCATCATGTCTTCCAAGACACTTCCAATCATGGCACTTTCAGTCTCTGAATTTCAGTGGAGGGAACTACAGAACATACTTACTTCTGGTTTTCCCCTTACTTTCTGAAATTATTATTTTCTGGTTGTCAATTTCTCATCTCCCACATAAAGTAAAAGCTATTCACTTAATGATTTTTTAATGTTCTTCCCACCCATCCCATCTCCAAAAGCCTAACCCAGCATGTAGCAACTGGTAGGCAATTAACAAACACTTCCGTCAAATATTTTTTTTCTCAGCCCGTATTTAACACAGTACTAATGGTGATGACAGATGACAACGATCTGCTCTGTGATTCCTTACCGATAATGCCTCAACAGTTATTAGGTTTCAGTGTCCCCTTCTTCAGTGGAGAAGTGTGATATAGCAGAAAAAGTGTTAACCTGAGAATCTAAGAGGCTCTTCACTGTTCCAGTGTCAACTTGTTGTCAATTCAGTATGTGTTCGGGTGTATCACTTCATCTCCCTGGAACTTTTCCTTATCTTTAAAAAGAGAACGTGGCAGACATTCTTTAGGTTTTTTTTTTTTTCCTGCACTACCTTATGAAAGAAAAAAAATCTGATTCCTCTCCTTTATCTTTATAATGTGTAACTTCAATCGCTGTCAATTTGTAGGGAACATGTTAGGGATCTTTTCATATGTTATGAATTCTCCCACAGGTTCAAACAGGCTCTGACAATGAAACCCTGCATTTTTGGCTATGGCTCATGAAGAAATTGTGTGCTATAAAGTTAATGTAAACCTAAACCTAATCGTAGAGTTTCTTAGAAGAATGTCAAGGAGGCTAGTGTGCTTGGCCATTCTCAACTAGTCCCAGCCGCTAGATACCACTTTATAGCTCTAGGGGAGAACTAATGTGAAGGAAACATAAAACGGACCATTTCAGTTATACTACAGGGCTGGGTTTTTCCTTTTTTTAAAAAAATGTAAATTCTAGTTAGTTAACACAGAGTGCAATATTTGGTTTCAGGAGTAGAATTCAGCGATTTATCACTTACATACGACACCCAGTGCTCATCCAACAAGTACGGCTAGATTTCCCTGTCTTGTTTTTCTTCACAGAGGTCAGCTCTCCTCTGGTTACTGTGTTCTCTCTCTTTGGCCAGCAGTAGGGGACCAAGATATCATGAGAGTTTCTGGTTTATTCTGTTTTGTTGGTCTCTTCTGAATACCCTAACTTAGCTCTCCAGTGTTGAAATGGGAACGAGTGATTGAGGGATAGTGAATTACCAGGAAGAAAAATAAGTGAGTTTTCCCCTTTGCTGGAGTTTGCAGAGCAACAGTGCTAGCGGGAGATGCAAGTTCGCTGTGAAGGATGGGAACTTTATGGGAGGGAGTAGAGCTGCTAGAATGGCAGAACCGGAGGGGAGATGATAGGGGATGAATTCACTGGTTCTCCATGGCTCAGACATTCTGGTTGTGTACAACAAAAGTTCTTGCAGGTATTCATTGACTACCAGCCATAAATGATCCTTTGGAAAAGTGAAATGTTTTCAGTGATTTGAGTGAAGTGAAATAAGGAGAGTAAAGAGTGAGCTTCCACCTGAAAGGGGATGAAATATGCCAGGGAAGGCTGAAAGAACTCAGGTGTCATTCACTGAGATGGACAGTGGTCACAGTCTCCCATGATGGAGCTTTACCAAAGAGACATTATGTGCTTGCCGCCATCTATGGGTGAGTCTAGGTGACTAACCAAGGCTTGCCAGCATTTATGAGTAAACTGACTAATCTATTTTAAGTACTTCTAAGCATATAAGTGTATCTTGGGATAAAGAAATGGTGGAGTAGGGTGGTGAGGATGCCTGATTTAGAATTGCAAAATCATACTGTGACTAGGATACAAATCTTAAATTTTTCAAGAAATCAGTGGTTTGTAAAACCACTAAACATGTAAAATGTGTTTTCTGACATCAGAGATGTGGGGGTTCAGAATGATGGAAGACTATTTCGTTATTAGGTAAAGTTTCATTTGCTCTGCTTTTATTTCAAGCTTTATAATTCATGACTAAAAATTTATATTTAGTTTAAAATTTCATCACAAGTCTCAGTAACTATAATGCCTTTATTAAGTGGATATTATTCACCAATGTGATTTATAAAGTGTATGATGATACATAAATTATACTTGTAATGTTACTGGTAACTTAGGGTCTAAATTCCTTGGTGAAAGGATTGGATGCACCAGGAGACATAATCCTATACCGCAGTATCATCAGTATCATGCCTCACATACATCATTTAATGATAGGTTGAATGGGCTGTTGCAGAAGATGGGAGTATCACCATGAATATTCAAAGTAATGGATAGATATTGTTCTAATAAGGAGATTATTTGAGAAACAAAGCACTTGAAGATTAATTCCATAGGCTGACCTGCACCACACTCCATAAGTGTTCACTACGGGAAACACGTCTTGGGACATACATTAGTCTGTAAAACTATCTGAGATTACAAGGCATTTTCTTAGTTTGTTCTAGACTTTTCCACCATTTCTTAGGCTACTTTTGCTCTCCAGAGATGGGAGATCTAGAAGGACTGATAGCATGATAATGAATCCTCAAGAACTTCTGAGGCTCAACAGAACTCTAGCTGTTACTTGAGAGTCATTTCCAAGTGTGAGGAATTCTGCAGAAAGCCTGGCCTTCTTCTTTTCCCCCCAATTTTATTTGCAACTAAAAAGGTACACAATTCATATAATGAAGATGAAAATACACAGTACTAGACAACCTGAAATACTAAATCTAGATGTACTAAACCTTCACCAAAATCTTTTGAAGAAAGGCTTCTGCCTCCTTTATCCTTCTTCCTTCTCTCTCTCCCTTTTATCATTCCTTTCTTTCTTTTCCTCCCTCTTTAGCCCCATCTTTCCATCTTCTTTTCTTGCTCCTTCCCTCCTTACTGCCTTTCCCCCTTTCTTCCTTCTTTCCTCCCTTCCTCTTCCAAGACTTCATCCATTCTTCCCTTCTTTTCTATCTACCTTTCCTTTTTCCTTCCAAGTTCATTTTCTTTTGTTATTTTCCTTCTTTCATGGCCATTTCTTCTTAGAATTCCTATGAGGTAGACAATTCTGTATTCTGACTTATGCATTACTACCTTTCTCTTTACAGACTCAAAATAATAAATTGAGTTCAGAGTGAACTCTCCTAAGATCCTGAAAAATCCCATAATTTCGTTATTATGTTGAGCAATATACTTATTAGCTCAGTATGTGCAGATTAGAAGTACATTAGCCTAAAATAGTGTGTATGTTTGAGTTTGTGTGTGTGCTGTAGAAAGGGTACACTTTTTCTCTTTTTTAGCACACGCGCGCGCGCGCGCACACACACACACACACCGATAAACTTTCTTTCTTTTCCTAAGTCAAGATGAAGAAAGGGTTTTCCATTTTTCTTAAAGAGCATTAATCCCTTCATAATTATTCATGGTGCCCATCATGTATTAAATGTACTTATATTAAATTAAATGTACTTATATTAGTAAAATGTTTCTCCCTTTTGTAATGGAGATAATTATTTCTGATTTTTCAAGTTAAAGTCTTTGTTTTATTATTCAGAAGGTTCCAACTGCTCAATCCTATATTGGCTTCTTTCTTTAACAGTAGGAGATAACCTGGCTGCTGGTTCCTTGAATTTATAAAATTAAGTCAAAAGAGGAATCCACATAATTTTTCATTTAGCACACAAAAATGCTAATAGCTTTTATCTAGAAGCTAAAAAATTACTGGATTATACAATCAGAATCAAGCCAAATATTCCTAAAGATTCAACTAACCATATAATCTGGCTGTTGGTACAAATAGATTTATATTCAAGTTGGAGAGATAGACAGACACACCTGCTTGGGTTGACAAATTGTAATAAAATGTAATATATACTCAAAACACTTTTTAGTGATCTGTGAGGTCAATATCAAGTTGATTTATAAAGTTTGACACACCAAATACATAGACATTAAAATAGATGAGAAATAACAATGATCTTTTCACTGTTCTTTTCCCCGTGTCAGTTCAGTTCAGGTTACTTTTTTTTTTTTTTTTAGGTAGCTGGCTTTGAATTATTCTGATAAATTCCTAGTGTGAATTCATATCATTGTGATATATATATTATTTATAGTTGAGGATTTCTAACACTGTCTTTTGTAATTCTTTCCAATTTTCCAAACAAATAAGTCAAATGTAATAGATATTTACCGGTGAGGTGGTACTCTTCTTGACTGTGGCACAATATGAATCACTCTATTTTTCAGAGAACAATTCCTGTCATGCCCTTCTTAGATGATTTACACACTCATGGCTTCAGCTACTGTCTACACATTTATACACTGATGAGTCCCCATGGTGGGGCTCATTGAACATCTTCATTTTAGTGTTTCATTCAAGTTCATCACCCTGGAAGCAACGCTCATGAGCCTCCCATCTCTACCTGCCTCCCCTCTACCTGCCAGTTTCTCCTCCAGCATTTCCTATGGCCATGATGGTGTCCATCTTCCATACACTTGGATAGACCAAACACTAGGTTCGTCAAGCTGACTTTGACATTTCCCTAACTTTAACCCCTTTCTATATCATATACATGATCAAATCCTGGCCATTTTTCTTGCTACATTTTCTTCTAATATACAGAACAATTGCAATTATTAACTGGGCCCTTCATATTCAGTCCTTTGAATGAAAACAAATCTGGGGCACCTGGGTGGCTCTGTCGGCTAAGCATCCAGCTTCAGCTCAGGTCATGATCTCACAGTCTGTGGGTTCGAGCCCCACATGAGTCTCTGTGCTGACAGCTCAGAGCTTGGAGCCTGCTTCAGATTCTGTCTCCCTCTCCCTCTGCTCTCCTGCTTGTGTTCTCTCTGTCTACCAAAAATTAATAAACATTAAAAAAATGAAAACAAATTTCTACTCTGCAACCAATTATTTTTCTAAAACATATATCTGGTCATGTCAATTACATGTAAAGCCTTTTATGTTTCCCTATAATTTTAACGAAAAAGTCCTCAATTCTTATTATAGTGTATGAGACCCAACATGATTTGCTCCTTGTTTATTTCTCTAGTTTCATTCTTTGTCCTTTTCCTCCATGCTTCGGGCACACTGACCTTTACTTTTTCATTTTTGAGTATATGGGATTCCACATAGAACTGCACAGCATCCTTTTTTGTCTCCTGGGTTTTTTCTCAAGCTAAAAACTATGAAAATATTTCATTCTTAAAAATGAAACAATGACCTCAGAATTACAAGAAAAATTTCCAAATGTTAATTACTGAATCCCATTCCAGAACTTTCTGTGAGGTGGAACTGAGACTGCATTTTATTAGATATCCTGGGGAAATTTTATACACACACACACACACACACACACACACACACACACACACACACACATACAATCTAGAACCCTTATTCCATATGTTAGGTTCCTTTATTCTTGATTACTGAGACTTCTCTCCTCAATCCGCACTCTCAGTTCAGATAATTTTATCTCTTCCCCGACTTTAGATCTTATCTATATGCCAGAGAAACCTGCATGTAAATCTCAAGCTTCTCTTTGAGCTTTATTTAGATATTTAATTCCCTCCTTGACTGCTACACTAGATTGCTTACAGCATCTCAAATTAATTAACGAAGAGGGCTGCACTGAACTTGTCATCGTGAGCTTGCAAATCTTTTCTTCCTCCAGTGTGCTTCCTCAGGTGTCTGCCCATCCACTTGTTCTTTCCAGAAACTTTTCTTTCACCTTGCACCTCTCCCTTGGCCAAGCTCCAGTGGTTTTTGTCTGTACTACTTTCTGCTTGGTTTCCCCACTTTTGTAATTACCTCTCATTCCCACCTTAACAACTGTATACATTATAGCCAAAGGGAAACTACTACTCCACTATTTTGTTTAAGATCCTTAAAAACCTTCCCATTAAATTAGTATAAAATTAAAAATCTCTAATATAGTCCATAAAGCTCTGCATAATCTGGCCCTTCCCTCCACCCTGGTCTTAGCTCTGCTCTTTATGCATGGCCGCACGGGCCTTCTGTCAATTCTTTCCGACCTGAGGCCCCTTCCATATTCTGTATCTTTCTGTCTTCCCTCTTCTCTCCAACTTTGCTTGCCTAACTCCAACTTATGTTAAAGTATTTATGTGTGGACATGTACATTATGTATATACACATACATATTTATAATTATGATACACATTTCTGTACACACACAATATGTGTATCTATGTGCTATGCAGGTATCCATAGAGACCTTAAGCATGAGAGAATTACATGTATGTGTGAAGCTTTTTGTGAGCCCCAAATTAAAATCATACTTCTTTATTTTAGTATAATTTATTTTTCTTCTTCTAATATATCCATCATACACCATCATATACAGATTTAATTGATTTAATATACAATTAAAAACAGGTGATTTAATACCTGTTTCTAATAAGATGGCAACTTCAGCAGGACTGGATATTTGCTGTTAGTTTGGCACTTCATCGTTGATGTCTAATCTGATGTTTGGCACATAATAGGCGTTCAATAAATATTTATTAAATAAATGAACAAACATACAAATGCAGTATCAGTGTGAGACTACTGAAATGAAAAAAAAAGAATCATTTCTCATCTTAATTGTTTCTCTTGTTATTTATTTTTTTAAGCTTTAGAGTAAAGAGGGGGCAACTTTTTGTATCAAAATTTCAATGTAGATTTGATTTATTGGACATTTAGAAAGTTGTGGATCAAGACATTTGCTGGGTTTCTTGGTACAAATGCAGTCATTCTGAATAAAACATTTTGTTCAGAATGTACATATTAGAAAACAACAACAACTAGTGGTCAATATAATCAAATGTCAAAATTATAATCTAAAGCAGCACTAAGTAACTGGTTAGGTATTTAGAACAATACAGTCATTATGGTGGCTTAAATATATGATCAGATATTTATCTTAAGGTGAATATACCTCTTAACTGAACTAGCTAGTGTGGACATATAGTTGATGAGCATACAAGCTAATTCCCTAATCTAAAAGTTTTACTGGATCGATAATGTGTGACTTAATAAGGTGGGACTACTAAATGCTTGGGTTTACCTAAAATTTTGCATCATTTATGTGGGAAACTAAGGTCATCAGTGATCTGATACCAGATTTTTCCAAAGCGGTCAGAAAACTGCATGTGGTTTTTTATCACAGCAAATATTTATACTTAGACAGTTCAGTGATTTTATTTTATTTTATTTTTTAATGTTTAGTTTTGAGAGAGAGAGACAGAGACAGAGACAGAGCACAAGTGGAGGAGGGGCAGAGAGAGAAGGAGACACAGAATTCAAAGCAGGCTCCAGGCTCTGAGCTGTCAGCACAGACGCTGATGTGGGCCTCAAACTCATGAACCATGAGATTATGACCTGACCTGGTTGGAGGCTTAACTGACTGAGACACCCAGACACCCAGTAATTTTAGTCAATGCTCCCAGAGATGGTAAAGTGCTTACAAATATATTTATTTTCTGATTCTATAATATATTTATATTTATGTTTTGCCTTCCTTGGTGTAACCAGCCCAAAAATTATCTAAGGCCATCATTATTAAACCTTAAGGCAAAAGAAAATCTAAGCCTTCATTTGACTGAGCCTCAGCTTAGGAAAATTGTTTGGGGGGTGGTCTACTGACCTAAAATATAAAAATTCAATATGATCTTACCTTAAAAGTGATATACTTGGAGAGCCTGGGTGGCTCAGTATACTCGGGTCATGATCCCAGGGTGGTGGGATTGAGTCCTGCGTTGGACTCTGTGCTAACAGCATAGAGCCTGCTTGGGATCTCACTCTCCTTCTCTCTGCCTCTCTCTCATAATAAATAAATAAACTTTTAAAAAAGTGATATTCTTGGACTATGTTAAAAAGAGAAATAGCATAGGGACAGTATTCAAATATTGCATATTTGTTAAAGTAAAAAAATGTACGTGTCTTTTTTTAATTAATTCTTTTGTTTACAACTTATGAAATGCTGTCTCTCATGACATTTCTATTTTAAAAATAAAAATCACATTCCTCAAATTGAGATGAGGTTGTTTAGAGAGTAATGGAATAAATAGTACGTGGGGAAAAACTTGGTTTACAGAGGAGCAAAATATTTAAGTTCATATCATCCAAAGAAGAATAATTGTTATCTAAAATTATTTTCAGTTTAACATGATATTTTACAAAGTTTTTCATAAATCCTCTGTCCAAACCCTAGCCAGATAGAATAAGCATGTTTTAAAACTATTTCTGTCTATGACATTGTCTTTTTAAAAAAATGTTTAATTTACACCCAAGTAAATTATGTGAGTTAGCATATAGTGCAAGAATGATTTCAAGAGTAGATTCCTTAATGCCCCTTTACCCATTTAGCCCATCCCCCTCCTACAACCCCTCCAGCAACCCTCTGTTTGTTCTCTACATTTAAGAGTCTCTTATGTTTTGTCCCCCTCCCTGTTTTTATATTATTTTTCCTTCCCTTCCCTTATGTTCATCTTCTTAAATTCCTCATATGAGTGAAGTTGTATGAGATTTGTCTCTGACTGACTAATTTTGCTTAGCATAATACCTTCCAGTTCCATCCACACAGCTGCAAATGACAGGATTTCATTCTTTTTGATTGCTGAGTAATACTCCGTTATATATATATATATATATATGTATGTATATATATATATGTATGTATATATGTGTATATATACTCCATTATATACAATTACATATACTCCATTATATATATATAATATATATACTCTGTTATATATGTATTATATATATTACATACTTTTTATATATAAAAATACTTTTTATTCCACTTTTTATTCATTCATCTGTTGATGGACATTTGGACTCTTCCCATACTTTGGCTATTGTTGATAGTGCTGCTATAAACATTGGGGTGCATGTTTATTTGCACCCCAATTTATTTGAAATGGCACACCTGTATCCCTTGGATGAATACCTAGTAGTGCAATTTCTGGGTCATAGGGTAGTTCTAGTTTTAATTTTTTGAGGAATCTCCATACTGTTTTCCAGAGTGGATGCACTGGTTTGCATTCCCACCAGCAGGGCAAAAGAGATCCTCTTTCTCTGCATCCTCACCAACATCTGTTGTTGCCTGAGTTGTTAATGTTGGCCATTCTGACAGGTGTGAGTGGTATCTTATTGTGGTTTGATTTATATTTCCCTGATGATGAATGATATTGAGCATGTTTTCATGTGTCTGTTAACCATCCGGATGTCATCTTTGGAGAAGTGTCTATTTATGTCTTTTGCCCATTTCTTCACTGGATTATTTTTTGGGTGTGTTGAGTTTTATAAATTCTTTATAGATTTTGGATACTAACCCTTTATCTGATATGTCATTTGCAAATATCTTCTCCCATTATCTATGACATTGTCTTTAATTGTAACTACCGCTAAGGGTGCCTAGGTGGCTCAGTCAGTTAAGTGTCTGACTTCTGCTCAGATCATGATATCATAGTTTATGAGTTCCAGCTCTGCATTGGGCTCTGTGCTGACAGTTCAAAGACTGGAGACTGCTTCGGATTATGTGTCTCCCTCTCTCTGTCTCTCCCCCACTCATGCTCTATGTCTGTTTCTCTCTCTCTCAAAAATGAATAAACATTAAAAAAATAAATAATAATTGTAACTGTTGCTAAATGTAAATTTCTACAGCTTCATATGATCTTAATGGAGCTAGAGTAGATAAAATGAAGCCAAATCAGCATCTGCATTATTATTATTCTTTTTGGGTTTTTTTCTAGTAGCATCCAATAAAAACAGAGAGTATTGCTCCTTTGCTTTCATATAAAGCATACAACTTAGAAGTGCTCATGAATTATGGCCTTTCATTGGATTTTAAGATTAAAATAACTTCAAGGTGAAAAATACCTGACCTGTATTACTTTGAAATAGTATGATCTGCTCTATAGAATGCTGACATTTGGAAGATCATTGAAATACATGTTTTCCTTATATTTGGTAATAAGAAGTGGAGGGAGAAATTATCACCTCAAGCAATTTTTGCTCACAATAAACTATTATTTTAAAATATCTTACTTGAGACAAATGTAAAAATAATACAAAAATTTGCCACATGAATTAAAAGATTATAAATCAGAAAATGTTTTAAAATAATATAACTTTCTGGATTTGTCTCTTCCACAAATGATGGCTTTCAGGTGAACTCTTTTTTATATATGAAGAGATAAAAAGGATTATAGCTCTGTGATAATTTGTGTTTCCATATTTACCATATTGATTATAAATTGAAGTAGCAATATTATTGAAAATATATTTGTATTTATGACTATCCACAAATCTTACTCAAACATGTATTAATCAATGGAGAATTAAGTTAGAATAATTAAACGTACTATATATATATATTTCAAATTTCTGACACTTAATTTTTGACTTAAAAAATAACCAATTTCAGGCTCCATAGATTTAAATGTAAAAGTGAAGTAATTCAAGTATTAGAAAAGACAGCATGGACTCCTCTACAGTCTACATGTAGATAAAGGTTTTCTAGCTATGACTTAAAATTCAGATGTAGTAAAAAAAAAAAAAGACTGACAAAATTGCCTACAATTAAAAAAATTTCCTGTAAATGGCCAAAAATGTTTTTGTTTTTTTTTTAAATGTTGAGATGACTGACAAGAAACAATACTGGGACATCAAGGACAATATTTGTAGCACCTATCACAAGGGGTTAACGTCCCTAGTAAATAATTTATTTTAATATTTTATTTATTTTTGAGAGAGAGACAGAGATAGAGAGAGCAAGAGCATATGTGCAAGCAAGGGAGGGGCAGAAAGAGAGGGGGGCAGAGGATTTGAAGCAGACTCTGTGCTGTCAGAACCATCTGAACTGTGAGATCATAACCTGAGCTGAAGTCGGACACTTAATGCACTAAGCCACCCAGGCGTCCCCCCCCCGCCCCGCCCAAGAAAATAACTCTAGTTGGTTGAGAAGAGAAAGACCAAAACCAGGTAGAAAATGGACAGTTCCCTTTTCATTCCACCAAAAAACCCACACGTTTGTTCATTTGTACAACATACATGCATCAGAAACAAGTGTGATAATTGTACTTATAGCGGACAGAGGAGATAGCGGTAGAGAAGATGAAAGGATTGGAGAGCAGGAATTGTGTGGGCAGGACATTTCTCTGAGTATAGTTACTTTAAAAATTCTGAATTTTAGAATCATATTAATGTTTCACAAATTCAGAAGCTGAATTCATAAACAAGCATAGGGAATGGTAAACAAAAAGTAGAATTTAACTAGAAACAAGTGAACTTGCATTTCAAATGAACAACACGAACTCACTGAAGGGGAAAAGCAAAGGAGTGTATTTTTATTTAATAAGGAGTTAAGAGAACTAAAATCAAGTGTATTTTCTCTTCTCTGGCTATATTTTAAGACTAATTGATAATTAATCATATCATGGCATTTATTTGGAAGGAGAGCAACTTAATCATATCATGGCATTTATTTGCAAGCATTTTCTTAATATTTAAATATCAGTGGGAAAGTAAGAGAAATGCCAAAGGTTTATTTCTACCTTCCTTCTCTCTTACTGTTTCTCATTTAAATGAGGGAAGGTCAGATACCCAATTTCCCTCACTCCCTTGCAACTTTGTGTAGCGATGTCACTCAGTTCCAGTCAGTCAGACAGAAAGTCTTTTATATTCTGCTAAGGACAGAGGAGTTCCACAAAACTGATGCTTTGACTGCTAAAATTTGCCCACCAGTCTGCTATTTGTTCTAGCCACACAAAATTCAAACCTGGTTGTTCACACTACTTATCATTTGTCTTTTGTTACACGAAAGTGTAAATCTTCATTTATACCCAGAAGATCTGCATGTACAGGTCATGTTCCTAAGCTAGGATTACACAAATAAAATGATTTCAGGTAACAAAGATCAATTAGTTCTTACAGGAATTCAGATCTATACACAATGGCTTCATAGGAAAAATCTTGTGGAACTCTCAATATGCTTAAGATAAAGGATTATGAAATCCATCTTACATGAGACAAAACTGAGATTCCAAGATTTTGTATAGAACGCCATGAACCTGTAGCTCATTTGAAGAGCCAAGATTCAACTTCCGGGCTTTCTTAAATGATTTCACCCCACCATTCAGCTTTGTATAACATAAACTCAAAAGAACTGTAAACAAACTTAAATCATGATACCATGTTGGAGAACGAATCCAGATAAGTTATGAGAAGTATAAATCTTGGTAGGTGCCCACCAGGACAGATGCTTTTCATAGGGCATGTGATCATAATGACCTTCACAATTTTTATGTGCATGGAAAGATCAAATAACTTTTTTAATGTTTATTTTTATTTTTGAGAAAGAGAGAGACAGAACATGAGCAGGGGAGGGGCAGGGAGCGCGGGAGACACAGAATCCGAAGCAGCCTCCAGGTTCTGAGCTGTCAACACAGAGCCCGACATGGGGCTCCAATTTGGGAATGGCGAGATTATGACCTGACCTGAAGTAGGATACCGACTGAGCCACCCAGGCGCCCCAAGATCAAATAACTTAACACGGTGCCTGGGTGGCTCATTGGTTAGGCGTCTGACACTTGATTTTCCTCTTAAGTCATGGTCCCAGGATTGTGGGATCAGTGCTCTGCGATGATTGTAGGGCCTGCTTGAGATTTTCTCTTTGCCCTCTCCCCGCCTCATGTGCTCATTCTCTTAAAAATCAAATAATTTAATATTTGTTTCATTAATAAAACTATTTCAAAGTGTTGTGACTACAATTTTTCCTGAATAGACTTTAATATTTTTTTTTTCGATCACTTCTCGGCCTTTTGGCTAAGATCAAGTGTAATAATTTTTTTGATTCTGGGCAGAAAAATCCTCAACCAGATTACTTATTCAAAATGGTCTTAGCAATGAGAAAAAATTTTTTCCTCCTGAGTGACAAAACAAAACAACTGACTATGTTGGTATTTCTTAGGAATTATGTATACGATTTGAGGCAAAGAATTAATAAAAATTTCCATTGAAATATGACCAATTCAGTAGTACATGATTGCGATGAGCAGGATAATTTTAGTAAGATTAAAAAACTGTAGTGGGGTTTGGAGTATCCTGTGTTTCGATTTTATTAGTTCATCTGAGCATGGTACTGTGGGTCAGCTAGTTCCTTAATCCCTGATTAACTTACTATATACTACATATATCGTAGAGTGAGCTTATGGCTTGCTAGGGCAGACGCTCTTCAAAGTGACTACTGAGGAAAATGCATTGTAATGAAAGGATCAATAAATAAGGCAATTCTGTCTAAAAAATGGTGACTTAAACAGTGGTCAACAAACAGTTGTGTATTTAAAAAAGTGGTGACGTAAAAAAGCAGTTACCTCTGCCCATGGAACATCAAGGGAAGCGTCTCCTGGGAGGCACTATTTGATCCTAGTTGACGGTTCTCTGGTGAAGAGAAGTTCTAGGAATTTCTCCTGAGAGAAGGAACAGCTGACAAGACAAGGAAAGGGGACAGTCAACCGCAGCACATTTGGGGAAGGCTGGAGATGTGTATGGGAGCCAGCTTCTGAAAACCTGTGAAGGATTCTTCCTGTAATAAGTGAAACCCTTGGGGGGATTTTGAAGAGGAGAATGAACTTGTAAACCTTTGCTTGCCAGACCAGCTTTAGATTTTTGCTTAAACTTTGTCTTGGAATAGAAATAAATAGGTCCTGTGTCAAAAATTATGCTTCTGGGCTTCTGAAGTGTTTTGCCCCCTATTTGTCTGCAATTCTTTTTATTTTATTTTATATCATGTTCCTTCAGTTAAGAGTAAGAATCCTTTTGAGAATTCCAAACCTTCCATAGATAAATCAGGTAAAAATGTTATTTACATACACCTAGTCAAAAAGGTCACCCTCAAGTTGTGGTGGTAGCAGGAACAGTCAGAAATAAAACCCATCATCAGAGAAGTACAAATCAAAACCACAATGAGATACCACCTCACACCCATCAGAATGGCTAAAATGAACAACTCAAGCAACAACGGATGTTGGCGAGGATGCAGAGAAATAGGATCTCTTTAGCACTGCTGGTGGGAATGCAAACTGGTGCAGCCGCTCTGGAAAACAGTATGGAGGTTTCTCACAAAATCAAAAATAGAACTACCCTATGACCCAGCAATTGCACTACTAGGAACTTATCCAAAGGATACAAAAATGCTGATTCAAAGGGGTATATGCACCCCAATGTTTACAGTAGTGCTATCAACAGAGCCACATTACAGAAAGAGCCCAAATGTCCATTGAGGGGTGAATGGATAAAGAAGATATGGTGTATATATATACAAGGGAATATTATTTGGGAATCAAAAGAATGAAATCTTACCATTTTCAACAACATGGATGGTACTAGAGTATGTTATTCTAAGTGAAATAAGTTAATCAGAGAAAGACAAATACATGATTTCACTCGTATGTGGAATTTAAGA
This sequence comes from Proteles cristata cristata, assembly GCA_017311185.1. NCBI lineage: Eukaryota > Metazoa > Chordata > Mammalia > Carnivora > Hyaenidae > Proteles > Proteles cristata. The sequence goes on along the minus strand of JAESUZ010005249.1, from coordinate 588,421 downwards.
AACAGAACAGATGAACATAGGGGAAAGAAAGGAAAAATAAGACAAAAGCAGGGAGGGAGGCAAACCATGAAAGAATCTTTTTAAAAAAATGTTTACTTATTTTGAGAAAGAGCAAGTGGGGGAGAGGCAGAGAGAGAGAAAGAGAGAATCCCAGGCAGGCTCCATGCTATCAGCATGAAGCCTGACATGAGGCTCAAACTTGAGAACCGTGAAATCATGACCTGAGCTGAAATCAAGAGTCGGATACTGAATTGAATGAGCCACTCAGGCACCCCACCATAAGAGACTCTTAAAGACAGAGGACAAACTGAGGGTTGCTAGAGAGGAGGGGGAGGGGGTGTTAAATGGGCGATGGGCGTTTAGGAGGGCACTTGTTGGGATGAGCACTGGGTGTTATATGTAAGTGATGAATCACTGGGTTATACTCTGGAAACCAGTACTACACTGTATGTGAACTAACTTGAATTTAAATACATAAATAAATAAGCAAATAAATAAATAAATAACATTATGAGGACACAAGGAATATTTAATCATGGAATGTTTTGCCTGATTATCCTTTGCTCTCTGGTCCTCCATAGAAGAGGATATTTATATAAATATTAATTTATATAAATATTAATATATTTATATAAAATTTATATAAATATTAATTATATAAATATTAATATAAATATTAATTATATAAATATTAAATTTAATTAATTTAATATTAATTAAACAAACTTTTCTGTATGTTGTTGGAAAAATGCATTCAAAATATATGCTGTTACAACCATTGCGTATAGAAGAATTTAATGGTTACACATTTAAGCACATTTCTTTCACTGTGTTTTCAGTATGTTCCTTCTGCAGCCTTTACTGTGTTTGAAGGCATTAGTGGCATAGAAATAGTGAAGATTGACTTTATGCTTCTGCCTCTGCATGATATAATTTTCATCGGAACTGAACAATCTTTGGGGGAAGTGTAAGCTTGTCTCATTGCCTCCTTTCCACCTTCCTCCAATCTTGTCATAGAGCTTAACAGAAAACTTTCTGATTCTTTCTGACATAGATAGAAGTTCATCTTTAAGAGCTTGCCTCTGGCTTCTGGATTGCTCAGGCTAAGCCTCCTTTGTTTTATTTGGTATTTGATGCCTAAGAGATATACCCCAAATGTATCTTCACCTATTCAGTTTTATGAGCTCAGGTAATTTATTTAGACAAAGCAATTGTGGAAACAAATGACTTAATGGATAGATGAGATTTATGACTGGAATGCAGGTAGGTAGCATTTTGTTTTGATTTTTTTCTTTTAAAAAATATTTTATTTAAATCTAAGTTAGTTAACATAGCATGTAGTAATGGTTTCTTCAGTAGAACTTACTGATCCATCACTTACAAGTAACACTCAGTGCTCATCCCAACAGGTGCCCTCCTTAATGCCCATCACCTATTTAGCCCATCCCCCCACCCAACACTTCTGCAGCAACCCTCAGCTTTTTCTTTGTATTTAAGAGTCTTCTATGGTTTGCCTCCTTCTATTTTAAGATTCTTATCAGCATTGAATTCATTTATTTTATCATTTGTGTATTCTCTGGTGCAAAAGAATAATAAAATGACTACATCATTGATTTATTTTATTTATCTAGAGTATTTAATTAATACACCTAGCTTATGAATCATAGGTATCTATGAGAGAAGATAAATATGCATTTTTAAATTGGATCGTGTGCAGAAAGAGCATGAAGAACTGAGATACTATGGCATCCAAAATTACCAAAGGAAGTGGGGAAATCAAGAAAAAAATTAATCTTTCTTCTTCTTCTTCTTCTTTTTTTTTTTTGCTAAAAGAAATAAGATAAAGCCATAATGTACTATTCCCACAAAAGTGAAATATGCAGGGTAGCTATGCCTGCTGGAGGTGAATTGATAATTGACTCCAAGCTTTCTTATGAAAAAGGAAATGAATGAGATTTGTTACACCATACTTAATTGTCTGTAAAAAAAAGAAAATCAGTTTTTTTTTAAAAAAGAAGTACACCTATTTCTGGATCTTGCACTGAAGGGATTTTTTTCCCACGGGTCCTCATAAAATAAATGCTGTGGTATAGCATAAACTCTGTTCTGAAAGATATCCCTGAAGTGAAGACTTAATGAATTTCTTAGTGCTTCTCAGATAATGGCCCTCCATGTGTGATGGTGGTAAAATGCTTACATGTAGTTTGTTAAAAGTTGCTCTGCTGGGTACACCTCAGGGAAACTTCTCAGAAATACCGTTCTTCCTGAGTTAATGAATAGCATGGCAGTGACTTTGCTCATGCAATTCATGCTCCAGGTTCAAAGTAAGAGATCTGATTGTGAAACTTGTTTGGTTATTTCATGCTGATTGTTAATATCTCATAACCACTGGTAATCTGAGGGTCATTTAACAAATACTGGAGTTATTTTCTATATGAATTGTTGAGACAAACTTATGAAGTGGGAGAGAATAATGTAAAGATGAATAAAATTTGATTGTTTCCCATGCTGGTCCTAAATGTTGATTTATAATGAAGATAATTTCCTTTTATAACGTGTAGTAGAAACCTAAGACTCTCTGCCATAGTGGACAGATTTAATACTTCCACCTTATCTCCTTGCAATTAGTCGTGTAGGCTAATGGTATAACAAATACAACTGAGACGTGCTAGATGCCTTGAATGTAATAGAATATATTGCTTATACATGTAAGATGATGGATGAACAGGTCAGTTGGGCAGTCTTTTTCCGTACAGTTGTTCATGTACCACACTCACAGGGACTCTACCCTCTTCCAAATGGTTTTAGGGGCTGTGTCCACTAGAGTCATTTGCAAAGCTAACTGTTAGAAACTGAATGAACTGAAAGGAACCTCTTGGCCAATTCATATCTTGAAGCCCTAACCCCTATTGTAATGGTGATGGGAGTTCGGGCCTTTGGGAGGTAACTAGGTTTAGATGAGGTTATAAGGATAGAGTCCTCATAATGGCATTAGTGTCCTTATCAGAAGAGACTAGAGAGCTCGCATTATCTCTCTCCCTCAACCACATGAGGGCACAACAAGAAGGTGGCCTTCTACAAACCAGGTAAAAGGGTTCTTACTAGACCCTGAATCTGGCACACTTTGATCCTAGACTTCTCTAGGTCTTTGAAAAATGAATATTTGTTGTTTAGGCCACCCTGTCTATGGTATTTTGTTACAGCACCCCAAACAGACTAAGGTAGTATCAGAATAGAGGGTCTTGTGTTGGAGTTTTTGTGACCAGGCCTGGGAGGGTCCATTATCACCTTCACAGACACTTCACTTGTTGGAGTTGGTCTAATGGTAAGGAGATCTGGGACATATACTTTCCCAGTATATGACTGGATGGCCATTTCTCAGTGACAACTCCATACCACTTAGAGTGGAAGTTGAATTTTGGATGTACAGCTGGTCTATTTTAGCCTATTATAACTGTATATCTGTATTATAAGCCTAGAACTATACAAACACTTATAAAATATATTCATAAGCTTAACTGACAGAAAAGAAAGTATAACATACATAAAACGGAAGTTATAAAATTCCCCAAATAAAAAGCATGTGACACATGACATCATTTGTCTCTTCATTTTTTGTTTTAGAAAGTTAATTTACCAATGCATAAGCCCCAACCTTTGCCCCGAGAATGGACTCAGATGAGTCATTCTTCCAGAAATGTATACATAAATATTTAATACCATCTTATTATTTTAAATTGAAGAATACAACAGCTGAGCAGACATGGCCCTTATCTTCTACCCAGAATTTTCTATGGAAAAACCATGTATTAATCAGATGTTGTAAACTGGCATTTTTTTAAATAGCCGGCCAACACTTGTCTTCACAAATTCATTCCTTCATTGAAAAAATATTTTTTAAACATTTCCTATATTCTAGTTTCTGATACAGAAAGGTCCTTGAAAAGCAATCAAGGGCAAAATCCCTGGACCAAAGAGCTTGGAGTATAGGAGATTGACAAATGTGGAAAAATAATTTAACCAAAGAATCACTTCTGGCTTTTGTCACTATTGTAGTACACTCAGAGAAGAATGAAATTGTGTGAATTATTTTTTCAACCTCAACTTTTCCATCATTGAGAGAGTAATGAAACTCAATTTTAAGTGTAGGAAGTTTTTACTTCCATTTCATGGAATGGAGAACTAACAAAACTTTAAATTGCGGGGGTAAACATCCAGGTGATGACTCTGAGTTGTTGATGAAGGAGTTAGAAGGAGCAGAAGTGGCAGATAGAATATAGAGATAGTGAAATCAGTGATAAACTTCCACAAGTGGCAAGAAGCTATACCTCACAACTGCACAAATCCAAGACGGCGTCTGATGGCATGTATCTGTGAAACAAGGAGATACCCTGTCATGGGAGCTTGGAAAGGGCACTGCTCTGGTAGACATAAGTATACACACATAATTAAATATGGAGGTGGGGGACAGGCACAGGATGATGACCAATGAGCACCTCAGAAATAACCTTTTTAATTAATTTATTATTTTTAATTAATTAATTAATTAATTTGAAAGAGTGCACTCATGTGAACAGGGGAGGGGCAGAAGGACAGGGAGAGAGAGAATTTCAAGCAGGTTCAGAGCCCCACGTGGGGCTTGATCCCATGAACCATGAGATCATGGCCTGAGCCAAGTGCAGAGTTGGACGCTTAACCCACTGAGCTACCTAGGTGCCCCAGCAATAGCCATTTTAAATGAAAGATTACAGGTCACGTGGCCAAATTTTCTGAAAGGAAAAATTAAGGCATTCAGAATAATTTTACAGCTCTCAAAGTAGGAAAAGTTCCAAAGCCAGTTTGGAAGAAGTTTACTGACAAGTCACTCTTTTGAGCCCTAAGCTAAGTTTTTATCATTTAGAAAAAATAAAGACAGCAAAACTCTGTGACTCTGAATTAATTCAAATCTGGTACATAAGTGAACAGGCAATCATAACACAGTTTGATAAGTGCTGTGCTTCAGGGTCCTAGGTGACTTTATAGGAGAGTCATCCAACCTAGTTGTTCCTGAATAATGGCAGGGGTCAGGCGCCAAGCTTGAAGAGTGAGCACATTAGTTTGTGGCAAAATAAGAGAAAGTAAGGACAGTTAGTTATGTAGTGAATTGTAATTAAGTTCAATGTATTAAGCTAAAATAACTTGTTCTGAATTTATAGCTTTGCCCCTGCTTTGGTGTTAAAATACTTATTTTATGGAATTTTAGTGACATTAATGTTAAATGTTTTTCTTATAAAAAATAACTTTCCAAATCAAAATAGAAAGTTAAAAAATGGAGTTTTACTGCAAACCTTGCTGATGGTCATATGTGGTTATTGGGCTCCGTAGGGGTCCTTCCTAATCAGCACTGTCTTCTCTGAATGATACATTATTATTTGTGAAGACCTCAGTTACTCTGAAATCCATTCTTCAAGTGCATTTATTTACATGTTTATGAAATATATATTGGTAGCTAAGTATGTGCTAAAATTGTTTAAGGTATAGAGAATTAAACAGACAAAATATGTGCCTTCATGAAATGCATATTTTATAGTGGGAATACAGACATAAAAATAAACATGTCAATATCTACTGTTAGTGTGTGTTTCACGGAAAAATGAAAGATTTATGGTAAGTTATATTTGGAGAGATGGGGTGGAGGTAATGCTGTTTTCTATGAAGGAGTGAGGGAAGGCCTCCCAAATAAGATCATATTTGAGAAGAGACATGAAAGAAGCAAGGGGACAAGTCATGTTTATGCACTTTTCCAGATTTTCCCTACTGTAGATTTTTGGTCAGTGCATTTAATGACCCCCTAGGGAGATTGCTTGGTATCAACCACATGCTTATAAAACCAGAGAGATGAGGTTTTGACCTTTGTTGGAGAGAGAATCATTGAACATCATTATTGCCTTTATGGGAGAGTCTGGGTCATGATGTTTCTGCATGTAGCACTATATGATAACATACAGAAGGACTTTTCTATTCATTTCAATATTGCCTGAGACAAAGTGACCAGTCTTATGGCATGGGAGATACAACAATATACTTTTAAATGTAGGATTCATGGGATTTACCATGTACCCTATCCTAGAAGCTGATCACCTAATAAAAAGGTGGCCCAGCCTGTTAAGTGCTTACTTAACTTGTCATAGGCCCAAGACCCTATCTTCCAAGAAGCAATCCCAGTGCTGAACCAATGGACCATCTATAGTACTGTATTCTCAAGAACTGGTGGACACAGATCCAGGAACCGAAGTCTGGAAGTAGAATTGGCTCCTGTCACATCACTCTTAGTGAGCAACTGTGTAATTGTGTTTGATATATTGCAACTTTAAGCTTTGTCAAGTTAGAAGTCGTTTTTTTCTGGTGGTAATATGTCTACCAGAAGACATTCTATGTATTACAGTGAACTAGAAGCCTTTGCTACATCTATTTAGATATCTTTTGTTAAGTTTATTTATTTTGAGGGGAGAGAGAGAGAAAGAGAAGAAGAAGAAGAAGAAGAAGAAGAAGAAGAAGAAGAAGAAGAAGAAGAAGAAGAAGAAGAAGAAGAAGAAGAAGAAAGAGGAGGAGGAGGAGGAGGAGGAGAAGGGGGAGGGAATGAGAGAGAATCCCAAGCAGGTTCCACATTGTCAGCATGGAACCAGACATGGGACTTGAACCCACCATGAAATCATGATCTGAGCCGAAACCAAGAGCTAGAGGCTCAACCAGCTGAGTCACAACACTGGTGATGACTAGCCCCCACCTATTCGGGTGCCTTAAATGAGTGAATCAACTGGAAAAAAGAGGCATTGTTGTACTCCTTGGAGTAACTGACCCTGGCTTATCCAAATTTGGTGAAGCCTGAAGACTATAAAATGTAGTGGGGGGACTTCTTTACAAAATCAAGAATGAAAATTAACTAATTAGAAGTTAGGTACTCAGGGTTTTCGAAGGAGCCTTTGTAAATTATAGGCATTGGATCTTAAGACTAATTAGTTTCACATAATTACACCTCTAGGAACTGGGACTGATTACACATGGGGCCTGGAGGTATATGTCTGAAGTCTAAGAAATTTTCTGAGGCATTTATGCTCAGTGATAACAGCGATGGGTAATTACAGCAACCATGGTCCATTAAAGACAAGGTGAAGAAAAGTTCTGAGCCCTCAGATTGAGGAAGACTTTCCATGCAAGACAATTACATCATTCAAATTTCTGGCTTAGACTGAGAGGTGTATGGAATGGGAAGTTGAAGAGGTTTGACAAAGACCAATCATGAGTCTGGAAATAAGTGTAGTTCCAGGAGTTATAATTTTGGGTCTTTGGGGTATTATAATTGGTCTCATCTCTATTGGACTTATATTTCCTCTTTCAGTGGAAGAATTGAAGGCATCGTGCTTGTAGAAGAGCGTGTTAGTGAATCTATGAATGTCAGGAGTTATCTGTACCAGATTCTGTGCAAGTGCTCCCCTAGCATACTCAGCCATGTTTTTGTGCTCAGTGCTACTGATGAACTTATGACATGTAGGGTGTTGAATCCATCTGGGTTGAATGTTAAGTAGTTAGAGACCAGAAGGAACTAGCAACTAAACTCTTCTTACTCCTTCTTCTGACAGACTCTGAGATGCAACACATCCATATGACCTCTCCAGAGACTTACTGCACAGATTGGCAAGCAGCTGCATTTTTCCATGTATCTGGCCAGCTCAGTCAGATGCATTATATTTGCATTTCATTCTACCTTAACCGATTTCCCTTTTCCCCCACACTCCTGATTTCTTGAGACTGCAATATCCAATAAAAGATTGGCACTAAAATTTTTATAGGCTCTGCTATCTAGGAAACCCACAGGAAGATGGCTCAAGGCAGTGACAGCAGTAAATGCAAAAGACTAAGTCAATATCATTTTCAAAGAACAGCAAAGAATCTTGTGTGGCTGGAGGTTAATTAATAAGTGGAGGCATGTTAGAGATGAGGTGAGAGGTAATCAGGCACTTCATTTTATGTGGCCTATTTGGTGTCTGTAAAAAAGTTTACCCTTTTTTTATTCCCCTGAAGGAAACAGGAAGCTTCTAGAGTGCCTTGATGACAAAGTGGAATGTTCCTTTTTTCAAGAGACTCCTCCTTGAAATTATGTGCCGATTGGACCAGAGGGGAGATAAGATGAAAATGAAAATCAGAATTTCCACTTAGGAAGCACTTACATTAATATAGGTAAAATAACTGTGGTTGGGGCAAGGGTAGTGTTGGTGAGGGTGGTGAGAAGTGACCGAATTCTGAATATATTTTGAAAGCAAATCTGACAGAATTTATTACTGGATTGGATAAAGGGTGTGAGAGAAAAAAACTTTGGTCTGAGTGTAATAGGAAGAATTGAGTTACCATTACATAGATGAGGAGATTGTCTGGTGAACATAGTTCACTAGAAGTGAGTTTATTTTTAAAGGTCTTAAATGTAAGATGTCATATATATGACATAACACACACACACACACACACACACACACACACACACACACACACATAAAATGAAGAAATATCCAATTCTTCAAATTAGAAATCAACAATTGATGACTTTCATGTTGCTATTATTTTAAGACATGAAAACAAATAAGATCAATGTGGTTAATAACAAAGAGGAAAAAAAAACAAAGAGGAAAAGCTTCAGAAATTAAAGTTAGGGCAAAATTCCTCATTTAATAAGATAAAGAATTAGAGGAGACAAAGAAGCAGCCCTGGAGGCTAATTGAAGGAAATATCTTAGAAGGAAAGAATGATGAACTATGCAAAGCCGTGGTAGATTCCATTTGGCAACATGGCAATTATTCATTACAGAAAACCATTTCTACAAGGAAAGAAAATGGGATACATTTGATTCTATTTAGATTTAGTGTCTTTTCTCTCCTGATAGCTTGCTCTAACTTGACAATTCCCTATCACTTTTTACTGGCATAATTTACTGGCATAGTTGAGATATTAAGAGACTACTTGAAGGGCTCCTGGATGGCTCAGTAGGTTGAGCGTCCAACTTCAGCTCAGATGAGGATCTCACAGTTCATGAGTTTGAGCCCTGCATCAGACTCGCTGCTGTCTGTGTGGAGCCCACTTTGGGTCCTCTGTCTCCCCCTTCCTCTGCCCCTCCCCTGTTTAATACACATTAAAAAAGGAGGCTACTTGATCATCCCTAAGACCACCCCTCTAAATCTCTGTACTAATGCCTTGCTCCCTATCATCCTGGCATCAACAGTAATTTCTTTTTTTTTTAAATTTTTTTTTTTTTACAAATAGTTTATTGTCAAATTAGTTTCCACATACTTGTGGGGATCAACAGTAATTTCTATAATTGTGTCCTAAAGAGGAAGGCAGATGTATGAAGAAAGAGCAGAAAAATTTTCCGTTATATTCCACACTTGATTTTAGCCAAAAGGCTGAGAAGTGATCTTCCTTTATATTCCAAAATAAGCTCTTGAAAGCTTACAATGACAGCTTAAGAGAGAAAAGAGTTTTTGAAATCACTGTAAAGATAAAGAACAATAGCCAGGGCCCTTTAAGTTTTAACTATCAACTGTAGGATAGGGAAGACTGCTTTGTGATGAGGGAAGTAATTTCTGCTCCAAAAGATGTAAATACACAGAGTTTGTAGGAAGATACGGAGAACTGGAGGGCCATGACGAAATTTAAATGCTGGTTTCTTGAGTAGGAAGCATCCCTATTCTTCCCACTTCTCTGCATCTTTCTAGTAGAAACCCTAAAAAACATAGTAGAAATACCGATAATTTGGAGAGTCCCAGAGCTAAAGGTTCTCTGGTAAGCCCTGTATCCAGTGCGGGAGTAATTGATAGGTTAGCAATTAGTGAGGGTAAGTATCTAGTCAGATGGGCTGAGTCACAGTTTTCTTCAGTATGTGGTAAGAAACATAGGTGTTACTCAGCCCCTGTAGAAATGCTGAGAGGTTAACAGACTGACAGAAAGAAGTCTATGGTCAGAATGAGAAATTTGAGGCCCTTGCCATAGGAGGCCATGGGAGACTACAGCAGGTACCTTCTCTCCCCCTCATCCAATTATAGCAGATGTCAGGGGGTGATGATGACCAGTAATAGGTAGAAGCTGTATTGCTGGGTGGGTCAGCCACTCTCCATTGGTGGCCCGTGAGAAGAGAGAAAGTGATATGGAACAGACATGCTTCTTTTGCTGCCGACGCATATGTGAAGCTCCTAGGAATTGAGATCAGTTTAGTGGGAGGGCATGGTGAGAGTTGAATGATCACATATTAAGCCAGAAGGGGTGACAGTATTGTCAAATGCAAGTTAGTATTTTACTACAACACAAATAGAACACGTATGATAAGTTAAGTTCATCTTTGAAGAAAGACAGTTCTCTCATTGCACAATCACCTCATTAAACTGAAAGTTTATAGAAAATATGATAGAAAATATTCAGTTCCCTAAGGAGCCCACCCTCTTACCCCACCTTATGGGGTAGGATAACAACTTTGGTCAAAACTATTGACCCACATTTCCAGCTATTACTTGTGACATATTAGGAAAGAGTAAATGGCTCCACAGAGCAACTAACAGATGCTTGTGAACACACAGGAGAAAAACTGGGGTCCCACATTTCTTTCCTCCAAACAGTAGAGAGTAGAACAAATGGCACCCTTTTGTAGTCTTTAATCTACATAATTTGCATTGAAAAGAATAATGAGGTAGTGGACAATACATACAAAACAATGACCAAAAGTAGAAGACAACTTCAAGTTATATTTTTTTAAAATTATCTTCTTTTCGGTCACCTATTTCTTCTGCCCAATAAATATTATAATATTTACTTTTTTCAAAATTGTTTTGGATTATTCAGATATGTATTTTAGAAATCAGAATTGGGATATTTGGCCTTAGGGTTTAAGAACTTCATTTGGTGGCTTCATTGGGTGGCTCGGTTGGTTAAGCATCCGACTTCAGCTCAGGTCATGATCTTGGTGTTCATGAGTTCCAGTCCCACGTTGAGCTCTGTGCTGACAGCTCAGGGCCTGGAGCCTTCTTCAGATTCTGTCTCCCTCTCTCTCTGCCTCTCCCATGCTCATATTCTGTCTCTCTCTTTCTCTCAAAAATAAATAAAAACATTTAAAAACTTTTAGAAACAGAACTTCATTTTAGGAATTATTTTTTGTGTGTATAGAATAAGACACCTTTACTCTAAGAGTCATATTTTCTGGTCAGGATAGTGGCTTGTAATATGTAAAAAAGCAAAAAAGTTCTGGGCTGCTAATTTTAGCGGTTTAAAGAAGGGACATATAGACTAATACTTATTTATTAATTATTTATTTATTTAATGTAATTTCTTTTTAAAAAAGATTTTAACGTTTATTTATTTTTGAGAGACAGGGAGTGACAGAGAACAAGCAGGGGAGGGGCAGAGAGAGAGAGGGAGACACAGAATCCAAAGCAGGCTCCAGGGACCTGTAGCGCAACGGTAGCGCATCTGACTCCAAAGCAGGCTCCAGGTTCTGAGTTGTCCACACAAAGCCTGATGCAGGGCTTAAACTCATGAACCGTGAGATCATGACCTGAGCAGAAGTTGGATGCTTAACCAACTGAGCCACCCAGGCACCCCCAGACTAATTTTTTTTTTAAGACAAATAACCATTAGAAAAAGAAACAAATGAGGTGGATACTCAAAGTACAGTAAAACAATTCTACATTGGTAAAAAATATAGGAAAGGATGATTAAATATATACTATTTTTCTCAGTAGAAGGACCAACATTTACAAATTTGGTAACATTTTTTGTTTGTGAGAATTTGGGAAACTTTTACTATTAGCCACTGTAGAAGTGCTAGTTGATGAAATCATGTTGGAGGGCGGTTAGACAATATTTGTTAAATGCTAACATGTGAGGTGCCTGGTTGTCTCAGCCAGCTGAGTGACCGACTTCGGCTCAAGTCATGATCTCATTGTTTGTGGGTTCGAACCCCACATCTGGCTCTGTGCTGACAGCTAGCTCAGAGCCTGGAGCCTGTTTTGGATTCTGTGTCTCCCTCTCTCTAGCCCTCTCTTGTCCATGCTCGCTCACTCGCTCGTTCTCTCAGAAATACATAATAATTTAAAAAACATTAAAAAATTTAAAAAAACCCGCTAACATGCACGGCCTCATTGATTCAGGTATTCAGCTAGAAATTTATCACATGGATGTTCTTTCCAGTCTTCCGTAATACATTTCCAAGGATGCTTTCTACAACTCAGTAACGGCAAAAGAATGGAAATGACTTGTATAATTATCAACACAGGGCTAGTTAAATAAAATGTTTTATGTCCATAATGTAACTATTTCACACAGTGAGGAGCTCTATATGCTGGTGTTGGAAAATCTCCAAGTATATTATTCAGTGAATAAAACTTCCAGTTGTAAAAAAAAAAAAAAAAAAGTCAGGGCATGTAATGTTACAGCGTGGTAACTATAGTTAATAATACTGTAATGCATATATGAAAGTTTCCAAGGTAGATCTTAAAAGGTTACATCCTAAGGAAAAAAGTTGAAACTATGTATGGTGAGTTAGCCAGGCTTTCACAATATACGCAAATAACAAATCATTATATTATACACATGTAGCTCACATAATGTTATATGTCAATTATATTTCAATAAAAAACAAATGACCCTCCTCCAAAAAATAAGACACAAGAGAATGTATCTAGTTGTACATATCATTTATATGAATACATTTTTAGTAGAAAGATAAAGATTTCTTTAGAGAAATTAGATCCTTGTAAAGAGATTGGAACAGGAGTGCCTGGGTGGCTCACTTGGTTAAGTGGCAGACTTTTGATCCTTGACCTTGATTTTGGCTCAGGTCGTGGTCTCATGTTTGTGAGTTTGAGTCCACTTGGAATTCTGTCTCTCTCTCTGTCCTTCCCGTATCACCCCCAACCCCTGCAAAAATAAATAAATAAAGATTTAAAAAAAAAGAGAGACAAAGATGGGGTAAAACTTAACCTTCTTTAGTCTCAACAATTTAGTTTTTAACCCAATTCATGTATTGTGTTTATTTTTAAAATGTGTTGTGAGCTTTGGGGCAATTAGGTTTCAATATTTTTTGAAGGAAACATCACATTTTAAGTATTTCTTTTCCACTGTGCTTCAGTAATTTAAATAACTGGTGAAACATTGCAGAATTTTGAAGGACAGAACTCAGTTTGAAGGGCTTTCTACACTTTTTTTCTTCTGAACAATTTGTAAATGTCCTTCTAAGAATCTTACAATAACTTTATAACCTTATGTTCCCTGTATTTTCAGTAGTCTCTAAGGAATTGATAAAACACCAACAAAAAAAAGAAGAGACTAGCTTTTTCATTTCTTTTCACTGAGAAAGAATAGAATTTACCAGCTCCCACTCCATATATAGATTTAACTTTTTAAAAATACTATTTATTCATTTTTTTTGAGAGACAGAGAGAGAGAGCATGAGTGGAAGAGGGGCAGAGAGAGGGACACACAGAATCTAAAGCAGGCTCCAGGCTCTGAGTTGTCAGCACAGAGCCTGAAGTGGGGCTTGAACCCAGAACTGTAAGATCATGACCTGAGCTGAAGTCGGCCACTTAACCAACTGAGCCACCCAGGCGCCCCTCCATATATCGATTTAAAAAGGAAATGATTCCAAGGAGCTGTTTCCCTCCTGGTAGCCACTATCCAGATAAGCTATCATCTTAAGGAAAAAAAACCATGTAACTATGTATGGTGATTTAGCCAAACTTTCACAAATATGCAAATGAGCAACCATTACGTTATACATCATCATGTATGTTTGTCATATAGATGGAATCAAAGGATGGACTAAAAAAGATTGGTAGGGAGATTCATTTGGAGAGAATCCTTGCAGTGCTCTGAATCTCTCCACTTCATTCCCCAGACATTGGGGGATGGGGAGAGGACTATGCTATAGCCCAAACCCAGTCAAGGGACTTCAAGGGGACTGTTTGGAAAGCTTCGAAATGTGTTTCTTGTCTATGAAGACTAGAGACTAATTCACATCAGATTAAGACAGAGTGCAATGAGGACTGAAGTTTTAATTCTTCTTGGGAAACCAAAACCTTATCCAGAAGGATGAGATTAACTTCTTCGGTATTGGAGCCAGAAGAGTTCTGTTGAGATTTGCAAAGTCTTGTTAGGTTCACTGGAGCAAAGTTGTTGCAGTCTTTCGATGGGCCGTATTGCACCAGGCAGGAGAGAAAGCCTGTATATGATCCAGTCGGGTTCTGTCCATGAAGGCTGCTTGGAGTGAGAACTCATTACAGATGGAAGTACAACTTCTGTCATAGGCCTGGGTCAGAGAATTGCAGAAGAGAGGAGTCCAAGAGGGAAACTCTATCTTCAAAACACTTATGAGCATGCAAGAGAAAAGGACCATCTTAGAAATCAAAAGCCCAAAGCTGCTTGGCTACACATGAGTCAGATTATCCCATTGCATATACCCCCCACTCCTTGCACAACCTAACACTGTATCTGGAAAGGAGCTCAGGCTAAGTCAAGTTCAGAGTCTTTAATGACATTTTAATTACTGCAGGCATTCTAATTACTGAAATAAATTACTTTCAATGACTAAAAGTAATAAGCACACTTTTAAAATTATCTTAGCGACCAGAAGGCTGGTCATGGGCCTTCCAGGTTTTTAATGAGAAGAAGGAAAAGATAATCCCTACTGAATAAAGTTGTGATCAAAATTAAAGTGACATGATTGTTCCCTATATAAGCTAATGTTAATTAAAATATTTCTAGTATTCTAATCTCTCCTGTGGTTGCAAGCCAGGGGCTCACACAGGCCTCCGTGGAAGGGCTATTCCTTTGACTACTTGGGTGATTATAAGTGAAATGTTTGTATGAAACTTGATTTGTTTGTGTGTTCATCTAATAATGAAATATTCTAAATATGCAGAAATAAACATAGAATCACCACACTACACCACCTTATGTAGCTTCAGACACATCATGATGTGACTATCTCCCTGAGCCCCACTACCAGGGTGTCATGTAGCACTCAGATGCTCATTTCTCTATGACATCATTGGTTTTAGAGACTGAGTATAATAGCTTCCTCAACATCAGAAATATGCCAGTCTTCTTTAGGTATATATTAATGAAATAAGAATTATAGTTACAATATTACAGTTATATTAAGACTGTGTATGTCTTCTGATCATACTTCTTTATTAAATTTAAAAAAATATTTATTTTTGATAGAGAGTGAGAGAGAGAGAGAGGGCTAGAGAGTGAGAGAGCAAGAGAAAGCATGGAATGGGAAAGGACAAAGAGAGGGAGAGACACAGAATCTGAAGCAGGTTCCAGGCTCTGAGCTGTCAGCACAGAGCCCAACCCAGGGCTTGAACCCATGAACTGCAGCAAGATCCTGACCTGAGCCAAAGTCTGACATTCAACTGACTGAGCCACCCAGGCATCTCTCATACTTTTCTTAACCTGGCATGATTTTGTGTTCTTAATTACTATATATTTTAATAATATTAATAAAGCCAATATATGGTCTTGTTTGCAAGTTTTAAAGATTTTGTACATCTGGGACTCTTACTATATCTACTAGTGGGAGTGTTTCCTTCTCTGGGATCCTGGATTCCTAGACTCCTAGAGCCTGGAGATACAAGTTTGACAAATTCCTCAAGTAAGTGTCAGGAGAAATGGTAGGTGGAGCCATGCTTACTTCTACCCTTTGCTCCCTGGCCTCATGTGTTGTATGTATTGTGAACATGGTGTCATATAGTGATTGTTGCTTCTGAATGTATCCTGGAGCTCGATGGACATTGCTTTGTGCTCATTTGTCTGTTATTTCCAAGCTGGCACTGAGTTAGGCCTTTCAAAAGGTATTCCATCTCACCCCATGTCTCTAGTTATAACGGACTTTTTTCCCTTAATCCAAGGTAAAGATAAACACCAGTAGTTGATGGCTTGGGGGCCTAGGACACCTGTTCATGCAGATAACTTACATGTTTATGCCTAGTACTGGATGTCCCACTTGGAGCTTTCCTTGGATTGCTGTTGGGACCACCAACCTTATGACTTGTGCCAACATGTTGGCTAGTTCTGGCTGCAAAGTCAAGTGTTCTGTCTCTCCAAACAGAGGTAGGAGAGCTGTTTCTTAAGGGTGTATATTTCTCTGTTGCAGATGGTCTGTATTGTGACTCTCTCACTGGGGCCAGCCATAAACTACACGTGTAGTCTTTCTACATCTGTGGTACTTGTACCATAAATGTCATCAGATGGATCGAGTGGCAGGATGCTTGCACTTAGCCTGAACCCACTCTACAGCCCTTTCTTTTTCTGATCTCTACTCAAAGTGGGACGTTTTCCATGCCACTTGGTTGAGGGGATAAGGTAATATTTCCGAGTGAGAAGGAGGTTCCTTTCAGATCCTAGAAGGCCTCTAGCTATTGATCTTTGTTCTGAGTGGTGAAAGAGGAAAAATATAGTAATTTGTCCTTTATTTTGGAGAGAAGGTAAATGGTATACTGCAGATCACTGGATCCCTACAAATATCACTGGAATTTTCATGAATTTGCCTCCCATCCTGGGGAGCATATCTGTTCTACAGGGCCTCCAGTATACTTATATCTCCAAGTCCTTTTAATACAATTTTATCCATATAGTGGACCATGCTGGTGTTCTGTGAAATGACAAGTCATCCAGTTTCAAGTTAGACCAGGTCCAAGGCTATATTATAGAAGATGGCAGGAGAGTTAGTGTACCTTACATAACCTATATGTAGCTCTAATAAAAATAAAGTATCTGACCCTGAAACAGAAATTATAATTACTACTTATTTGAGTTTTGATAGTCCAGTGTTATTTTTCAGATTTCTCTGTACCCTATTTGGGTGGGGGATAAGTTACATATTTATTATATTCTTTACATCTCTAAGGATGACATTAATCCTAACCATTTTCCCAGGGAGGGTTTGTGTGTGTGTGTGTGTGTGTGTGTGTGTGTGTGTGTGTGTGTGTGTTACATATGTACATATATTTGGCTGGGGAGGGGTGGGACAAACTTCAACTGGGTCTTTCCCCCTATGATCATTCTTATTCACAGGCCAAGGAAGAAATATGATGGCTGTATCAAGTTCCAAGTATATTCATTCTGATTATACACCTGTGAAAGGGGGAGCTGCAGAAATGACCAGAGCTTGGGCCCATGGGCCTACTTCAAGCCATATCTGGGCCCGGATTGTATTAGTTTATCTGGCCCTGATTGGCCCCTATCATCCAGTTGAGAGAAGGACCAGTGACACTTTAGAAGGCATGATATCATTGTCAACTCAGATCTTGAATCCAACAGTCCTTGAAATGTCTAGGTAATCTTTCCTCAATGTATGGCTCCCTGAGTAATTAGCTGTTAGTTCCTTGGGGGAAAGACTGAGCAAATCATTACCATAAACATTTGTTGAAGTATATTTGTTCTCCCATTGCCACAGTCTCTATTTAAATCACTGTGTTCCATGTCTGAAAAACTGGCTCAGATCTGAAAATTTAGAAAGTAATCATTACTTATTGGGGTAGCTGCCCTCAGCCCCCTGATCCTTGATTTATTTTAAATGTAGAGACTGAGCAATACTCTTGATGGCTGTCCTTCTGTACTATCTCTGGGGTTCTTAAGGGTCATTCACCTGGGTGCCATTCTAAACTTTCTGCTCATTAAATAATTGCACCATCTTGCTTATTTCAGGGTCCTATGATTTCCCATTGTATTAAGGAGTCCAGGTCTATAATTCTTACCTCTAGCTCTTCTCTACAGAGACAGTCTCTGTAGACCTCTCAAAGATGATGAAGCTTCTCCCACTGTTGCAATTTTCATCATTTAAATAAGTTGAGTATTATCTATGCCCCTCTGGCCTAGACCAGGACAAAGACTTCTGGGATGGTGTGGTGTATCTAACACAGCATGATTACTTTTCTGGAATTTTCTACCTTTTGTCCTACCGTTGACTAAGGCAATTCTTCCATTTCTATTCCTTTTATCATAGCCATAGGTATTTGTAGTTTTTTAAAGAATGCCACCCTCACCATGGGTTTATACCATCTCCTTATGCTTGCCAGCATGTGAAATTTTGTGGTATAAAAGAGTGGTAGAATATCAGTATACATCTCTCTTATCCAACTTCTTTGCCCTCCTTACTTCATCTCTTTTAGGATTCCATTCCATGCAGACTCTCACAGTCCCTGTCATAATATTTGGCTAGGTACTATATGCCCATTGGGGTACAATCTATCTCTCCTTTTAACAGGTCTGGCACTTTCTTTGCCAGTTTATGTTGTATCTTGGCACATACTATAGCCTGGTGGCCAAGAAGGGAGGTGGAAAAGTCTTGAGGGGGGTCACATTTATTGTACAAGGTAGAGCCTTCAGTATTATCTTCAAGCAAGAGAAGACAGCAAAACCTTATCAGGCAGGGGTGGGCCACTTGTTCTGGCTCAGATGTTTCAGAGTGATCTGAGATTTCAAAGCTGTCAAGGGCATCAATCCAATCCAAGTGTCTCCATCTCAGATGTAATGGACTCATTCTTTCCCCAACAGGTCCTTGGAGTACAGACATTTGGATATGAAAACTTAACATTCTCTGGAGTTCTTTACCCTTCTAATTATGTCATAGGCTTAATCCTCATATTCTCTTGCCCTCTGGTGGCTGGAGATGAGAATTTTTTACATGCCTCCACGGAGGCCCTGTGACTTTCACACCTTGCTTTAGATTGGTGATTAGCCACTCTCAGATTTTCACATTGGTTCTGCAATGCAGCAGTAAACCCCAGCAACAGCAGTCACTTTCCAGGCTCCTGACAGTCTAAAATGCTTGAGTGATTCACCCTCAGTGCATTCCTTTCCATTATAGGCCCATTTCAGTTCGCAAGTGGTGAAAATGTAATGATTTCATGCTATAACCTGTTGAGGCTGTCAGTACCCCCCTCATGTAGGTGATGTGTTCTTCTTTGCCACCTCACTGTCATGGGTGGGGTACAGGGGGCTGGGGGATTCAGCTCCACAACCACATTATAGAGTGTACTTCATAGCACCACTCTTGGCAACAATTGTAGTGTGTTGGGTGTAAGGAAACAGACTCTGAGGCAGACAATGGTTTGAGGGGCATTTATGTGGGAAGGATTTCAGAAACAACACCTATAAAAGAAGAAAAATTGGAGCAGGCACAGGGAGTTTATTCCCTCCACACATCCCATGAGGAGCTCTGACTCTGAGGTGGCCCTTCAGAGATGTCCCTCATTGAGGCAAGGGGCTGAGCTTTTGTACCACCACACTGACCACATTTGGTGTGGGTTTCCCATGAGGCAGGAGGAGGCATAACTTTGGGTGGCCTGTTTGTCTCTGCTAAAGAAGGGTGATTCTCATGGAGAGAGAGTGCTTTCAGCAGCTAATATTCCTGGCCTCTAAGAGAATGCCTGCATTGGTCCTGAAGGACTGTGCTATAAAGTTTTTGCAAACATGAACATATTATATTTTTATAAGGATCCTTTGATCATTTTCCATATTTTACAGATGAGAAATGCATGGAGAGCTTAGGTAACTTGCCCAAGTGGACATGACTAGGAAGTGTGGAAGCCAGGATTCCAACCCAGGCAATGCTGCCCTTAATCACTGCCTTTACATTACTATATATGCTCTATTGTGTGGATTACTCTGAATGACCTATGTATAGTATACTGTACCTCAATATACTAATGGGTGTAGACAGAAACTTCATGAAGAGACTTCTAAAGTCAGTGTTTGCATGTTTCAAATTTCAGCTGTTTTTATGTGTATACCTAATTGGAAAGATACCTACTTGTGGTGACCTAAATGAAGATGGGCATTAATTGTTATTTGATATGCAATGGATACTTATATAAATTGTTAATGCTTTGCATTCTTGCCCTTGTCTACACAAAATAAAAACATTTTAAGGAAACATGAATTTAAACTTCATTTACTTTCATAACAATTTTGCCAAGCTCACCCCCCTACTCCCCCACACATACATAGTCATGGTGTATCATGGAGTTTTATAAATATAGTTATAGAACTCAGTGATCATTTTAAGAAGAACTATAGATTTTTGAGTGAATAAATAAGCAGATAAATATTCCAATTGGAAAATCTATTCTAAAATGCTTCATTGGAACCCATACTGGCCATGAAGTTTTAAGAGCTTTAATATATATCTAAGAATAATTTTTCTATTAATCACTTATTTATTTTTTTACAAATAGTTTATTGTCAAATTAGTTTCCACATAACACTCAGTGCTCATCCCCACAAGTGCCCTCCTCCATGCCCATCCCCCTCCCCCCCACATCCATCAGTCCTCAGTTTTTGTCAGCATTCAAGAGTCTCTCATGGTTTGCCTCTCTCCCTTTCCCCCACCATTTCCGTCCTTCTATTTATCACTTGTAACCAATATTAAATCAGTGGTGGAATTGGTAAAAATGAGTGCAAATACAAAGTCTATTGTGCCCACAAAAATACACATACAAGTTTGACGTATAACAAAAAGGACTTCATTTGTCATGTACTTGTTCATCACTCCAAAAATGCCCAAATGGCATTATTTTTGAAAAAAAGAAAACCTTAAAACAAATGGTTTCTGTTAGTACTTTCTCCAATTATGAAAATGTTTTATAATCTATAATTATTTATATTAACACCATATCTAATGATATTTTATTTAAATGAAAAACAAAGACATCTAAACATCTCTATGGGTTAATTTAGCTGGAATAGTTATTATTACTCATAGAGAAGCCCAGTCTGATGGTAATAGAAGAGTGTAAAATGTAGAACTGTGGTTTCTTATGTCAAATCACAGCTAAGGTCTTAAAATTTAAGTCCTGTCCATATTGAGATACTGTCGTCACTGGGTATGCTGCCATGATAAGCTTTGACATTTAAGTTTCAGTGTTATCTGGGTTTGCTTGCCCAATATGAAATCCACTAGTCATTTATTTCTACTTCTATTGAAGCTGAAATTCATCAAACATAATAAATAATATTTTAAAAATCACTTCCTCAGTCGAGTACTAAATAGTGAGGAAGTGGAGCCATCCGTAGGCTAGAATTTCCAAATAGTTGAAGGAAGTGAGAAGCCAGGGGGTGATGTGGGGTTTCTTGTTTTATTTTCTTATAAACTGGGAGCACTTGGATAATTTTAAAAGTTAATGTGAAGCAGCCAGCAGAGTGCAAGAGGTTTCTCAATACAGGGAAGACAGAGAGAAATCAATAAAACAAAGTCCTTGAGAAAGTGAGAAATAATAAGTAGAGCACAGATAAAGATATTAGATGGTGAAAATAGAAGGGAGATTTCATTGTAAACAAGAGAAGGGGTGGGGGGAGATAGGTTTTAAAATCAGCGACAGGAATTTGAGAAAGTTTTTGTCCTTTGGTTCTTAATTTCTTTATGAGCTATAAATCAAAGAATCTTTTGGAGCCTACAGGGGAAACAGTGAGGTCAGAAGTTGAATATGGTTGAAAATATAAATCGGGTGACCAGTGGGTGAAATGGCAGGACTGAGGAAGAAGTCATAGGATTGCTGGCGTTGCTGAAGGCCTGGGGGAGGTTGGCAATTGTCCAATCCTTGTTTCAAAGGGGAGATTGTGATGTAGTTTTCCTGCAGCTGTCAGTCTCCCCGGTCCCCCCACACTCCCGTGTGGGCTCAGGGAGTGGAAACAGTTGGGTTCCACCACGACGATTTTTTTTAAGTTTTTTTTTTTTCCTGATGCTCCATAATACTAATTACAGTAAAATCTTGGTTTGTGAGCATAATTCATTCTGGAATTGTTTGTAATCCAAAGCACTTGTATATCAATGTGCATTTCCCCATAGGAAATAATGGAAACTCGGATGATTCATTCCACAACCCCCAAATATTCACATAAAAATGATTACAATACTGTATGTAATATAATACAAAGTAATTAAGAAAATTTGCAAATTAACCTACCATGACATTTGAAAATCTTCATGGCTGGTGTGAAGGAAACAAGAAAGAGGAGGGTTATTATGTAGGACAACTTTCACCATCACTAATGGAATCACTGCTATCTATTGGCTCAATGGATTCTTTTTTCTGCATGGAGGCCATTGTTCCATATATATGCGAGGTATATGCTCGCATGGATGTTGATTACAGTATTAATAAGCTCTTGTCCTATACCATATTTAATGTAACTGGCAATAAGACAGCAGAGGAAAGGTTCTGTATCAGCAGACAGCTTGACCTAGAATGAAGCAAAGCATTCCTAAGCTTACTCTTGTATGGAAAAGCAAAGAACTGTCCATAGGTGATTTGAAGTAACAAAAAATACACTAGTGCCAATTGTGGGCACATTCCAATGTGCTGATACGTCACTGATTTCTTCCAGACACTGCAGCCTGAGACTGAGCATCAAAGCATGGGAGATGATCACCCACAATCCTGCAGAGAGAGAGAGAGAAAGAGAGAGAGAGAAAGGGAGAAAGAGAACCATTGGTTCAGTTAGAATCTTGTGACATTCTGTGTCATATACTACTCGTATTGCTGGACATCACTCATTTATCAAGTTAAAAATTATTAGAAATATTTGCTCATCCAGTGGAACACTCACAAAGCAGGTTACTTGCACTCCAAGGTTTTACTGTGACAGATTTTGGGTAAGTTGTAAGAGAGTTGGAATATGGCCATGTCAGGATCTCAGCTAAGCTGGAGAAAGAACTAAGCTGCTGAGTGGCAGAGTAGCCAATGAAAACCAACAAGCCAAACAATGAAAGTTAACAGTCAAGCCTTTGATCACTTACTGTGATACGAGAAGCAAGGAGTTACCTCAGAAAAAGCCGTGACTCGCACCCTATTCCATTTTCCCCATGGTTGAAGGTCTCTGCTTTAGGGGCAGGTAGATCAGCACAAAAGCAAGGGTCATATCATTGCTGATGGAGCCCTAAACGAAAGGTTCCAGTAGTTTTGTTGACCTGGGAGGAAATGGGGTCAGAGGAGGGAGAGGGAAAGAGCTAGTAGTGGGAAAGTAGAGTACCAAGCCAGAATAGAGACCTGTGTCTTCGTGTTTCCCCCAGCTTTTGCAGAGATGCCTAAGGAAAGCTCTGTGGGAGGCCCCAACTAAAAAGCTTACAAATAAAGAGGAATTCGGACACGTAGAAAAACAAGGCAGCCAGGGGGACTAGGCCCCTGACTGCAACCCCCTCTAGCACCTGCAGTAGACGGGCTGGGGACAAGTCTGGTAGCGGGAGGCAGCTTTCTCTGATGAGGCCTGTCAGGTAACGTCTTTGTAACTGCTTGCGTTCAGGTCTGAAAAAAAAATATCACACAGACTTATTTTGGCCCGGAGCCAGATTCCTCACATGAAAGTTATAAAAAGGGCAAAGAGCAAGTCTATGTGCTGGAATTTCTGACAAAAGGTCAAAAAGTCTTACCGTGTGAAGTTATTTCAGAGGCGATTAGACAGGTTTGGTCAGACAAGTCAAAGGATAGGCCAGGGAGTCAGAGGTGTTTCCCAGCTGCAATGAAGTCAGTCTGAGGATTTGTTATGAAAGCATATTTCTAAGTCTCACCCACAGAAATTTCAATTCAGCAGTTTTGGGCTGGGCACGTACATGCCCACTTAAAGCACACATTTGGTCGACTCTGCGGCCAATAGTATATGACCGCAGGTTCAGAGAAACTGTTCTAAAAGCATGGGTAGCTGAAATGGAGAGAAAGTAAATATTGTCAACTATGAGATCATCACATGTATGAGAGGCATAAACTGACATACAGAAACCAAAGGGAACAGAAGAAACTTCTCACCAACGAAGAGGGAAAAGAGAGGAGAGGAGACTGATTACCTGCCGATGACATTAGTAAAAGCAAGTAATGCTGGCTCTTTTTGTTCTTTCCATTTGGGTCCTAGTAACAGTGCTAGCAGCATCCTCTGGATGGCTCGTTTTATACCCATTTTACAAACTAGGCCATTGAGGCTCAAAGAGTTTTAGCAACTTGTCCAAGATTGTCACTGCCAGTAAGTAGGTAAAAATCACATTGAAGTAAAAACCCTCAACTTTGCCTGATAGGTTGCTTTTGTCTCTCAGTCACCATCAAGAGCATTTGGCTTCCTTCCATACATACTTCGGATAGTAAATTCTCATACAACAGAAGCCTAGAGGTTTAGTTGAAATCACCTTCAGTGATTCTGTCTTGCTCCTTTTCTTTCTTTCCTTCTTGCCTCCCTTCATTTCACCTGCAAGGCTCTTGTGCTGGAATCAGCCCAATTTTTGTTGTTGTTGTTTTTTTTTTCAGTCTTCCAGCTCTCTCCCAGTGATGTTGACTTTCTCTTCTGCCAGGAGATTCATTGGTCCACATTGAACATGCCAACAAGCAAATGTTAATAAAAATACTCAAGTCTAGCATTAAATAAAGTTTCAATGTCTCAGCTTGATTTAATTTATTTTCTATTGCTTTTAAAAATATTTTTAGCATTTATTCATTTGAGAGAGAGAGAGAGAGAGAGAGAGAGAGAGAGAGAGAGAGAGAGAGAGACAAAGGGCAAGCAGGGGTGGGGCTGAGAGAGAGGGAGACACAAAATCGAAAGCAGGCTCCAGGCTCTGAGCTGTTAGCAGAGAGCCCCATGCAGGGCTTGAACTCATAAACCATGATCTTGACCTGAGCCAAAGTCAGACTGACCCACCCAGGTGCCCCTCAGTTTGATATTTTTTTTAAAATACAGATAGTCCATTTCTAATGGAAGACAAAACAAAACTGAAGCATTTAATAGCCTTTTTTTCATTTCTGGTTTGAAAATAACAGTCAAATGGGTATCTCTTTTGAACTTTTAAAACTTCAGCACTCATTCTGAGAAAAGTCACATTTTTAAACTGATTTCATTTTTAAACATGATTTGCCACCTACCCACAGACCTATGAACACTTCATTGTATAGAATTGCGAACATTTTAACAGGAAAAAGTAGGCCATTTATTTTCAGACTGATAGTCAATTCACTACCCAAATAAACACTAATTTTTGCATTCCAGTTATTCTCAGAAAATCAATGTAAAACTGGAATTTTCCAGGAGAAACAAAATGAGTTAGCTGGATGCACACTGAAATAAATCTTTATTCTAGCCTAAGGATGTTTGCGTACAATCTCCAAGAGCAGATCCACAGCAGACAAATTGGATTTCAGATTGCTTTAACTTCAGCAAATAGACATTCAATGCTCTTCCACAATAGAAAGGATATGTTTGCAAAATAGCATGTATTTATACGCTTCTTAGACAAAAATAGTGTCACTGGCCCACTACCATGAATGTTATTTACTGTTGGCTATGTTTTGAAGTGTGGGAAGGATTTGTACTGATTTAGACACTATTTCACTAAATCCCCATTTATCAACAAAGTTGATCATTGTTAAGATTAAGAGGTTTGCCATAAGCCCTAGTATAACTAACTTGGATTTTTGGAAATTGAACCCTTGGCTTTATCTAACTCGATCATTAAGAGGCCTTGCTTGGCATTCAGGAGGCAGTGCACACTTTTGATTTTTTCCCTCTGTGTGCAGTTTAGAATACTCTGAAGTTATTAAATTTATGATTCTCAAGCTAGCATTGCATTTTATACCTTGGAATTGAGAACTAGTCATTGAAGTGCAGAATATTTTTTAACCTTGTTTGGTTTACTTATCTGTCAAGAGTTCCTAGAAAAGTGTGGGAAATAAAATGGCTCTTGTTGACAACAAAAGGAAGACAGTACTTTCAAGAGACTCTGAGACTGAAAATTTATAATGAAATATCGAGGGTTTTTATTATTTTATTGCATTAATCTGCCTGCCTCTTCAATTGCAATTACCCCCCGCAGTCCTATACCTTAGAAAAGAGAGCTGAAGGAACATTTTATTTTATTTTATTATTTTATTTTATGTTTATTGTCAAGTTGGTTTCCATATAGCACCCAGTGCTCATCCCAACAAGTGCTCTCCTCCATGCCCATCACCCTCTTTCCCCTCTCTCCCACCCCCATCAGCCCTCAGTTTGTTCTCAGCATTCAGCAGTCTCTCAGGGTTTGCCTCCCTCCCTCTCCTCAACTATTTTTCCCCCTTCTCCTCCCCGATGGTCCTTTGTTAAATTTGTCTTGTTCTACTTATAAGTGAAAACATACGGTATCTGTCCTTCTCTGCCTGACTTATTTTGCTCAGCATAACACCCTCAAGTTCCATCCATGTTGCTACAAATGGCCAGATTTCTCATTGCCATGTAGTATTCCATTGTATAGAAGAACCACATCTTGATCCAATCATCAGTTGATGGACACTTAGGTTCTTTCCATGATTTGGCTATTGTTGAGAGTGCTGCTATGAACATTGGGGTCCATGTGTCCCGATGCATCAGCACTCCTGTATCCCTTGGGTAAATTCCTAGTAGTGCTATTGTTGGTTCACAGGGGAGTTCTATTGTTAATTTTTTGAGGAACCTCCACACTGTTTTCCAGAGAGGCTGCACCAGTTTACATTCCCACCAACAGTGTAGGAGGGTGCCTGTTTCTCCATATCCTTGCCAGCACCTAGAGTCCTCTGATTTGCTCATTTTAGCCACTCTGATCTGTGTGAAGTGGTATCTCAGTGTGGTTTTGATTTGTATTTCCCTGATGAGGAGGGATGCTGACCATTGTTTCCTGTGTCTGTTGGCCATCTGGATGTCCTCTTTGGAGAAGTGTCTGTTCATGTCTTCTGCCCATTTCTTCACTGGGTTATTTGTTTTTCAGGTGTGGAGTTTGGTGAGTGAAGGAACATTTTAAAACATAAGATTTATGAATACCAGAATGCTACTATGAAATACACTCTGATAGGGAAACTAGAAGCATTTATTCCTGACTTGAAAGAAAAAATCAAAGTTGTCAGTCACATTGACCTTTAAGTAAATGCAAAAACAAACAAGAGCACTTTCTCTGTAATAAGCACTTGAACACTAAGCCCCCATGATTGCTTCTGTATTCAGTCGTGACATCTTCCCTACATGTTTTCCACATTCCATGTGCCACTTAGATAATAAAGATTATAGTCAAACTATTTTATCACCTCCCTTTGGAAGTACTTGACAGTATTACGGTAGGCTCAAGGAGAGAAGCTTATTTCAGATTGGCCTTTGTTTTACATAATGAATTTAGTTGTTTATATTTGGTAACCAAGAAGTTTGATGAAATTTAATGTTTATAAAGTCTTTGATATAGCAGCTTTTATGACAAATAATTAATGGAAAATTTAAACAACAACCAACAATTACTTTTTCTGCTTAAGATCAATCTATTATTCTTGGCAATATATAAGTATGTTTCTTTATTTGAAATAGAAACAAATTGATATCATGGCTAATGCTAAAGTTAAGCAACTTTAAGTTGACTTTAAGTCATGAGACTTATCTATCTAAATGATTTATCTATCAAATGTCTTTTGAAGGCATAGAAAAGAGCAGATCAGTACTCCTAGTTTTGATCAGGTCATTCCATTTAGATTTAACTGAAAATTAGAAAATTCTGGGATTGGTGTTTTCATTTGTTAATTTTTTCGTTTTCATAAAGTTAGGCTCTACTTTAAGATTTCGCAGATTCTAGGCTTTGTTTACTTGATTAGTGACCTGAAGATGCCAATTTATCTTCCATAGTTATTGAGAGCCCCATGAGAAAACAGCTTTGAGGAATTTCCCCAAATTTTGAGAAAGCAAGCCATTTCCTCAATAGGCTTTCCATAACTATGGAAGCTCTGTGGCCATATTTTGCATGTATACAATAATATATTCGTAATATGTATTTGTATGTATTATAGCATCTATTAGCATGTATACATTATTGTCAGTGCTTCTAACTAAATATAGACCAATATGTAAATATATAACCAA
Organism: Proteles cristata cristata; assembly: GCA_017311185.1. NCBI lineage: Eukaryota > Metazoa > Chordata > Mammalia > Carnivora > Hyaenidae > Proteles > Proteles cristata. Next base: position 560,524 of record JAESUZ010005249.1, on the reverse strand, counting down.
TATATAATTGATCAAGATTATTGTTTGAAATATATTTGGGATCATTGTCATGAACTTTGTGGAGAAGAATCTCCTGACTTTGAACCAAAAGACATCCTTCAATTCCAATGTTGTTTAGTTAGATGATTCATTTCTACTTTCTGTCCCTCAGTCTACTCACCTGTGCTATATATAATATTGTTTCACAGATTTATTTTGAGGCATAAGAAATTATACAATTAAAACTATATAGTAACTCTAAAGTACTCTATAACATAGCAATACTATCAATATTAAATAGATAGCAGATAATATTTTAAAAACTACATATTCTTTATTTCCCATCTGGGTGAATACCAGGTGAGCTTAATTCTCCGACTGAGGTTAGTAAACAAAATCTTTTACTTTGATCCAGAATAGGCTGAAGAAAAGAGACAGGTTAGAGGTATCTCTTCTGAGCTGGATTCCCTTCCATACATCTTAGATAAAATTGAGTGCAAAACAAAGAAAAATAACTTTGGAAAAGTATTGCATCAGGATCCAAGTATAACTTGCATATATACAACTTTACATATATATGATCGTATCGTGAAGATAATTCCTGGAAGTGATATTGCCATGTCACAAGTTGAATGCCTCCACAATTTTGATAAACGTTGCTATACTGTCTTTGATAGGGTTGTACTAATTTATATTCTTTCTTTTCATGTATGAGAATCTCTTTTACCAATACCTCTACTGGTGTGCTATCAAAATCGAGATACTCAGTGTAAGTGAAAGATGACATATCAATTTAGTTTTAAGTTTATCTTATGACAAGAGTATTTTTTATTCATAAAAGCTTTTTTTGGTGAACCATATATTTTGTAAATAATTCTTCCTTTACTCCATCTGTCCTCATTTGCCATTTTTCTTTTAGTTTAAAATTATATATAAACAGAATATACGTTTGTACTTAAATTTAGCTTTATTTTTGATTACAACTTCTATGTTTTTTTAAGTTTATTTATTTATTTTGAGAGAGACAGAGACAACATGAGTAGGGGAGTGGCAGAGAAAGAGAGAGAGAGAATCCCAAGCAGGCTTTACACCATCAGTGCAGAGCCCGATGTAGGGCTCTAACTCACAAAACTGCAAGATCATGACCTAAGCTAAAACCAAGAGTCCGACGCTTAACTGACTGATGCTTAGCCACCCAGAATCCCCTATAACTTCTATGTATTATGTCATTTTTAGAAGTTTTCTTTAACTTGAGGTTATATAATTGTCTAATGATTTATTCTAGCGCTTTTATGTTTTCATATATTACATGAAATCTGTAAACAAACTTGGATTTATTATGATATAAGTTGAGATGTAAATCAAAATTTATTTTTCCAGCTGGCTAGTTGTTGCAACACTATTTACTGAAAAGTCCATTTTCCCTTATTCATTTTAAATGTTAATTTTATTAATATCCAAGTGCTTACATATGTTTTGTGCCTTCTGATCCATGAATCTGACTTTTGATTCATGTGGTTGATATCAGATGACTTTAATTATTAAGGAATTATACTTTAAAATATCTATTATGGCCAGCCTGTTGTATTGTGTGAAATTTATTTACAGCTAATTGCTACCTTTGTGAACTTTGATCTTCTTTAACAAGAACATGGTATGGCTGTCCATTTGTTACACCTTTTATTCATTCAAAGTTTTTAAAAAATATCTTTTTTTTTTTTTACAGAATGTGTACATTTTCCTATTGAGTTAAAATTTCTGTTACATGATACGAAGGCATAGATCTTAAGTGCAAGATTTGATATTTCAACAAATGTCTATATCTGAAGAACTACCATCCCAACCAAGATAAATATTTTCATCATCCCGAAAATTCCTAATGTCACTTCCAGTCTGTTTTTAGTATCAAAAGGCAGCCACTGTTAAATTTCTATCACTGCAGATTAATTTTACCTGTTCTTTTAAAATGTTTTGAGATTCACACGTCTTGTTATGTACAGCTGGGTTCTTATTGCTGAAAAACGTTCCATTTTGTGAATATGCCACAATTTTTTATTCATTCTTCAGATTCATGGACACTTTGAACAGTTGGATCTATAAATATTCTTTTAGCCACCTTTTTTTGTGGACCTATTTTTATATTTCTTTTGAAAATATGTGGGAGTGAAATTGTTCAATCACAGTGTAGTTGTATGCTAATATAAAAACAAACTGCCAAACAGTTTTCCAAGGTATTTGAAATTTTTTTCTAATCCTACTAGCAATATACAAAAGTTCTAGTTCCTTTATTCAACATTTAGTGTTGTCAGACTTTTACATATTTATACGGGTATATGGTACTATGTCATTGTGGGTTTAATTTTCCTCTTTCTCATAATTAATGATATTAAGAATTTTTTGTGACTATTGGATATCTTCATTTTTTGAAGTGTCTGCTCAATTCTTTTCTGTTAGATTATCTTAAGATATCTTTTGAATTGATGTGTAATTATATAAAATGCACCCTTTTAAAAATGTACAGTTTGAGTTATGAAAATTTATACTTTATTACAATCACGACTAAAATTAAAATAGAACAGTTCTACCATCTGAAATGTTGCCTCTTACCTCTTTCAGTCAATCTCTACTCTATGAAACTCACAAAACAACTCTAAAGCAAAGAAAATAAAAGTCACTTTAATCCTATCCTCAGTTAAAGTAATTTTTAAGGCTGTGATATTTCTTCTTAATTGATCTTAGTCTCTCTCTTTTTCCCTTTTCTTGGTATATTTAATGTGTGTGTGTGTGTGTGTGTGTGTGTGTGAGAGAGAGAGAGAGAGAGAGGGAGAGAGAGAGAGAGAAAGAGTATATGTATGTGTGCGTGCATATTTGTAAGAGGAACAAAGACAAAGAATAATTATTTGGTTGAATTTGTTTTGTATTTTTGTCTCAACTTGAAGTTTTGGGTCCCTAGGTTTACCCATGTTGCTTTGTTTAATTAATGCTCAATTATGAATATTTTCTTACTTCATTAATCATGATTTAAAACGTAATTGTTAATAGATATGTACAGTTACAGATGTAATATTTATTAACAATTTTCTCCTTTATTCTTTCATTAAAAAACTAGTTATTGAACATATTGTGTTATAACTGCATGACACATAGTGGAAATATGACATAGATTGGAAATTAGGTGTGTTTATACTTTCCACTAGGTAAGAGGGTTGTGTTTTCTTGACTATAAGTCATTTGAAAAGATCCTTTTCTTTTCCTGTGTTTATTAATATAAAATAATATGAGGATTAGAATTCTAAAGGTGAAAATATACTTCAAATGAGATGGAAGGCATATGTTAGTTTGATGGGATTATACTGATCATATAGGAAGTAGGAATGTTAAGGCATGCACAGGTGATAAGATACATCTGTAATTTGTTGGAACAGAGAAAATAATGTTTGGGAAGCATGTAATGTGCACTTTATAACCTGAAAGAACAAAGAGAGATAATATTTTGGAGCTCAGATTATTTTACATATGTTCACATTTTGGTGCAAAACAACAGACAGTTTAGGTGAAACAATCTTTTGTCTGAGAGAATATTGTGCTAATATAAATATTGCATTAAATACAAATCGTCTGGGATTAAGGAGTCCAATGTGGATTTTATTCCACACATCATCTTCCACAAAATATTGTTCCCTGGCTTGATATTTGTGTCCCACTTTTCTTCAAAGTAATTTTCAGTGCAAAGTGTAGCATCTGGGTAGAGTTAATTGGCTGGCTGGATTAGCTGCTTTCTGCTCATTTCATCTTATTGTGCATACAGTATTTAAAAGACCATAGCTAAATCTAAGCATGATTAACTATCTGGAAATTCCACAAACACAACAAATTTGTCTTATCAAAGTGCAAATCTTTGTTTTCCATTAAGACAATTTGGTCCGTTATTAACATTCTAAAAATGGGACAGTGGAAGGTTCTGTCAGTTTGAATGGATTGAAATCTTCATGTTCCTTAAGTCCAGGTATAATTTAATCTGAACTTAATCTCCTGGGAAAGAGGTCATTTTTAATATACCAACTCTTTTCTTTCTTTCTTTTTTTTTTCTTACCTCCTATCCTAACAGGGTACCTATTAAAGAAATTCTTCCAGGATATTTGGACTCTACAGATGAGACCTTGTAACATTCAAAGATATGAGTCAGGAGGATACAACATAATTCCTGAATGGGAGAGGCATGACAGAAGAAATCAAAATGGTGAAGGAACTCCTTAGGGAATTCTTCCCTATGAATGGAAACCCTGAGGGAGGAAGCAGGGGTCTCAGTTCCCTGAAAAGCCCAAGGTAAGTTTCTTCCAAGGTCAAAATGATGCAACTGCCTTTGGATGTCATTCTACAATATTTTGTCTACCCTTTTCATTGAGTCTCTGAGACTTTGGGATATATTCAATATAATCTGTTTCAATGAAAAAATAAAAGATCATTAGTAAACATTTTTAAATGGAACAGTGTTGGTAACAGCCATTTATTTTCCTATGTTTGGCTGAATATAATCCCCAAGAACTCCATTCTTCAGAATTCCAACAGGAAAGCTCATTAATTCAGGTATTAATTCAGGCAGGAAGTTTCCATGTCAAATCTCTGGCTGTATCTATTACAATGTTTCATTAAAAAAGATGCTGAACTGCCAATTAGTTAGGAAAAAAAGAGATGTCTGTAAGTATCTCAGTCTAATGAGACCATATGTCTTATAAAACTTTCACTGCCACTAAGAAAGAAAACCTAGTTGACAACTATTTATTTAGACATAAAAGGGCAGTGAATAACCAGGAGCTGAATGTTCTTACACTTTAAGGAATTCTTACACTGACAAAAAAGAAGGATTATAATTACTGCGGAATATTGGAACTGAATTAAGGTTGGCAACTCTTAGCTGCTGACTAACTGGACAAGTCTAAGGTCACGGTAGTGTCTAGACTATATTAGTGGCAGGTGAAAAGACAAGGGAGAATTTCTGAAATGCAGAAAGAAAAGGGTCAGGCATTTGAATGTGGCTAAACCTTTAAGGCAACTCAATTTGATGATTTATCTAGGGGAAAGTTGAGCAGAGGAAGGAAAACTCATTTGGAAAGTGTGGATTTTTTAAGCCATTATCTAAAACCCTGAGTAAAAGATACATTTCCATGGGATCCTTGTGGGTCATAGTTAGGAGTAGTTCGCATTTTAAAGATCTTTCCCTATTTTTTTTTATCACATCTCATTTTTCTATCAGTTTTATAATCTAGATGAGACACCCTATTTGATGGACGGTAGCACTATTTTTCGTGACAGAGTGGGCCCTAAAAACAAGCTCAGTCATCTCGGAGACCCTATGCTCTTTTCATCACATTACACTAAATGGGAGGTTTTGCATATTCTGTCCTTTTCCAGAAGTGAGGTGGTTCCTCTGTCCCCAGTTCAGTATGCTCTGCAATGGCCTATTCAAGGGTCAAAGCACTGAGGACTGCTGGCTTGTCCCCCTTAGAGAGAGTGCAGAAGAGGTTTTGCTCATCTACAAACTTAGTGTAAGCACATTCCTCAGCAACCTAGAAACAACTGAGCAGATGCTATTTCTATGAAGCAAGATGCAAAGGTGGTCCAAAAGGCCAGATAATGTGCTATTTCCTCTGAAGCTGTGGTGAAAGTTTGCCTAATCTCTTGAGAAGAAGCAAGTACTCATACAAGTACCTTCTTTCTTCTATTTAGAAATCTATTTCCTTCTTTTATTTAGTGTGTTCACTATAATGAAAAAAAAAAAGGAGCCTAACATTAAAAAGAAAATAATGATCTTCTTGGGGATGTTTGGAGAAATATAGTTACAGTTACTATGACCTTTTAAAAAATAGATGAGGGGAAACCTGGGTGGTTCAGTCGGTTAAGCATCCAAGTCTTGGTTTCTGCTCAGGTCATGATCTCACGGTTCATGGGTTTGAGTCCCACATCGGGCTCTGTGCTGAAGGTGCGTAGTTTGCTTGGGATTCTCTCTCTCTGCCCTTTCCCTGCTCATGTGTTCCCTTGGTCTCTCTCTCTCTCTCTTAAAATAAATGAATAGATAAAACTTTAAAAAAAAGCTTCTAGAACTGATATTCTGGTTTACTGGAAAGTTTTTGTGACATGGTTGACAGAAGACAAGAGGTAGGCAGTGTATTCTACACAATCCCCTAGGAAGGAATACTCTCCTCGGTCGGAGATACCTGGCCACGTGAATAACCAACTTTCAAAAAACAGACTTTTGGAACTTCTTTTTTGATGAAGAGCTCAATTTAATTTATTCTTAGGTAAATCCCAAGAAATCCAGAGATTCTGCATTGTACTGATTATATCCTTGTCAATGTCATCATTATACAGTTCTGAGATACAATTTCTGGCTGTTTGTATTATCTGCTATTTTGATTTTGCATTAACAGCTGTGGTTTTTTTCTTCTAATAACATCTGCATTTTTATTTGTACAGTTATTCAGTTTATATTTACTGCCCTATTTTCCAGTATAGCATTTTATTACTCTGGAGAACAAATTATCCTTTTTAGGTATATCCTCCTGACTTCATGGGTACATTTCAAATAAAGTATGCAGGGAACGCTGTCCCTATGTAGATCACCAGCTAGTATAGTTCTCTTAAAATGCTTTTAGTAAGTACAGTTCCCAATTTTTATCTTTGGAATAACATGGCATTGAATATTAATAAAGATGTGAGTTCACTGATGCTATATCAAAATCATTAGCATTGACGAGACAAAAGTGAAATTAAGATAAAAGAAAAAGAAAAAAATCATGATAAAAGTGAGTGTTCTATCTTCTGATGTCTTTGACGACAAAAAAAAAGCTTTCATTTTTATTTTTCAGATATTTGATAGTCAGAGTCAACTTAAAATAACCTTGTCTTAGATCTCAGTTTAATTATTCACTTAATTGTTCTAGCTGCTAAAAATAAAGTCACTGACGAAATTATTTATAAGTTGTACTTGATTTTATAAACTGTATGAGCATTAGGTCCATAATGTCTTGTTTATATCCCTCTTCCAGAAATCAGTGCAGGTCCTGGTAAAGCATACAGGATTCATCTATTTCTTTAGTTTAATTATTATTTTTTAAATATTTTTATTTATTTCTAGGAGAGAGAGAGAGAGAGAGACAGCGTGAGCAGGGGAGAGTCAGAGAGAGAGGGAGTCACAGACTGAAACAGGCTCCAGGCTCTGAGCTGGCAGTCAGCACAGAGCCCGACGGGGCTCGAACCCACGAACCGTGAGATCATGACCCAAGCGAAAGTCGGACGCTTAACCGACTAAGCCACCCAGGCGCCCCTAGTTTAATTATTAATGGTATGTGCCATTCAGAACAATAAGAGGATTAACCAGAAAAAAAATCAAGTTCCTTATCTGGGGGATTTTATACAGTTCCTATAGTAATGAGCTGCAAACAAATCCACTTAAAATTAAATCTGTACGTCTTTTCTCTTTTCAAGTAAGTTTATAGAGAGTTTTCAGAAACAAAGTAAGAATGGAAACACGAGGAAACAGTTGAGAGTGCTTTAGAGAACATGAATCAACGATAAAGGTCATTGCCACAATTGCTGTGATTAAGTACAAAACCCGATACTAAGACTTCCGGCAGCCAGAGCAAGAGGTTAAGTGCTTTACCCTGATTATCCAAAGGGAGGAAATGTCAGTTTTCAGAGGGAAGCAAGATGTTCTAGGACTGTATTTGCTAATAGCAGTGGCTGCTTATCAGCAGCAGACATAGCCAGATGGTGACCTAACACATCAGGGTTTATTCTCACATATCAGGAGGTATTTGAGGCTAGACAACTGTGGTGCTCATTCACCAGATCAGGAGTGTCAGCGCGAGCTCTCTGCAATTCGCTGCACCTCTTCTCATGTTCTCGAATGAGTTGCTGAACTTCAGCCACCTATCTATCACTCAGGGAGATTGTGTCTGCGGTCCCAGTAGTTGGTGATGAGAAATTGTAGTATCATGTAACCAAATCCTACATATAGAAACTAGAGTTTCAATGATAGGATCCTGAGCCCAGTCAGATGGGGTCCCTGGCCATCCAAGACAGAATTCATACAGAAAGGACAAAGATGATATTTTCTTGTGAGATCTGGTGTAAGAAGTGGTGGTTTGCTCACACAGAACAATAAAGGAGCCAATGTACAGGGTAAGAGGCTAGCTGGGCTGAGAACACAGAGCCAATTTAAAGTTTTTACCTCTCTCAGCCTTTCCCAGACCACCCTTCCACAAGATGTGGAGTCGAGTATGCCAGTGGATCTAAATTATGGGAACTTAAACACCATCATAAAATAAAGTAGGTAGGCTTCAATATAAATTCTTAGGTAAAATCAGATGGTACAAAATCTGGTACATTTTGGTAAAAAAAAAATCTAGCATTGATAACTCAGTAAAAAATGAAGCACATTTTGTGCGAGGGAGTAAAATTTATGGTAAAGTATTCAGTAAACATAGTAAATCCAACGGCTCATCACATAATTTTTATATGTATTTCTTCTAATATTTAAATATTACAGCATATTTGCAGGAAGGTTCTATGCTTTTTAATGCAACATAGCAGTTATGCACAATAATAAAAATGGTAAGCAAGTTGACCCATTCAATGTAAATGAATTTACAAGTGCATAGAAGTTTAGGATTGTTTTATCTGGCAATATCCAAAGAAGAATCACAACTGAATTTATGCTTTTGAATTCTGTATTCTACTTGGACACGCCAGTCTTGAAAAGCGAAGTGATGAAGCACATATATAAACCGACTGTTAAAGTCTCATTACAGAGAACGATTTGTCCATAGTTTTGAAATTTCATCTGATTCCTCCCAGGCTTACAAGGAAATCCCAACAATTATAGTTATTATTGTTTTGAAGCCACTAAGGTTAGAACTTCAAATAACCTAAAGCTGAAAAAAAAAAAGATTTAATTTTGTGAAAGGCCTTCCCACAATTGACATCTTTGTGCTTTTGGATGAAATGTTAATGATAACGGACATATGTGTTTCCCATCTGAAAACAGCATCTGGGAAATGTTAGCATTGTTACAGGGTGAAAAACATAACTATATATCATGTAGCTGGTTAGGCCTGCACCAGAGATGCAACTGAAGAAAATAGCTTCAAAACAGGTTTGTTGTTGCTGTTGTTGTTGTCATCTAAGTAATGACTTGGAAAATGTCTCTGGAAGTTTCTTAACTATATATGCTAAATTTTTTAAAAAAGACATGTTTCCTGTAACACTTGTCTGTGTAATACTTGTATCTTGTGTTAAGATGTGATAATAAGTTAGATAAGTATGCATTTTGAGAAACACTGATTTTCCCACTTTTCACCAGAAATTTCCCTGGAGATGTTGCAGAATTGCTCCAGCAACAGACACTCCACAGGGAATACCTCCCACTGCATTCTGAGGATCAGGGAAGAAATTAAACTGTAAATGGAAAGAACTCAACTGACTGCCTCAAGGGAAGACTTCACAGGGTAGGAACATAAGTTTTTCAAAGTTATTTTTACCCTTGTTCAAAGCATCATGGCTTACCGCTGAACATGACAAATTAAGCAATGCAGAGAAACATAGGTATGAGAATAAATATATATATCAAGATGGGGTAAGGGGATGGTATTTTTTAAATTATTTTTAAAATTTATTTTTTATTTTTTAATGTTTATTTTTGAGAGAGAGACAGAGCACAAGCAGGGGAGAGGAAGAGAGAGAGGGAGACAGAATCGGAAGCAGGCTCCAGGCTCTGAGCTGTCAGCATACAGCCTGATGCGGGACTCCAACTCATGAACTGTGAGACCATGACCTGAGCTGAAGTCAGACGCTTAACTGGCTGAGCCACCCAGGTGCCCTAAGGGGATGGTATTTTTTTGATTCTTTAATGAATATTTGATAGAAGAAAGGTCTTTACAGAATAAGTTATTTACAAAATGAAAAGAAACATCGTTTGGGTTTCTTTTAATAGTTTACCTAAATACAAAGTCTATCCTCAAGTGTTTTTGCCTATAGTGTTTGAATCAAGAAAATCTAAACGCTGTAAAAATCTGCATCTTCATGACTTAACACAACAGAAATGAATTCCCCACACCCACCCCCCAAAGCCATGTGGCAGTCTGCTGGGATGAGTCAGGCCAGCTTTCCACCTGGCGATTCAGAAAGCCAGCTTCTTTCTCTCTGTGACTTTGTCATCTCCTAGAACATTACAGTGCTTTGCTTTCAGCTGGCAAGTGGAAAGAGGGAGGCTGGATAACCATCCTCTAACCATCTTCATAACCATTTCAGCACCATACCAGTGCAACATACAACTTCCGTTCCCAGCTCACTGGCCAGAATTAGTTATGTGGCCACCATGCCATTCTCCAACGAGAAGGGTAGGGAAGAAAAGACTGGGCGAGAAGCCACTCTCTGCAGACACAACTTGATGCAGCAGGAAAAGATGAAGAATTTTTAGTGGACAGCTCACTGACTGTGAAAACTCAGAACAATTTGTTTTGGGGTGGACATGCTAAAACCTTGGAAGAAGATCAGAGTATAGGAGAATGAGGTCTCTGTGTCAGAATGCTATAATTTTAAAGCATGTTGAGAGCTCACCTCTTTGCTCCCAGGTTGAAAAGTCAGCAGCAGTACATAGAATTAGATATGTATACCTGCAAGCCCAGACACCCAAGTCACCTGTCTAGGCATTACTAAACACACACTGTACCCTGAAAGCATGAATTCCTTTGCCATTAGCAACATATAACATCACCTGTTTAGTCAGGAAAGATTTATGGAAGGTTCTTACAGAATTCCATTACTAGCAATCCTACCTCTTTCTATTTCTTTAAAGGGCTGCATGAAACCTTTGATCTATATGTAAATAAACAATGCATGACCATGTCTGAGAAGTTACTGGGACATTTTCCTTCCACTCTACCTATAGAAAATAAATCATCCACAGTGGATGGGGTGTTCAGGCTCCCTGTATAGGCATGTTTCCAGAGTGGTCAAATTAGGTTTATGCTCTTTAATTTCCCAACTTAAAATACGTAGAATATTAGATGAGAAGTGGCTTTTTGAGAAGATATAGTCCATCCTGACTTTGCTCAGAAATGAGCTAGGGTAGTTCTTGCTAAACATGAAACAGCTATGCAGTGCAGAGCTCATACCAATGTGTATAGGATCATGCCTTCTCCTCTCGGGCTGCTTTCTAATTGTTTTTTTCTTCCTTACTGATAAATATATGTGAATCTTTGTTTAATTAGCTATCAGCTGAAAGAATAAATCTAGACACTGGATTTTTTAAAATTATAAGCATATTCATTTGAAATGTAATCCATAAATAAATACCAAGATGAAAAATTGGCATCAAGATATAATTGATTTTTTTAGCCAGCTGTTGACAGGGTTTTGAACTACGAGAGAAGAAATAACTACAGCGATTCTTGCAGCATGAAACAGCTACAAGGAAATGTCATTTATTCCTGAAATATTTTGTATGCTTTCAGAAAATTAGAACTATGTTTTAGCCAGAGTGGCAGAGTGTAAAGTCCCCCCAAATTTGGAGCATATCTCCCAGTTAGAAGAATCTTTGGGTGACTAGTTTCTTAACTATATTTAGAACACTACACAGCATGCAGAAGTGGGAAATTTATGTTCATTTATTCACTCATGTATTTATTGAATAGTTACTTCTAGAGGAACACAAATGGACATAAGAACACAAAATAACGGGGTGCCTCAGTGGCCTAGTTGGTTAAGTGTCTGACTCTTGATTTTGGCTCAGGTCATGATCTCATGGTTCAGGAGTTCAAGCCCTGAATTGGGCTCTGTGCTGAGTTTGCAGACTGCTTGGGATTCTCTCTCTCCCTTTCTTTCTGCACCACCCTCCCTCAAAATATATATAAACTTTAAAAACTTGGTTATTAAAAATAAACCTCAGGCAGAAGTTATAAAGTGGGAAATGAGTTATATGGAAAAAATTAAATTAAAACACTATTGATCAAATTAAAAATTGAACGGATTAAATTACAATAATTATATTGATTTGTTTAAGAGGGAAATTCTACCTTGGATCTATCACACTAGTTGGGTAAAGGTGCTTTTATAGCTGTGCTCCATCTTTTTACCTTTTACAAAATTTGGAAAATATATAAAGGTAGGAAATTATTATGCGGGATAAACAATATTGTTTTTTATACAAGCCATGCCTTATTCAAAATTGTATGTTGTGGGGCATCTGGATGGCTCAGTAGGTTAAGCGGCTGACTCTTGATCAGAGTCATGAGCTCATGATCCTGGGATCGAGCCCCTTGTCAGTTCTGTGCTGATAGCTTGGGGCCTGCTTACGATTCTCTCTCTCTCCCTCTCTCCCTGCCTCTCCTCACTTTGTACTTTCTCTCTCTCAAAATAAATAAACATTTAAAAAATCATATGCTGCGGTAAACAATTTGACATATCTCTGGATTTTATAAATACTTTTTAAGTTGCCTAAAAATGTACAATTTTCTGCATAGCTGCAAATGAAAACAGAAACTTTTGATACTTGATAATGAGAAATCCTTGATACACAAAAATAACATTTGATCTGGGGGCTTCTCTTTGTTGTCACAAACCAGAGCACTTCAAAGTCTGAGTTTATGAGAAACGTGTGTATCCCATTTTTAAAGCACAACTATTTCTTTCTAATTGTGATCTTCGGTGATATGTTGTATTTAGTAATATCTTTTGCTTTGTGCACTCTTTACTTGGCAGAGTTACCCATTTGTGACAGGAACCCAATTATTTTGATGAAACTATGCGTTCTTGTGTTGAAATTCAGTTCTTCTGGATGGATGGGAGAGAGGCCAGAGACTTATAGATGGAGAACTATCTGTGGTGTTACAATAAAAGTGTGTTAAGCTTGCCTCATATTTGTGCCACAGAGGTACTTACACACCACAAGCTATTTGTAAACAAAATCCTCAATGGATGCCAATGCCCTTGATGATTTATTTTGTCAAAAAAAGAATACAAAATGCTAGGGAGTGTAATTATTTCTTAAGGGCTGGCTCTGGGAAAGAAACTAATTTAAACTTACAAGTGTACCATGGGATTCTATGCTTAGATTATTATTTCTACTATCAAGAGAAACTTGGAATTCATTTTATTGGCTTACAAGTTCTGAAAACTGAATTTCAGAAAAATGTGCCCTCATGTAGTATTCTCTGCTCATTGATAAAGTCTCATAATGAACAGGTTGCCCAGGTTTGCAGGAACAGGAATCACTGATGGTTGAAATAATCCCAATTAAATAACTTATTTGAAACTATCTATAATTAACTATTTTGATGAAAATGCATGATTTGAGTATACTTGCAGTTTTTCATCCTAGCACTCATGGACTAACATAGAAGAAGAATTAATCTCTGCCACTCCGAAGAAACCATTGTGACTAAAGATGGAAACTCTACTCTCTGAAGAGTGCACTGCCAATCAACAATTTTCTTTTGAAATGGAGCTACTTTATTTCGTTTGGTTGTTTTTAAATCCTAAGTCTGTCATTCCCTTTCCTTCCTATTAAAATATTGTCAGGATAGAAATGCTAAAATTTGAATGGAAGCCTAGCATAGCTTCTGACATCACAGAGTTCACCTTGTTTTCCTACTGACTCTTGAAATGCTACTAAATTCTGTTTACTGTGTACTATTTCCATGTCTGTTTATTCTCTTCTTCTATATTATCTGTGAAAATCTTCATGCATTTCACATTTAGAGGATCTACTTTATTTGAGTTTACTTTGAACTTTGATCCATTTACTTATGGCCAGGATAGCAGGAGTGGCAAAGTATGGTCACTTAATGAGGCAAGAATCTTCACAGAACCTCATAAATGTTGGGCTCTTCTTCACTGTAATGTGGGGACCATAATTACAAACTTTAAAGATTATTTTTACCCTAACGTTTCCCTTTTCAGCCATTTTATCACAATAAGACACACCAATTTACCATATCCCATTACATATTACATCATCCTGAAGAGGAACAAAGAACAGTGCCTCAAAAATCATCAACTCTTCGTTTTCTATTTTAAAGATTTTAGCTTTAAGTAATCTCTGCACCCAATATGGGGCCTGAACTCACAACCTGGAGATCAAGAGTTATATGCTTTACTGATCTGAGCCAGCCAGGCACTTTTCACTTTTTTATTGTGGTTTTCATGAAAGCTCAGAGTGTAGAAGGCTTGACCTATTGCACCTCATAGGATACTATGCAAAGCTGGGGTTGTATATCAGATCTTCTTACTCCTGTCTACTGCATGTGGAGCTTTGAAATTCTGGATTGAAGAGTATAATCCTTTATCTTTGCAAGTCTTAAATTAATATGTTTTATGAAAATCAGTTGTCCTGGGATTTAAACACATATTTTGAAAATCTTTCTAAAAGCATAATACTTAAAATATCCTTTTAAGAAGTAAATTTAATTCACTGAAATCTTCTTTTTCCTAACTTTACTCAATGATGAAATCAAAGTGATGTTACAAGCAAATCTAGGCAGATTTGGGTGGCTATGTTGGCTGACCGTCAGACTTTGATTCAGGTCATGATCTCACAGTTTGTGGGTTTCAGCCCCGCATCGAGCTTGTGCTGACAGCTCTGGGCCTGGACCTGCTTCAGTTTCTGTGTGTGTCTCTCTCTGTTCCTTCCTCACTTGTGCTCTCTCTTTCTCTCAAAAATAAAGAAAATGAACATTAAAAAAATCTAATTATGCCATGCCATTCCTTAAAGACTTCCAATGATCTTATTCTTTTCTGAGAAAATTTAAATTTCATTGTGTGGCATTCTAAGCTTTTCCTGGATTTGCCCAATCTACCTTTCAGCTAAACTTCACATTGGTCAAGAAAACACACCCTGCTCTCCAAGGATGCTGAAACCATCTGCACTCATTCAAGGCACTCTTTCCTGTGCCTTCCCTTCTGTCATCCTCCTGTAAGCATACTCTTCCTGTGACAATTGCTCTAAGTACTTCTTTCCATGTATGTAGATGACATGCAAACTATACTGTGTGACTCAGAAAGGCAGGGCAGTCAGAACTTCTTTATCAATAGTTTGCAAAAAAGTAATTTAAAAAAATTTTCATGAAGCCAGGCTTCTGGGGAGAGGAGAATAGCGAAAGGGTGGGAGAGGATAGTGGCCATCCCCTGGGAATCTGTGACGGGCAAAGTTCTGAAACTCTGTGAAATGTCAGAAGGTCTATGTCTGAAGGAAAAGGAAAAAGATATTGTAATAGTGACCTGAAGAGGTTAAATATATAAAGAAGTTTTCAGTTTATTAATAATACTGATAAATCAATAAAAAGATTCAGATTTACTTGTACTCAATTATAATAACTTAAAAATAGAGTTTATGAAGTGAAATGCATGGGGTAAAAATATCAGAATTTGAGTTTCCAAACCATGTTGTGAAAGTGATCAAACCAGTAATATTCTTGAAATTAATCTCTTTATAATCACTTAAAATCCAATCTATGTGCTTTAATGACTTCTTATCTTTTCCACTTGATATTTTTTCAACAAAATTAAATTGCCTGTGTGTAACTTGATGACTTGATTTTTTTCTCTTTTTATCTTTTTAATGTTTTTTTTTTAAAAATTATTTCTGAGAGAGACACAGAGAGAGACAGAGAGAGAGAGAGACAGAGAGGCAGTGTGAGCAGGGGAGGGTCAGAGAGAGAGGGAGATACAGAATCAGAATCAGGCTCCAGGTTCTGAGCTGTCAGCACAAAACCCAATGCGGGGCTGGAACCCACGAACTGTGAGATCATAACCTGAGCTGAAGTCGGACGCGCAACCAACTGAGCCATCCAGTGATGGCTTGATTTTTATTTGATTCATATCCAATTTGTGATTTTGGGTAAATATGTGTTTCAAAATCAACTCAGAGATACTAATAATACTTCCATTACAAAAGTGTAACATTATCAATGTCACATACTGAATCCAGATTGTTGGTAATTTATAAGAACTGTTCAATCAGTATGGCCAACACTGTGAAGGAGGCCTGTTGGTAACAGATATCAGGCCTGTTGAGGCCAATTCAGTATTTCCCCCCAAAGCTGGTTTTTGATTAAATAAGATAGTGCATTTGAATTTGTTCTCTTTTAGCTTTCTTGGATTGAAGAATGCAATCATTAAAATGATACAGATTGCTTTGCACTATTAAAATGTTCTCTCTCTCTTTCCTTCTTTCTTTCTTTCTTTCTTTCTTTCTTTCTTTCTTTCTTTCTTTCTTTCTTTCTTTCTTTCTTTCTCTCTCTCTCTCTCTCTTTCTTTCTTTCTTCTTTCCTTCCTTCCTTCCTTCCTCCCTTCCTTCCTTCCTTTCTTCTTCCTTTCTTTCTTTCTTTCTTTCTTTTCATGGAGGGTATCTTTACCTAAATGCCAATAGCCTTGGGGGGCCTGAGTGGCTCAGTCACTTAAGCATCCGACTTCGGCTCAGGTCATGATATCACGGTTCATGAGATCAAACCACACGGTGACAGCTTGGAGTCTGGAACCTGCTTCAGATTGTGTATCCTTTTCTCTCCGGCCCTTCCCTGTCTTTCTTTCTGTCTTTCTCTCTCAAAAATAAGTAAACATTTAAAAAATGCCAATAACCTTTAATGGAATTGCGATTTTTTAAAGAGTCTGTTTTTACTTTTCTCCCCCCTGGAAAATAGTACTGAATTTTTATAATAAAACGTTATTCAAAAGGGCACACGCACCCCAATGTTTATGGCAGCGCTATCAACAACAGCCAAAGTATGGAAAGAGCCCAAATGTACATCAACAGATGAATGGATAAAGAAGATATGGTATATACATATAATAGCATATTACTCGGTGATCAAAAATAATGAAATCTTGCCATCTGCAACTACGTGGATGGAACTAGAGTGTATTATGCTAAACGAAATTAGTCAGAGAAAGACAAATATCATAGGACTTCACTCATATGAGGAATTTAAGATATAAAACAGATGAACAGAATGGAAGGGAAGAAAAATTAATATAAAAACAAGCAGGGGGACAAAACATAAGAGACTATTAAATATAGAGAACAAACTGAGGGTTGCTGGAGAGGTTGTGGGTGGGGGGATGAGCTAATGGGTGATGGGCATTAGGGAGGACACTTGTTGGGATGAACACTGGGTGTTATACATAGGGGATGAATCACTGGAATCGACTCCTGAAATCATTATTGTACTATATGCTAACTAACTTGGATGTAAATTAAAAAAGAAATTAAAAACGGCAAAGAAGCAAAAAAGAAAACAGAAGCAAAAAAAGGCTTGCTGATTAATAAATAATGTGTATGTTATGTAGGCATAATATTGGCAGATAGGTTGTTTAGTGCAGTATTTGTACTTATTGGAGTTAAGCGTCAACAGTTTCTGATTTTCAAGTAATTTTTATTACTTAAAAAGTAATTATTTTATATATAAACATATATTTTTATATACATACATATGCATATGTATGTATACACACATACGCACACACACACACACACACACACCCCTATATGTATGTATGTAAGTCAGAGCAATGTATATGTGTATATACCCATCCCATTCCGAGAAAGGAATGGGGAGCACTGATTGGCTCCTGCAATGGCAAACGTGTGGTCAGTGATGTTTCTATAGGGCTTCTAGTTCCAGTCCACCAATTGCTACATAATGGTCTCCGAACATTTTGATACTGGAGATAGTTGCAGATAGTGTCAATTTTGTCCATCTGCCTTATAAGCTACACATTACAGGTACTTCTTGTCTATCTTGCCCATAGTGCCAAAGGAGTGAGAAGACATGGTGAGAGTGGGTGTGTTTGGGGAGCTTTTCAGTGTGCGGGAGAATAGTGCAGTAACCATAGGTGTCCTGGGGTAGTCTCATATGTGTGGAGGTCAGAGGGTCACAGGATAGTAGCACACGAGGAAGCTGGTGAGGGAGTCAGGAGAAATACCTAGTGAGACATTTTAGGTCATATAAGCAGTTGTTCATAATCATAAGAGCAAAGAGAAGGGCTAGTAAGAACAAATGTGTATTTTGTAAAAGATACGTAGATACCCAGATACACTGGGTAAGGTGTGGAGAAATGTTTAAAGCTGACAAAACTGTGTGAAGATACCAGATGGATGGTCATTACCCAGGATCATCTAAAATTTATTGAAAGTGAAATCACCAGTTGATTACCTTTATATATCAATGAAACACTTTACCCCTTGGAAAAGAGATTACTGTATATTATTCCTACATTGAGACACAGGTATTAAAGACACATTTAGAGTGGACAAGAGGCTCTTGTTGAATGGTGGTGACTTACTTCATGGATTGCAAATGGTGTTAAAATATTTAAGATATTAACTGTGGTTGGGTTTTGATTTTGTTTTTTGTTTTTGTTTTTACCGAACACACATATAACACATTGGTTGAGGGGTTATCCAAAATCCCAAAGATGGAATGATCACAGAGGAAATTGGGAGCAAGATTCAGAAAACTTTGACTTTTGGATATCGAAAGCCCGAGTTAAAGATTAAAAACTTTGAAAACTTTATGAGGATGGGGATGATTACAAGGACAGGTAAAGAAGACTTTTAGAGGATAAGATGATGTTGAGACTCATAAATAATCCCAGGGCCTACCAGAGCCTAGTTAACATGAGCAGAATATGCAGGGAGAAACTGAAGCAGTGCCATCCACCAACAGCACAAGGCCAGCACACAGTGACTGTATCAGTGTCCAAACTGTTCTAGTATCTGAGTTAGCATCTGACATTCCCTGTGCCAGGGAATCTTGTTAATGGTCCACCTTGCTGGCATCTCATGTGGAATTCTCATCAAAAATAGTAGTAGAGCATGCCTAATGTGCAGCGAAGATACCTCTCTGTAACTCCATGATTGACTTCAGATCCCCACCTTCAATTCAAGAACAAGTGTGAAAATCCCTTTTAATAGTCTCAGATACTCTTAAGATCTTTTAAAATGGGTGGGGATCTAGGTGGTCTGTGGTGTGGACAGAGACAAACTCACAGCTGTGCTACTGTTGGACTAAAACGAACCTGTAGAAACATCTCCACTAAACCTTGGTATGTGGTGAGGGAGCATGAGGCAAACTGACTCCGCAAACACCTGCCACCCTCGGATTTGTGTGATAGTCCTTGGGCACTCCTGGCTTCCCAAAAACAAGGAAAGGGGAAAACAACCCCAAATGGTTAACTGATAGAGATCATAGTCCTGCAGGATCTAAGTCTCCATCACCTCTCCATAGTGATGTGGAAAACAAAGGCAGAAGGAAATGGCAGATAGAACTAAATTTCCTTATAACCTGCAGCCCATTGACAAATTCTTGAGGATGGCAGAGTAAAATATTTTTCCAGAAACTCTTTACTGTCTTTTTTTTTTTTTTTTACAAATAGTTTATTGTCAAATTAGTTTCCACATAACACAGTGCTCATCCCCACAAGTGCCCTCCTCCATGCCCATCCCTCTTCCCCCCTACATCCATCAGTCCTCAGTTTTTGTCAGCATTCAAGAGTCTCGTGGCGTGCCTCTCTCCCTTTCCCCCACCATTTCCCCCCTTCTTCTCCCCCTTGTCCCTCCGTCAAGTTCCTCCTAATCCTCCTATACGTGCAAACATGATATTTGTCCTTCTCTGCCTGACTTATTTCGCTCAGCATAACACCCTCAAGGTCTATCCATGTTGCTACACATGGCCAGATTTCATTGTTTCTCATTGCCAGGTAGTATTCCATGGTATAGATAAACCACATCTTCTTGATCCATTCATCTGTTGATGGACACTTAGGCTCTTTCCAGGTTTTAGCTATTGTGGAGAGTGCTACTATGAACATTGGGGTACATGTGCTCCTATGCATCAGCATTTCTGTGTTCCTTGGGTAAATTCCTAGCAGTGCTATCGCTGGGTCATAGAAACTCCTTACTGTCTTAATGTTAATGCTTTTCTAGAGGGAAAGACAACCTTAGCTTGACAATAGTAAGGCCTCCAGTATCCTGTGAGTCTTCTTTAACATATGAAAATCTCACTACAAACTTCCCCTGGACTTTATTTCCATACTCCGTACCCTGTACCCCAATCCCACAGTATATAACCAGTCTTTCCTCATGGTCCTGGGGCAGCTCTTCCTGTCCCTGTGCTTCAATAAAATCACCTTTTTGCACCAAAAATATCTTCAAGAATTCTTTCTTGGCCATTGGCTCTGGACCCCATGAACCCCACTGTTACCCCCTACAAACCTTATCAGTATACATGTGTATTTACATATAATTTAACAGAGAACAAAGCTCCTGAAGACCTAAAAATATAACGAAGGCAATTTCTCAAGAAATTTTAAATTCCAAATAGGAAAAAGCTTTAATATGGGAGGAAGTTAACTCAGTCAATATTAATGAAAATGAAACTTTGACATATATACATATGTATACATGTAATAGAAAAAAAGAAGACAAGGTACAAGGTCTAATACAGATTAATGAATCAGGAAAGGTCCTGTATTAAGATCGAACTAAAACACACATTTTTGCCATTGGTTGAATTCAAGGTCAATCTTGTTCTTCTGACCCTAAGGAGAATATTCATTGTGAGGACTTGCCTGGCCTGCAGGGTTCTTCTGCAGCGCCTGATAGTCTGTCCGTTCACTGTCTAGTGGGAATGCTGCGAGATTGTGCTCAGAATGCTATTCAGTCTTTCTATACATGAGGTAAGGTTGGTTTCCAATACCAAATATGTTTTATATGTTAGCTAAAGTTGTTTTTATATTCATTACAAGGCTTCTGTGAAGCTGGCATTCTGTAAAGTAGTCTAAAGCTGAAACATTCTGAACACTGTATCACATTTATTGTATTCAAAGAGTTTTGCTCCAGGATGAATCCTTTGATTTAAAAGATGGACTGAGTCACTAGTATTCTTATAGATATCATAGGTTTTAGGATGCTGTTGAATATTTTACATATATATTTATATTTAGGAAATAGAGGGAAACAAGCGGTTATCTGGTCTGAGGTGCAGAAAATCGAATAGATACACTTGGCCAGTGAGGCTTTTCAAAAACAAATAGACAATACTAATTATTCAGAGTTTTAAAAAGTAAAGAATTGGTTTTTTTTTTTTTGCCAAATCCAAGGAGAAAGACATTTATTTATTTACTTATTATTTTTTATAAGTTTATTTCTTTATTTTGAGAGAGACAGAGACAGCCCGAGTGGGGAGGAGAAGAGGGAGAAGGAGAGAGGGAAAGTATCCGGAGCAGGCTCCGTATTGTCAGGACAGAGACTGATGTGGACCTCAAACTCATGAAGCTGTGAGAAGAAATTTTTTTAAAGCATTGCATATTGAGGTTATTTTATCATGTATCTTGCTGGATTCAAGAAAATTATAATATTTGGTTATTCTTTTTAACTATGATGTGTATTTAAGCTTCAAATTAGTGAATCATCCCAAACTTCATGAGATCATTTCTGTATTTGAATGCTCAAACATTTTGATCATATTTGATTTATCAACCTGTGAAAGATCAGCAATAAATATAATTTCATAGTACATGAGGAAAGAAACCACATAAAATCTATTTTGTTTTTTATATTATTGTAGATTTTTTTATTTAAAAAATTTTTAAATGTTTATTTGTGTGTGTGTGTGAGAGAGACAGAGTGCAGGTGGGGGGAGGGGCAGAGAGAGAGGGATACACAGAATCTGAAGCAGGCTCTCAACCGAGTGCGCCATCCAGGCGCCCCAATTGTAAATATTTTTTATTTGAAGTAACATTTGTCTGCCATAAAAAACCATATAAACACTCGACTTCTCCAAAACCTATGAACAGGGAAAAGATAGTCTGGTAAAACTCAGATTTATAAAAACTATACACAAAGCTGATGGTATTTGGAAAAGAGGAAAGATTGATATAAATAGAGGTTTTTTAATTAACATTTCTTTGGTCATTTCCATGCTAAAACCATAAAGTCTGCAGAAGTAGTTTAACATTTTCTAACTGGATTTCCCCACATCTACAGCATAATATAGCTGTTAATACTGAACAAGTCCAATTAGCAATAATGTTTAATTACCTTTAAACAAAGATAAAGGGATTGTCTCCCTCAACATATGTTTCAAATATGAAATTTATACTTATAAAAATTTAACACGTCCAACAGTCCAAATATTTCAAATGAAAACCATTGCAAACTTCTCAAATGTTGTTTATATCTCAGGCACATCATCCTCATTATTTAGTGAGAACTCCTGAGATTTTTCACTCTCTTTCTCACTGGAAGCCTTTTTCTTGGTGTTGGCTTCATGCATGTCTTTCTTTGCTTTCTTCATTGTTATCTCTGTTCTGTTGTGTCTGGTTATTTTCTTGAGGAATATGTCCATAAATTCCTTGCACCTCCTGTCTCTGCATACTCAGCTGATAAAACCATTTGTTTTATATTAAGTATTTAATTTTAATTCCAGGATAGTTAACATACAGTGTTCTATTAGTTTCAGGGGCACAGTGTAGTGATTCAACAACTGTATACCTTATTCAGTGCTCATCGTAAGTGTTCTTTAATCCCTGTCACCTATTTCACTGACCCTCCCACTTCCCCCTCTGGTAACCTTCAGTTTGTTCTCTACAGTTAAGAGTCTCTTTCTTGGGTGTCTCTCTCTCTTTCTGTTTTCACCCCTTGCTTGTTTGTTTTGCTTGTTAAATTGAATCACTAAGGATATGTAAATGAACAGAAGAGAATTTCTATTCTCTCACCAATATGTGTACCTACTTGGATCCACATCCCTTTTATGTCTTCTTTTCTGTGACTATAGATGAATGGCCTGTGCTGCAGAAGCCACTGGATTTAATCATAAATCTACTCAGGATTATCTCTTTCTTGCATCATCAGTATTTTCCTCCTTATTGGATCAATGACATTAGCCTTCAAATAAGCAGTAGTATCTCTCTCTCATCTTAAAATCTTTCTTGACTACAGATTTTTTTTTAAGTTTACTATTTTTTTGAGAGAGAGAGAGAATGAGGGAGAGAGAGAATCCCAAGCAGGTTCCATGCTGTCAGCACAGAGCCCTATGTGGGGCTCGATCTCATGAACCATGAGACTATGACCTGAGCCAAAATCAAGAGTTGGACACTTAACCCACTGATCCGGGGGGTGTAGTTTTCTTTAATACCAAGTCATTTTATAAATTACTTGGAAGCTATCTACATTTTTCTCTCAGTTCCCATTTTCACACATGCTTTAAATATCAGTAGTTGTTCATTCTAACTGCCTATTTGAAACCACTCGAAGTCAGAAAAGACCTCCACACTGCCAGTGGTATTTTCTGTGTCTGGAGCTGAGCAATAGCTCAGCACTCATCCTCTGTATAAGGGAATGTTCCAGACCTAAGGCATTAATTGGATCAGCCAAGGGAGCGCAACAAGTTGGAGGATGGCTTCTTCCCCAATACATATCTTACCCTTACATGATTTATCCAAGTTGTGAGCTTAATCAGCTCATGTCTTTTCCATTAAGAAGGTTTTTGTTATCCTTAATAAACTTAGTTATTTACTTGCACGAGGAGACAAATAATCTGTAAATGATACAAGGTCATATAAATGCTATGTTTTTATTATAATATATAGTATAGTTAGAGTGAGTTATATAAAATTAGTCGTTATTACAAATAATGCTTTAAACTGTCAATACTCATAAAACCAGTGTTTTAATACTGTTTTTTCTGAAATATAAATAACTACAAAGTAATTGGCAATATGAGCCAAGTATCTTAAATTATTCATATTCTTTTACCTGGCAGTTTTAATGGGAGAATTAAATTAAAAGAAACTAGTCTAAGTACAAGCTTACGGCACAAATAAGTTGATCATTGAATTATTTATGACTTAAAAATCTAGAAACTACTTAAATGACTCAAGGGAGAAATATGAGAGAAAACTATGTTATAAATCCCATGAAATATTTTATAGCAATTAAATTATGTATAAATACATTTTAATAACTTGAATATCCCTTCATAAAAATGAATATGTCTGTTGCAGTCCTGCCTGGAAATAGATAGCATGCTCCAACTGGTTCATTTGGGTTAATGAGAGAATTATTTACAAATGTGTAGGAAACTTACTATAAGGACTAGTAGAACTATGCAGAAAGATCTTCTTGTCCTTGGATACCACAGAGGAAGAAGATAGTAGAATAAGAACCTTGACTTCCTCTCTTTTCTCTCTCCATTCTGCTGCCACTACTCACCACTGGTTGGACCCAAAGAGATGGATACATGCTAATGTGTTCCATGTGCAATGGGAGAAGGGTAGAGGAGATCTAAGATATGTAAAATAGAAAAATCTGTGTAATGTATGAATATTTGATTGAATTTTTTCTCTTTTAGCACTTCAAATATATTAATGTTGGCCTGGTATCTTTCCCAATGTTTTTGATGAGAAATCTGCAGATAACCTTACTGAGAAACCTTTTATGTGGTGAATCACTTCTCTTCTGCTACTTTCAAGATTATTTCTTAGTCTTTGTCTTTCAAGTGTTTGATCATAGAGTGTCTTTGAGTTCATCTTGGAGTTTTTTGAGCTTCCTTTATGTTTATATTCATGACTTTCATAAAATTTGGGATATTTTCAGCTATTATTTCTTCAGATATTCTCTCTGCTGTTTTCTCTCTCTATTTTCCTTCTGGAATACTCTTAATGCATATGTTGGCCTGCTTGATGGTGTACCACGAATCCCTTAGGTTTTACTTACATTTCTTTGATCTTTTTCCTTTCTGTTTCTCAGCTTTGATATAGTTTTATCTTCAGGTTTGCAGATTCCTTCTTCTGTTGCTCAACTGTGCCTTTGAATCCCTCTAGTGAACTTTTAATTTCAGTCTTGTGCTCTTTTAGCTGTAGGATTTTTGTTGTTGTTTTTGTGTCATTTTAGCTTTCTCAGTCTTTATATTATTTTCTTTTTGTTCATACATTTCATTTCTCTACCTCTTTAGTTGTTTGAGTATCTTTAAGACAATTGTTTTATGGGACACCTGGGTGGCTCTGTTGGATAAGTGTTCAACTCTTGATTTTGGCTCAGGTCATGATCTCAGAGTTTGTGAGATGGAGCTCCATGTTGGGCTCTGCACTGACAGTGTGGAACCTGCTTGGGGTTCTCTCTCTTCTTCTCTCTCTCCTTCCCCTGCTCATAGTCTCTCTTTCTCTCTCAAAGTAAATAAGTAAATCTTTTAAAAAAAAGTTTGTTTTAAAGTTTTTGTTTCATAGATTTGGTATCATATCTTTTTCAGGGACAGATTCTATTATTTTTTTCCTTTGATAGGCCATACTTACCTATTTCTTTGTGTATGCCTTGTGAGTTTTGTTACAAACTGGGCATTTGTATCTAATAATGTGGTAAATGGAAATCATATTCTCCTCCTTACAGGGTTGGTTGTGTTTTGTTGATTTTTGATTTGTTTATTTTTATTGTTGTAGGCTAGAGAAAGGATGTTGTTTCTTTAAATCCTCTGGATATCACGTTACCTGGAAGGGTAGGGACTTGCAAAAATGGGGGGAGGTGCAAGCAGAATGGCTACCCATCTCTTTGTATGTACCTCTGTCATCAGAAGACATAGTTGGCAATTAGCATACAGGTCCTCACTATTTGGAG
This sequence comes from Proteles cristata cristata, assembly GCA_017311185.1. NCBI lineage: Eukaryota > Metazoa > Chordata > Mammalia > Carnivora > Hyaenidae > Proteles > Proteles cristata. The sequence goes on along the minus strand of JAESUZ010005249.1, from coordinate 534,879 downwards.
AACAAGGAGTTTTGTCCATCTTGGCTTCCTCAAGCTGAATGCAAGCTGTCCCTGGAATGCATGAACTAGCTGACTGCCTTGGAGCTGAGAGGTGGTAGACTGGACCTGCTGCTGTTCAGAGAGATTAAGTGGAACACAGTTAACCACACTTATTGTCTGAAACTTCCCCTGGAAATTACAAGCCTTCAACAGATTCCAGGATTCTGAAATAGTTATAGTAGAAAGATTATTCCAGGGCAATTATTACAGAAGTGAGAAGACAGAATCCAGGTGCTTTGTACTCTGCCATCTTTTCAGAAGATGGAGTCTCTAGGATGCAATTAGGATTTAGATGAAGCCATAGAGGTGGAGCCCGCATGAATGGGATTAATGCTATATAACAGTTGGAGAAAGCTTGCTTCCTCTACCACATGAGGATACAAAAATCAGCAGTCTGCAACCTGGAAGAAGGTTCTCTCCAGAACCTGGGTATACTGGCACCTTCATCTTAGATGTTCAGCCTCCAGAATTGCAAGGAATAAATTTTTTATTGTTTATAAGCCAAACAGTATGAGACATTTTGTTGTAGCAACTCGAGTTGACTAAGACTTATGCTTTACAGTTCATTATAAAATTATTGTAGAGTATAGACTAGAGTCAGGACCAAATCATCAGAAAGCCTACCTTTAGGCCTACCTTCTATCTGAGATGCTCTGCTATGCTGAAGTGAAATAAATCTATTACTTAAAAAAATTAAACTGACAAAATTTAACAGACTGTCCTCTCAATTCCCTTCCTTAATATATTCTCTCATTTAGTGCCATCCCAAAATAGGATTCCTCATTTTATGTGCTTTACCAGTTATCTTACTAGCTGAAAATAGCTGGAATTTTCTCTCTTCTCTATCTCAGTTAAAGTCTTCTTATTACAGGTCCTATTTCCCACCCCCCAACTTTGAAATGGATGATTATTTTCCAATAATAAAATTCATGTTACTACAGTAGTGGGTTAAACATTCCTGTTTGTGATGTGTGTGTATGTGTGCATGTGTGTGTGTATTTTGTTTTGTTTCATTTTGGTAAAGCTAAAGAGAGGGGTGGCTGGATGCCTAAGTTGGTTAAATGTCTGACTTCGGCTCAGGTCATGATCTTTCAGTTGGGTTCATGTTGGGCTCTGTGCTGACAACTCAGAGCCTGGAGTCTGCTTCAGACTCTGTCTCCCTCTTTCTCTGCCTCTGCCTCTACCCCTCTTGTGCTCTGTTTCTCTCTGTCTCTCTCGCTAAAAAAATAAATAAAGATGAGTGTGTGTTTCTCCTGGATGTTTGATAGACTAAGAGGCCTTGCTGGATCATTCCCCACTCAAAAGTACAACATAAAACTTGTCTCTAGTATCCTATCATCCAGAACTCTCAGCACTACCCTATGTTGTAGCATAATAATAATTGACGTCCATAGTGATAACACTGAAATATAAGGTTTTGAGGTGCATTTGAACCATCAAACAATATCAAATTATATTCTAGGAGAGACATTATAGTCTATAAATAATAATTTAAATGAATACTTGATTAATAATACTCTGCTTATTCTCTCAGCAGATTATAAGATATTTATTGAATACAGCTTCAAGAAAGGGGATTGATTTGTAAGTTGAACTTTCATACTAAAAGCTTAAGTTTATTCCATTTCTTTAATATGCAGATATGAACAATTTGCACTGAATTCCAAAATATGTTCATGAAGGAATTGTGCTTAGTCCTTAATGGTAAAACACACTTACACAGATAAAAGGAAATAAAATAAATTGTATTTAAACAAAAAAGGTTTTCTTATGTTCTTATTATTTTATCTCCTCTGAATTGCATGAATGTTCTTCACTGATAGAATACCACTAGCTGTTGCCAGCCAATGAAGCTGAAACATAAAAATGAGAAAAGAGTTGATCAGACATTTTTGTCCATCAATTCTCGCTACAGAGTCATTTTTTGTTATTTAGTTTTCCAGGGAGTGGATCCATTTTGTTTTAGTTTATTTAGTACACAAATGTCATGTTCAGGTTGTCATCACTGAACTGGTTTGTTTGAACATTTAAAATTAACTAGGGGCGCCTGGGTGGCTTAGTCGGTTAAGCGTCCGACTTTCGCTTAGGTCATGATCTCACGGTTCGTGGGTTCGAGCCCCGCGTCGGGCTCTGTGCTGACTGCCAGCTCAGAGCCTGGAGCCTGTTTCAGTCTGTGACTCCCTGTCTCTCTGACCTTCCCCTGCTCACGCTCTCTCTCTCTCTCTGAGAAATAAATAAAACATTAAAAAAATTAAAAAAAAAATTAACTAAATTAAAAATGAAAAACTTTCTCAAAAAGCGTGCACATCTGGTATTTTTCCTTCATTTGCATTCTTATTAAAACCCGTTGAAGGCATGATGAACATATATCAATTATCTATTTTAAAAATTAAATGAATGTTGATGTTTAGAACATAGGAAAAACATGGGTGAAAAGTGTTTTTCCATAAAAAATGCAATACCTTAAATTTTGTACAATTTCTATCCAAGGAACTAAAAACTGTTAGTTGAATCATCCAGAGCTTGTGATGTGGAAATCATCTTGAAAGAAGCCTTTCAAATTATTTCTATGAAATCAGGATCTTTAGATGTAGATCATAGTTAATCTGAAACATAAACATCCATTTAGTGTTCTTATTTATACTGATTACATGGTACGTGCTGTGGATAATTCTAGCGTTGCTACAGTAACCACTTAGTTAAAAATGGCAGATGAATAAAAGTTTCACAGAGAACATTTTTTCTGATGTAAAGGTAGACTCTTCTATGTTAATCTCAGTGGGAAGACAATTTCAACAATAGGCCAAAGATTATCATCCCAGGGAAGATAAAGAAAGGAAAAGTTTCCTTGCTAAATTGATTATGGAACTGTCACTTGCAGTGATGTACTAAAAGTATTTCACCCTCCTAAACCATGGGATGCTATAAACCAGGAGGCACTACTGTTTGGGGATGGAAGTCAAAGGACAAGAGATTACAGAAAACTAGTACAGTTGGTAAGAAAGCATTTGAAAAAATGATGTAGAAGCCCAAATCAAGCAAAGGAAAAGTGACTTAGACCCAGGAAAAATGGGCACTCATTGTCTGTCAATGAATTAGAAAGGAGTTTAAGAAAGAAAAGAAAAATTTTGAGACTATGTATGCACAAATGAAAAAGAAAACATTTAATGGCAGTCAGTTGGTTTTATAATGTGTGTGTTTGCCTTTCCTGATAATTTTGGTTGAAACTTAAAATTTGAGTCTAAAAGGAACACAACACTGGTTGGTACCAGGTAGAGACAAAATTGTTTGGTTTGTACATAAAAAAATGACTGTTCTACATATTAAATTTGAAATTTGTTATTTTATTTATCCATTCTAGGCAGGTAGCAGAATTAACCACTGTTCCATTTTAATCAGCTGTTCCAGAACATTGTTTCTTAATGGTCTTTGGACAAGAGGCATCTACTTCACCTACAAGCTGGTTGGAAATGCAATCTCTGGCCTCACCCAGACCTGACTCAGAAACTGCATTTTGACAAGATCCCCATGTGATCTGTATGCATTTTATTTTATTTTATTTTAATTTTATGTATATATGTATGTATGTATGTATGTATGTTTTTGAGAGAGAGAGAGCAGGGAAAGGGCAGAGTGAGAGGGAGACACAGAATATGAATCAGGCTCCAGGCTCTGAGCTGTCAGCACAGAGCCCAACATGGGGCTCAAACCCACTAACGGTGAGATCATGAGCTGAGCCAAAGTCGGACACCCAATCTGGTTTTAGCATGTATTGTTAACATGCTCCTTAGGTAATTCTTATGATTGGACGACTGTTAGATTTGTGAGTATCTCCAAGACAAGCCATTTCATCAGTCTGTATAGGGGGAAACTCCTGATGGTCAAAGAGGTGGCATCAAAAGTCGTTCTGGGATTGGACTTTCCAACATGAAATTCTACTCTAAAGGGCTAATTTCTAATTCATCTTGATACTTCCAGTAATATCATTTTTCACTGTGGTCACTTGGTTTTGGTCAGAGTTCTTAAAATTACTACACTCTTACCGTAGTCTTGAAACACGGTTCACTTCAAAGCCAACTTTTCAGAAATAGACAAATCTCATTAACTTCCAAATCTACCTCCAAATTTTCCCTTCAAAGTAATCTGGGTAAGCATCCTGGATAAAGTACTTCTATGTGATCACCAAATGCTCTTATTTGGATAAAAAGGGAACAAAAATAGAAGTAGTATGAATGTGGAGTGGTGACTTTTTTGGGACTACAGTTTGTTGGTTGATCTCTGGCATGAAGTTTAAGTTTATTGAAACAGGGCAAATTGAAAAATGTTTAATAAATCAATTGCCACAGCTGCAATCTATGCAATCTATACATTCACATAATTTTATTTTATTTATTTTTATTTTTAAAAATATGCTCTCTTTTTTAAATGTGTATTTATTTTTTGAGAGATAGTGAGCAGTGGAGGGGCAGAGAGAAAGGGGGAGAGGATCCCAAGCAGGCTTTGCACTGACAGCAGAGAGCTGGATGTGGGGCCATGAGATCATGACCTGAGCCAAAGTTGACACTTACCTGACTGAGCCACCCATGTGCCCCTAACATTCACATACTTTCAATCTCCTTCAACACCTCACAATTACATGGAAAGAAGAACATGTCTATGGATTTTTTTGTTTCCAAAGGTTGGCATTACATGAATCAAAGATTTTTTGCCTTGAATTTTCATAAACTGACCTGAAGCCAAAATCACCTTACTGAGATTTGTATATTATACCACTAAGTGGGGTAAAGTTCATGAATACTAAAAGAAATTGAAAAAAAAATCTAATAAGCAACTGTAATATTGTTTTACTAACATTTATGAATTCTAAATATAATCAGATGTCTGCTGTAAATCTTACCTTTCTTCTCCTGAAGGCAAAGTAATCATACCACTCTTTTTAACAAATTGTCCTTTATATCCTATACAACAAATTAGATCATGAGACAACTGGAAATTATTGAAATGCCCAACCCATTCTTTTTCAGTTAGTGGAACTAAGACCAAGATGGGAGGTATGGCGGACATGCATAATCTTTCAGTTAGATTCTAACTTCAGGTTGTTTGAGTTCAGGTCAAAATCTCTAATGTTGCCATTCTTAGCCACCCTGCTCTCAGGTGAATTCAGGTGACCCGGGCTGGGTTAACTGAGGTTAAGAGCTGATGGGAACTGATTATATATTAATGCCTCAATCCTTCTTTGGCTATGTGGGGTTTTTTTTGCTTTTTTTGTTGTTTTTTTGTTGTTTTTTGTTTGTTTGTTTGTTTTGTTTTGTTTTACTGCCTGGCTGTAAGTCATAGCAAACCTCAACAAGAATAGAAACATGAACATTTTATTGAATGTATTACTGACACAATGCAAAGAAAGTATCCAAAATTACATTTTCTTGTTAAAGTATAAAATTTTATAAAGATTTCCATGTTCATCAAATAATGAACCTCTTTAGAGGATATCAGGTTTGCGGATGTGTAGATTGAGTGCACTGGAAAGTGGAAATAAGTTGTTACTTATGTTTTGCCCCCACATGCACAAACAGAGGATATGCTGGATATATTTGGAAAGGAAGATTAAAATGATCATTTCCTATATTAAGCTTCTAAAACTTTATATGGAAAATCATAAAGGAAGAATTATTCTAGTTATTGATGACCAATGTTTCTTCTGAAGAAGAAGCTTCTTCTATTCTTTTTTTAAATATATATAAGAAAACATTTGAATAAGTGACATGAGTGGGAAATCTTAGGCATAGTCTTGAGGATATAATTTTTTAGAAGACTTTGAAATAAGATCTTTCCATTGAATAACACTTTCCACTGAAATAATTATAAAATTGAAGAAGAGAAAAAAAAAGGAGGTGATCTTTGATGTGGGGGGGGATTGACAGGTGGATTAAGCACAATCTGTAAACTAGGAGAGGACAGGGCATTGATACATATGAACTCAGATGATCAGGAGAATAAATACGGGAAATATTTATATCATTGAAAAAAGTTTAAATCATTTTAATATGAGCTTCTTAAGAAGCAGTTACTATGTATTTTGTACATGATTTTCTTGAAAAATATATTCTTCATAATTTTTTTTGCCCTGAAAGTAGCATAACAAAGCACTACTGAACAATAGAAAGGAAAAAGATGGAGTAATTATCTAATACGCGACCTTCATTTGTAGATAATAAAAATTAACCTCAGGAATGCAAAATGACTTTCTTAAGGTTATACAGTGGTAACAATGATTTTAGAAACACATTATTATTACTATTACTACTATTATTGTTTTGAGTCAATCTACTTGGTAACTGCCAACATTAATTGATTATTTTTATTTGAATACAATAAATTCAAGATTTAATAACTTTAAAACCAAGGAGATATTGCCATTAAATTTCTGTTCTTTGTGATTCACAGAGAACAGATTAAACAGTAAGTACCAAACTACTGGTCTCAATCACTTTTTTAAGAGATGATATTAAGTCTATGTTCTGAATTATTGGAAATAATAATTAAATGGAAAGAAAAGGTTTAAGTTTTATTTAAAAACTTTGCAAGTTCTTTTTTTTCTGATTTATGTAAACTATGCACAGAAACATAGTGAAGGAGACTATCAAAAATATATATCTTAGGGGCATCTGGGTGGCTCAGTCAGTTGGGCATCCGACTTTGGGTCAGGTGATGATCTCGTGGTTCATGAGTTCAAACCCTCCATTAGGCTCTGTGCTGACAGCTCAGAGCCTGGAGCCTCCTTCAGATTCTGTGCCTCCCTTTATCTCTGTGCCCCTTATCCACTGGTGCTCTGTATCTCTCTCAAAAATGAATAAATATTTAAAAAATTAAAAAAATATGCTTCTTAGATGAAATGATAAATTTTGACTATATATGTAACTAATAATTTGAGAAAATAATAATGTGATTATATAGTAAGGTGCAGACATGTTTTATCTTGCCATAGTTTTCAAAAAGCACTTATTTAAATTATGATAAACATATGTGAATGTCATTTCAATTAAATTCCTTTGTGTGAAAGCTTTAAGATTTCCAGAAGAGATACGTACAGTACATTTTTACATTTTGTACTCAGAATACAAAAGGTATACTTGTGGCTTCTTATTGTTCATGGTGCATAATCCACAAATTAATTATACCTTTAGTGTTTATGATAGATTTTGTGGTTTATGATTACATTTCTTTGAGGAGTTTAGAATTGGGAGAATTTTGGTGGCTAATTTTAATATGATAATTAAAAGAATAATCATTTATTTTTTTTCTCTTCTTTAAAAAAAATAATCGTTTAAATGAAAATAAAGTTCTATACCAGTAAACACACACACACACACACACAAATATATAAAAGGAAATTACAATGGGATATGGAAGAGGCAGTAAACATTTGGAAAGATCTACAATTTTTTTCAAAGAACACTCATAGGTTTCTAAAGCTCTACAGGTATTTGGTATAAATTATTTTAAGTGAGCTCTTTTATTTTCTTCTCTACTTTGAATGTTGAAGCATATCTTTTGCTGTTTGATTTTTTCATAAAATATGGATTTAGAAAAAGATGTTTCAAAAACATAAAGTTTTTATGTTATTGATAAAGAACTTCACATGATTTAGGAAGAAGAGTTTTAAAATTCAAATAGACTTCAGGTATCAACTATGTTATAAACATTTTTTTATATTAAAGAAAATCTCCCAGAATAATGGGAGACTTACTATCTGAGCATTTTAGTTGTGAAGGAGATAATAGAAACCACTGAATATGTATAGGTATTTCTAATTTGGTTGAAATATGGCAGGAATCACCAGTACAGATAGTGAAGTGTGGAACAGAGTTGTAAAATTAGATGGTAGTTGAAAAGTATTTTATAATAGCTAGACACTAGTGTTAAAAATTGGCAATGTAATAGTTACTTACACTAACTTCATTTTAGTCTTACATCCTGTCAAATTAAGTAATCATATCGGTAATTAAAAATGAAAAAGTAATCTGGTCAGAGTTTAATATTAATTACATCATACATATATACTTTAGGTGCAAAGGCTATATGGCTTGTGGTGGAGTAATGTTTAAGCAGGAATATTTATAAGATAAAGATTTACTAACGTCTTATTTTTATCTCATTTTTAGTCCTAAATCTACCTACAGTTGTTTTTACTTAGAACAAATGTCTTTGAAGTTTTTTTATTTAAGCCTGTTATTCAGACTTGCCAACCGTATACTATTATTGGAAGTATCCAATTTGATAGTAAATATGACATTATTTGAAAAATAATGTTACCTAGGTCAAACTGTTGCCAGAGGGGCAAAGGGTGGGTGATGGGTGAAATAGGTGAAGGGGATGAAGAGGTCAAACTTCCAGCTATAAAATAAATAAGACAGGAGGATGTAACTTACAGCTTAGGGAAGGCTCATGCTCAGACGTCGACAGGTTATATAACCACCACCTGTCAAGCAAAAATGTTGATTGAAACCAAACTTACATTTGCAGAAAGCAGGCTTAAAAGGATGTTACTAGACCTTTTAGATGCCTTTGCCACTCTTGCTCCAGCAGTGGTCTGCCCACTTCACTCTTGAAAGTGAATTCTACTTACCTACTCAGTAAACTCTATCTCTGCATTCTGGTCTTTGGGCTCCAATTCTTTGGTGCATCTGAGACAAGAACTAAGCCCCCTGGTAACACAATTAATATAATATAGTATGTCAATTCTACTTCAGTGAGAAAAAAAGGAACAGATATTACAGATGTTGCAGTCTGTCACTCCTGATATTAACCAATAAATATATAAAAATAAATTGGTTTTCAAGATCTAAAACAGCTCCCAAATATGTTTTAGAATTATTTAAGTGTTGTGGCCAAATGAGGCACTATTTCCTGACTTTCTTATTACCCTAAATAGAAACTTGAAGGGCAGTTGCGAGGGCCAAGGCTCAGCGACCTCACAAATTTGAGTATGTGAGTTGAAGTATTCGTTAGCAACCATGCCTTCCTAACAAGGTGTTTCTGGGTTGCACACAAGAGATATTGAAAAATATTTTTCAAAGTTTCTGTAATCTAAGATTTGTGGGAGGGTTCTGAAAATGAAGTGGCAAATCTCCTCCTATAAGGGGAAATAAAGAGCCATTTTCTGGATTAATTGCAACTGTCCAAGCTTGTGACTTGGAACCCTGGTACACATTTCTTTATTTACTTGAACCTTTACGAGGCTCTCCCTCCATAGGAACTTGACGCGCTGCATGTAGGCAGGTTTCTTCACCACCTTGCAAGAATTTTTTAACTTTGTTCTTGTGTTCTTTTTCCTGAAGTTAATTTCAGGGACCAGGAGTGGGATGCAGGTTGATTAAGTTTGTCGTGCAGAACCGGTATCAGATACGACGTTTAGCACGTAAGGAACCAGGACGATGGATGGCGCCAGGATGCCCAGGACCGCACATAACCTCAAGAAATTTCAAGATCACCTTGCGAAGGTTCAAGATACCCTCCAGAGGCTTTGAGGCTCATCTAGTTTCTTCCCTAACTCCCATATACTCTGCTAATCATATAAAAACTGATTCTAAGCTCAAGAGGAGAAGGCAGATTTGGGAATGCTCCCCAGCCTTCTGACAATAGAACTCTGTCAGCTTCTAAGCCAATGACTCAGAGATTGGCTTATTGCATATTGGACACATGAATATGACTTCAGGGTTTGGTAACAATCTGACCTGTCATGTCAATTAATGTCGAGCAAGAATAAAAGATCTTATTATTTCCTTAAAAATTAGTGTGCTGTGTCTGCTTGAATAGGAATGGAAATTTCAAAAGGCTAGATGTTTTTATATTTCCCCTACAACCCATTTATAAATTGTAAATTAACAATTTAATTGAATACAACAGAAAAAAGCTCACTAAATGTGTAAAGCGTAAATACTAAGACAAAATAAAACTAAACTTTCATATTTTAAATATCTTAAATGATAAAAAATATATCTTAAAAGAGAATTACTTCAAATTAATTGGCTTACTGTAAGATAGAAAAATGAAAGGGATCATACCACAAACTGTTGATCAATTATGGAAGAACTGTTTGTAGTTGATGAGAAAATTTGTCACAAAAAAGAGGTTTTTCCACACTAGTGGCTATTATGCCATAGATACATGCATCCATCTCCGTGACTTGTAATAAAAAAAGCACATTAAAATTTTTTTGGCCACCTGTATAAGAAATTATTTTTTTAATGTTTATGTATTTATTTTGCAATAGAGAGAGTGAGTAGAGAAGGTAGAGGCAGAGGTAGAGAGAATCCCAAGCAGGTTCTGTGCTAACAGAGCCCCAATTTGGGGCTTGAACCCATGAACCGTGAGATCATGACCTGAGTGGAAACCAAGAGTTGGACACTTAACCCAGGTGCCCCTGTATAATATATTCTTAAGTTAATCTTCACTTAGGTTTCTTCACAGATTTAAAACGACAATGTGAGAAACAAAGTTTTCATTACGTGCCAGATTAATGAATCTGTGACGGAATAGTTTGGAAAACATTCTTTCTAACTAAATGGAAACAAAACAAAACAAAACAAAATCTTTTAACTTTAGTAAGGCATAGAAAATAAATTTCAAATGACATTGTTTCAGGAAAAAGTAAATAGGCCATGGTAGTTATTATCTTAAAAAATAGGTTTTTACCATTTTACTGAGCTTGTATTGCTGTCTCTCATCCCTAATAAACATGTAGTAAAAATTGATTTAGTGGCTAAAAGCATGAATATGTTTCTGACATTAAAAAATCATATTTAAACATTGATTAGAATGAAAAGCAACTCATTTCAAAAATGATAAACTCTGCTACATAAAAACAGTGAAGCTTAGAATGCTAACAAATAGCTGAATTAGTTTATTCTGTTACAGGAACAATTTCATTGGGATCACTTCTTCTTAAATTACCTAGACTACCTATATGACCAATGTGTATTCAAAGGATGAAACAGAGCATTCTATTTGGTACTCGAGAGCTTAAGGGTCTTCACCTTAGGTATGACAGGACAGTAAAAAGGCAGGTAACTTTAAAGAAGTATTAGGTACATGGTTATTTTAGATTATATGGGTGACCAACAATGAAGTGTTGAGATGCTATGGAGCTAAAGAAAGGAAAAGGAGCAAGAAAAGTCTTATCTTATTAATTTGTCTTTCCTGCTTATTAAATAAAGGTTGGTTCAGGACAGTTGTGATCTCTTACACAATAGTGAAGGAAAGACCTCCATCCCAAGAGGATGTTTGGATGGTCTCTAATTAATTCATAGTGATTACTTCTGCATTTCTATCTGTGTGTCTACAGCTCAAGGGCCCAATACTGGAGGCTAATATTTTTGTTGGTATAGCCTTTTGATAAACAAACAATATTTTACCTTAATCTATGAAGATCAATCTAATTGCTTTTAAATTTCACTCCAAATTACTTCTAAATTTGTGGTTGGTTTATCATATAATTTAACAACATCAGCTCTCATATTATTTCGTTCAGTGAAATTAAAATTAATTGGAAATAAATATTTGTGAAACTTCCTAATAAATTTTAATAAATGGGTGGAGAAATGCCTCTCATTTAAAAATCTTATTTATTGGCAGAACTCCTGCCTGAGGCATTGGATCACGCCACTCCCATCCCTGCCTGAGAGGTGCCCTCCTCCCTTTTTCTTTCTTTTTTTTGGTTTTTTTCCTTTTTTTCTTTCTTTTTTTTTTTCCCCTTTTTTACTCTTTTTTCTTCTTCTTCTCTCTCTTTTCTCTCTTTTTTCCCCAGAACACTGACCTGATTAACTCTGGTCACCAGCTTGCTTAAACAATCACGAGTCCATTCTGTAAATGTAAATTCTACACCTACTGACCTTTTCAGCTATTTCTCTCAGGAGTAATTAGACTATATAGTTTCTCTGGATAATCCCAGCATCCTTCTTTCACCTATCAAACCATATTCTACCCTTTACCTCTTTGAAAAAAGCTTCTTATCCCTTCTGTCTGTTCATTCTATTTCCAATTGTGTCTCATCCCGCCCTGCCTTCTCTCTCTTTCTCTATACTCCTCAACCAGCACTGCATACACACGGCTATTTCACTGTAGCTGGGAAATCCAGGTATATGCTTTAAACCGTTCTTTGTCCATTGGTTTTCTTCTTTTTTCCTTTTCTTTTCCCCTTTTTGACCCTTTTATGTACTTTATGCTCCCTATTATTCGCCCTCCCTCCTCCGTCTTTTCTCTTAACTTTTTCGTTTTCCCTCTCGCTTTGCATGTTAGTTGAATTAGCCTGTGCGTTTGTGTGCTCCTGCTCCCTGTGTGTTTGTCTGTCTGTTTTCTTTTCCAGGGCTACCTCAAGAAACAAGCTAGAGTACACAAGGTAGAGAGTCCCAAATATCACTACGAATAGGAAAATAAAATAACCAAGGTCCCAAAAAGAGAGACCAGGGGATACCATTCAAAAAACACTCTCTGAAAAAATAGGTCCTGGAAAGTCAAAGAGTCTTCTTGATATAGCAGTGCTCATAGAAACAGAGAGCATAACAGGTCTTTAAAACCAACAAGAGCCGGAAAACTAACTAAAATGATGAAACGAAAGGCCTCTCCTCCAAAGAAACTCCAAGAAGAAATGACAGCTAATGAACTGCTCAAAACAGATATCAGCAGTATAAGTGAACAAGATTTCAGAATAATAATGGTAAAATTAATAGCAGGGCTTGAAAAAAATATAGGGGACATCAAAGAAACTATGGCCACAGACAGAATGGAAAATAAAAATAAGCATGAAGAATTAAAAAATGCAATAAATGAGATACATAATAAATTAGAGGCCTCCAACGCACGGATTGAAGAGGCAGAAAGGAGAATAAGTGATTTAGAAGACACCATTCTAGAAAAACAAGAAGCTGACAAAAAAAGAGACAACCTGATCCAGGAAAAGGAAAGAAGAATTTGAGAGCTCAGCGATACGGTCAAACGCAACAATATCCATATCATAGGAATCCCAGAAGAGGAAGAGAGAGGGAAAGGTGCTGAAGGAGTCCTGGAACAAATTATAGCAGAGAACTTCCCTGACCTGGGGAAGGAAGTAAATGTGGAAATACAAGAGGCTCAGAGGACTCCCCTCAGACGTAACTTGAATCGATCTTCTGCACGACATATCATAGTAAAAATGGCCAAATATAAGGACAAAGAGAGAATTTTGAAAGCAGCTAGGGAGAAAAGGGCCCTAACATACAAAGGGAAACCTATAAGAGTGGTGACAGACCTATCTACTGAAACTTGGCAGGCTAGAAAGGAATGATAGGAGATCTTCAATGTGATGAACAGTAAAAATATGCAGCCAAGAATCCTCTATCAAGTGAGCCTGTCATTCAAAATAGAAGGAGAGATAAAAACCTTTCCAAACAAAAGAAATTGAAAGAATTTGTCACCACTAAGCCAGCCCTACAAGAAATCCTAAGGGGGATGCTCTGAAGGAAAGGTTGCAAGGAACAAAGATACCAGAGACACCACCAAAAACATGAACTCTACAAAAGATACAAAGACTCTAAACCCACATATTTCAATAATAACATTGAACGTAAATGGGCTGAATGCTCCAATCAAAAGACACAGGGTAGCAGAATGGATTAAAAACCAAAATCCATCTATATGCTGTCTACAGGAAACTCATTTTAGACGGGAAGATACCTTCAGATTAAAAGTAAGGGGATGGAGAAATGTATATCATGCTACAGGAAACCAAAAGAAAGCCGGAGTAACGATACTTATATCAGACAAACTGGACTTTAAATTAAAGACAATCACAAGAAATGAAGAAGGGCACTACATAATAATTACAGGGTCCATCCATCAGGAAGAACGAACAATCATAAATGTCTACACACCGAATATGGGAGCACCTAAATATCTAAAACAATTAATCACAAACAGAAACAAGCTTATAGATAAGAATGTGCTAATAGCAGGGGACTTTAATACTCCGCTTACAGCAATGGATAGGTCAACCAGACAGAAATCACTAAAGAAATAATGGACTTGAAAGACACATTGGACCAGATGGACCTGACGGATATATTTAGAACTTTACATCCTGAGGCCAGGGAATTTACTTTCTTCTCAAGTGCGCATGGCACATTCTCCAAGATAGATCACATACTGGGACATAAAGCAGCCCTCAAGAAATATAAAAGAATAGAGATCATACCATGCACACTGTCAGATCACAATGCTTTGAAACTTGAAATCAATTACAGGAAGAAGTCTGGAAAACCTCCAAAAACATGGAGGTTAAAGAACACCCTACTAAAGAATGAATGGGGCAATCAGGCAATTAGAGATGAAATTAAAAAGCATATGGAAACAAATGAAAATGAAAACACAACAATCCAAAATCTATGGGATGCGGCAAAGGCAGTCCTAAAGGGAAAGTACATTGCTCTCCAGGCCTATTTCAAGAGATTAGAAAAAGACAAGTCCAAAATCTAACAGCTCACCTAAAGGAACTAGAGGCAGGGCAACAAGAACGCCCTAAACCCAGTAGAAGAAGATAAATAGTAAAATTTAGATCAGAAATATGCAACATAGAGACCAAAGAAAGAATTGAACAGATCAATGAAACCAAGAGTTGGTTTTTTGAAAAAGTAAACAAAATTGACAAACCTCTAGCCTAACTTATCGAAAAGAAAAGAGGGAGCACCCAAATAGACAAAATTATGAATGAAAATGGACTTATTACAACCAACCCCTCAGAAATACAAGTAATTATCAGGGAATACTATGAAAAATTATATGCCAACAAATTGGACAACTTAGAAGAAATGGACAAATTCCTAAACACACACTCACTACCAAAATTCACACGGGAAGAAATAGAAAACCTGAACAGACCCATAACGAGTGAAGAAATTGAATCAGTGATCAAAAATCTCCCAACGAATAAGAGCCCTGGACCTGATGGCTTCCCTGGGGAATTCTACCAGACATTTAAAACAGAATTAATCCCAATTCTTCTCAAGCTATTCCAAAAAATAGAAATCGAAGGAAAACTCCCGGACTCATTTGATGAAGCCAGCATCACTCTGATTCCCAAGCCAGACAGAGATCCAGCAAAAAAAGAGAACTACAGGCCAATATCCTTGATGAATACGGATGCAAAAATTCTCAACAAGATCCTTGCAAATCGAATCCAGCAGCATATAAAAAGAATCATCCACCAAGATCAAGTGGGATTCATTCCTGGGTTACAGGGCTGGTTCAACATTCGTAAATCAATCAATGTGATACATCATATCAATAAAAGAAAAGATAAAAACCATATGATCCTGTCAATAGATGCAGAAAAAGCATTTGACAAAATACAGCATCCCTTCTTAATAAAGACTCTCGAGAAAGTTGGGATAGAAGGAACCTACTTAAACATCATCAAAGCCATCTATGAGAAGCCTTCAGCTAACATCATCCTCAACGGGGAAAAACTCAGAGCTTTCCCCCTGAGATCAGGAACACGACAGGGATGCCCACTCTCACCACTGCTGTTTAACATAGTGCTGGAAGTCCTAGCATCAGCCATCAGACACCAAAAGGAAATCAAAGGCATCAGAATTGGCAAAGAGGAAGTCAAACTTTCACTCTTCTCAGATGACATGATACTCTACATAGAAAACCCGATAGACTCCACCAGAAGCCTACTAGAACTGATCCAAGAATTCAGCCAAGTTGCAGGGTACAAAATCAACATACAGAAATTGGCTGCATTTTTATACACCAATGATGAAGCAACAGAAAGAGAAATCAAGAAACTGATCCCATTCACAATTGCACAAAAAACCATAAAATACCTCGGAATAAACCTAACCAAGGATACAAGAGATCTGTATGATGAAAACTATAGAAAACTTATGAGGGAAATTGAAGAAGACACAAAGAAAAACATTCCATGCTCATGGATAGGAAGAATAAATATAGTTAAGATGTCATTACTACCCAAAGCACTCTACACATTCAATGCAATTTCAATCAAAATTGCACCAGCATACTTCTCAAAACTAGAACAAACTATCCAAAAATTTGTATGGAACCACAAAAGACCATGAATAGCCAAAGTAATCCTGAAAAATAAAACCAAAATGGGAGGGATCACCATCCCAGACTTTAGCATCTACTAAAAAGCTGTCATCATCAAGACAGTATGGTATTGGCACAAAAACAGACACATAGACCAATGGAACAGAATTGAGAACTCAGAAGTGGACCCAAAAGTATACAGCCAACTGATCTTTGACAAAGCAGGAAAGAATATCCAATGGAAAAAAGACAGCCTTTTTAACAGATGGTGTTGGGAGAACTGGACAGCAACATGCAGAAGAATGAAACTAGATCATTTTCTCACACCATGCACAAAAATAAACTCAAAATGGATCAAGGACCTGAACGTGAGACAGGAAACTATCAACACCCTAGAGGAGAAAGCAGGAAACAACCTCCTTGACCTCCACCACAGCAACTTCTTACTTGACACATCCCCAAAAGCAAGGGAATCAAGAGCAAAAATAAACTGTTGGGACCTCATCAAGATTAAAAGCTTCTGCACAGCCAAGGAAACAACCCAGAAAATTAATAGGCAACCAACGGAATGGGAAAAGATAGTTGCAAATGACATATCAGATAAAGGGTTGATATCCAGAATCTACAAGGAACTCACCAAACTCCACGCCCGAAAAACAAACAACCCAGTGAAGAAATGGGCAGAAGACATGAACGGACACTTCTCCAAAGAGGACATCCAGATGGCCAACAGACACATGAACAGACACATGAAACGATGCTCAGCATCGCTCCTCATCAGGGAAATACAAATCAAAACCACACTGAGATACCACCTCACGCCAGTCAGAGTGGCTAAAATGAGCCAATCAGAGAACTCTAGATGCTGGCGAAGATGTGGAGAAACGGGCACCCTCCTACACTGTTGGTGGGAATGTAAACTGGTACAGCCCCTCTGGAAAACAGTGTGGAGGTTCCTAAGGAAACTAACAATAGAACTCCCCTATGACCCAGCAATAGCACTGCTAGGAATTTACCCAAGGGATACAGAAATGCTGATGCATAGGAGCACATGTACCCCAATGTTCATAGCAGCACTCTCCACAATAGCTAAAACCTGGAAAGAGCCTAAGTGTCCATCAACAGATGAATGGATCAAGAAGATGTGGTTTATCTATACCATGGAATACTACATGGCAATGAGAAACAATGAAATCTGGCCATGTGTAGCAACATGGATGGACCTTGAGGGTGTTATGCTGAGCGAAATAAGTCAGGCAGAGAAAGACAAATATCATATGTGTGCACGTATAGGAGGATTAGGAGGAACTTAACAGAGGACCAAGGGGGAGAAGAAGGGGGGAAATGGTGGGGGAAAGGGAGAGAGGCAAACCATGAGAGACTCTTGAATGCTGACAAAAACTGAGGACTGATGGATGTGGGGGGGGGGAGGGGGGATGGGCATGGAGGAGGACACTTGTGGGGATGTGCACTGAGTGTTATGTCGAAACTAATTTGACAATAAACTATTTGTAAAATAAATAAATAAATAAAACATTAAAAAACAAAATAAAAAAAACAAAATAAAAATCTTATTTATTGACTGAGGTTTGTACTTTCAAATAATTTTAAGATCAGCTTGTTGTGCTTTACTGTATTTATACATTCATTTGGTGTTAATTGCTATTTTTAAGATAATGAAGTTTTACATCTATGAACATGATATGCTCCTTATTTATTCAGGTTTCATTAATGTCATCAAATAAAGTGGTTTAATTCTCTATAAAGGCCTTGGTGATATGTTACTAGATTAATAAAAGAGCACTTTCTAGGTTTATTTCTTTTTTAAGGTTTATTTATTTTGAGACAGAGAAAGCAGGAGCAGGGAAGGCCAGAGAGAGAGAGAGAGGGAGAGAATCTCAAGTAAACTAAATGGAAATAGAAAGGCTCTGTGTTATCTACACGCTAATAATGTGGAGCTTGATACAGGGCTCGATCTCATGACCTTGGGATCACAACCTGAGTGGATATCAAGTGTCAGATGCTAAGTTCACTGAGCCACTCAGCAACAACCTCTGTAGGTTAATTTTTATTTTCTTTGGGTTGTGTTGCATTTTAAACTACTAGTGGTTACAAAGAACTTCTATTGGCTTTTGACTACATCTAGAAACCTCAGTATAATTTTTTACTAGTCTTATTTTCTAAAGCTATGCTTGGATTATTTTATCTAGCTGAGTACTAACAATTTTTGTCTTTTGTTTCCATCTTCATACTTCTTATTTTTATTTCTTGCCTAATATCTCTACTTAGAACCTCTGTTGTTATGTTAAGAATATCAGTAACGTGCATCCTTTTCTCATTTCTCATTTGAATGGCACGATGCCATTTATTTTCTAAAATGTAAACTAGTGTGTTTGTACAGGTTTTTGGTAGAAGCCTTTTATCAGGGAAAGAAATTTCCATCTATTTTCCATTTTACAAGTGTTTTTGTCACAAGTAAAGAAAATTATATTAATTTGATTGTTGGGTGGATATATCTTTCCTCTTTTAATATGTTAATTAAATGAATTACATTGATAAGTTCTTTTTTCTAATTTTAAACTTTTCTTTCATTCCTTGGATAAATGCTAACTTGGCTTTGGCATATAATTACTATGGACAGTTTGAAGCATTTGCTGTTACTTAAATTGATCTCATATTTGCTCATGTTTGAAATTGGTTTAGAATTCATTGATTTTATTATATTTTTATTATATATTAAAATTTATATTGATCCTAAGATGAGTTGGTAAAATGCCTTCGTTTTTATTTTCCTAAGAACTTTATACAAGTTAAGAATTATATTTTTCTTTTCTTTTTTTTTTTTAAATGTTTTATTTATTTCTAGGAGAGAGAAAGACAGACAGCGTGAACAGGGGAGGGTCAGAGAGAGAGGGAGTCACAGACTGAAACAGGCTCCAGGCTCCGAGCTGGCAGTCAGCACAGAGCCCGACGCGGGGCTCGAACCCACGAACCGCGAGATCATGACCTAAGCGAAAGTCGGACGCTTAACCGACTAAGCCACCCAGGTGCCCCAAGAATTATATTTTTCTTAAAAATGTGGCAAAACTCGGGGACGCTTAGTCGGTTAAGCGTCCGACTTTCGCTTAGGTCATGATCTTGCGGTTCGTGGGTTCGAGCCCCGCGTCTGGCTCTGTGCTGACTGCCGGCTCGGAGCCTGGAGCTTACTTCAGAGTCTGTGTCTCCCTCTCTCTCTGACCCTCCCCTGCTCACGCTGTCTCTCTCTCTCCTAGAAAGAAATAAAAAATATTTTTTTTAGAAAACTGGCAAAACTCATTTGCAAAAAAACACCTGTAGTTTGAGTTATTATAAGAGTGGAAGAGACTATAATTAATAGTCTCAAATTTTAGATAAGTATTTGTATCTTATTTAATTGTCATTGATTTTCTATACATTCTGTAGTGGATTTTGGTATTTATGCTTACCTTGGGATTTTCCATTTGGCAAAATTTTCAATTAAATCCAAATATTGGCCATAATATTGTCTTCTCATTTTTTACTTTATCTATAGGTATGTCCTCAACAGTTCTTTTGTGCTATCTTTTATTTTATTTTAATTCTAGTATAGTTAATATATTTCATCCAGTCACCTACTCCCCTCCCCTCTGGTAACCATCAGTTTGTTAATAGCCAAGAGTGTGTTTCCAGGTTGGTATCTCTCTCTCTCTCTCTCTTTTTATTTCCTCTGCTCATTTGTTTTGTTTGTTAAATTCCACATATGAGTGAAATCATATGGCATTTGTCTTTCTCTAACTGACTTATTTTGCTTAACCTGATACTGTCTAGATTCATCCATGTGAATGGCATGGCAAATGGTAAGATTTCACTATTTATTACAGCTGGATTATATTCCATTATATATATTCCATAGCTTCTATATCCAATTCATCTATCAATAGACACGTGGGCTGCTTCCATAATTTGACTATTGTATATAATGTTGCTATAAATATAGAGGTGTGTATCTCACTTTGAATTAGTGTTTTTATATTTTTTGAGTAAATACCCAGGAGAGTGATTGTTAGATCATAGGGTAATCTATTTTTAACTTTCTGAGGAAATTCCATACTGTTTTCCACAGCAGCTGTACCAGTTTGTATTCCCACCAGCAGTGTATGAGAGTTCCCTTTTCTTTATATCCTTCCCAACACTTGTTTCTTATGTTGTTGATTTTAACCATTCTGACAGGTGTGAGGTGATATCTCATTGCAGTTTTGATTTCCCTGATGAAGAATGATGTCTGTTGGCTATTTGGATGTTTTCTTTAGATAAGTGTCTGTTCATTTCTTCTGCACATTTTAAAATTGGATTATTTGTGTTTTTTAGGTTTGATTTGTATAAATTCTTCATATACTTTGGACACTAACCCTTTATCAGAAACATCATTTGACAATATCTTTTTCCATTCCATAGGTTGCTTTTTAGATTTGTTTTTTGTTCACTTTGCTGTGCAAAAGCTTTTTATTTTGATATAGTCCCACTAGTTTATTTTTGCTTTTATTTCCCTTGCCTCAGGAAACATACCTGGAAAGAAGTTGCTATGGCTGATGTCAGAGAAATTACTGCCTGTGCTCTTTTCTAACGATTTTTATGGTTTCAGGTCTCACAGTTAGGACTTAATCCATTTTGAATTTATTTTTGTGTATGAGGTAAGAAAGTGGTCCAGTTTCATTCTTTTGCATGGTGCTGTCCAGTTTTCCCAACACCATTTGTTGAAGAGACTGTCTTTTTCCTATTGGGTATTCTTTCCTGCTTTGTTGAACATTACTTGACCATATGGTTATGAGTTTATTTCTGGGCTTTCTATTCTGTTCTATTGATCTATGTGTCTATTTTTGTCTATGCTATCTTTTATTTTTAATACAATTTTCTATAATTCTTAACTTCTTTTCAAAGAATCATCTTTTGTTTTATGAGTAATTTATATCTTTGTTACCTATTACTTGTCCATATATTTTTGAGTATTTTCTCCATTCTTCTTTGTTTTCTACTTTTTCTTTGCACACTATCTTTACTAACTTTTCAGATTAAATTGTTTAAATAAATGTTTAAAAGCTATCTATGTTTCTTATTGCTTTATTTGATCACCTATGATTGATAATTGCCCCCTCTTCATCCTTCATCTTCTGTTTTCCCCACCAGTGTTATAAAATTTTTCTTCAGTATCTATGTCTAATAATAAAAAATTAAATTTATTGTTGTTCTCATAACACACATGCTTTATAATTTATCACGTGTGCTCTTCTCAGAGTCCTTGTCCTCCATTCTCTATGATTTTTGCTCCATCTATTATTATCAAAATCGCTCAGTTCACTTGAGATCACGGGTGATTCCATTATGGGAACTTCTTTGTTACTCAGTGGAAACAGTTTAAATCAGAAGCTCCTAGAATAACTTGATGCTAAGAATAATTAGGTAATGATGCATACTGAGTTTTCCTTAACTAAAGCCTTGGTATTTCAGCGTGTAATTTTCCCATTGTTTAGATGGAATTTAGATTTTAGAGTTGAGAGAGAAAAGTACTTAAAAATGTACCATCCATGGTAACTTCCTAGTAAATTTCTATAATAGAACGGCTTCTCTAGAAATTCCATCTTTTCAGAACAATCTGTGCTGTTTGGTGTCTAGGAAACAAAGTAACATTTCCAAAACTTCAAGGACAAAATATGACACTTTACTGTCAGTGGTAAATTTAAATGTCAAGTGGATTTGAATATAATTTGCATTGAAAGTTATCTTTCTAACTCTAGAAAAGAACAAGGGAAACGAAACTATAATAGGCTCTTTCTTTGTGAGTACAAAATTTTAAAAAATGATAGTTAAGCCAAAGGAAATCACTTGGATGATTTCAAGTGCTTATTGCCACCATCTACACTCAGCAAAGACCATGTGTATAAGTAGACTGAACCCAGCAAAAGAATTCAAGTACCTCTTTATGGAATGGAGCAAGATGAATGTTATCATTCTCTTTATGAGTTATGTTTTCTTAGATTTTCATAATGACTATTCTCCTTTTATTGATACATTATTTTTCCTATATATTAAGTATGAAGTTTAGTTAAACTCCAGAATCTTTATGCTAATTTTATCTATAAAATCCTGTGAAAGTTAGTGCTGGATTGGGGGAACCAGAAATCCTATACTTGCATCTGAGAGCTTCTTACTTTGACTTCTGAGATTTCTTTCTATGTGTTTTATTTACAATTAAAAGAATATCCAGGGGTGCTGGGGTGGCTCAGTCATTTAAAGATCTGATTCTTGGTTTTAGCTCAGGTTGTGATTTCTCTCCCTCTCCCTCCATTTGCGCTGTCTCTGTCTCTCTCAAAAAGAAATAAACTTTTAAGAATATCCATCATTAAGGTGACTGTTGGCATTTTCCTGTTGGTCTCATTAGTATTCTTGTTGTGACTAACACCCAGGAAATTTTAACAAGTCATTGGCTAAGATTTCTTACTAATGCTAAAAGAGAATTATAGATCATCAGTTAACATGTTGAAATGAAATGTGGTTTCTGCTACCATTTTGATGAATGGAGTGACAGGTTTTCAAATTGTGGTTTTAGCAGAGAGTGGGATGCAGTTGAGATAGATGGTAATTTTTATTTTCATTCTTTCAACAAATATTTTTGAGTGGCTACTATGTACCAGGAAATCTTGTCAGTGCCAGGGTAACACATATTGCAAAAAGAAACATCTACTGTCATGATTTTTGCCATTCTAATAAATATTCTTTATGGTTTTTGCATATTTCTATCATTTTGAAAAACTGGCTAATCCTGGAATCAAGATTAAATAATATAACACTGAGCTAGAGAATGATATATAAGATCACAGCTGTGTGACTGAAGTATAAAATCTCATTTACTTGAAAAAAAACTTAGCTCTTCAAGAAAGTGAAACCCTTATAGATTAGCATTTTATTTTTAGATCAAACCACTGCTGTATTCATAAGACATGAGATAGAATCAAATAATCTCAATTTTTAAAGAAACAGTGAAAATTTGGGACTAAAATATATTTTAAAAGGCATTGTTTCACTTCAGAGTGTATAGTCTTTTTTTTTTTTTTTTTTTTTAAGTATCATTGACACATAATGACACATTAGTTTCAGGAGTACAATACAGTGATTTGACAAGTTTATACATTATTCTATGTTCACCGCAAGTGTGGCTACCATCAGTTCCAATATATCGCTATTACAATATCATTGACTATATTCCTCATGCTGTGCCTTTTAGTCTCATGACTTATTCATTCCATAACTGGAAGCACGTATCTCCTATTCCTCTTCACCCATTTTGCCCACCCAACCCCATACCCTCTAGTATAGCAACCATCAGTTTGTTTTTTGCATTTAGAGGTCTGATTCTGCTTTTAGTTTGTTTGTTTATTAATTTTCATCTTTTGACAATGGCTATCTGAATGTATATACAACTCTAATGGGGGATACATGTTCACTTTTTAAAGTTAATATCATTTTCGGAATGACACAGATAAAAACAAGATATTTCAATAATAAGAAGCAACAAATCAAAAAACACAAATGAGGAGTCATTTGTATGACTCCAATATGGGAAGAAAATAACTGTTAGCTTATGAACTTACCCCTCCACCTATACTTACACTATTTGTGATCTCATTGAGTCTAATGGCTTTACATTTCTTCTATACCCTGGTGATATTTAAATTTGTGTCTCTATACAGACTTCATTCTTGAACTCCAAAATTCAACTCCTGACATCTCCCTAAAATCTGCTCAATCCACAACTTTATCCAGTCCAGTTTGATGGAAGTTTTAACCTTCAAGATGCTGAGGTAAAATCTTGAAGTCATACTTTATCCATTCTTTTCTCTCACATTCTACACCAAGGAATTCATGAAATATGTTGGTTCTACCTTCAAAATATATGCAAAATTTGTCTATTTTTCACTAATTTCACTGTTGTCACCTTGTATTCAAACATTATCATCTTTCATTTTCTTTGGTGTAATAGCCTCCTTATTGGTTGCCATACTTCTTACCTTAGACACTACTGGAAGCACCTTTCAAAAGGTAAATTGTCTGTTCTTCTACTGAAAATCATGCGGTTGCATCTCTTTTTACTCAAAAGTAAAAGTGAAAGAAAGTTTTTATTGTAGTCCCCACCCTCCTCACCCACTTTTCCTCCCTGAGTTTATCTTCTGCTATTCTATCCTTCATTCCTCCATGTTGGTCACACTAAATGTTATTCAATTTCTAGCCCTCACCACAGGACATTCATACTTGCCAGGCTCTCTTCCTATCATTCTCTCAGTGAGCTCTGCTTCAGATAATCCTCCTTGAAATTACAACTGCTCCATCCCCTGGGGAAGTCTTATCTTCTTGCTCCAACTTTTCATAAATAATTTATCACCTCCTAATATTCTACATAAAAATACCCTTTCCTTGTGTGCATTGTTGGATAAGGCACACTTAATGTAATCTTCATGAGAACATGATATTTTGTCTATTTTATGACCAGATCAGTCACTGGTAGATAGAAAGAACCCAGTAAATATATTTTATATAAGTGAATAAACTTCTGTGTTTTTCAATAAATCTTAGACAATTAGGAAAAAAGAAAGGGGATCTTATCGATGAGTTAATAAATGCAATGAGATCTCACTAGCAAAAATATGGTTTTTGAGCAACTATTCCTTTTGTGGTTTTATCTTAATATTAACTCTTCATTTAGTTTGATTTATTGTAAAGTGTGATGATAAACAAATTAAATAGAGATATACTTTTTACTGACTCCTGACAATGGGAATACAGAAATGGGGGGAAAAACCCCACATATATACTTAGCTTAAATGGAATGAAGCATTAGAGAATTTTGGGAGTAATATTAACTAAAGGCTCTCAATAAGGAGCCTTTTAAGGGGAGGATGTACACAGGCAGACAAGCCTTCAATCAAACTTCTTAAACTTTGGATCTCTGGAGAGTTGAAGATGAGCTTCCAGGGTCTCCATATCTTTTATAATCTGTACAGAATCTCACATAGGTCAATACTGCTTATTTTTCTCTTGGTAGAGAGTTCTTTTCTCCAAAATTCTTATAAAGGTTCTATGAAAACAATATGGTTAAAAAATTGTAGTAAAGACTAGAGATGACAGCATACATTCTCATCTCTGATATTTTAAAGGAATGCAGGAAAATGGTAATATATATAGTTATTTCTTCAGCTGGTCAACGGTTGATCAACTTCAGATTGTGCATCATGGAACCAGTTTATTTATCATCACAAAATGAGCAAATAAAAAGCCATATCTATATACCAATGATGAAATAATTAATAATTAAATCACACTTTTTCCAAATTTCATGCTTAATTATCTCAATGCTCATGCTTCTCTTTAAATTATATGCTATCTTTGGAATTGGTTATAAGTAAAACAATTAACATTATTAGCTAAGTTCTAATTACATCATTACCATATTTGTTTTTTAAAAAAATGTTCTACATTTCCTTTCAAGTAAGTTACCAATAAATACAATCCATATGAATAAATTCTTGTTTACCTATGCAATGTTCTTCACTTCAACATTGATATGTACCAAATGTAAAGCAGTACAGTGTCATATACTCACTTTGAAAGGAAACCTCTTTTTTTAATAAATATTTTTATTTATTTCTAGGAGAGAGAGAGAGACAACGTGAGCAGGGGAGGACCAGAGAGAGAGGGAGACACAGACTCTGATGAAAGGAAACCTCTTGAGAGCTAAATGTACACAACGGTTCCTGATTTGCTACAAAATCAAACTCAGATTCCTAAACAGAAGTATTTTCACAATTAGTCTGTTCAACCTATCTCCCATAGATGTATGGGTCTCAAAAAACAAACAAATGTAGCCTTTATTTTAATTGAACATGTTTATTTGCCGCTGCTACCCAACCATGAACATTTGTGCCTTCAAATCTTATTTCCTAATATGTAAGAAGTTTTTCCTGTATACAAAATATCTATCAGAAATTCCACTAGAGTGTGAAGCCAGTACTCTGGGTTGTCTAGACACGGCAGAGTGAGAAGAGGTGCACCTATTTTGGCTTGAAGACCAGGGCAGTATCGCAAACCATTTGTGAGCAATTTTTGGTAAGAAAAGGACAGCAATTGAGTGAAAGATAAATTTTTAAATTTAATTTTATATTTTTAAAGTGATATCTATGCCCAGTACGGAGCATGAACCCATGACTCCGAGATTAAGAGTCACATGCTCCAGAAACTGGGTCAACCAAGTTCCCCGAATGATGGTTGGATGCCATGATATAGGTGGCAATGCCTTAACCGTAAAGGGTGTAGTCAGGCCCAAGGGGAGTGTTAACCTTTTCTTCCTTTTATACAACACCTATGTGTTTTAATTAGAATCTAATAAACATTCACAAAATTTAAAAATTTTTTATATTTCTAGTAGTTTAGTTTTATTACAGTTCACAAAAATATTGACCCTCAATGGATCTGTGTGCGTTTGCAATATTTTGAAAAGCACTGTAATAAAGGGCCTGGGCTTTGTAGAACTGTTATTCTAAACTCTGGTATGTATTATTTTTTATGCCTCTCAGAATACTTCTGTTCTACTAGTCTCAGCTTCCATCTATGTAAAGCAAAGACCATCAAACCTAACATTCAGCATTGTTTAAAGTATCAACAATATTGGTAATTGGGTACCAAGCACAGAATAAAAAATAGATTTCAATAAATGGTGTATTTATCTTCACCATTTTATATCTTTGCATTTCTTTCTTTCTTTGTTATTGCACTGACCATAACTATCAATACAATAGTCAATTGCAGTGGTGAGAGTGGGCATGATGCTGTTCCTAACCGTAAACTGGAGAATTATCTATAGTTTAGATTTGTAAAATGAGCACAGTGGTGTTACTACTTGCAATTAAGGTGTGTCAAGTAAATTAAAGGACTTGTGAAATCCCACAGGGTACACACATGTGAAGCTGTAGTGAGGGTAAAGCATAAGACAGTTCTGAAAGACGAAGTGCAGGCAACCACAGGGTCCTTTCTGTCATGCAGGATGTACTTGATTCTGATTTTGAGGACCAACAAACGTGTGAGCTACCCTGGTGAAGTCACAGAATTATGTGAATAAGAGGTCTCTTAAATTTCTCTTATCAAAACCAGGCTGTCTGAACCAACTCAACAAAAGAAACCAAAAATATATAACAGCCACCAGCTGCATGCCAACACTGCACCCATTTTCTGTAATTGATGTTAAGAAGCTGGCACAGGTCGCCTCCTCATCTGTCTTAGACCCTGGCACCTACATATGCCACTAGTTAATACATTTTATTGAAAGAGGAGTTTTTGCATGAATCACTTGGTACTTGGCCTGTCTACTAAAGTGCATAAGACATAAACTTTTTTCATTAGTTATAATAAATGAGTTTCACTCATTTGTTAGTTGTCTTCATAATCCATTTGTATCATGTTTAGTCTCTATTCTTCTATTCCAAGATTGTTGGTAACACTTTAAAAATCTTAATGCTTGGGGCGCCTGGGTGGCTTAGTCGGTTAAGCGTCCGACTTTCGCTTAGGTCATGATCTCGCGGTTCGTGGGTTCGAGCCCCGCGTCGGGCTCTGTGCTGACTGCCAGCTCAGAGCCTGGAGCCTGTTTCAGTCTGTGACTCCCTCTCTCTCTGACCCTCCCCTGCTCACGCTGTCTCTCTCTCTCTCTCCTAGAAATAAATAAAACATTAAAAAAAATTAAAAAAAAATCTTAATGCTTTTGTTTAATTACTCTGATAATATCATCTTATTAAGTATTATGCATGCTTGTGAGATATTTATGATAATCACCACTCGCGTGTAAACTTTTAAAGGTACTATTATTCTGAAATATCATCACAAATATGAACCTCTTATCCCAATCAAAAGCAATGTTAAAAAAAAAAACCTTGGGGCACCTGGGTGGCTTAGTCGGTTAAGCGTCTGACTTTCGCTCAGTTCATGATCTTGCGGTTCGTGGGTTTGAGCCCCGTGTTGGGCTCTGTGCTGACTGCCAGCTCGGAGCCTGGAGCCTCTTTCAGAGTCTGTGACTCCCTCTCTCTCTGACCCTCCCCTGCTCATGCTGTCTCTCTCTCTCATAGAAATAAGTAAAACATTAAAAAAAATTAAAAAAAAAAACCCCTTTCTATACAGCAAAGGAAAACATGGGCAAAATGCAAAGGTAACATACGGAATGGGAGAAAATATTTGCAAAGCATATATCACACAGTGGGTTAATATACAAAATATGCAAGAACTCATGTAACTCAATCACAAAAGAAGCAAATAACCTAATTGGAGGGAAAACGAGCAAAGGATCTGAATACACATTTCCCAAAACATATTTCCCAAAATAGCCAGCTGGTACGTGAAAAGATGCTCCACCTCAGTAATCATCAGAGAAATGCAAATCAAAACTACAATGAGATATCACTTTGCACTTTTTGTGACGTCTGTTACCAAAAAGATAAGACATAACAAATGCTGATGAGTATATGGAAAAAGATGAACCTTTGTACACTGACGGTGGGAACATAAACTGGTACAGCCACTATGGAAAACGGCATGGCAGTTCCTTAAAAAGTTAAAAATAGAACTATCATATGATCCAGCAATCCCACTTCTGAGTTTATAGATCCAAGAGAATTAAAATCTCTTTAAGAGATTTTAAGAGATAAAATCTCTTTAAGAGATACTTGTAGTCTCATGTTCACTGCAGAATTATTCACAATAGCCAACATATGGAGACAGCCTGTGTCCATCTGCAAATGAATTGATAAAGCATCTTATATATATCCAATGGAAAATTACTCAGCCTTAAAAAAGAAGACAAAACTGTCTTTTGCAACATGGGAGAATCTGCAGGGCATAGTGCTCAATCAAACAAGTCAGACAGAGAAAACAAATTTTGCGAAGTATCACCTATATGTCAAATTAAAAAAAAAAATTGAACTCAGAAAGAAAGAGTAGAAAAGTGATTGCCAGGAGTGGTTGGGAGGAGGGGGGATAGGAAGAGGGTGGTTCAAGGGTACATAAATAAAAAAAATATTTAGTAGTGTTCACAAAATGAGCCACAACATGGCCAACATAGATTAACTTTAATAAATCAAGGAACGTCTAAAATAGATACTACTGAAAAGACTCAGATCCCAAGGTTTCAGTGGCTATAGCCAAAATCTAAATATGTTAAATTGACAAATCTGATTTTAACAGAACTAAAGCTATTACATATATTTTCCTTAAAGCTGTCACTAAGGGAATTTTTAAAAAACCAGGTAATAGCCAGCTAATTAATGCTAAAAGTGATTTCTTGAAATGGAATCAATAGATGACATATCCTGAATTTCTCTATTTATATTTATTAAAAGCAATATTCCTTTAGCTATTTTAAACATTTATCACAGTAGCTTCATTGCTTGATAGGTAGCTATTTTGTTAAGATATTAACCAGTAATTTGAATAGGAGGTTGGCAGGGTTCACCAAAAGGATGAAAGTTCCTCAGAAATGCACCCATTCATAGTTTTCCTTCCCCACTGACACCAATTCTGCCACTTATTTAAAAAGAATTTAACATTAAAAAATTGTGACTTCTTTGGTATTACTTTTAAAAATTTAATGTGTTTGAAGTTATAATGAAAGAGCATTAATTCATCCTCTTCTTTTTTGAGGATCCTAAAAATACATATTTTCTGGTTACAAAGATAAAAACTTCTTCTTAGGTTTGTTTCTTATAATTAACTCTTCTATAGATTTTTCTTGCTATGCTCCAAGCTCACATAGTCCATCATGAATTATTCTTATTTGGAATTTTAGTAAAAAAATACTATGTCGTTTGTGACCAAATATTATAAGGAGGGCTGATCTTGTTAATTGAAACATCCTTTGGTGTGTATGAAGGTGTTAGCCAGACTAATTTGTGATGAGCTAAAAATAATTAAAATGTTGAACATAATAGGTAGTAAAAACCTAAGGAATTCCCAGAGCAAACCAAGAAAAGGAAAAACAAAGACAAATGGAGGGAATGATTTGGAGTCAGCAACGGAAATATAATATGCCATTTAATTGTATACTGTGCCATGGTCAGTGTAACAGAATGAATCACAGGATTCATTTACAAGATTTACAAATATTTTAAAAAATGATTTGAAAATCTACAGCCAAGCCTAACATTGTCTCTAAAATCTAGAGAGAAATAAGTCAGGCAGAGAAGGACAAATACCATATGTTTGCACACATAGGAGGATTAGGAGGAACTTAATGGAGGACCATGAGGGAGAAGAAGGGGAAAAATAGTGGGGGAGAGGGAGGGAGGCAAACCATGAGAGACTCTTGAATGCTGAGAACAAACTGAAGACAGATGGGGTAGGGGGAGGGGAAGGGGGGTGATGGGCATGGAGGAGGGCACTTGTGGGGATGAGCACTGGGTGTTATATGGAAACTAACTTGACAATAAACTATTTTAAAAAATTAAAATTAAAAAAAATCTAGAGACCATAGGTAACACCTGGGTTAAGAAATGATACAATCATAATCATATAAATGAAACTTAATTATAACCACTTCCCCCATCAAATAAGAGGGGGATCCTAAGTTTTTAGAAGGAAAAGGATTTCCTCTTCTTCCTCATTGTGATAAAGTGAAGCAGAGCTAAGGCTGGGGCACAATTCTTGCAAAAATTCAGAGTATTATCTTATTGGACATTTAAAATATAAGATAAGTCCTAAACACTGTATGGTTATTTTACTGAGTTTGTTCTTAACATAGCAAAAAACAGAAAGTTCTGTCAGGGTATATGTCCATGTATATGAAGATTTTATGATAAAGATGATTTCATGGTAACTTACAGAACAAGTATTCACATTTTTCTTAAAATTAAATGTTTTATTTTTTCATTATATGGCTCATTTTTTATTGATTTATATTCAAGTATTTTATATATTTATGCTATTTTTCATGTCAAATATCAATTTAAAATTTCCAGTCTTAGATTGCTGGGTTTCATGGAACTGTTTTTATATAATTCTCTCATTAGTCAAAATGTTAAACTTTGATTGTTTTTAATGATTTATCTGTAAATATTTCTGATTTTCTCTCTATATAAATTATATCATCTAAAATAATATTAACTTTATTTCATTTTTTTCAATATTTACAGTGTTTATTTAGTTTTCTTATCTTTCTACACTGGTTGGGCCATAAAGAAAAATGTTTGAAACAAATGAGTACAATGAGCGTCCAAACCAAGCTCTAGGTTTTGTTTGCTTGTTTGTTTCAAGTTTTTATTTAAAATCTAGTTAGTTAACATATAGAGTAACAATGGTTTCAGAAGTAGAATTTAGTGATTCACCACTTACATATAACACCCAGTGCTCATGACAAGTGCTCTCCTTAATATCTATCACCCATTTAAACCATCCTCTCTCCCACCTCCCCTCTAGCTATCCTCAGTTGTTCTCTACAGTTCAGAATGTTTTCTGATTTGCCTCTCTTCCCCCCCCCCATATTCACCTGTTGTGTTTTTTAAATTCCACATATGAATGAAATCATATGGTATTTTTCTTTGTCTGACTTACTTGACTTAGCATAGTACTCCCTAGCTCCATCCACATCATTGCAAAATGGCAAGATTTCATTCTTGAAATATGGCTGAGTAATATTCCATTGTATATGTGTGCGTATATAGACACACACCCCCCATTTCCTCTTTCTCCATTCATTAGTTCATGGATATTTGGGGCTCTTCATAATTTGGCTATTGTTGATAATGCGGCTATAAACATCAGTGCATTTATGCCTTCAAATCAGTATTTTTGTATCCTTTGGGTAAACACCTAGTAGTGCAATTCCTGGATTGTAGGGTAGTTCTATTTTTGACTTTTTGAGGAGCCTCCATACTATTTTCCAGAGTGGCTGCACCAGTTTGCATTCCCACAAAAAGTGTAAGAGGGTTGCCTTTTCTCTGCATCCTCCCCAATACCTGTTGTTTCTTGTGTTGTTAATGTTAGCCATTCCGACAGGTGTGAGGTGGTGTCTCATTGTGGTTTTGATTTGTATTTCCCTGATGATGAGTAATGTTGAGCATATTTTTATGTGTCTGTTAGCCATCTGAATGTCTTCTTTGGAAAATTGTCTATTCATGTCTTTTGCCCATTTCTTCACTGGATAATTTGATTTTGGGTGCTGAGTTTGATAATTCTTTTTAGATTTTGGATACTAACCCTTTATTAGATATGTTATTTGCAAATATCTTCTTTTTTTTATAGGTTGCCTTTTAGTTTTGTTGATTGTTTCCTTTGCTCTGCAGAAGACTTTATCTTGATGGGTTCTCAATAGTTCGTCTTTGCTTTTATTTCCCTTGGTTCCAAAAATCTATCTAGTAATAAATTCTGCTTATAAACACATGCTTACAAAGATTCATTGTTCAGTACATATTTCCTGTGGATACACTATAGACAGGTTTTATTAAGTTAAGGGGCCATTTATATCTAGTTTGACAAGAGGTTTTGTTAATTATTCATGAATAAATGCTGACTTTTCCCAAATGCTTTACTACAACTATTGAAATTATCAAATGACGCTTTTCCTTTATTTCCTTAAAACGTTAAATTGCATTGACACATTCATGTAATGGCAAATGAAATTTACTTTCATGGGACAAAATCAACTTGATTATTGCTATGATCTGAATGTTTGTGTCCCCCAGAATTTGTATACTGAGATCACCCAAAAGTGATGGTATTTGGAGGTGAGACATTTGGAAGGTGATTAGTTCATGAGGGTGGAACCTCATAAATGGGATTAGTGCTTCTATAAGAAATCCCACAGAGCTGCCTAGCCCATTCCACCATGTGGGGATATAATGAGAGTCTACAGCCTGAAAGAGAGCCCTCCCCGACCATGCTGACACCTGATCTTGGACTTGGTAGACTCCAGAGCTGTAAGCAATACATTTTTGTTGTTATAAACCACCCAGCCTATTATATTCTGTTACCACAGACTTAACGGACTAAGACAATCATATTATATTATTTTTTAATACATTTACTGATTTCCTTTGCTAATGCATTGCATAGAAAATTTGTATCTATATTTATGAGTTAAATTAGGCTACAATTTTGTTGTGTTTGCTGTTGTTTCTCCAACATCCTCTTAGTAGAGCCTTCTCAATATTTTTTGCTGTTGGTGCCTGCTCCTCTCCAGACCTTTACATAACGGAATACCCTGTGACTTGTCTCTAGGCCTTCTCTTTTTTTCTCAATCAATAATGCCCTTTGCAAGTGATGTAGAGTCCCACAACTTTGAAGACACTATTTTATTTTATTTATTTATTTTTTAAATGTTTTATTTATTTCTAGAGAGAGAGACAGTGTGAGCAGGGGAGGGTCAGAGAGAGAGCGGGAGTCACAGACTGAAACAGGCTCCAGGCTCTGAGCTGGCAGTCAGCACAGAGCCCGACGCGGGCCCGAACCCACGAACCGCGAGATCATGACCTAAGCGAAAGTCGGGCGCTTAACCGACTAAGCCACCCAGGCGCCCCTGAAGACACTATTTTAATACTAATACTCTCAAATTTATGTCTTTGATTCTAATCCTCTCAGACTAAGCAGTGTCCACTAATTTCATATGTAATAGCAGCTCAGTGTCTTTGACCTCATCTTTTGCTGATCATTCCCTTTTAACTCTACTCTATCCACACATCAGAAACAAATCTTAACTTGTTCATAATCACTAAAGATGGTGGATTCCTTCAAAATAACAATGAAAAGTATAAATCTTATAAACAGTCTATTTTAGCTTTCAATTTTCTATCACTGTTATTGCCTGGTACATTTGAAGTAGTTTCCACATTTTCTATACAACTATTTGTTCTTCAAGGCTCCAATCATAGTTATGATTACAAAGGAGTTGTTATATACTTTTTTATTTTGCAATTATAGATATTATGTTGAAATCTCTTATATTTGGAGAAACAGTGAAAATTGTTATTTCCCCCTTCTCTGTGATCTTGTGAGCAGGAAGATTTAAGAACTCCAGGGTAGAATCTTTATTCCACACTAATACCTACATCAAGAGAAAGACAGGGATTGACATTTTTTTCTTCCCACATACCTGCTAATTTTACATAGTTATATTGGTTGGGTATCCAGATGCCATGGTGACAGATACCATAGAAATATATAGAACCACAAAAGCTTAGTGGTGGGGGAACTCTACAATAAAAATCATATAAACTTAAAAGGTAAAGCCAATGAACTCTATTTTATCAAACAATAAACTCAATAATTAAATCAAGTTCCACTGAGCCAAAAAACCTTTTAAAATCATATTCAATTCAAATCTGTGTTTTTACTTGGAAGATTACTGAGACTTTGGAAGATGATTTGATTTGGCTGAGGTTATGCTACTAGAGGGCAACATAGCTGGAAATAGAATTTACCCTTCCTGATACACTTAATAAATACTGGTACCACATTAGGTTGGTGTATCTTTATTTGAAACACATGAACCTAAGCTCTAGAATTTGTCTTCAGAATGCGTGGCCAATACATAAATAAAATAGAAATTTTGCTTCAGTAACATATAATGTAGTGTTTCTATGAAATATATTCAAAATCGTGGAAGCAACTAGGTTGAACGGCATTGATGTTAACTAACTTCAATATTCATGTGGATGACCCCTTTCATGAGAGGTATGGCCTTGCCATTTCAGTTTCAATATCTTCACTTTGTGGTCCATTTACTTTCCACCATACAAACGTCCCACTCCAACGTTGCCCTCAGGATGTCATAATCAGAAATACAAAACACTGCTAAAATTTCTGTCATCCCATTTGTTAACCATACATCATGACCTTCTTGATCATTTTCTCCAGCAATATCTCTGCCATAATGCTTCAATTCCCTTAAAACTTTAACTGTTGACCTTACTATTTTCTCTCCATTCATTTGCCTCAATGTTTTTAATTTCCTCCTACCCAAAGTATATTCAATGATTCATATAGAAACCTTTTCCTTGCATATTGTCTTAACACTCTTGCTCTTTGATCCTTTCTCTTTCATACTTGCCTTGCAATAGCTGGAAGCGAACCCCCAAATTCGCCTCCACCATCTTTACATATAAGAACCAAGGTGGTGCTCTTGAAGAATCTTGATATTTTGCTGATTGGCCTTA
The DNA here is from genome assembly GCA_017311185.1 of Proteles cristata cristata. Lineage (NCBI taxonomy): Eukaryota > Metazoa > Chordata > Mammalia > Carnivora > Hyaenidae > Proteles > Proteles cristata. Next base: position 499,525 of record JAESUZ010005249.1, on the reverse strand, counting down.
CTTTAAACTTCAATCACTAATCTCAAATTAACATTCATCCTTGCATGATATTCCTATTATTTCTATCATTTGTTAGAATACTGACTTTATCTTCTCTGAGATGATTTATTTTATACTTTATTCTTTCTCCTCACATCCATCAAATAGTCATTCCCATAGGACTAGAAGTCCCTTGGATTAACACCAAAATTAAAAACATCCTTGTGGCTATATTCATTATTTTATTTCTCTTACAAAGAAAAAAGCACACTCACTCATTTTATGCTATGGAAGTCAGAAGACAGGGGAACAATGTTGTCCAAGTATTGTGTACCCAGTAAAACTATTTTTCAAAAACAGGGCAAAAAAGCCCCATATTTTCAGAAAAACCAACAAACACACAGAGTTAATTAACCGGTGACATCTATCAAAGGAATTTCAAAAAGTGTCATCTCTGGGACGTTTGGGTGCCACAGTCATGTGAACATCCAACTTTGGCTCAGCTTCTGATATCATGGTTCCTGAGTTTGAGCCCCACATCCAGCTTGCTGCTGTCAGTGGAGAGCCTTCTTGACCCCTCTCTCTCTGCCCTTCCCCTACACACACACACACACTCTCTCTGTCTCTCTCTCTTTTTCACTCTCTATCTTTCAAAAATAAATAAACACTAAAAAAAAGTGTCACATCTGGTAAAGAATAACTACAGAACGGGAGTCTCAGATGCAAGAAGAAATTGTAAATTAATAAAGCGGTGAGCATATCAGTAAGACTATGTCAATGGGGTCTACGTAAAAATATCTAATTTTTAGGGTAAACTAAAAGATATGTCTAAAATTTTAGATTAAATGATATGTAAGTTAGAAGAGAAACATGTGGTTCAAATGATCAAGGCCACCTTATGCTTTGGAAGAGAGTTAACTATGGAGGGCATAGCAGAAATTTCTATGAATTATAAACCAGAAGTAGAAAAAATCAAATAAGTAAATTTAAAAAGTTGGTCTTCCAATAAAAGGGAAAAAGGAGAAAGAAAAAAAAATAACTGTAGGAAATAAACTGACACTAAAAAAGCAAAAAAAAAAAACAAAAAAAAAACACCAGAAAGACAAAAGAAACAGCATAGTGCAATCTCACATTTTCAGCAATGTGGATACAAATGTCAAACATAATAAAAGTAGGATAGCAATCACAAAATACTTGGATTACATTTTCAGTATCTGTGTATCTTACTTGTAACTTCATAAATGCTTATACCCATACACAAATACTTGAACAACTTATTTAACAATAACATAACTTATTGGCATAAGTACATATGTGTTTGTGTGTATGAGCAGAACACGAAATTATAAAATGAGCTACATGTTTTCATCACTTTTAAAATCTCACAATAGGAAAGAAAAGTGCTTTTAAGTTCTAGAGATGTGCTATACACCATTGTGCCTTCAATATTGAATTATACAGTCAAAATTTTAGGGGAGCAGATCTCATGTTAGGTATTCTTACCACAATAAAATAAAATATTTTATTTATATTTTATGGGTATTTAAAATATAAATAATATAGGGCACCTGGATAGCTCAGTCAGTTAGGTTTCTGACTCTGGATTTCAGCTCAGGTTATACTCTCATAGTTTGTGAGATAGAGCCCCACCGCCAGCTCTGTGCTGACAGTGCAGAACCTGCTTGGGATTCTCTCCCCCCCCCCCCGCCTCTCCTCTGCTCTCTCTAACTCAAAATAAAATAATAAAATAAAATTTAAAATATATGTTTAAATTAATGTATATAGTATTATAATAAATTCCAGTACAACATAAAGGCAACATTGGAAACTCGAGTACATAGGGTTATATCTACTATTGAAAAATGATGGATTAACAGGAATTCTATATATGACATGATAGTTATCATGTGTCATGACAAATTTCAGATATACACATATGCCAAGATTCAGAAAGTATAACATCCATTTGAGGAAGTCTAAATATGTATAATAAAATTAAAAGTGAGTTAGATCGGTGATGTCAAGTAACAAAAGGTGAAGAAGAGAAAACATAGTTGTGAATAATGATTTTCCCTGCATATGTAGTAGCATCCAAAAATGATAGTACTGTGAGTAGAAATTTATAATATTAGAGTTAAGTAACAATTTGGAAATGAAGAGATATACTTTAAGGAAACACCTATAATGGATTAGAACTAAAGGTCTATATTACTTCAGGATTCATAAAGGAAGGCAGAGAAAGTGGTAAGGTACATTAAAGGCCATGGTTCCACTGAACACAAGAATCATTTCACTTGTATTCGATTTTGGCTCAGGTCATGATCTCATGGTTTCTGGTATCAAGCCTCCCCTCAGGCTCTGCACTGAGATTCTCTCTCTCCCTCTCTTTCTGCCCTTCCTCCACTCATGCTCTCTCTTTGTCTCTCTTAAATTAAATAAATAAATGTTAAAAAACTTTTTATTCTACAAAAATAGTAATAAATTCTACTTAACTATGCATAGTTGTTGTATGTAAGAGACATTTTAATTGATTGTTTATGATCTCTTGATATTTTTGGGAAATCATTTGTTTACATTCTTATAATTTACCTAATATTGGGGACTTCAAAGAAAAAAATCAGTCTTCTCTTGTATGAATTATGGGTAATAATGCCGCTTTTATTTATAAGGCCTCTAAAGAATCGTTTTGGCATTTTTAAATTACATTATAAAATTCTAAAGAATTTTAATATTTATATATTTTAATAGAATAAACCTTTCTCTATTTTTTCTTTTTCAGTTTCTCAAATACATCAGTTCTGTAAGTCAAGGGAATTTTCTGAATAAGTTTTCTGAATATCCAATTGAAAATTTTTAAATTGGAAAGGGGATGAGAATGTGTATGTGTTTATGTGTGTATTTTAAAGTTGTACAATTCTAGACTTCAAGCTGTATAGACCCCAAAACAGACCCACAAATATATGGCCAACTAATCTTCAACAAAGCAGGAAAGAATATCCAATGGAAAACAGAGTCTCTTCAGCAAATGGTGTTGAGAAAACGGACAGTGACATGCAGAAGAATGAAACTGAACCGCTTTCTTACACCATACACAAAAATAAATTCACAATGGATGAAAGACCTAAATGTGAGAAAAGAAACCATAAAAAGCCTACAGGAAAAAAACAGTCAGCAACTACTTGGCTTCACAAACTTCTTAGTAGACATGTCTTCAGAGGCAAGGGAAACAAAAGCAAAAATGAACTACTTGGACATCATCAAGATAAAAATCTTCTGCACAGAAAAGGAAACAATCAATAAAACTAAAAGGAAATCAACAGAATGGGAGAAGATATTTACAAGTGACATATTGGATAACGGGTTAGTATCCAAATCTATAAAGAACTTATCAAACTCAACATCCAAAACACAAATAATCCAGTGAAGAAATGGGCAGGAGACATAAATAGACACTTTTCCAAAAAAGACACCTAGATGGCTGAACAGACACATGACAATATGTGCTCATCAACATCACTCATCATCAGAGAAATACAGATCAAGACCACAGTGAGACACCACCTCCCACCTGTCAAAATGGCTAAAATTAACAACTCAGGAAACAGCCGATGTCGGCGAGGATGCAGAGAAAGGAGAACACTTTTGCATTGCTGGGAGGAAATGCAAATTGGTGCAGCCACTCTGGAAAATGGTATGGAGGTTTCTCAAAAAATTAAATAGAATTACCCTATGACCCAACACAATTGTACTACTAAGTATTTATGTAAAGTATATAAAAATGCTGATTCGAAGGACAACATGTGTCCCATTTGTTTATAGCAGCACTATCAACAATAGCCAAATTGTGGAAAGAACCCAAAATGTCCATCGGTGGATGAATGGATAAAGAAGAGGTGGAATACACACACACACACACACACACACACACACACACACACACACACACAATGGAACACTACTCGGCGATCAAAAAGAATGAAATCTTGCCATTTGCAACAACATGAATGGAACTAGAATGTATTATGCTAAGTGAAATAAGTCAGTCAGAGAAAGACAAATATCATATGATTGAAATCACTCATATGTGAAATTTAAGAAACATAACAGATGAACATAGGGGACAAGAAAGAAAAGTATGATAAAAACAGAGAGGGAGGCAAACCATTGGAGACTCTTAAATACAGAGAACAAACAGGGTTACTGGAGGGGAGGTGGGTGGGGTGATGCGCTAAATGGGTGATGGGTATTACCAAGGGCATTTGCTGGGATAAGCATTGGGTATTATATGTAAGTGATGAATCACTGAGTTCTACTTCTGAATCAATACTACACTGTATATTAACTAACTTAAATTTAAATAAATAAATTTTAAAAAGAATTTTTTGTATATACTTTCATATTAAAAAAATCTTATTCCAGATTTACGTGTCTCACTTTTTAAAATTTTTTTTAGGTTTATTTATTTATTGTTTGAGAGATCAAGAGCATGAGAGAGTGAGAGAGCATAAAACAGGGAGGGAGAGAGAGGTAGAGAGAAGAGCTAGAATCCCAAGCAGGTTCCTTCCCATCAGTGCAAAGCCTAATGTGCGACTGGAACTCATGAACTGTGAGACCATGACCTGAGCAGAGATCAAGAGTCAGACCTTCAACCGACTGAGGCACCCAGATGCCCCAACATGTCTCACTTTTGAATGTCTATTTTAAACATAGAAATTTTCCTTTATACATATACATTCTTTTGATATAAGCATAGTATCCTATTGTCATCTATTCTGATAGACTTATTTGATTAACATCATTATTATTCATTGTACTTTCTTTAAGTTTAATAATGTCATAATTCTTTCTCATTCCTTTGCTGTCAGATGCAAAATAACACATCTGCTACTAGCAACTCTGCCTATTCAAATATTTTTCTTCTTGCTTGATTTTACTCTTAAGCAGTTTTTAGTGTTTAATGTCCAAAGGTAATAGAATTATTTGTACACTCAAATGTAATAAAATCTAGATGGAGTCTAAATATCAGTAATATTAGTACATGAATTTTGGTTTGTTGGTTTCATGTCAAACCACAATATTCATGTGAAATGTTTCTTGATATTTTTACTTTTCAGATATATAAAAAAGACATGTTTTGGAAATACAGGAAAACAAGATTTTAAAGCCTCAAGTAAAAAGATATTCTTAAAGCATGTTCTCAGCCTCGTTATATATATTAACATAACAAGAGGTTAATATATAATAATTTGACCTAATAATAACTTAAGAGAATGATATTTTTTAGAAATGTCTAATTGTAAAAATAAAATCACTAATGTCATTTGGTTTTTTTCTTTCATAGTTTATTGTCAAGTTGGTTTCCATATAGCACCCAGTGCTCATCCCAACAAGTGCCCTCCTCCATGCCCATCACCCCCCTTCCCCTGCCCCCCACCCCCATTAGCCCTCAGTTTGTTCTCAGCATTCAAGAGTCTCTCATGGTTTGCCTCCCTGCCTCTCTCCCACTATTTTCCCTCTTCTTTGCCCTGATATTCCTCTGTTAAGTTTCTCCTGTTCCATTTATAAGTGAAAACCTATGGTATCTGTCCTTCTCTGCCTGACTTCTTTCACTCAGCGTAACACCCTCGAGTTCCATCCATGTTGCTACACATGGCCAGATTTCATTCTTTCTCATTGCCATGAGTATTCCATTGTATAGATAAACCACATCTTCTTGATCCATTTGTCAGTTGATGGACATTTGGGCTCTTTCCATGTTTTGGCTATTGTTGAAAGTGCTGCTATGAACATTGGGGTACATGTGCCCCTATGCATCAGCACTCCTGTATCCCTTGGGTACATTCCTAGCAGTGCTATTGCTGGGTCATAGGGGAGTTCTATTGTTAATTTTGTGAGGAATCTTCACACTGTTTTCCAGAGGGGCTGCACCGCTAACATCATTTGTAAAGACCACTCACTAGTATAGAATGAATAACATATTTAAATACTGCTTTATAATTAAAAATTAATTTCACATATATCTTATCAAGGAATCAATATAACAAACTTAACAGGTTATTTTTTATAAATTTTCCCTTTCAGATACATTGAATGACTTGTAGGAAGTCATAGTAAATGCTGCAGTCAGCCCAGAACCATTGTCCCTTTAAATAAAAATAAATCCTTTGCTTTCAGTAGTTAGAAGCCTTTAGGTTTCTCCCGAAATCAGGGTTTCTAATCACGTTATGCCAAGGATCCATTTTGTAGCCTACTGTTAACGCTCTCTGATGTTCACACATAAATGAAGAAAAGGGTAATTTGCATTTTAAAAATATAATTTTTTCTTGTCCAGTTTAATGGACTTTGCACAGGCTCTGTCCTTTTTGGGGTTTGCAGTCTTCAGGATAAAAATCTTTGCTCTGGGGGCGCCTGGGTGGCTCAGTCGGTTAAGCGTCCGACCTCGACTAAGGTCATGATCTCACGGTTGGTGGGTTTGAGCAGCATGTCAGGCTCTGTGCTGACAGCTCGGAGCCTGGAGCCTGTCTCCAGCTCTCTCTACCCTTCCCCTGCTTCTGCTCTGTCTCTCTGTCTCTAAAATAAATAAACTTAAAAAAATATCTTTGCTCAGAAGTGCCTGAGATGTTGCTTTCCCATTAGGACAGAGAAGAAAAGAGCTAAAAAGTGAGAAGATGTGATTCAAGGCCTCCCATTTATCCATTTGATTGTTTTATACATTGTGTTTTTATAGGAAAGGATGAAGAAAACTTCCTCTGCTTAACATGTGTCTACTTTTTACTGATGTTTTCTCTTCCTTTTATCCCAGTCACGTGAATCTTACCAATGATTCACTGCAAGTGCCTTTGTGTCTAAATAAAGAAGTGATTGCCACAGATATTTCAATCATATATAATTGTGAAGAAAGTGAAGTTAAAAATGACATGTCACATTTGTTAAGTATATAAAGTCACTTTTAAATAAATTTGGCTGGACCATAATCATCTTTCTATAGATTCTTCTCAACAGAGCATCTAAGAAAAGCAAGTAAAAACAGAGAAGTTAAAAGAAGTACAGAGTTACCACTCTTAATTTTAGCAAATGGAGCTTCTGATAAAACCTTATTCATTCTTTCAACAAACATTTACCAAAAGCTTCCTCTGTGTTGGGCAATGGCAATGGCTTTGTCAAATAGAAGTATGACTGATGCATGATTCCTGTTAATTTTTTTTCTCATTCAGAGTCTTAATGTTTTCAACAAGAGCCAATCAATATTGATTTTTTCTTCATTTCAGATGATAATTTTGTTCTCCACTATGAAAAATCCCTTATTGAAGTAGAAAGGAGAGAAATTTCTGGGGCACAATTTTGGTTCTAGCCATAAGAGAAACTCATGTAATAAGGGACACCTAAAATTAAGAGCAAGAAATCAGTAAAGTACGATGAGAACAGCTACTCTGGTATGTTTTCTACTGTAGAGTGTACAGTGTATTTTCTTTAACCCAATGTATAGTGTATTTTCTTTAACCCAATGAGGGGCTGTTTCATGTCACTTAGGTAAAAAAAGAACACACATCAAAAGAACAAAAAGAATTAAGTAAACAACAATTACTTCATAATAAGCAGACAGAGAGAATAAAATTGTTTCAAGAAATATTTTTCTAGAATGTAATTTCCAGGAGAGTAGGTACTATTAAATATTTGGTACAGCACTTTTTTTTTTTAATGTTTTATTTATTCTTAGGAGAGAGAGAGAGAGAGACAGACAGCGTGAGCAGGGGAGGGTCAGAGAGAGAGGGAGTCACAGACTGAAACAGGCTCCAGGCTCTGAGCTGGCAGTCAGCACAGAGTCCGACGCGGGGCCCGAACCCACGAACCGCGAGATCATGACCTAAGCGAAAGTCGGTCGCTTAACCGACTAAGCCACCCAGGCGCCCCTTGGTACAGCACTTTTAAAATATTATGGACATTTGAGCTTTTTCCATTGAATACTACTCACTTGGAAATGAGAAAGAATGGAATCTTGCCATTTACAACAATGTGGATGGAACTGGAGGGTATAAGTGAGATAAGTCCGTCAGAGAAAGACAGATATCATATGCTTCACTCATATGTGGAATTTGAGGAACAGAAGACCATGGGGGAAGGGAAGGGAAAAAATAGTTTCAAATAGAGTGAGAGGTAAACCATAAGAGACTCTTAAATACAAAGAACAGACTGAAGGCTGATAGGGAGGATGGGGGAAAGGGGAAAATGGGTGATGGGGATTGAGGAGGGCACTTTTAGGATAAGTACTGGGTGTTGTATGCAAATGATTAATTGTGGGAATTTACTCCTGAAGCCAAGAACACACTGTATACACTGTATGTTAGCTAACTGGACAATAAATTATATCAAGAAAATAAAATACTGTGGTTAAAATGTCCATTTAAATATCTGCTGTTAGTGAATCATCCTATAATTTGTTCCTTTCCAATTAATATACCATATAGCTTAATGAAACAATATGCTCCTTTAAAAACAGCTCTTTATTGGAAATTAGAAGTTATTAATAAATCATGTCAGATTTATGGATATTAAATCACAATGATAAGCTCTCTATATCATAAATACACTCTGATTAATGCATTATTTACCAATATAGTGGATTAGATGCCTGATAATAATATTGTGATAGGTGCTGTCTGAACCTATTTAGGACTTATTCCTGAATCAACAAAATGTGTGGACGTAGAATTAGGATAGGCTTTAGCAAGTAGCTTACAGAAGTGATTCTTTAAGTAAGTTCTTTGTATAATTAAGTTCAATAGGTTATTTGGTGTCTTCTTGAGTTAGTAATTCAACACGTTAATTAAGCACTTAGGGACTTACTTTGACCACTTTTCCTTTGTTTCCCATCATTTATAGTCTAATTAAGTGTTTTGTTCAAACTAAGGTTAGAACAGGGAAGATGTATCTTTGTAGGTGGAATGAATCAAAGGAACATTGAAAACTTTTTTATAGAATGGAAAGTATTTAGTGCCAGAAATCTTTGACATTATTGACCTTTAAGGAAATTAAATTAGTCTGGTTGATATTTAATGAAAAATTTTAGGTTTATATTTTCTTTTATTTTTATTTTTACTCTATTAAAAAAACTTTTTTAGTGTTTCATTTGTTTATGAGAGAGAGAGAGACAGCATGAGCAGGGGAGGGTCGGAAAGAGAGACACACACAGAATCTGAAGAAGGCTTCAGGCTCTGAGCTAGCTGTCAGCACAGAGCCTAATGCGGGACCCGAACCCATGAATCATGAGATCATGACTTGAGCCGAAGGCGGACACTTAACCGACTGAGCCACCAAATTGCCCCTTAAGTTTATACTTTCTATTAGTTAAATATTTAAAGCTGCATAAAGAACTTTGTGTCATATTTGCCACTACCAATTTCAGATTTCACAAAGATAACTCTATAGTACACTCTTTGTAACCATTTATACAAAGGATCTCAACTAAAAATGCAGACCCATAAAATTATCCAAGGTTTTCTTGCCCTGTTACATGATGAAATTTTGATTTCTAGATTTTGCCATGACTTTGTAATTCACATTGTTCATTCACTAATACGGTTAAATAAAATTTAAGTGAGCCATTAAAATGTTTCTTGATTTTTGTTCATTATGGGAGGTAATGCTTTGGAAAGTCCCTTGTAAAGTCATTTGCAAATGATAGGTGACATCATTATAATAAAAATATTATGTTCATGCTACTGATATAAGTATCAATCTAAGCATACTTATTGTGAGGGGTCCTTTTTGAAGACAGGCTATCTCACAGAATGCCATGGTTTAGAATACTGCCTGAACAAGATGTTAAAATTATCTCATGAAATTTCTGCTCAGCCATGAAATTGCTGCTCAGCTCTCTCAACATCAAGGTCCAATAACTGTAGATAGTCAATGTCAAGAGTTTAGCTGAGTTACTCTCCATGGTATTGCTATCTCAGGATCTACTGTTTGTCTCAGCGTCCTTAGAGAGATTTTTATTTTATTTTATTTTATTATTTTATTTATTTTATTTTATATTTTATTTTTAATTTAATTAAATTTAATTTTATATTTTACTTTATTTTATTCTATTTTATTTTTAGCTCAGTGGCTTGAGGGAGGCTTAAACTGACACTAGTCCCTCATGCAAGTGCATATGCTAGAAAACACCCACAGAGTCACAAGCAAGTGTAGGTGCCTGATATGACTTCTCTACAGTCCTTGTTATCACTAGTCTCCCCGATATTGCAGGGCCTTCCCCATGTTCACATATTGGATCAGACTTTTCTGGAACTTACCAAAACACTGCTTTTTTGGTGTGAATCCAGTCTTAGCCTGGCAATTATAAACCACTCTATCCATGGACACTAACATAGGCATGCAGCCCAGTTCCTGTCTCGCTCTCATCCTTGACCTACCTTTGTGTCTTCTTGAGGCCTGCCTTGCACTTTCTCCAGGACCTGTGAGTAATATACCTCCTCTGTCTTTCAATTTCTCTTGTGGTCTCTTGTTGGACTGCAACTCATCCTCTGGCACCCTACACTCTGGTTTACGAATGGTAATTGAACACACTCATAACAGTGAATGAGGGGTGTTTATGTGTATTGCATAGATGGCGACACCTTCACTGTAAAATGCTTAAGTTTTAGTTTCAAAGTGATCTTTTCCTTCATTTACATGTAGTTTAACCTATCTGCCTACTGTTGACTATTATATTGCTTGAATCTATGACCAGTATATTTGGTTTGTTGAACTAATTTTATACAAAAATGAATCATAAATGGCTCCAACTGGACCTAAGGACAGACAAAATTAAGAAGGCTGATCACATAAAAATACTTTACAAATTTACAAAAGTCCATCTTTAATTATAATCTACTTACCGGCTGACAAGATTAAACTGCCATACAGATCATATTGTTTCAGATGTTCTTTTTAAAACAATAAATAGATAGAGAAGACTGAATTGAAGAAATAAATAATATTAGTCACTTAATAAAAGCTAAATCTGAAATCAAAATGTGGTCTTTAAATATAAATAGTGTGAGGAAAAAGGTCAAGTTATGTAATTTCTTATGACTGAAATAGAGGCCCATTGGCAGAGAGAGGATCTGATATGCCCCTAGGATATATGTGCAAATAGATTTTATGTTATGATGTTTCAACTAAACTCGTGATTAATCATTGATTTATATATCCATGAGCTCAATTACAAAGATCTGCATTTTGATATTTTGACACTGACAAGTTATGCGTTAGGACATAATAAATGTTGAAAACAAATTTTAAAAGTTTATACATTTTCATTGATGAAATTTTAGATTAACATGATATTTTAACTGAAATTAGACTAAAAAGTTGAAAGAATACTTCAGGATGATCTAATTGAGCAAATTTCAAAAATGGCTGAGATAAAAATATATATATATATCTGCATTATCTGAGGATTTAACACAGATTTCTGATCCTTTCTAGATCTATTGGTCCAGGTGAATAGCCTGACAATCTGTGTTTAAAAAAATAAAAGGAGATAGAAACAAACAACTTCACTCACAAAAGTGGTTTCAAAACTATTGACATATTCCCATCATTATACTGTTACACATTGAAATGACAAGGGAAACTTACTCCTAAAGAATAGAGTCTCCAATGCTTTGTGACAGTGGCAGTTATTGTGAAATTTATATTTATTTAATTTCTTATCGTTTCCACATCATGCATTGTTATTCTTTGCCTTCACAGCTTCCCCTCCCCCATCCTTCATTTCCTGCTTCATGTGGCTTTAGAATGATACACTGAAAACATGACTTACATCATGCAAGATGCTTGCTTATATAATTGTAATAGCATTCTGATGCCTGTAACTGACACATGTAACTCTAATTTGTCATATCAGATTTCTACAATTTGGAAGCCCATCTGTATCTTATCACTTCAAATTATTCCACAACTCAAATTTTCTTTGGAATCAAACTATACATGTTTGTCTCTTCTTAGGATTTTGATAATGTTTATTTTCGGGAATAATTTTTGCCCATCTCTTTTTCTCTAAAATCCTACTCATAACATCCTACTATAATCAGACAGATGAATGAAAAAAGAAAATGTCACACACACACACACACACACACACACAAATTCCATGCACAATATGGGATATTATTCAGCATTAAAAAAAGAAGAAAATCCCTTGATCTTGCTTATATGTAGAGTCTAAAAGAATTGGACTCCCAGAAGCAGAGAATAGAGTGGTGATTGCCAAGGGCTGGGGTGGGAGGAAATGAGAAATGATGGCTAAATGGTACAAACTTTTATTTGTATCATGAACAAGCTCTGGAGGTCTAATGTGCAGCATGAAAATTTGTTAACTTTAGTGAATAACACTGTCTTGTCTATTGGAAATTTGGTGAGGGCAGATCTCAAGTGTTCTTTCTACATAAAACACACACACACACAAAGATACCCACGTGAGGTGGCAGACGTGTTCATTAACTTGATTGTGGTAATCATTTCATGGAGTATATATATATCAAATCATTGCACTGTACCCCATACATATATAAATTTTTATTTATCAATGGTACCTCAGAAAGCTGGAAAAAAGTGGTCATCATGATGTTTACAGTGCTTTCCTAATTCCAAAAGGTTTCTTGACTGAAATTTAACAGAAGTAGTTTATTCCACTTAGCTTTGTAGTTCTATATACCTGCTAGTCCGTGTACAAAAACTTATTGATAGACAGACACCTGTCACCCTGCAATACTCTGGCGTCTCTCTCTGAACACCTCATGCTTCTGCTTTAGCACAAACAGAGATTATGGGCCAAGGGTTCAATAAGGCAAGACTCAGATCTAGGCTCCTGATGCCCTGTAATTCCTGTCAGACCAGAATGTTTTTGAATATAGTTTGTTTTATTTTAAATGGCAAATAGAAGTTATATTGAATATTCCATAAGAATTAACAAAGATTTTTTTTGTATCTTCCAGTCTACAGCAAAAAAAATCTATACTAGACATGTTTATTCTACAAAGTCTCTTCTCTGACAAATCATAATAAGATTTTTTTTTCTCTTTGCCTAAATGCATGAGGATGTGTTTTAACAGATTTTTAATAAGAAAAGGTGTTAGGAATGTAAGAAATATCATAAATTTCAGTCATCTAAATTATCCTACAGTTTCCCAGAACATCAGTCTATTTAAAACTCTGAAAACATATTATTTGCATGTAATTAGAACAAAACTTGCATATATTTAAGTATAGCAACACTTGAATACTCAGTAATTGTGCTACACAATTTTCTAAGCTCTCTATAAGCATTATCATCCTGACCATACTTGAGGTTGGTGCTCGTGTTAGCCTCATGGTACCTATAAAGGAAGTTGGTTCAGGAAGCTTAAGTAATAGGACAAAGGTCACATAGCAAATTAGGAGAAGACCAAGGGCTTTAACTTGCAAGTTGAACTCTTCTTTCTTATACCATTACTATCTCCCAGGATATTTGGACTGTATCTGTGGCTTTCCAGAATGAACACCACATTCTCCAGTTTCTCTGCAGTTGCCTATGGCTGGTTATGTAACTAGATCCTGGTAATGAGATTATAAGTGGAAGCAACTTGTGGTAGCTTTTAGTTGACTTTCTTAAAAGACACCTGAATGTGTGTTCGGTGTAGCTCTCCCCATTTCTTGAAGATGATGCTTGAAATAGAAATATAATAACTGAAATTCCATATTGCATCAGAATGGTGATGAATTACCTTTTGGTATACATTGTATTGGTCATAGCTATGTATTGGTCATAGCTGACCAATCTTAAACTACTCTGGGGCCTTTATACTAACCCTCATTGGCCTGTGTCTCTAATTTTCCATGAGAGTTAAATTCAGCTTCTGTCTTGTTTTAGGTACTATTTTTCACTTCTCTATTAGTCACAGCAAAATTTAATCCTGACTGATAGCTTTCTTGGGTTATATTGAAAAATCTTATAAAATTAATGTACTCTAAAACACTGGGCTACATAATGATATTTACTGTATTAAAATTAAAACTAATGAATGAAAATTTTGAATTAATTGATTTAAAATAAAAATTAAAAATCCATTCCATGTTAATATGTTTCATGAAGAACAATTAAGTTTTCCAAAGAAAAAATTAATGAGAAAAGTGGTATTTTTAATGTTTGACTTAATAGAAAAGAGACCAGATGGTTTGTTTCTAGGATCTGCTTTTGAGTTTAATCTATTCCTATGTGATTGGCCCTGAAATATGCCAAAGTTTTAAAAAATGTCATTTCCTATTTGGCTACTATATGAATAAACACACATTACAATATTAAATAGGGGTGATCTGAAAAGCCTCATTAGAAAGGTGAGGGTTAACCAATAACTTAAAGAGAATTCTTATGCCTTGGTAGTGTTAAGATTTATTTGTTAACAATTCGTCTGTGTGTATTTTAACCTTTTTTAAAAAATGATTCATAATTTAAAATTATTTACCTTTATTTTTAATTTTTATTTATTTATTTATTTAATTTTTTTAAATTTTTTAAAATGTTTTTATTTATTTCTAGGAGAGAGAGAGAGAGAGAGAGACAGCGTGAGAAGGAGAGGGTCAGAGAGAGAGAGAGTCACAGACTGAAACAGGCTCCAGGCTCTGAGCTGGCAGTCAGCACAGAGCCCGACGCGGGGCTCCAACCCACGAACCGCGAGATCATGACCTAAGCGAAAGTCGGACGCTTAACCGACTAAGCCACCCAGGCGCCCCTTATTTATTTAATTTTTAAGTGTTCATTTTGAGAGAGAGTGAGAGCACAAGGAGGAGGAGCTGAGAGGGAAAGAGAAAGGGAATCCCAAGCAGGCTCCGTACTGTCAGTGCAGAGACCTACATGGGACTCAACCCCATGAACTGTGAAATTATGACCTGAGATAAAATCAAGAGTCAGAGGCTTAACTGACTGAGCCACGCAGGCACCCCTATTTTTTATTTTTTACGTTTATTTACTTATTTTGAGGGGGAGAGAGAGAGAGAGAGGGAAAGTGCATGACAGGCAAAGGACAGAGAGAGAGGGATTGAGAGAGAATCCCAAACAGGCTCCTCACTGTCAGCACAAAGCTCTATGAGGGACTCCATCTCAATCTCACAAACTGTGAGATCATGACCTGAACTGGGACCAAGAGTCAGACACTTAACTATCTGAATGAGCCACTCAGGTGCCCCCATTTTTTTGAGATATAATTGACATAGGATTATATTAGTTTCAATTATACAGTATTATGATTACATATACTATATATATATTGCAACATGATCACTACAATAAGTCTAATTAACAACTGCCACCACACATAGTTGTAAATTTGTGGGGTTTTTTTGTGGCAAGAACTTTTAAGATATACTATCAGTAATTTTCAAATACACAGCACAGTATTTTTAAGCATAGTCAGCATGCTGTACATTACATCTTTAGGACATATCTATTTTATAACTGCAAGCTTGTGCCTTTTCACCCCCTTCACCCATTTTGCCTACCCATTTGCAGTTTTTTAATGTACCAATTAGACCTTCTACAAAGTTGGAAGAAACAAGGTAGATGACAATTTAAATAATCTCTGAGCTATGTGTTTATTAGCTATGTTTGTCCTTTTACCAATTAGATGCTGGATGTGGATGTTATTATGATACTTCTCTTTTTAAAAAATTTTTTATGTTCATTTATTTTTGAGAGAGGGGAGAGAGAGACAGAGAGAGAAAGAGAGCGAGAGAAAGGAAGTGGGAAGGGGGCAGGGAGAGAGGGAGACACAGAATCCGAAACAGGCTCTAGGCTCTGAGCTATCAGCACAGAGCTCAACGTGTGGCTAAAACCCACAAACTGTGAAATTATGACCTGAGCCAAAGTCAGACGATCAACCAACTGAGCCACCCAGGCACCCTATTATGATACTTTTTATAGGAAAAAAAGCCATGTAAAATGTAAAAAAATGAATTTAAATTAATGTTATTTTAAAATTATATACAAAGTTCTGAATAGTTTTGAATTAGAATGAAATGATACAGCATGCTATATGGAGACTGACAACAGCATTTGGCTGTCTCAATCATAAACAGGGCGCCGAGCAGATTTACTTAGAGCACATTCATTAAGCATTATTGAGGATCAGTGACCCAGCTTGAGTATAGATACATTTCTGTACGTTTGGTTGTTAGTGACAGGATATACTTACATATAATAGTATAGGTTGCAACCATTATTCGGTAAACTTACCTGCAAAGAGAAATCTACATTTGCATTTTGGCTAAAATCATGTATCTTATATATAAAAAAATAAATATCAGAACACAAGCTCCATTAATACTGTATCATACTTTTAAAATGCTCCACTTTCAGGGTGCCTGGGTGGCTCAGTCAGTTAAGCATCCGACTTCGACTCAAGTCATGATCTCAGGGTCTGTGAGTTCAAGCCCCATCAGGCTCTGTGCTAGGAGCTCAGAGCCTGGAGTCTGCTTTGGATTCTGTGCCTCCCTCTCTCTCTGCTCCTCCCCCACTCACACTCTGTCTCTCTCTCTATCCCTCAAAAACAAATAAACATTAAAAAATGTTTCACTTTCAAGTAATGCAATAAAATATATAAACTATTCCCTGAGCGTCCTAAACAGCAGGCTAGCCTGATCTATGCAGTTCACAAATTGCATTTGAATATGTTGTGCTAACTGTAACTATAATTAGCTTATGTCAACTGAGAAAAGGGGGTGAAACTCAACAAGAAACAAAGGGCTTTTATTTGTGGTCTCAGAGTTGCAATTTGGGGAGCACTGATTCTGGGAGCAACCAGAAAGTATCCTGCTTGTGTGGGGAAAGCGAGAGGTTTTTATGAGAAAGAAGAGGGGAGGTTATGTGATTTAGATAAAGAGAAGGAAAAAAAAACCCTTCACTTACTGGTGGAACGAGTAGAACTGCTTTTGATGACTGTTGGATTAG
This sequence comes from Proteles cristata cristata, assembly GCA_017311185.1. NCBI lineage: Eukaryota > Metazoa > Chordata > Mammalia > Carnivora > Hyaenidae > Proteles > Proteles cristata. Next base: position 482,577 of record JAESUZ010005249.1, on the reverse strand, counting down.
CTATTTTATTGGTGCTAGCAAACAAAACTGTTCTTGGGGTGCATTAGTTAATTATTCTGTCTTCATAAAGCTCATACCAACAGTTTTATGGTCTGAATGCCAGTTGTTCTATTGAATTTTAAGAGGAACTGCTTGAAAAAAATTGCTGCTTTTGGTCCAGTTCAAGAGTTTATCATTTAGAATTCAAAATGGCATTTCAAAATGGATTCTCTGATGTCCAGAAATTTTATGCAGTCCTAGACTTACATTTTTTACACTTGATGGATTTTTAAGTAATTCATATATCCTACATTAGGGTAAAGAGGAATGGATTTTTGTGCTTTGAGTTTAAGACACCCTTCCACAAACACTCATAAAATGTTTTGTTTTGTTTCTTATGGGTGTGAAATTTTGGGAAGCTGTATTTGTGTTTGAAAAGAAAGAGAGTAGGGGCACCTGGGTGGCTCAGAGAGTTAAGCCTCTGGCTCTTGATTTCGGCTCAGATCATGATCTCATGGTTCATGAGATCGAGCTCTACATTGGGCTCTGTGCTGACAGTGTGGAAGCTGCTTGGGATTCCCTCTCTCCCTCTCTCTGCCCCTACCAGTCTCATGTGTGCACTCTCTCTCCCTCTCTTAAAATAAATAAGTAAAAAAATATATATGCAAAAGCAAAGACATAGAGTATGTTTTTTCTTTCCAAAAGGGAAGAAAGTCATAGTTAAAAAAAATATGTGTGAGGACATCAGCTTCTTTATATACCCAAATGAGTCAGCACAACTTCTGAATGTCAGAAGGGTATTAAGAATTTTAGAAGGTATTACATTATGCACAAGAAAAAGTGCAATATCTCGGTGAGTAAGGGCAAATGCAGGTCATGTATATTCCTAGGCTTCCTGAGTGTCTGTGACCAATGTCACTCATTAATCTTGACTGAACTCTTTGAAGAGTGCTCAATATGGTACTCCAGACAATATTCAGGTTTGGAACGAGTAGCACTTTCATCTAACAACAATATATTGCTCATGGCAAACTGCTGGGTACTGGTCTCTTCTATGCTACTACCACAGGGTTTATTTTGAAGTCAGCTCTACCTCTCAGGAGAAGTGAATTCTTGTGACAGACAAACACCCCTAATTTACTTCCTCGCTTGGGGTGAAGCAGACTGTTATAGTGGCAGTTTGTCGAGATCAAATATGGAAAGACATGTAGTATAGCAAACACATAGATTTGGGAACTAGAAATTGGTTTGATCATGGCTCTGTTACTTACCACTGGATGACTCCTGTGAAATTATGTAAACTTATCTGACTTTCAGCCTTATAATTTCTTCTTCTTCTTTTAATGTTTGTTAATTTTTGAGAGAAACAGGGGCATAATGTGAGTGGGAAAGAGGCAGAGAGAGAAGGAGACACAGAATTCGAAGCAGGCTAAATGCTCTGAGCTGTCAGCACAGAGCCCGATGCGGGGCTTGAACCCATGAACCATGAGATCATGACCTGAGCAGAAGTCGGATGCCTAACTGACTGAGCCACCTTTGTACCTCTCATTCTTATAATTTCTAAATAATAATAATAATAATATTATCTAACCTACCAAAATCCTGGGAAGAATAAAAGAGATAATGTAATTGCCTAATAACGACACTAGAGGATTCCAAATGATCTAGAAATTCAGTGTATCAATATAAAAGTTCACTTGATTCTGAGTTCACACTGATATTTCTAATTTTAATTTAACATTATTGAGAATTCTATAAACTTATGTTTTTGTGTATGTTTTTCTTATACTGAAAATCATGTTTCTAGTAAGATTCATATATGTCTTTACATTTACCATAGTCTGTTCTGGATGCTGTAACAAAATGCCCCAGACTTGGTAGCTGTATAACAACAGAAACTTATTTCTCACAGTTCTGGAGGCTGGAAGTCCAAGATCAAGTTGTCAGCATAGTAGGGCAAAAACTCTCTTCCTGGCTTATTGCCAAAACCTTTTCACTGTCTTCTCACATGATGGAAGGGAATAGGGGACTCTGTGGGATCTCTTTATAAGGCACTAATTGCACTCATGAGGGCTCCAAGCTCATGACCTAATCATTTCCCTAAGGACTTACCTCCTGATACCATCATCTTTGGGGGTAGGATTCAACATATAAATTTTGGGGTGACACAAATACTTAGACCATAGCAATATTTGCACTGTGATACAATACCATAATTTCAAATAGCCAAAACCAGTGTTAGTATTAGAAGTAAAATTACTGAATAATGTGTAAGACTTCTGGTTTTTAGACTATATATCATTAAGGTATATACCATAGACAGTTATGTCCAAATATAATTTGAAATAATTATATGTGCATTATATTGCCAATGTGATACCCACTTAGATTAATTTATTTTCATTTATTTTTTACTTCAATGATTTGTTTCTTTTCATTATCTTTCTTTTTGATTAAACTCTACTTTGATTATGTAAAATATTTACATGGTTCAAAGATCAAAACTACTTAAAAAGATAAATTCAGGGGCGCCTGGGTGGCTTAGTCGATTAAGCGTCCGACTTTCGCTTAGGTCATGATCTCGCGGTTCGTGGGTTGAGCCCCGCGTTGGGCTCTGTGCTGACTGCCTGCTCCGAGCCTGGAGCCTGTTTCAGTCTGTGACTCCCTCTCTCTCTGACCCTCCCCTGCTCACGCTGTCTCTCTCTCTCTCCTAGAAATAAATAAAATTTTAAAAAAACATTAAAAATAATAAATAAAAAGATAAATTCATCTTGCTTCTATCTCTGGTTCATCCACTCTACTTTTCACTTTTCATTCGTTAATTCACCAATTTATTTTATTTATTTCTTTGGAAGATTTGGCAGAAACTAAGCAACTATGGATATACAAGCATTTTTTTTATTTTCCTTACTTATTAGACAAACATAGAGAATACACAGCTCTGCCGGTTGTATTTTTCACAGGATCATAAGTGAAATCAACAAGGTTGCAAGATACTAGATCAACATACAAAAACTAATTATATTTCTATATATCAATAGTAAAAAGTCTGGAAATAAACTTAAGGAAAAATTCCTTTTCCAATGGTATAACCGCATATCTAGGAATACATTTTTTAAAAGAAATGTAAGACTCAAAAAACTATAGAGCTGAAAAGAGAAACTAAGGAAGACTTAAATAAGTGGAGGCTTATTCCATGTTCATGAATCAGAACTCATTGTGGTGAAGATGGGAATTCTTTCCAAAATGATTTATTGATTCATTAAAATCCCATAAAATCCCAGCAGGAACTTTTTTTTTTTTTTTTAGAAACTGACCAACTGCTCCTGATGTTTATTTAGAAATGCTATTTATTTCTTTTACCATGAAATTTGAAATCTTTAGTGGACAACGATCTAATCTCTATCTACTTTTTTCCTACCTTTCCCCTCCTTTACTCTGCTCCAGGTACCTGACACCTGTCTTCTATCTCTAGTCCCTGAGTTAACTGTACAGATTTATCTTCAGGGCCCATATGAGCTGTTTCTTTGCTCTGTACTCTCCAGACAAAGCTCTTCAAATGCCACCAACTGCACACATTCTTTTCTTCATTTGAAAAGAACATATTTATTCTTCAGATTTTTACCCAAGCCTTATTTCTAGTTTTCCCCATTGCCTCCTCCATAAATTACCACCTCCTACCCTATTATATATCCTCTTTTACTGTGAACATTTCTTTTATATACCAAATAGTAATTGATGGGAGAAACATTCTGTACATATTTTAAGCAGAGACATGAACTGCCTTTGTTCTGATCTGTTTTCAAGGATTTTTTTTTTAAATAGCAAACAGCCTTGCAAGGTAGAGCTAGTGTTTTCTTCTGGAGCAAAGGTCAGGTTTGTTTACTGTCTGGTATGATAGATAATGTCTCCCTCTGGAGCAAAAGTCAGGCAGACTTATTTTAGCATCCTCTAAGATTTGAGTTCTGTGATGACGCCCACCATGTATGAGGGAGTCTTCTGGCCCTCTTTTAGTGGCCCTGTGATAACAGCACAGGGAATCTGTTGTGTGTTCCCCGGGCTGCTAAATGTGAGACTAATAAAGGCTTGTATCCCAGGCTCCGGGCCTTGTGTGTCTTCTGCTAGCATCCAAGAATCAGTGGCATGCTAGTGGCATGCTAGTTATTGATAATACATTAAAAGAGAACTAATACTTCCAGCACTTAGTATGTGCTAAATACCTTCTATAATTGGCGTAATAAACCTTCAAAGTGATTCTAGTTTGTAGGAACTCTGATTTTGTACATTTGCAAACAAGAAAGCTAAATTCTTAAGGAGGTTAAATACTATAGGCATTAAACGCTGTTGAGATGGGGTTTGAACTGAGGCTACGTGTCTCCAAAGACTACATGTTTAGATGAAAATATTATTCTGCCTTCCTCCATTTTCAACTATATGACTTAAAAAATATGTTGTTTAAAAGTCTTATGTCTATTCACTATGCTATGCTAACAGTACTGTGAGAGAAGGGCACATTTATCTCTTGTATACTACTATAATCTCAACGCCCAAACACTGTCAGTCAAATATGAGAAATTAAATAAGTATTTATTCAATAAATTGATCTCTAAAAGATTAAACATTTAAGGCTGCTAAATGATCCCAGATGATATTATGAAAATCAAGTGTCCACAGATCACAAAATATTTAAAATACAATGTTCCCATCCCAAAACATATTTTTAAAGTTTTGTTTATTTGACTGATAAAAATTTATGCCATATTTCCATTACATGACCTTCTTAAATTTTAGGGTCACCCCGTAATTTCAATACCTGCATTTTCACCTCTGTTAATAATTGCAAATAGCGCCATGTCTACTGTGTAAGCCTAAGAAGAACAGCAGACTTAATTACACAAATTCAACATTTGTTTAAAGTGAAGACTAAAAGTTGTAAGTACTTGCAGTGCAGACGGAATTTTCACATTAACTATGGTAAAGAAAAGTGATTAAGTTATTGAGTTGCCATAGATATCATTTAAGTTAAATATTTAAAAATCAAGACAATTGATATTATATGATTCATACCAAATTCACATTTGCTCATTAGTCAGGAAAGCAACATCAATTGTCACATTGAAAGAATGTTGTTAATTTAATTGTTTTGGTTTCTTAGGCTGGTTTACAATTTATTATTAAATTACTTTGGTTTGATGCTCTATAAGGACATAAATAGAAGGAGTTAAAATTATTTTGTTCTGTTAAATATTATGTTCCCAAGTAGTCTCTGTATAACTTCTATTTAAGAAACATTTATTGATTCAAAGGGGCACATGCACCCCAATGTTTACAGCAGCACCTTCAACAATAGTCAAGTTATGGAAAGAGCCCAGATGTCCATCAACTGATGAATGGATAAAGAAGCTGTGGTATATATATACACATATCACACATACACAATGAACTATTACTCAGCCATCAAAAGGAATAAAACCTTGCCATTTGCAATGATGTGGGTGGAGCTAGAGAGTATTATGCTGAGCAAAATAAGTCGGTTAGAGAAAGACAAGTACTATATGATTTCAGTCATATGTGGAATTTAAGAAACAAAACAGATGAACATAGGGGAAAGGAAAAAATAGGGACAGGCAAACCATAAAACTCTTCACTATAGAGAACAAACTGGGGGTTGATTGAGAGGAGCTGGGCAGGAGGATGGGTTAAATGGGTGATAGGTATTAAGAAGGGCACTTGGTGTGGTGAGCACTGCATGTTACATGTAAGTGATGAATCCCAAAATTCTACTACTGCAATGAATATTCCACTATATGTTAACTAACTGGAATTTAGTTAAAATTAAAACTAAAATAAATAACTAAAAACTAAAAAAATAAAATAAAAAATTTAAAAGTTTAGTTAAAATAAAAACTTAAAATAAATAACTGCATGATTATAAAAGAAATAAAACAAGTGGACAATATTATTATTGAGTTGTAATTTAGAGAGAGCTATCTAGTATCAGTATGAAGAATGAAATTGAAGATTATAAATCTGGAGTTAGGGAGGTCCAATAACAGTCAGTTATCATATTCCTGGAAAGAGATGATAAGATGTTAAACTTTAAAAATTGCCATATGCTACAATGGGTGCACATGGAATTAAAATGTATTTAAAGAGATAAGATGTATAGAATACTTGGTGATTGCTATTATGTGGGAGATATGCAAATTACAGAGGATTTTTGGAAGACTTTTGTTTTTCTGCTTTGATCAACTGGGTACACAGCAAAATATTTAACCGATATATAAACATGTCTTTTAGCAAGCAATAGGATGACAGGCTATAATGATAAGTTCAGCTGATGATTATTTTTTTGCTGCTTTTCAACCACATGTGTTATTACTTTCTCATTAATAAGGAATATTTTTCTCCTTAAGTTTGTATCACAAAACATATGTGATTGAAGCATTCTTATGTCACAATATGATAAATATTTGTGTACCCCAAATTGAGAGTTATAATTAATAATCATGTCCCTGAAGTGGGAAATTTGCTTAAGTGTAAAATAATAGAAAAAAACCCACAAAATGAATGACTGATAGACTTTATGAATATTTAAGACTTCCTGTACTTGAAGGCTTTAAAAGTTTATCCGAGAGCTATTTTATGCAGAGGTCTGCAAGGTTTTGCCTGGTTTTTCCCTATGTCTGTTTCAGATTGCAGAAGTCTTTTTCTTCTCTTTCATTCTCTTTGTACAACTTCATTAAATCTGCCTACTTTAACTGGTTATCTCTTACTTATTCTTACTTATTTCTTACTTATTTGTTTAGGAAAAAATTCACAGTTTAGCATCAGGTCTTTGTTACACAATGTTATAAACACATTTATTATTTTTTAAAAATTTTTAACTGTTTATTTTTGAGAGAGATAGAGAAAGAGAGAGAGAATATGAGCAGGGGAGGAGCAGAGATAGAGAGGGAGACACAATCCAAAGCAGTCTCCAGGCTCTCAGCTGGCAGCACAGAAGTCAATGTGGGACTTGAACTCATGAACCATGAGATCATGACCTGAGCCAAAGTCAGATGCTTAATCGACTGAGTCACTCAGGCACCCCAACACATTTATTTTTAATTCATATTACCTTCCTAAGCTGCCATTTTAGAATTGTTAGTCACTTAATTTATAGGTAGAGTAATTTCTATGTTCACCTGGGGCCTGTTTTTGTTAACCCTTATATCTCCTAAGTTTTGTCCAAGTATCTCTAGAAAATAGTAAGCATGTAGTAAATATTTTTTAAATGTGTGTAATGGAAAACAAATTAATGACAAAACCAAATAAAATTGATTTAAAAAGTAACAAAAGCTCAAGAGAGAGAGAGAGAGAGAGAGAGAGAGCATGAGCAGGGAGGGGTAGAGAGAGGGAGACACAGAATCCGAAGCAGGCTCCAGGTGCTGAGCTGTCAGCACAGAGCCCAACACAGGGCTTGACCCACAAACTGGAAAATCATAACCTGGTCTGATGTAGGAGTCTTAATCCATTGAGCCACCCAGGAGCCTCCAGGTTGACACATATTTATTTCTGACTTTCAGAACATGGAAATGCTGTTTTCTAGACTGCATTATTGCTCAAGTTTTAATAAAGTTGGGTTCTACTAATCAGATGCCCTCCTTTAGGATGTGGAAGGCAGAAATAAGTAAGAATTTTATACCTTCCATTTTGGCCATTGCCTCTGACAATAATAGTTAGTAGTGTCCCATGTTGGGTCATTAAGAATCGGTGTCACAAAAGCAGTGTTTCGCACTTTGTCTGCCTCTCTGTCTCCAAGATAAATAAACCTTAAAAATATATTTTTTAAATGTTTTATTTATTTCTAGGAGAGAGAGAGAGAGAGACAGTGTGAGCAGGGGAGGGTCAGAGAGAGAGGGAGTCACAGACTGAAACAGGCTCCAGGCGCTGAGCTGGCAGTCAGCACAGAGCCCGACGCAGGGCTCGAACCCACGAACCGCGAGATCATGACCCAAGCGAAAGTCGGACGCTTAACCGACTAAGCCACCCAGGCGCCCCAAACCTTAAAAATATTTTTTAAAAACGGCAACATTAATTGCCATAAGGATGTGGAGCAACTAACTCATACATAATGGGAATTCAAAATGATATGGAAAATAGTTTGGTAATTTCTTAAGGTAATTTACTCAGTGTATTACTCAACAATGCAGTCTTCATGTATTTAATTAAGAAAGTGAAAACATACATCTACAAAAAGATTTGTATGTGAATGTTCATAGCAATTCTACACATAGACCAAATTCTATGGCTGTACCACAATTTGTTTATCTTTTCTTCTGTTGATGGACATTTTGTTTGTTCTAAATAGATTTTTTTTACTTTGTAATTATTTGTTGCTGGAATATAGATACACTGTTGATTGTTACAAAATAAAACAATCAATTGCCCACTAGTAAACCAGCAGGAAATACATCTTGAGAAATAGCTAAATTCCACCATTAGTTTTAGTTTTGTGGATTCCTTGGGATTTTCTATGTAAAAATTCATGTGGTTTGTAAATAAAGAAGTTTTATGTATTCCCCCCACCAAAAAAAGCCAACAAATTACAAAGAGCACTAATATCAATTTAACCTTTGTTTTTTGGGGAAATTACCATCTTACTAGTTATGCTTTCTCAAATAATTTTGATTCATGGTCTCCTTTGCAACTAATATAGAGCTAAGTAGTAAAGATTGCATTAGAGCTGTACAAACGTAAGACTTTGATCCAGAAGAAAAAACCCAACATGTAAACTGACTCTGCAATTATCGGTGACAGGAATGTCATTTGGTTTTAAATGGTCAGTGGTAGTTGAATGGTCAACTTTATGATACTGAAATGTTCTAGATAAACCATCATATTCAATGTCATTGCAGTAAAATTGGGTCCTAATGATAAAAGAGTCAATTCTCCAAGCAGACACAGCAATCCTTAATGTACATGTGCCTAACAACAGGGCAGCAATATATGTAGGGAAAAACATCATTTCACTGCAAGAAGAAATAGGTGAATCCACTGTTAGAGTTGGAGACATCAACGTTCTGTCAGAAATGGGCAGACCCAGTAAACACAGAATCAGTAAGGACATAACTAAACACAGAAATGTCATGAATCAACTGGATATACTGGGTACCTATAGACTATTTTGTAAAGCATCAGAATACACATTCTTTTTAAGCTCATGAGGAACATTCACTGAGATAGACCAGATTCTGGGCCATAAAACATGCCTTAACACGTGGCTTAGTCGGTTAAGCGTCCGACTTTCGCTTGGGTCATGATCCCGCAGTTCGTGGGTTCGAGCCCCGCGTCGGGCTCTGTGCTGACTGTCAGCTCAGAGCCTGGAGCCTGTTTCAGTCTGTGACTCCCTCTCTCTCTGACCCTCCCCTACTCACGCTGTCTCTCTCTCTCCTAGAAATAAATTAAAAAAAAATTTAAAAAAATAAAATAAAAATCATACAATTTCTCCTCTCAGATAATAAAAGAATTAAACTATCAATCAATAACAGAAAAATAACTGGAAAATCCCCACATACATAATTATTAAATAACACACACTCAAAAACACATGGGTCGAAGATGAAATCTCAAGAAAAAATTAATAATTTCTTCAAGAAAATAAAAATGAAAAAAAAAATTATCAAAACTTGTGGGATGCAGAAAAAGCAATGGTTAAAGGGAAATTTATAGCACTGAATGTATATATTAGACCAGAATAAATATCTAAAATCAATAACTTAAGATTCTACCTTACTAAACTAGAAAAAGAACAAGAGACATAAAATTTAGAGCAGAAATCAGTGAAAATGAAAACAGGAAATTAAAAGGGGAAACTAATGAAGCTAAAAACTGATTCTTTAAAAGATCAATAAAATTGATGAGCCTCTAGCCAGGTTAACTTTAAAAAAAAAGAGGACATAAAAGATTACTATCAGAAATAAATGGGGTATATCAATAAAGATTAAATGGAGATTAAAAGGATAATAAAGGACTACTATGAACAACACTATACATAAATGTTAGACAACCTAGATAACATGGACTAATTTCTTGAAAGAGACAATTTGTTAAAACACACAAGAATAGGTAGTATGAATAGGCCTCTACCCAAGAGACTGAATCACTAAAAAAGAAGTCAAAACCCAATACACTGATGAATTCACTGATGAATTCTATCAAATATTTAAGGAGGAAATTATACCAAGTTCTCTATAATCCATCTTAGAGAATTAAAATAAGGGAAGATTTCCGAATTTATTCTATGAGGCAAGTATTACCCTAATGCCAAAACCAGAAGAATGCATTACAAGAAAAGAAGATTACAGACTAGTATTTTCAATGAACATAAATGGAAAAATTCTCAACAAACTATTAGCAAATTGGGGGCACCTGGGTGGCTCAGTCCGTTAAGCATCAGACTTCGGCTCAGGTCATCATCTCACCGTTTGTGGGTTCGGGCCCTGCGTGGGACTCTGTGTTGACAGCCAGCACAGAGCCTAGAGCCTGTTTCGGATTCTGTATCTCCCTCTCTCTCTGACCCTTCCCTGCTCACGCTGTCTCTCTCCCTCTCTCAGAAATGAATAAAACATTAAAAAAATTTTTTGAAAACCAAACCATTAGCAAATTGACTGTAATGATGTTTACAAAAAATTGCACAGCACTACCAAATGTGATTTATTCCATTTATGCTAAGCTGCCTAACATTCAAAAATCAATTATTGTAACTTATCACATCAACAGGATAAGGAAGAAAAATCACATGAATATATTAATAAATACAGAAAAAGCTTTTGACAAATCCAACATCCATTCATGACTAAAACTCTCAGTAAAGTAGGAATAGAAGGGAAATTCCTCAACTTGATGGAGAATATATGCAAAACATGAAATCTGTGGATTGCTTTGGGTAGGCATTTAACAGTATTTGTTTTTCCAGTCCATGAGCATGAAATATTTTTCCATTTCTTTGCATCATCATCAATTTCTTTCAATAATGTTTTATAGTTTTCATAGTATAGATCTTTCATCTCTTTAAGTTTATTCCTAGGTATTTATTTTATTATTTTTAGTGCAATTGTAAATGGGATTGTTTTCTCAGTTTCTCTTTCTGCTGCTTCATTATTAGTGTATAGAAATGCAACAGATTTTTGCACATTGATTCTGTATCCTGAAACTTTACTGAATTCATTTATCAGTTCTAGTAGACTTTTTGTGGAGTATTTAGGGTTTTCTATGTATAGTACCACATCATCTACAAATAGTGAACAAAGCTAAAAGATAGCTTACTGAATGACAGAAGACATTTGCAAATGATAATAGGTTAGTATCCAAAATATATGAAGAACATACCCAACTCAACACCCAAAAACCAAATAAGCCAATTAAAAGATGGGCAGAAGACATGAAAAGAAATTTCTCCAAAGATGATGTAGCAATAACCAATAGACACATGAAAAGATGCTAAACATCACTCATCATCAGGGAACTGCAACTAAAAGCCACAGATTTTAGCATGGATAAAGTAAAAAAAACCTAATAAATGCTAAAACACTCAAGAAACAGGTGTCAGTGAGGATGTGGAGAAAAAAGAATCTGTGTGCACTGTTGGAGGGGATGCAAACTAGTGCAACCACTGTGGAGAACAGTATGGAGGTTTCTCAAAAAATTAAAAATAGAAGTACCCTATGATCCAGGAGTACACAGTACAGAGATTGTGAAGGAAAGGAAGGAAATTGTCTTTCTTCACAGTTGACATGATTACCTATGTAGGAAATCCAAAAAAAGTCAGCAACAACAAGTTGCAGGATATAGGTTAATATAAAAAAATCAATTTCTTTATTAAATACCAGTAATTAACAAGTGAAATTTGACAGTTAAAACATAATACCATTTATAATACCAACCTCTGAAATGAAATACTTACATTTAGATTTAATTAAGTAAATGCAAAATTTATTTGAGAAAAACTACAAAGCTCTGATGAACTCCATTAAAGAAGTAAACCAGGGGCTCATGGGTGGCTCAGTCGGTTGTGTCTGACTTCAGCTCAGGTCGTGATCTCACAGTTGTGGGTTCGAGCCCAGCATCAGGCTCTGTGCTGACAGCTGGGAGCCTGGAGCCTGCTTCGATTCCGTGTTTCCCTCTCTCTTGACCCCATCCCCACTGATGCTCTATGTTTTTCTCTCAAAAAAAAAAAAAAAAAAAACGTTAAAAAAAAGAAGTAAACAAATGGAGAAAAATTCCATGTTAATGGATATGAAGACTCAATATTGTCAAGATATCATCTCTTCTCAAATTGATTTCTAGATTTAATACAATTCCAAAGAAAATGCCACCAAGTTGTTTTGTCAATTTTGACACACTTACCCTAAAGTCTATATAGAGAGGCAAAAGGCTTAGCATAGCCGACACAATATTGAAGCAGAAGAATAAAGTTGGAGGACTAACACTGCTCAACTTCAAGGTTTACCATAAAGTTGCAGGAATCAAGACAGTGTGGTATTAGACAAATAGGTCACTAAAACAGAAGAGAGAGTCCAGAAATGGATCTGCATAAATATACTTAACTGATCTTTGCCAAATGGGGCAAATAAAAAAGTTAGAGAGGGGATAATTTTTTCAATAACAGTGCTGGAACAACTGGGTATCCAATGCGAAAAAGAAAAAAAGAAAAAGAATCTAGACACAGGTGTTAGTTATACCCTTCCCTCAAATTAATCCAAAATCATAGACTGAAATATAAAATGGAAGCCTAAAAAAAAAACAAACACAACAAACTCCTAGAGATAATATAGATGAATTTATGTTTGGGGATGACCTTTTGGATACCAAAGTCACTATCTATGAAAGCAAAAATTAATATGGTGGATTTTTTAAAGATTTCTGCTCTGTGCAAGACCATTTCAAGAGAATAAAAAGGCAAGCCCACAGGCTGGGACAAAATATTTGCAAGACTTATCTGTTAAAGGTATATTATCCAAAATATATAAAGTCTCAATACTAATAACTCACAAAGAAACAAGCCATTTGAAGAATGAGCTAACAGCCTTAACAGATGCCTCACCAAAGAAAACAAACAGATGACCAATAAGAGTATAAAAGGATGCTCTGCATCATAAGTCATTAGGGAAATTGAAATTAAAACAAGGAGATACCACTACAAACATATTAGAGTTGCCAAGTTCTGGAACACTAACAGCACTAAATGCTGGTGAAGATGTCGAACAACAAAAACTTTCATTCATTACTGGTGGAAATGCAAAATGGTATAGCCACTTTAAAAGGCGGTTTGTGGTTTCTTGTAAAACTAAACATACTCTTACCACATGATCCAGCAATAATATTTGGTATCTACCCAAAGGAGTTGAAAATACACAAAAGCCTGCACCCAGATGTTTATGGCAGCTTTATTCATAATGGCCCAAACTCAGAAGTTTGTACTTCAGTAGTTGAAAGAATAAATACATTGTGGTACATCCAGGCAATGACCTATTATTCAGCACTAAAAAGAAATAAGCTATCAAATCATGAAAAGACATGGAGGAAACTTAAATGCATATTGCTTCGTAAAAGGAGTCAACCTTAAAAGGTTACATATGCAAAATTACACTACAGGACATTCAGGAAAAGACAAAACTATGGAGACAGTAAAAAATGCAGTGATTTTTCAAAGTTAGGAAGGGAGGGCTAAATAGGATATTTAGGGAAGTGACACTCTTATATGATACTATAATGGTGGCTGTGTGGCATTATACATTTGTCCAAACCTTGAAAAATGTACAATACCAAGAATAAACCTAATGTAAATTCTAAATTTGGGATGACCATGTGTCAGTGTAAGTTTATCAGTTGTAACTAATGTACCACTCTTGTGGGGAATATTGATTACAGAGGCCTATGCATGTGTAGGGGGCAAGGCATATATCAGGATTCTCTGTACCTTTTCCTTAACTTTGTCATGAATTAAAAACTACCCAAAAAGCCTACTGAATATTCATGCTAATATTTTGCATTTTAATTCTTATTTAGAATGACATTATGTATTAAATAAAAACAACATGAAAAGTTGAGCAAGACAAGAGAAGAATGGCAAAGGCTTTATATTTCAGTATCTTTGGTGGTACTTCTTTCTATACCTTTCAAACAAGGACATAGTCATTTTACGCATATGTCCATTTATAATTGGAAACTGACAATTATATTTCCAACCCTGGGCTTAGTAGCCACTCTTGGAAATGTAACTTTAGTTTTATTTCTTCAGTCTTTATAAAGATTCTTAGAAATATCTAAAATTCCTTAATTAACCTCATTCACTTAAAAATAAATAGAGGGCACTCACTTGTTTTGGCAACTAAGAACTCTCATTCCATACATATGATATCTATAATACGCACTTTAAATTCTAAGAACATAGGTGAATTTTGAAAAAGAAAGATTTAAAATGGTTGGTTCTTAGTTTCACATAAAATGAAGGGAGCATATTCTAGTTATTAATTAAAATTGGTTTTCATTTCTTCAGCATTCATTATGATACCTTGAAATTGATGTAACCTCATATAAGCTTTCAAAAGATTCACAGTTATAAATCTAATATATTAGAACCCTGCCATTAGAAATTTCTTCTGCAAAATGCTTTCATAAAGTTGCTATTTCTAAGTCAATTATGTCTCTTTTTCTAATTCTTTCAAACTTCCCTTTAGGGAATGCTAATGTTCACCAGTGTTCTGCTATTAAAATGTTAGCATTGTAGCTTTGTGAATGTTTATTATCTGTTGCTTTTAATGAAATGGTGATGTTATCTTTGTAGAATTAGTAGGGACAGTGAAATAAAAATAATTTTTGACTGTCCAAAATATGCATTGTATTTATCTCATATTCTGTAATTCTATTAAAAACACTATTCTCTGCTGTCATTTGTCCAGAGACAGCTAAAGATTTAGAGGGAAAAAATCCTCCCACATCTTTTTACCAGTCTGCTATCAGATAATTAAATATATTCTCTGCTACACGGAAAAGGATGAAAGTATTTAACACATCTAACAAATGACAAAAACACAGACTAGTCAGGCATATCTACACCTTGCCATTAGAGTTACTTTAAAAGCATATTTTTTTGTTTCATTAGTGGTTTCAAAATCAATTTTATGGCAAAATGGTTTCTTTTAAATTCTTTTCACTGTGAGCAGCATTGGTGTAAATTATACTCGATATAACAATATTATTGAGGCTCTTCTATGTTAGAGTATTTAAATTGTTTTGACTTGAAATATGGTCTCACAGAGGAGCCAGTAGAAGAAATAGTATGTACATCAGTATAAAACAAGGTAAAAACTCTCAACTATGAAAGGAGAGTAGTTACTCCTTTGGATCTTTGTGCTTTTATCAATTTTTATGAGCTTTTTATGAATTAAACATATTTTTCCTTTATCCTTTCAAATTTCTGATTAATTTTTGCTTTTTTAAGTTGATTCGTTTTATTTAAAACTTTTAAGTAGTCAAGGAAGGAATCATTGCTTTATGCATAGAAAGATTTTGACTCTATGTTTCATATTAATTATATATAGTATATTATTTTTTAATGTCATGCAAATATGTTTGTAATAATTTTTTTAAAATTGTGTATCAATTCACCTATATTTATAGTCAATTTTCTAGCATTTATAATTTGGAACTCTTTATGTTATATAAACAAATTGTTTGTATTTAAGAATGATTTAAGCTATAAAAATACACACCAAAAATGTCTAAAATGTCCTAGAAAAACTGTAGTGCTTAAACATTAAAAAAAATACAAATTGAAACAAAAGAATTACCTAACACTTAAATGAAATATACAAGGTATACCTTGAAAAATATCAATTAAATTGCTTTTCTGTTCAAAATTCATAAAATAGTCGAACTACGTGATAAGCCAACACAAGTAGACAATGACCTCAGGTTTTTACTTTCTTCCAGAAGGAAGGGCATTCATATGTATTTCTCGTATTGCTTTCTTTGTTGAATTGTTTGAATGCAAAGGATGTAAACAATTTGGTTTAGTCTAATTTTAGGGTAAACGTTTTACAAGATTGGGAAGGTCATTTTGGTGATAGTATGTAATTAATGTAGGAAGCAATAGTAGAGTACTAAGGATAAAAACAAAGGACAGAGCGGTACCTTGTTTTAAAACATAGAATTTTAGAAAATGTTTATTATTGAGAGAGATCATGAGTAGAAGAGGAACAGAGAGAAACCCAAGCAGGCTCCATATTGAGTTTGAGTCTAGCATGGGGCTCAGTCTCACCAACTGTGAGATCATGATCTGAGCTAAAATCAAAAGTCCCACTTTTGATTAACCACCCAGGTGTTCCTAAAACATAGAATTTTTTAATGTATGGTTACTGGACTTTTAAATTGCTATCATCTATAGAACTTGATTTAACTCATTAAATTTTTTTAATGTTTATTTATTCTTGGGGGAGGATAACATGTATGAGGGAGACGCAGAGGGAGTGGGAGACACAGAATCCGAAGCAGGCTCCAGGCTCTGAGCTATTCGCATGGAGCCTGATGCAGGGCTCGAACTCACCAACTGTGAAATCAAAACCTGAGCCAAAGTCAGATGCTTAACCAACTGAACCACCCAGGTGCCCCTTGAATTAACTCATTCATCTCTTGTGTTCTTGACATTACAAGTCTCTCCCTGTCAGTTAACTTTCCATTTAAACATTATACTTTGATGATTATTGATTTGGGGACAGGTGACCAGTTTGTGAGAGCTTTGGCTATCAGTGTAGTAAACATATATGTGGAACTTGGGATTTCAGTGTTGAGTTATTTGAAATCAGGTGTCACTTGCCAAACAAAGTAGGGCTCAAAACATGTTTGTTGAATCAAATTTATTTTCAGAAATGTATAGTGGTTTAAAACATATCTTTATAAAATTATACATGTAAAATATCCCTGATGATAATACATTTAGTACATTTTATACAACAGATATAGAATGTTTTTCAAAATTGTAACAGTCCTCTGTATTGTTTTTAGTCTTAAATTGATCTAGTATCTACCATCTTTTCCAGGCTTTCCAAGTATGCAATCAGCATAAAGGCATAAGTTTATAAAGATATAGCAATTATACATATAATTATAAAAATAGTAAAAGTTCAAGGTACTTTTGTGAAAGCTATTTAAAAATATGTTGATACAGTTCTAAACCAGATATTGTTGTGTTAGGTCAGTACATTAACTTTTTCTAAAATTAACCTCTAATATTTGTTTCAAAATAATACAATAATGTTTGTTCTTCATTGCCCAGTTGTAGAACTTGGACTTTTAAAACTATGTATATAGATTGAGACGATGTGCTCAATATTACAATGTGTTCCAATTCTTCAACTTATTTTCTCACCTAACAGATGAGCTATTCTTTAGGAATATTTTATGATATTGTGAGGAAGCAGTACGCTATGAGTAGAGAAAGGAATTTAGAGGTAAGCTATAATTAAATAAGATAGATAGTGTGTTTTTGAAATATGTGATCAGATATATGAAGGAAAACAAATTTGTTTATTTAAAACAATTTTATTTTATTTTATAAAGAATATTTATTTTTGAGATTGAGAACATGAGCAGAGGAGAGGCAGAGAGAGAGAGACAGAAGGTCTGAAATGGGCTCCACACTGACAGTGATGTGCTTGATGTGGGGCTTGAACTCAGGAACCATGGGATCATGACCTGAGCCAAAGTTAGATGCTCAATCGGCTGAACCACCCAGCTGACCCCAATTTGTTTAGTAATTTATAGAGAATCTTATACATTATGGTTATCTGTCCTAGGTTTGTATTAACTATGATTATGAAGAATAGAGGAGTTACAATGAAACTATGATAAAAGGAGTAATGGCATGTATTTTAAATTCTTTTGTTAAATCGGAGATACATGGAGTTATTCTGAGATAAGACAGTGTTTTCAGAGAAAATTGTAAACATTATATATATGTAGCAAGAATTGTAAAAGCTTCTGAATGCTTTCTTCAGCTTCTCCAAAGAAAGAGAAAATCTATTTGAGCAATGATTTCCATGCTAATGGATTATAATCTCAATTCTTTAAACTAATATATATGTGTCCTTTACCACCTACCTTAACTCAGGTATGTGGACAGCACACAGAATACAAAGGTCATTTTCATAAATTCAAATCAATCATATGAATTCTCAATATATTACAGAAAAGCAAAAAACAAAACCAAAAAAGAGTAAGTGCACATTTTGAAATTAGGAGTATCAACTAGACTTTAAGAGCTTAGAATGTAAGGTCATACTCTCAGGAATAGGAGCCCAGTTTTGCTATTTAAAAGCTATGGTACCTAGAAAAATTCCCAAGCCTCTCTAAGCCTTGTACATCTTATTTATAAAACAGATTTTGTTTGCTGTGAGGACTCAGTGAGATAATCTGTATAAAGCACTTAGCACAAAGCCTGGTTCAGATCAAGAACTCACTAAATGTTAATGGTTGGTCAACCAAATGAATTGTAAATATTTTGAAAAAATAGTAATTGTTCCAATGTCTAGTTTTTTATGATATGTACTTAAAATATTTATTTTTGATTTACAAATCTCTTTATTTTAAATTGATGCAGTTGATAAACAAAGGGCAGTTGTATAGAACACTTCAATAGGATAAATGTGAGCAATAGCACTGATTTAGAGAAGGACACTTTGAAAAAACTAATGGTTTAAGGTTTTAGATTATCAGGATCTATGATTATAATTTTCAATTGAAATATCATTATTTAATGTATTTATGAACCGTATGGTAGATATCATTTGTAGTAAATATAATTTAAAAGTATAATATATTCTGCTTTTATGCAGATAGATTCCGAAAATTTTAGCATAACTAAAGTATAGTGTATTAACAACATTTCCAAGGATTCCAAATTTTAGGAACGATAAAGACTACATATGGAAGAAAACTTATGCACATGGATTATCATTTTTCTCAATTTTAGTTATATTGGTATCTGAAAGGGTAAAATGAATAGATAAGAGACCCTTGGAGAAATGCCCTTAATTAATATGGATACTTAAAAGATTTTGTGCTGACTCAAATTTTTTTAATCATTCATATATTCAAAGATGTGCTTTTATCCAGTAACAGTTTTGCTAATGCAATACTTTTCCCAGAAAGGATGAGATTTTTGAATGTCCTGTACACTGAAATCTTTTATGTGCCAATTACTTTGGCCTATTCAGTTTGTTTAGTCAGAGTTACTACTTCTGTGCTTTAATGATTCAAGCACTAATTCCCTAAAATCACTAAACCATTTTTTAATAATGATAGGAGTACATTGCTCCTGAGAGCTAAATTGATACAAGTCAACTGGTTTGGGTTTGAATATTTTTATTTTTAAAACAGATGTTTAAATAATAAAGCAAAATAAGCTTTTGGTAAAAGTGACAAGTGTGTACAGAAAAACAAGTCATCTTTCCTCTTTAGATTTTTAACTACTTTCCTATAGAGGTAACTATAATCACCATCTATGTATATACTATGTATATATAGTATATGGTAATATATACAATATGAATATATAGTAATATGTTATGTATAAAAATATAAACATTTATTATAAATATATAAATATGTAAAGTATATAACTATATATATTTACCTGTCTATAAGTATTATCTTTTTCACATAAATAAAATAAAATTTAAGATTTTAATACAGTCCCTTGCATATATTAAGTACTTAATAGACTATGGTTGAATTGATAATTTTCATAATCTTGCCCGGTTTTTCCCAAGAAAGACATTGGATGTTTATTATTTAACTTCCATTTTTGAGATAGCATAAGTGGTATGTCATTTGAAATATTAGAGCATATGTAAATACAGTTTATTAAGTGAAGATAATAATGACCAATAATTTCACTACCTTGATTTATTTCATGAGTTTCTTGAAAATAACATCTTGCTTGAGCCATTTTTCCTAAAGCAATCTCCGTTATGTATGCCCCTCCACTGGCAGCAAACCACTGCTGACACATCTTTAATCCAAACATTATCCATTACAGAGCAGAGCTTAAATGGAAAAATGTGTAATTGCTTTTCCAGCAGACTAAGATCATTAATGTGAAACACACTTGAATAAGCATTGCTGGAAAGGTTTCATGCTACTGGATATCGATCAAAGGCAAAGGATCACTGCAATCGGTAGAATGAGTGTGAAGGGAGGTGGAAAATAGCTAAAGTTTCTTAAGCATGCTAAACAATTAGCTTTAAAACTTAAAAAAGAAAAGAGATGGCTTCACTCTCAGCCATAATATTGGCTAACTTATCTTTGTGCTTTTTGGTCAGATAAGAAAAAGGACAGATTTATTTTTATTGCCTAGATAATTTACATCTAAGTGTAAAATAAATATATGACTAAATGCAACATAAACACAATACTTGTTTTAATTTTATTTTCTAGAGACTATTGTCTGTGAGAATGAAGGCAGTGGCAATGTAAATTCTATGGAATTTGAATGGTTGAGTCATTTAAATAGTATTGTATTTGGAGTTAATAATTTGACAGTCATGTACTAATTCAGACTTAGTATTTTTAAAATAGATTTATATCATTAAATACATTAAATAGAATTAGTGAAAACTACAGCTACATGTAGATTTCATATTTTTATAATGTTTTACCAAGAGCTCACATATAATGAATATAATGATTATGATATAAATACAGAGGGTGCTTAATAACATTTACATTTTTGCACTTTAGATTTAAGAGACTTGGTATGCAGAAAGACTAAAAGAAAGTTCATGTAAGAGCATACCTTCTCATTTCAGTCACCTTAAAAATACACGTTTCCAAAAAGGAAAAATAATTGCTTCTCATTTTTAAGGAAAAGTAATTTTTTTGTGGGATAGTGTGTCAATTCAGGATGGAATTGCAACCAATTAAGGAAAGAAGTTTCCTCCTGGTAACAATGATAATTCTATGCTTTAATTCTGAAAAACTTCCTGCTTATGTATCGCTTTCACATATATTTTCTTATTCCATTTATATTAAACCTGGTGTCAAAATGTGAATGACATAAGTTGAAAAGAAACTGGGACACACAATCTAGAAATGTCTTCACTCAATTTAACTCTCAGAAGAAATAATATATTATTTACTCTTTCACCAAGTTAACTTAGAATATTCTGTACTTACACACTGAATTAAATTTGCCAAAATATTTAAAATCAAAATTAAATTTGTATGACAATGAGGTATTAAATATGTTTGCAAATTCTTTGACCCTCCACCCATACAAAAGTGGAGTCCTATTCCCTGTCCCTGGAATTAGAAATGGCTATTGACTTACTACTAATGAATAGGATACTATTAAACAATAGAGCTTCTAGGAATCATAAGGCCATTGTCTCATGGCAGTACAACCATAAACCCAAGAGATTAGTGGGTATTGCTTTTGTCTAATGCAACAGATTATAAACTGACTTATAAAAAGCCAATTCCTTGTTTAAGGAATATATACCAGCTTGTACTGAAACAAACAGTTTAAAGAGGCAATTAGATCCCTAAACTTCCATGATCAGAGACAAGCTGGAAAATCTATAGTATTGACAATATGGCCTATGTTTTATGGAAAAGAAAGAATGGGTCAGAAAGGGGAACCAAAACCCCAAAAGAGACAGGAGCCATGGTGAACAGCTTCTGGAACATAGTTTTAAACTTTAATTAAAGAACTGGCAATATGTGCCTGAAGGATTTCAGAGTCACTATGGACTAGTGATTGTTGTATACCTTCCTTTTATTTTGTTTTGTTTTGGTTTTTTTTCTATTTTGAATCACTATGTTTATTGTGTGGAATGAAGAGAGATCTTCTCTTTAGGTAATAGGTTTTCAGATAAAGAGTAACTATACTCGAACCACCATAATCAAGAAAAATACTCAAAGCACCTATTTACACAATTTAGATCCTAGAACTTGAGCCTAAATCTGATACTGAATAGACAAGTTTTGGGGGTGACTTAAAAGACAATTAATGAATTTTGCTTATGGAAGAAATGTAAATAACATGTGGCCAGACAGAGGATTTGAGTGGCTTTAAACATGCCTACAAATTCTTTGAGATTCCTCCCTTTAAAGAGTGATGCCAGGGGCGCCTGGGTGGCTTCGTCGGTTAAGCTTCCGACTTTCGCTTAGGTCATGATCTCGCGGATCGCGGGTTCGAGCCCCGCGTCGGGCTCTGTGCTGACTGCCAACTCGGAGCCTGGAGCCTGTTTCAGTCTGTGACTCCCTCTCTCTCTGACCCTCCCCTGCTCACGCTGTTTCTCTCTCTCTCTCTCTCCTAGAAATAAATAAAAAACATTAAAAAAAAAATAAAATAAAGAGTGATGCCATATTTTCATCCTCTTGAACCCATGCGAATCTTATTAATTCATACCGAGTGAATAGATTACCGCTGAAGTGAGTCCACATTGCTTGAAAGTCTACGTCATAAAAGACAGTGGTCCTTCTTCCTGGCTCTCTTGCTCGCTGAGGTTGCTCAGTCTTGGAATCTAGACTCATCTTATGAGTACATCAAGTGAACGCGCAAAAAGACCTCGTATGACTGCTCTAGTCAAAGGCCCAGTGAAGCTGTCAGCCACAGACAGAATCAACTACCAGGCATTTGAGTGGCGCAATCTTTAGTTACTTCCATCTTCACCCTTTGGTCCACTGCAGCTCATATCATATGGACCACAGAAAAACCGTCCTTACCAAATCGTGCCCAAAATTGCAGATTGGTGAGCAAAACGTATTTTATAGTTGTTTTAAGAGAGTCAGTTCTGGGATGATTTTCAATGCAGCAATAGATAACTGGAACATATGATATCTAAAATTGTCAAATGAGGACAGAATGAGATCATTTAATTATTCAATAAATATGTATGGAAAAGCAACCATGGAAGTATTCTCAGAATTTAGACTGAAAATGTTTTACAGACTCCATGATTTAAAGCAATCCTTTAAATGTTTTATATTTTCTCATTTCAGGTTTCCTGAGACCACTGTCATAAAAACTCTTCATAATAAATGTCCAATTATTTTTTAATGCAAGTATATAAGAAACAAGTCATCACAATAAAATGTAATTCACTGTCTAAAAAGAGTACTTAGAATGCCCTACCTGGAAATTCAGCTTTGAATTTCTGTACATGCAGTCATGTAGAGAGTTCAGTGATCATAAATGTTCTCCAGAAAACTCTCAGAACATTGCTGACAAGCACCTGTAACTCACTAAGAAGAGCGATATTTCAGAAAATCTGCAAGAGGAGAGGCTGAGTAACTGGATTTTTCAAATGTGCTGCCCATTGTGCACAATCCTTCGGAGAGACTTAATATACAATATTAGTTCAGAGATACGGAATGTAGCTTAGGAAGCAGCTGTGCATAGTTAAGTCTCCATATTACCCCATCCCAATGCTTCGGTTCACATTGAGTTGTGAGGCGACAATAATTACATCAATAGAATCGGCTGATTCCTGTGGTTTCTGACAGGCACTTCTCATAATTACCTTCCCCTCCAATACAAAATGCAGCTGATAAGATAAAGAAAAGAGTTTCAGAGGTATAGGGAAGGTTTCCCTGGAGGTGCCTTCTAGCCTTGACTCATTGCCCTTGGTATTGCTCTGGCACTATAAAAACCACCACGGCAGGAGGGTAATTAGGAAAGCTGTCCCAAAGAAAACTGCTCTCCTAGGATCAATATAAAGCATGTACATTTGTTGACTTTCCTCATAACACCCATCATTCATTTTCCTCTCCCAAACCAGTTCCCTTGTAAATTATTCCCTTCTTTTCAAAAGTTCCACATTTGTATAGAGTTAAGCCTATTAGTTTATACTGGTTCACAATCTTCCTTAATATAATAGCATTATAATCCTTTGAATATCAGTCCATTAAATGGAGGATAAATTCTATATTCATCATAGTCCCTGTCATGTGGATTTGTTTATTTTTCCATTAAGATTTACTGATTTATGCCCCATGTATTATGTCCCTCTGCTATTAGCTGAATACATGTTTAGGAGCATTACATCATCTTTGAAAATGTGGCTCTGTTACTATATAATATCTATCTATATTAATCCCTGATAATCTTCCCTGTTCTGAAGTCTAATTTATCTGCACTAAATACAGCTACTCTAGCTGTTTTTGGGTTAGTGCTTGAACGATATTTATTTCTTTATCCCATTGCTTTTAATTTATAAAGGTATTTACATTTAAAAAAAGGCTTCATGTAAACATAAATGGGTTGTTCATTGCTTTTTAAAATACAATTCTGTATTTTAACTGTTTAGACTATTAGCATTAAAGTTATTACTGATATAGTTGGATTAGAAATGTGTCTTCTTGCTTGTTTTCTATTTGTTGAATTTTTAAATATCTTTTCTCTTTCTCTATCCTTTTCCTTGGTTTTTCTTATTTAAAATTTTTTTAATGTCTTTTACTTATTTCTCAGAGAGATGGAGAGAGAGAGAGAGAGAGAGAGAGAGAGAGAGAGAGAGAAATACAGCATGAGAAGGAGAGGGTCAGAGAGAGAGGAAGATACAGAATCTGAAGCAGACTCCGGGCTCTGAGCTAGCTGTCAGCACAGAGCCTAACACGGGGCTCGAACCCACGAACCATGAGATCATGACCTGAGCTGAAGTCGGATACTTAACTGACTGAGCCACCCAGGCATCCCAACTTTTCCTTGTTTTAATTGAGAATTTTCTATTATTTCCTTTTATTTCCTCAATTGACTTAATATTTATAACTTTTAACTTTTCTTAGTAGTTGCCTTAGGGTTTAAAATATAGATTTTAAATAATCTGAGTCGACCTTCAAATACTAATATACTTCTTAACTGTAGTATAAAGGTATTATCCTACTTATATCCAATTTCTCCCTCCTATCCCTTGTAACATTGTTGGCATACATTCAGTTTACAGCCAGTACTTTATTATTATTATTATTGCTTGACATGGCTTATCAATTAACCACAAGAAATTAAAAGAGAGAGTTTTACTTTCATTTATTCCATTTCTGATTTTTATTACATTCCAATTTTCTGCCCTATACCATATTTCTTCTTACGGAAAATTTCCTTTAATATTTCTTATAGAGTAAGTCCATAGGTAATAATTTTTGATTGCTTGAGCAGCACTTTATTTTTTTCATTTTTGAAGGATATTTTTGCTGAGTGTGAAATACTGAGTTAATAAGATTTTATCTTCTTTTAGCAGTTTAAAGAGGTCACTTCATTGCCTTATTGCTTTATGGTTTTTAATGAAAAGACTGCTGTAATTCTCAATCTCTTGTCTTTGCAAGTATACCACTGCAGCCCTCTGCCAGATGCCTTCAAGATTTTCTCTTTTTATCTTTTGTGTTTCTGCAGCTCAAACCTGCTGTTTTTAAGTGTGGGCTTTTGTTTGTTTATTTCTGCTATTTATCCTATTTGAGTTCTCTAAGCTTCTTGGATTTGCTTGCAGGATACGTGCTTCATTGTTCTCCCTCTACCGATTAAGGCTTTTTTTTTTTAATGTTTACTTATATCTGAGAGAGAAAGGAAGAGAGAGGGGGAGGGGGAGAGGAAGAGAGAGAGAGAGAGAGAGAGAATCCAAAGGCTCCAAATGCCCAGCTGTCAGCACAGAGCACGACACAAGGCTCAAACCTACAAACAGTGAGATCATGATCTGAACTGAAGTCAGGTGCTTAACTGACTGAGCCACCCAGGGGCCCACAGGTTAAGCATTTTAATTTATAAGGGAGAGAGGGGCAAATGCTGTTAGCAAATCCCTGCAGTCACTGTTTTCTTACCCAAGTCAGTACTCAGGGGTATTCTCTCCTATCCTCCCCAAGAAAGCTTGTTGGGTTTCCTAAAGAAGACACCAGAAAAACGATGGGGACTGCAAATGTGAGTGGTCTATAGACTTCTCACTTTGATACTAGCCCACACTCAGCCTTCAGCAATGAATTACATTTTATAATTTCATCTTCCTACTGGCTTCTTTGGTGTCCAGTGGCACGTTCCCCAAGAAAACTGGCACATGGATTCTGATTTAAACAGCAGGCACCTGACTTCTCTATGTCTCCATTTCAGGTTGGTTGCTTGCCTTATGACCTCAATTCTTTGAAGAATTCAAATAAGTTTTTTTAACTTGGAACATCTCCAGCGTTTTTCTCATCCAGTGGGAGATAGCATCCATCCAGCTCTCTACATTTTTTGAGCTGAAGTTAAAAGTTCGAAGATAAATAAATATTTATTTATTAACTTATTTATATATTCATATTTCAAATAAATTAATAAGAAAAATGCTAGCCCAGTTTGGAAAAAAATTCAAGAGTACTAAATAGTCATCTAATTAAATCTAAGGCCCTCTAAATGTGCATGTTTGGGCTGGGACTGGAGCTTGCCAAATCTGCAATTCTGTGACGAGCATTATAATGGCAATTCATCGCGTGTGTGTCCCATCATCGAACAAAAAGAGAAAAGCAGACTGGGTCCTCTGAAGTGGAAACTTGGAAAATAATGGAGGTGTGTGAAGAATTTAGTCATTAGGGTCAAGCTGAGAAGCAAGACTATCTGAAGATGCTACACAGATGACGGATGGAATTGCAAAAAGGCTCAAGAAAAGGTTAGATCTGCAAAAATGGTTAGATCTAATCGATCTAACAGAGAATCCTGGAAAGCAGAATTTATTTCAATACAGAAGTTAGGCAGATTTTATCCACTTCTTTACCCTTACCATTTCACGGGTTTGGTCTTTTGACCTATAGGTTTTAATCAAATCAGTGACATTTTTGTTTTAGTTGTGATACAGGACTCAACTTCTCTTGACAGTGCTTCCTACTGGTCTTTATTTTTAAATATAAACAGCAGAATTTACAAAACTTTTTTATGTGCAAACCACTGTAATTTGATAATGAATGATATTGAATTGATTTCCTGAAATATTTTTAGGTAGAAGTCTTTCAGCTTTTAACAGTATTTTCATAGAATGAGAAGAAAAAGAAAAAATCACATCTCAATTATTTTCTTTCTTTATATGTTTATTTATTTTCAAGAGAGAGCACAGGGGGGCGGCAGAGAGAGAGGGAGACACAGCATCGGAAGCAGGCATCAGACTCTGAGCTGTCACACAGAGCCTGAAGTGGGGCTCCAATCCACGAACCATGAGATCATGACCTGAGCTGAAGCTGGACACTCAACCGACCAAGCCACCTAAGAGCCCCTGACATGGGTCAAGTCTATCATGTCTTGGTCATAATGCTTCTTGGGCCAGTTTGTGTCCTACTGAAAAGGCCTAATGATTCCCCTTGACAAATTTCCATTTTCTGCGGTGTTGATTAGCTACAAAGATAAGGGTTAATAAATCAAATGGAGTAAAATCATAATAACTTGAAATCATGTGTGCTCAGTAAAGGGTGTCTTAAAGGGTAATATGTAAAGTCTAGCTTAAAGATTAAGTCAACTAATCCTGCCACTGTTACAAAACAGTAACAGAAAGAATAGTTCATAGATTGAAAAAGTGACTTAAATTGACACTTAAAGAAAGAATGAAAATTATTCAGGTGAACTGATGGAAAGAAGGGCTGAAGAAAGGGGTAGTAAATAGGAATCTCTCTTATGAAATCAAGGAATTATTGAGTTGAACAATATAGTTTGGCTCAGAACACAGAGGAGTTCTTCAGGCACTTTTTGTCTCAAGGATACTGTCAGCAATGGTTTTGTAAATAAATACAAAGGGAATCATTTGTTCCCATTGATTTATTCTAGTATTATTTTCTTCCAGAGATTGCATCACCCCAATACTTAATGCCAAGGTTATTTCATGGTAGTTTGATTAATTTCTTGTCTTGTCATGAATCCTTAGATCTGTAACCCATTGTCACCTGAATTTTGATATGGGAAATTTGTATGTAATTTGAAGTTGCAGCATTTCCCCTGAATATAAACTGATTTATGACTTAAAGGCAAGTTTTAATCACTATGGCCATCCATTTGAGAATTAGTTTTCAAGGACATTAGCAAGAGGTATTCTACTGATCTATTTGTCATGAGACTCAACACTGTCATGAAGGACATTTTTCTGTGTACATTTCATAGTCACATGATGGCAAAACAAATGTTCAGTGTTTATAAGCAAGCACAGGAGATATACTCCCTCCACACACGAGTTTATGGCATCTAGATTCTTAAGCAGTGACCAAATAGGACAGATGACATAATAGAGAAATGTGAACTTTATTTTTTTAGGGTGAACTTTGACTAATTAGGAATAGAAGACTGGAGGAATGTATGCAGATAAGCTCTCTCACCTCTTCTTTTTCCCATCAATCCTTGGATAGATTACATGGAGAAATCATGGACTCTGGAATTCCTAGTAGTGCAATTGCTGGGTCATAGGGTAGTTCTAGTTTTAATTTTTTGAGGAAACTCCATACTGTTTTCCAGAGTGGCTGCACCAGTTTGCATTCCCACCAACAGTGCAAAGGGTTCCCCTTTCTTCACATCCTTGCCAACATCTGTTGTCACCTGAATTTTTAATTTTAGCCATTCTGACAGGTGTGAGGTGGTATCTCATTGTGGTTTTGATTTGTGTTTCCCTGATGATGAGTGATGTTGAGCATCTTTTCATGTGTCTGTTAGCCATCTGGATGTTTTTTGTTTTTTTTTTTTCTTGAAAAGTGTCTATTGAAGTCTTTTCCCCATTTCTTCACTGGATTATTTGTTTTTGGAGTGTTGATTTTGATAAGTTCTTTATAGATTTTGGATACTAACCCTTATCTGATGTGTCATTTGCAAATGTCTTTTCCCATTTGTCAGTTGCCTTTTCATTTTGTTGATCATTTCCCTCACTGCTCAAAAGCTTTTTATTTCGATGAGGTCCCAATAGTTCATTTTTGCCTCCAGAGACATGTCAAGTAAGAAGCTGCAGTAGCCAAGATCACGGAGGTTTCTGCCTGTTTTCTTCCTGAGGATTTTGATGGCTTCCTAACTTACATTTAGGTCTTTCATCCATTTTGAGCTTATTTTTGAGTATAGTAGTAAGAAAGTGGTCCAAGTTCATTCTTCTGCATGTCGCCATCCAGTTTAATACCTCCAGTGTTTAATATGCTTAGTAAAGACATCTAAAATCAAACTCCTGATATTTTCCCCAGATTTGTTGTATTCCTTTTCTTCTCTAACTCAGTGAGTAGCAACTCTTTCCTTCTGGTTTTGTAGGCCAAACACCCTGCAATTGTTTTTGACTCTGTTGTACTCTACACCATTTGCTGAAGAGAGTCTTTTTTCCATTGGATATTCTTTCCTGGTTTGTCAAAGATTAGTTGGCCATATACTTGTGGGTCCATATACTTGTGGGTCCATATCTGGTTTCTCTCTTCTGTTCCATTGATCCTTGTGCCTGTTTTTGTGCCAGTATCATACTGTCTTGATGATTACAGCTTTGTATTAGAGGCTAACATCAGATTGTATTGCCTCCCATTTTGGTTTTTTTCTTCGATATTACTTTGGCAATTTGGAGTATTTTGTGGCTCCATACAAATTTTTAGAATTGTTTGTTTTAGCTTGATGAAGAATGCTTGTATTATTTTGATGGGGATTGCATTTAATACGTATTTTGCTTTGGGTAGTATCAACATTTTAAGAACATTTGTTCTTCCAATCCATGAGCATGGAATGTTGTTCTATTTCATTGTGTCCTCTTCAATTTCTTTCATAAGCTTTCTATAGTTTTCAGTGTATAGATTTTTCATCTCTTTGGTTAGGTTTATTCATATGTATTGTATGGTTTTTGGTGCAGTTGTAAATGGGATGGATTCCTTGATTTCTCTTTCTGCTGCTTCATTACTGGTGTATAGAAATCCAACTGATTTCTGTACATTGAATTTATACCCGGTGACTTTGCTGAATTCATGTATCAGTTTTACCAGTTTCTTGGTGGACTCGTTTGGATTTTTCATGTAGAGTCTCATGTCATCTGTGAAGAGTGAAAGTTTGACTTCCTATTTGCTGATTGGCATACGTTTTATTCCTTTGTGTTGTCTGATTGTTGAGGCTAGGACTTCTAACACTGCGTGGAATAACAGTGGTGAGAATGGACACCCGTGTCATGCTCCTGATCTCAGAGCAAAAGCCCTCAGTTTTTCCCCATTGAGGATGCTATAATTATGCTGTGACCCTGAGGAATCTCTTACTGCACCAACTTCCACCTGTTTACCAATCATTTCAAGTACTTCACTTTTCATTTCTACTTTAAAGATATTCATAATCATGAACACTACCTACCAGTGACAACTCTGTATTCAACATGTTTCTAACTTAGGTAAATTTGATGCTTTAACATCTGCCCTGCATACAAATGCTAGACACACCTTGTTCTGAGTCACATTGCCTTGGTTTCCTGCATCCCTCATTACTCCTTTCTTTGAGAGGAGTCCATCTCCCAGGATCAACAAATACAGAGTCTACACTCTCACCTACCTCCTTTTTCAAACTCTCACACCCTAAGACACTATACACTTGCCCTGATAGCCCCAGTACTAGACATCAGACAACTAGGGAGAGCACCTATGCTCCAGAGACTGCTGAAATTAGTCAAATTAGTCAGCATTAAGTTTTCTTGCCTTATCATACCTGTTCCCCCCCCCCACAGAAACCACAATAAAGTCTCTTGCCCATGGCTCCTCTATTTTCCTCTGCCTCATGACTGATCCTGGTGTTTCCTCATGTAGCCCATCCCCCATCGCATGACATGTATTCCCTCTTTTTTGAGATTTGTATCATAAACTACCTTGCGTCAGTGTATCATTAAAGTGGCAATCGCCTCCTTATCTACCATACCTAATAATGTTGTCCCCCCTTGCCTAAATAATAATAAAGTCTACTGAAGCAGATTCCTAAGTTTAAATCAACCATCTGAGACTCTTATCTGAACTCCAGATTCATATATGCTGATTTAAAACTCCCAATGTTTAATATGCTTAGTAAAGATATCCAAAATCAAACTCCTGATATTTCCCCAAATTTGTTCTATTCCTTTTCTTCTCTGACTCAGTAAGTAGCAACTCCTTCCTTTCGGTTTTGTAGGCCAAATACCCTACAGTTGTTTTTGAATCTGTTATACTCTCCACCATGAGTCAGTCATAACGTTTTGTGGGCAATTCTTTCCAAATATATTCAGGGTCCAACCACTTCTTTTACCACTTATCCTTTTACCATGTTGGTCCAAGCAACTATCATCTCTGAGTGCCTTACTGTCTATTAAGTGTTCTTTCTGTCTCTTTCCCTTGTTATCTATGGTTTACACTCAACAGAGAAGTTCAAGTGATCATTGAGACAGAAAGAGATCATTGTAGTTACAGAGAAATGTGGAAGAAGGCAACTTGTGGGCAGGAGGAGATAGATACAGGAGAAATACAGTTGGTATAAGTTTTTTGATCCTTATTATGAATGAGATGAAAAGTTGATGGAACTTTTATGGCAAAGTAGTTATACAAGTTAATATGTACTCAAAAATGTAAACAGACTACCATCTCAAAGTATTTTTACTTAATATTTTCACATGCTAGAGTTCTAGTTTCTCATGTAAAATTCTTATAAATCTTCTTACCTCTTTCACATTTTGTGCGAAACCACTGTCTTAGTGAGTCTTTCCCTTAGCAGTGGTCTAATTAAAATTGACCACCCCGCAGCCAGATTCCAACTTTCGCTGCCTTATTTTTTTCTGTGAGGTTTCACCGTTTGACATTTTATATATTCTATTTTTTTTTTTTTGCTTATTTTTGTGTGTTTATGCCTACCCTACTAGAATATAAACTCCATTATGGTATAGGTTTGTGTATGTTTATCCACTCTTTTCTGCCAAAACCTTGCTTAATATTAGCACAAAGAAGACAGTAAAACCTTTATTGAATGAATAATATTTTTCAAGTCCATAATGAAATCATCAAACAAATAATCAGATAAACACCTAAGACCTGAAAAACCCTTCCCATGAAGTTTATGTTTGGTACACTCAATTCAAACTTTCCTTTTTCCAACTGCCAATAAGTGATAATAGGAGTTTTCATTCTTAAAAGAGGACACACATCTTCAGCAATCTTTAAATTATTAGAAATAATCTACATGTATTATGTATCATAGTGCCTGGCACATTATCGGTACTACATAGACAGCAATCAGTAAAATTTTTACTTTTACTGTATTTTTTGAAGTCCGATGTTATTTTTTTCTGTTCTTCACACACCATTTACATGCAATTTATGAAGTTTCTCAATTATTGATGAAGCTGTCATTTCCTAGATTATTATAATTTAACAATTTCAAAAACTTGGCTGATGATAAAAGATGTAGTAATTTTATAATGATTTTGTTTTAAGATTCTTTTTATAACAATTATTTTTTATGATGCTTCATTGATGGCAATAGCCTTATTACTTCTGGACTGACATACATCTATCACCAGGGTATCAGTATTTAAAACAAACTTTGTGCTTTCCTTGGTTAGAGATCTATGCTTTTAATTTTTCTTTGGAGGATGAACCAGTCCTATCTCATTTACATCATAGATTTATAGTTACTGCAAACATCTAGATTCATGACATTAAAGTTATACTTCAGGGTCCTGCCAATTAATTTCCTTTATTTTCTCCCCTGAATTTTAAGTAATGATGGAATCCTCTCTTTGATATTACTAATTTAAAAGAAGATACTAAATGAGTCTTCTCTTTTCCCAGGTTCTAAAATAATGATGTCTTCGAAAATGTCATTTAGTTTTACCAACTGACAGATTTAAGATGTTGCTGAAAATAAGATGTATGAATAGAAACATTTTGAAATGTCATGCTATGCACGTTGAGTACTTGACCTCATTTACATTCTTCTTCCATCTAATGTAGATAAAGCACATCTGGCAATTGGTATTTTGCATATAAAAATCTTACATGTCCGTGTCAGAGCCAAGCACATCCATCTACCTCTGATGTTCAAGAACAAAATCCCTTAATATTAGGAAAAGTTTAATAATTGAAAATATTTGTACTCAATTTTAACCACTTTTGATACATAAGCATTACATTTCAGATGCATGGCAAAAGAATAAAACAAATATTATTTTACAAAGATTTCAATGAAGTATAATATCAAACATATTTTCGGCTCTTTTCTTCCTTAATTAGAATTCTAGCTTGACTTTTCCATGTCAAGAAAAATAGCTAGCACTTAACAGGCTATGGTAACATTTAACTGAAAAAATTAATCTGACATTTTGAACTGATTACAAGTAGTCTTCATACACACAAATTCTAACATACATTTTTAATATGAATTTCAAATAACAAATAATAGTAGTGCCAAGTATTAAAAAAAAGACTTTTTTGGTTTTGTTTCATTTTTTGTTTTTTACCTGCAACGTTTCTCTTCCTAAAGCTTGGAAAATACGAATACTGTTTCTTCTCTTTGAAAGTTATCAGCCAGGAATACTAAAGGGGAGGAAACATTAGGAAATGCAGTTTTAAGTAATCAAAGAGACAGACATTTTTATCACAAAGCTAAAAAGAAACTTGTCAAGAGCAGGTGATTTTTCAGTGTAATTGGTCTCATTTTTTTATAAATGTTCTACATGCAAGTTTCTCACTTCTATGCATCCAGATTGTAAGAGTATGGAGATAAATCACTGAAATAGATTTGTAGTTGTATGAGAAGGGGGGGAAAGGGTGAATTCAGATGTATTAATTCCAATACAGAAAAACCAAATAACAGTTATTTGAATGTACTGATAATTACGGCCATGTAAAGCTGCGATGAAAGCCCTGAATTCATTTGGCCCAGGAGGGAAAGGCACAATGAAAAGTAAAAGAGTTAACATAAATAAGAGAGGGAGCCATTAATGTGCAACTGATTCCCTTTGAACTTTGTAAGAATTAGAAGACACAACTTTAACCTTAAGGAGAGGACTATTTTGTACACTGTTCTTGACCTAATCTATATGCAAATTGATATAATATTAAAGATATTTAAAATAAACTGATTACATTAGGAAAGAAGAAAGATCTCATATCAGTAACCTAAGCTGACACCTGAATAAACCAGAAAAAAAAACAGCAAACTAAACCCAAAGCAAACAGAAGAAGAAAGTTATTATGAATAGCGGAGAATCAATAAAATATGAAACAGAAAAAGTCAATAAAACCAAAAGTTGGTTCTTCTAAAATGTCAATATAATTCCAAGTTGATAAGATGATGTAGAGAAACTTTATGACAACAAATAAAAGAAGTTCGATGAAACGGACATATTGTAGAAGGATACACGTTACTAAAACTAACTTACAAAAATGTAGAAAATATAAATGTGCCTACACAAGAGAGTAAATGAGTAATTAAAAGTCTTCCACAAAGAAAATCTAGGATTATAATTCTCTGAAAATTAAAAAAAAATGATAATACTACCATTTTTACACAATACCAAAACTTTTCTAAAAAAATTAAAGTGTAAAAACACTGTCTATGACTAAATGTATTTATCCCATATATGCCAGGTTGATTTAACATCCAAAAATGAGTTAATGTAATACACCATAAGAATAGACTAAAGATGGAAAAACAGATGATCATTTCCATAGAATCAGAAAAATCATTTGACAAAATTCAACACCCATTTGTTATCTTAAAAAATAAAAGCTCAATACACTTGGGGTAGAAGAGAATTTCTTCAGTCTGATAAACAGCATTCACAAAACTACAACTGACTTCATACTTGATGAAAGACTGAATGCTTCCCTTTAAGATCAAGGACGAGGCAAGGATATATATTCTCACTATTCATTCCACATTGCATTAGAGATTTTGATGGTACAATCAGGCAAGAAAAAGAAAAACAATTGTTGAGAGTGTAAGGGAGGAAGTAAAATTGCCTTTATTCACTTACAGAATAATTTCAAATATAAAAATCATGAGATCCACACATGAAATCACCAACAACCGAACAAGAACCTAATAAAGCAGTTCAGCAACTTTACTGGACCTGAGACAAATGTGGAAAAAAATCTCTCTATATTATAAAGAATCCAAAAATGAAATTAAGACCATTCCATTCACAATAGCATCAAAGAGAATTAAATGTTTAAGTGTGATTTTTACAAAAAAAAAAAAAAGAAAGAAAAGCACACAGCTTATGCATTTAAAGCTTTAAAAAAAAACGGAAACAAATGAAAGCAGGTCTAGATAAAAGAAGACAATCTATGTTCATGGACTGAAAGACTTTTGAGTCTTAGCTTGATGGATAGTCTCCCCAAAATTATGTATAAATTCAAAGCAATATCTATCAATATCTCAACACGGTTTCTTTCGTTCTTTTCTTTTTTTCCAGAAATTGACCAACTTCTTATGAAAATTTCTAAGAAAATGTAAAGTACTGTGAATAAGCAAAAGACCTTGATAATATAGAATGGTGTGTGAAGGATTAAACACTGGAGTCTCAAAGCTTACTACAAAGTTACAATAATCAAGACATTGTGGTACTGGCATAAGATGGACATATAAATCAATGAAATGCAAGTGAGAATAAATAAAAAAAACGAAGGCTCCCATTTGTGGTTATTTGATTTTAAACAATAGCACCAAGGTAATTTCTTGGGAAAAAGAAAATCTTTCCAAGAAATAGTTCTGAGACAATTGGATACCCACTTGTAAAATGAAAAATTTCAACCCAAACCCCTCACATACACAAAAGTTGCCTTGAATGGGTCCTAGATCAAAATGTTACACCTAGGCGGTGCAAGCGGTGGTGGGCCTGAATCTGCTAAGTTCCCCGCACACAGGGCACAGAGGCCTTGGATCCCAGGTTGTATCTCTGCTTGACCCCAGCGTATCTGAGGCTGTGACACTTCCCGCACCCCACTCAACCCCTTCTCCCCTGCCCAACAGCAGGGAAGCAGCAACCTACTGTACTGTTTAGGGCCGTATAAACAAAGCCCACAGACTGGGACCTGGAAACAATGCGGGATGTGGGGCACAGAACTCAGCCAACCTTGGCTGTGTCCTCAGCACAGGGAGATCGGACCCAAAGGAGTGATTTGTAACACTTGGTACAGAAGGGACTGGGGCAATGCCATTTTTCTCCCCATAACCACCAAGGTGGGGCTAGGGAGTGGCCAGCGGACACAGTGGAGTTGAGACCTGCCTACACCATACCATGCCCATCCCCACCAGAGAGCTGTTTTGTTGTTGTTGTTGTTTGCATGTTTATTAGTTTTGTCTGTGTGTTTGTGTAACTTTGTTACCTCTGTGGTTGTCTGTTTTCTTTTTCAAGTGCTACTTCAAGAAACAAGCCAAAATACACATGGTGGAGAGTCCCAAATACTGCTACAAGTAGGGAAAAAAAATAACCAAACTCTCAACAAGAGAAACCAAGAGACACCATTAAAAGAACACTTCTTAAATGGACAGGCCCTGAACAGACAAAGAGCCCTCTTTAATACAGCAGAACTCGCAGGGGCAGAGTGTACAACAAGCTTTTAAAATTAACAAGAGATAGAAAACTAACCAAAATGATGAAACAGAGGAATTCTCCTCCAAAGAAATTACAGGAAGAACTGATAGCTAAAGAACTGCCCAAAACAGATATAAGCAACATAACTGAACAAGAATTTAGAACAATAGTCATAAAATTAATAGTTGGGCTTGAAAAAAGCATGGGAGACATCACAGAGACTAAGGCTACAAACACTATGGAGCTGAAAAATAGTTATGATGAATTAAAAAATACTATAAATGAGATACATAATAAAATGGAGGCGTCCAAGGAAAAGATAGCTGCAAATGACATATCAGATAAAGGACTAGTATCCAAAATCTACAAGGAACTCACCAAACGCCACACCCGAAAAACAAACAACCTAGTGAAGAAATGGGCAGAAGATATGAAGAGACACTTCTCCAAAGAAGACATCCAGACCAGGCCACCAGACACATGAAACGATGCTCAGCATCCCTCCTTATCAGGGAAATACAAATCAAAACCAGACTGAGATACCACCTCATGCCAGTCAGAGTGGCTAAAATGAGCAAATCAGAGAACACTAGATGCTGGCGAGGATGTGGAGAAACGGGCACGTTCCTACATTGTTGGTTGGAATGTAAACTGGTACAGCCCCTCTGGAAAACAGTGTGGAGGTTCTTCAGGAAACTAACAATAGAACTCCCCTATGACCCAGCAATAGCACTGTTAGGAATTTACCCAAGGGATACAGAAATGCTGAGGCATAGAAGCACATGTACCCCAATGTTCATAGCAGCACTCTCAACAACAGCTAAAACATGGAAAGAGCCTAAGTGTCCATCAACAGATGAATGGATCAAGAAGATGTGGTTTATCTGTACCATGGAATACTACATGGCAATGAGAAACAAGGAAATCTGGCCATGTGTAGCAACATGGATGGACCTTGAGGGTGTTATGCTGAGCGAAATAAGTCAGGCAGAGAAAGACAAATATCATATGTGTGCACGTATAGGAGGATTAGGAGGAGCTTAACAGAGGACCAAGGGGGAGAAGAAGGGGGAAATGGTGGGGGAAAGGGAGAGAGGCAAACCATGAGAGACTCTTGAATGCTGACAAAAACTGAGGACTGATGGATGTGGCGGGGAGGAGGGATGGGCATGGAGGAGGACACTTGTGGGGATGAGCACTGAGTGTTATGTGGAAACTAATTTGACAATAAACTATTTGTAAAAAAAAAAATAAAAAAATAAAAGAGAAAAAAACGGAGGCATCCAATGCATGGATTGAAGAGACAGAAAAAAGAACAAGTGATTTAGAAGACACAATTATAGAAAAAGAGGAAGCTGAGAAAAAGAGAGATAAACGGATTCAGGAACATGAAAGAAGAGTTCAAGAACTTAGCGATACAATCAAACAGAACAATATCTGTATCATAGGAATCCCAGAAGAGGAAGAGAGAGGGAAAGGCGCTGAAGGAGCCTTTGTACAAATTATAGCAGAGAACTTCCCCAATCTGGAGAGGGAAGTAGATGTTGAAATTCAAGAGACAGAGAACTCCCCTCAGACATAACTTGAATCGATCTTCTGCATGACATATCATAGTGAAACTGGCAAAGTATGAGCACAAAGAGAGAATTCTGAAAGTAGCTACAGAGAAAAAGGGCCCTAACATACAAAGGGAAATCTATCAGAGTGGTGACAGACCTATCTACTGAAACTTGGCAGGCCAGAAAGGAATGGCAGGAAATCTTCAATGTGATGAACAGAAAAAATATGCAGCCAAGACCCTCTATCCAGGAAGCCTGTCATTCAGAATAGGGGGACAGATAAAAGTCTTTCCAAATAAACAAAAATTGAAGGAATTCGTCACCACTAAGCCAGCCCCACAAGAAATCCTGAGGGGGACTCTATGAGGGAAATGTCGTAAGGAGCACAAGATACTAGAGACATTACCACAAGCATGAATCCCACAAATGACACAATGACTCTAAACCCATATATTTCAATAACACTGAATGTAAATGGACTTAATGCCTCAATCAAAAGACATAGGGGTAGCAGAATGGATAAAAAAAAAAAACAAAATCCATCCATGTGCTGTCTACCAGTAATGCATTTAAGACTGGAAAGCACCTTCAAATTAAAAATAAAGGGATGGAGAAATATATACGATGCTACTGGAAGTCAAAAGAAGCTGGAGTAGCTATATTTATTTTAGACAAATGGACTTTAAAGTAAAGACAGTAACAAGGGATGAAGAAGGGCATTATATAATAATTACAAGGTCTATCCAGCAGGAAGAATTAACAATTATAAATGTCTACCCACCGAATATGGGAGCACCTAAGTATATAAAACAATTAATCACAAACAGAAAAAAAAATCTCATACATAAGAATGTGCTAATAGCAGGGGACTTTAATACTCCATTTACAGCAATGGATGAATCAACTACAGAAAATCACTAAAGAAACAATGGACTTGAATGACACATTGGACCAGATAGATATGACAGATATATTCAGAACTCTACATCCTGAGACCATGGAATTCACTTTCTTCTCAAGTGCGCACGGCACATTCTCCAAGATAGATCACATACTGGGACATAAAGCAGCCCTCAAAAAATATAAAAGAACTGAGGTCATATCATGTACACTTTCAGATCACAACGCTATGAAACTTGAAATCAATCACAGGAAGAAGTCTGGAAAACCTTCAGAAACATGGAGGTTAAAGAACAGCCTACTAAAGAAGGAATAGGCCAATCAGACAATTACAGAAGAAAGTAAAAAATATATGGAAACAAATAAATGAAAATACAACAATCCAAAATCTATGGGATGCGGCAAAGGCAGTCCTAAGAGGAAAGTACATTACACTCCAGGCTTATTCAAGAAACAAGTCCAAAATCGAATAGCGCACCTAAAGGAACTAAAGGGAGAGCAATAAGAGCATCCCAAACCCAGTAGGAGAAGAGAAATAATAAAAATCAGGGCAAAAATAAACAATATAGAAACCAAAGAAACAGTTAAACCGATCAATGAAACCAAGAGTTGGTTTTTTGAAAATATAAACAAAATTGACAAACCTCTAGGCAAGCTTCTCAAGAAGAAAAGAGAGAGGAGCACTCAATAGGCAAAATCATGAATGAAAATGGGCTTATTACAACCAACCCTTCAGAAATACAAGCAATTATCAGGGAATACTATGAAAAATTATATGCCAACAAATTGGACACCAGAAGAAATGCACACATTCCTAAACACACACTTACTACCAAAATTCACATGGGAAGAGAGAAAATCTGAACAGACTCATAACTAATGAAGAAATTGAATACTTATCAAAAATCTCCCAACAAATAAGATCCCTGGACCAGATGACTTCCTTGGGAAATTCTACCAGACATTTAAAACATAATTAATACCCATTCTTCTCAAGCCATTCAAAAAAAATAGAAATCGAAGGAAAACTTCTGGTCTCTTTCTACGAAGCCAGCATCACTTTGATTCCCAAGTCAGACAGAGATCCAGCAAAAAAAAGAACTACAGGCCAATATCCTTGATGAATACGGATGCAAAAATCCTCAACAAGATACTTGCCAATCGAATACAACATATAAAAAGATTTATCCACCAAGATCAAGTGGGATTCATTCCTGGGTTACAGGGCTGGTTCAATATTCGCAAATCAATCAATATGATACATCACATCAACAAAAGAAAAGATAAAAACCATATGATCCTGTTGATAGATGCAGAAAAAGCATTTGACAAAATACAGCATCCCTTCTTAATAAAGACCCTCAAGAAAATCGGGATAGAAGCAACTTACTTAAACATCATAAAAGCCATCTATTAGAAGCCCTCAGCTAACATCATCCTCAACGGGGAAAAATGGAGAGCTTTCCTCCTGAATTCAGGAACACAATAGGGATGTCCACTCTCACCACTGTTGTTTAACATAGTGCTGGAAGTCCTAGCATCAGCTATCAGACAACAAAAGTATGTAAAAGGCATCAGAATTGGCAAAGAAGAAGTCAAACTCTCACTTTTCACAGATGACATGATACTCTACATAGAAAACCCGGCAGACTCCACCAGAAGCCTACTAGAACTGATCCATGAATTCAGCAAAGTTGTAGGATACAAAATCAATGCACAGAAATCAGTTGCATTTTTAAACACCAACAATGAAGCAACAGAAAGAGAAATCAAGAAACTGATCCCATTCACGATTGCACAAAAAACCATAAAATACCTAGGAATAGACCTAACCAAGGATACAAGAGATCTGTATGATGAAAACTATAGAAAACTTATAAAGGAAATTGAAGAAGACACAAAGAAATGGAAAAACATTCCATGCTCATGGATTGGAAGAATAAACATAGTTAAAATGTCATTACTACCCAAAGCAATCTACACATTCAATGCAATCCCAATCAAAATTGCATCAGCATACTTCTCAAAACTAGAACAAACTGTCCTAAAATTTGAATGGAACCACAAAAGACCCTGAATAGCGCAAGTAATATTGAAGAAGAAAACCAAAACGTGAG
The DNA here is from genome assembly GCA_017311185.1 of Proteles cristata cristata. Classification (NCBI taxonomy): domain Eukaryota; kingdom Metazoa; phylum Chordata; class Mammalia; order Carnivora; family Hyaenidae; genus Proteles; species Proteles cristata. The sequence goes on along the minus strand of JAESUZ010005249.1, from coordinate 441,489 downwards.
GCATCATCATCCCAGCTTTAGCCTCTACTACAAAGCTGTCATCATCAAGACAGTATGGTATTGGCACAAAAACAGACACATAGACCAATGGAATAGAATAGAGAACTCAGATTTGGACCCAAAAATGTACAACCAACTAATCTCTGACAAAGCAAGAAAGAGTATCCCATGGAAAAAAGACAGCCCCTTTAACAGATGATGCTGGGAGAACTGGATAGCGACATGCAGAAGAATGAAACTAGATCACTTTCTCACACCATACACAAAAATAAACTCAAACTGGATAAAGGACCTGAACATGAGACAGGAAACCATCAAAATCCTAGAGGAGAAAGCAGGAAACAACCTCCTTGACCTCAACCACAGCAATTTCTTACTTGACACATACCCAAAGGCAAGGGAATCAAGAGCAAAAATGAACTATCAGGACCACATCAAGATTAAAAGCTTCTGCACGGCAAAGTAAACAATCCATAAAACTAATGGGCAACCAACAGAATGGGAAAAGATAGTCGCAAATGACATATCAGATAAAGGACTAGTATCCAAAATCTATAAGGAACTCACCAAACTCCACACCCGAAAAACAAACAATCCAGTGAAGAAATGGGCAGAAGATATGAACAGACACTTCTCTAAAGAGGGCAACCAGATGGCCTACAGACATGAAAGGATGCTCAGCATTCTTCCTTATCAGGGAAATATAAATCAAAACCACACTAAGATACCACCTGACACCGGTCAGGGTGGCTAAAATGAGCAAATCAGAGGACTCTAGATGCTGGTGAAGATGTGGTGAAATGGGCACCCTCCTACACTGTTGGTGGGAATGTACACTGGTACAACCCCTCTGGAAAACCGTGAGGAGTTTCCTCAAAATATTAACAATAGAACTCCCCTATGACCCAGCAATAGCACTGTTAGGAATTTACCCAAGGGATACAGAAATGCTGATGCATAGGAGCACATCTACCCCAATGTTCATAACAGCACTATCAACAATAGCTAAAACATGGAAAGAGCCCAAGTGTCCATCAACAGATGAATGGATCAAGAAGATGTGGTTTATCTATACCATGGAATACTACATGGCAATGAGAAACAAGGAAATCTGACCATGTGTAGTAACATGGATGGACCTTGAAGGTGTTATGCTGAGCGAAATAAGTCAGGCAGAGAAGAACAGCTACCATATGTTTGCATGTATAGGAGGATTAGGAGGAACTTAACGGAGGACCGAGGGGGAGAAGAAGGGGAAAAATAGTGGGAGAGAGGGAGGGAGGCAAACCATGAGAGACTCTTGAATGCTGAGAACAAACTGACGGCTGATGGCGGGGGAGGGGAAGGGGGTTAAGGGCATGGAGGAGGGCACTTGTTGGGATGACACTGGGTGTTATATGGAAACCGACTTGACAATGAATATTAAAAAATAAATAAAAATTAAAAAATAAAAATAAGCATTAAAAAATGTTACACCTAAAATTGTCAGTGGCTTTTAAGAAAATATGGTAGTAAAGGGGCGCCTGGGTGGCTTAGGTCATGATATCGCGGTTCGTGGGTTCGAGCCCCGCGTCGGGCTCTGTGCTGACTGCCGGCTCAGAGCCTGGAGCCTGTTTCAGTCTGTGACTCCCTCTCTCTCTGACCCTCCCCTGCTCACGCTGTCTCTCTCTCTCTCCTAGAAATAAATAAAAAATATTATAAAGAAAAAAAAAAGAAAATATGGTAGTAAATATTCATAACCTGGGCTAAGTAAACATTTTTTGGATACAATACCAAAAGAAATTATAACTTGGACTTCAATAAAATTCCAAAACTTTATGCTTCAAAAAACATGACTTAGAAAGTGAAAATAGAAATACTGGACTCTGAGAAAGAAATCCTTCAATCTTATATTCAATTTGATAATACAGAAAATATTTAAAGAACTCCCCAAAGTCAATAATACCTATAGTAGTAACACAACGAAAAAGGGAAAAAATTTGAATAACCTCCCTCCACCTAAGTATGAAAATAACAAATAGGCACATGAAATTACACTCAATATTTTCAGTCATTAGGGAAATCCATATTAAATTACTTCACATCATTCTAATGGCTATAATAAAGAAGAGAGATTTTAAAAAGCTAAAGACATAGAAGATATGGAAAAACTGGAATCTCATAGCCTATTATTAAAGATGTAAAATGACTAATCCACTCTGGAAAATGGATTATTTTTTTAACTTAAACATAAGTTTTCCATATGGCCTAGCAACTTTTTCTGTAGGTATAAATACAAATAAATTGAAAATATATCCAAAAGATATATACACACTTGTAGAAAAATATTCATTAAAGAATTATTTCTATTATCCAACATGATGTCAGATTTTATAATGAATTAGGGTAGTTTTGCAATAAACCACAAACTGTCATCCAAAGTCTCTGTACCATTTTCTTATTACCATCAGCAATAAGTAAGCATTCTACCAAACAGCAACAAAATACACATTTTTCTTAAGTTCTCCAAGACGTACCATGTTAGGTCACAAACAGGTGCCTTAGCAAACGTAATAGACTGAAATCAAATCAAAGATCTTTTCTGATTACAGTGTAGTGAAACTAGAAATCAGTAGCAAAAGACCTTGGAAAGTTTATAAATATTTGGAAATTACACAACACATTCTTGAATAACCAATGGATCAAAGAAGAAATCAAAAGGGAAATTTAAAAACATCTGGAAACAAATGAAAATGCAAATGTAACATACCAAACATGGGATGAAGCAAAAGCAGTTCTAAGTCTGTAGTGATAAGTGCCTAAACTAAGAAGAAAGAAATATCATAACAAAGGCAAGTTAATTTTATACCTCACGGAACAACAACAACAAAACACAATCTAATCTAACATTAGACAAAGGAAAGGAATAACAAAGATCAGAGTAGAAACAAATAAAATAGAGATCAAAAGAGTAACTGGAAAGATCAACAACTAAGAGCTACTTCTTTGAAAGGATAAATAAAATGGATGCACTTTTAGTTAGACTAAGAAAGAATAAGGAAAGAAGACTGAAATAAATAATATCAGCAATGCAAGAGAACACATGCAAATGAAATCAGGGAAATACAAAAATTTATGAAATGCTACTACGAACAATAATATGCCAACAATTTGGGTAACCTAGAAGAAATGGACAAATCTCTGGAAACATACAACCTACCAAGACTGAATCAGAGAGAAATAGAAAATTTGGACAGACAAATCAGAGGTAAGGACATTGAATCTGGATTCAAAAACCTCCCAGTAAATAAGAACCAAGGACTACATGGTTTACTTGGTGAATTCTATCAAGCATTAAAAAAAATTTTTTTTAAATGTTTATTCAATTTTGAGAGAGAGAGACAGAGTTAGATTGTAAGCATGGGAGGTGCAGAGACAAGGATACACAGAATCTAAAGCAGGCTTCAGGCTCTGAGCTGTCAGCACGGAGCCCAATATGACCTCGAACCCATGAATCTTGAGGTCATGACATAAGCTTAAGTCAGACACTTAGCTAACTGAGCCACCCAGGCATTCCTAATTCTACCAAACATTTAAAGAAGAGAGGTTCCTTGGTGGCTCAGTCAGCTAAGTCCCCAACTCTTGGTTTCAGCTCAGGTCATGATCTCACGGTCTCATGGGTTCAAGCCCTGCATCTGGCTCTGTGCTGACAGAGCGGAGACTGTTTGAGATTCTCTGTCTCCCACTCTCTCTGCCCCTCCTCTACTTACGCTGTCTCTCTCTCTTTCAAAACAAACAAACAAACAAACAAACAAACAAAAAACACTTAAATAAAAAATAAGACCACTCCTTTTCAAACTCTTCCAAAAAATTATACAGAACACTGCCAAACTCATTTTATGTCAGAATTACCATGGTGCCAAAGCCAATAAAATAGAAATACTGAAAAATATAGATCAAGAGTCCTAATGAATACAGATACAAAAATTTTCAACAAAATACTAGCAAACCAAATTTAACAATGCATTAAAAAAATCAAGCACCATGATCATGTGATATTTATCCTTGGGGTACAAGGATGGTTCAAGACATGCAAATCAATAAATGTGATATGCCACATTATTATACTTAAAAACAAACATTCTGTGATCATCTTACTTAGATCATCTACTTGATGAAGTGAAAGCATTTGACAATAATCAATATCTCTTCATGACAACTCTCAACAATATGGGCATAGAAGGAATGAACTCCACATAATAAAAACCCACAGCTAGCATCATAAGCCCACAGCTAACATTGTAGTCAACAGTCAGAGGTGGAAAACTTTCTGCTGAGATTAGGAACAAGACAAAAGTACTGAGTGTCATTCCTCCTATTCCACATAGTAGTGGAAGTCCTAGCCAGAGCAATCAGGTGTAAAAAATAAATAAAAGGCATCCAAATCAGAATGGTAGAAGTAAAATTGTCTCTGTTTGCCCATGATGGATTCTCTTTCCTAAGATGCCTCCAAAATACCTCTGAGAACTAATAAATGTACTCAGTGAAGTTGTAAATTCAAAATAAAAATGCAAAATGCAGTTACATTTCTATACACTAACAATGAACTATCTGAAAGATAACGAAAATCTCACAATGTCATTAAGACAATAAATTCTTAAATTTAACAAAGAAGTGAAAGGTCATACGCTGAAAACTATTAGACTTTGATAAAAGAAATTAAAAGACCCAAATAAATGGAAAGGATCATGGGTCCAAAGAAGTAAGATTGTTAAAATGTCCATATTTTCCCAAGGCTATCTATAGATTCATTTCAATCCCTATCAAAATTTCAATGACATTTTTTATAGAAACACAAATTTTAAAAAGCTAATGGAAATAGAAAAGATCCTAGATAACCTAAGAACAAATAGCAAAATTGGAAGCAACACAATTTTTAATTTCAAATTTTATTACATGGATGAATCTTGAAGGTGTTATGCTATGTGAAATAAGTCAAATAGAGACAAACAAATACTGTACGACATCACTTATATGTCAAATCTAAAGTAGCAATCTCATAGAGAGAATAGAATAGTGGTTGCCAAAGTATGGGGGATGGAGGAAACTGGGACATGTTGGCCAAAGGGTATAAACTTCCAGGCTATAATGAATAAGTTCTGGAGATCTAGGGAGTAGCATGGTGACTGTAATTAACAGTGCCATAGTATATACTTGGAAGTTGTTAGAAGAATACATCTTAAATGTTAAATCACCACACACACACACACACACACACACACACACACACACACACACACGTTATATCAGGGGATGGAGGTGTATAGTAACCTTATTGTGGTAATCATTTAGGTATATATATATGTGTATCAAATAATCACAGTATACACATTAAATTTACATATATTATATTGTAATAATATTTCAATAAATTGGAATGAAATAAATTTTGAATTTCAAAGTAATACAAAAAATAATTTATCTTGTTATCATCTCATTTTACATCTTAAAGATTTAAATGGGTATACCATAGAAAAATGTGTTAGGCCAATTCAGAATAGAAAATAAAACGAGAATTAGCAAAACACTTATTATCACTAGATCTCAAATCAATTTTATGCTAAACGCCATTACATCTTGTTTTATTTATTATAAATAATTTATTTTTAATGTATCATGATACAAACTCTCTAGTCAAATCATATACTGTATGTGAATTCTCTCACTCCATAAGACTTTACTGGTTTCCACAGCTTTTATAGGGACTCTCTCTCCTAGTAAAAATCATCATAAAACTAGCCACTTAAGACTTATGTTGTATTATGTATTGTTTCCTCTGTACAAGTTAATGATTACATTTTATGTGGTATCATTATTTTTTAGAGAAGTATTCATAGTCACCATGTGTGTGTGACTTGGAAAGCAGGGGAAGATTAGCTTTAGAATTACATGATTAATAATTAAGGTCAATGTATAAACGTTTTTTGGTAAAGTTATGTAATTTTATATGTAAATTTTCATTTGAAATGATCAATTCCTGCTATCTCAAAGTATGATGTTAATAAATAGAAAAACATTGAATCCTTTCTTTCAATATTGGGTTGTGTTAATCAAGATTGTCAAAGTCAGTGCAGAAAAAAATTTCATTTTAATAATTGATTCAGTGGAATCAATTGATGACAATTGATGTCAGTGGAAAACTGACATGAAAAAATTATTGGAATACTTTACAAATACAAAATTTAAGCTGTCACCATTGAAGTCTATTCTTTTTTTGTTTGCTTATTTGTTTATAGTGAGCAAGCACAAGCTGCGGAGGGGCAGAAGGAGGGAGACAGAGAGAGAATCCCAGACAGGCATGGGGAGACCAATGTGGGACTTGAACTCATGAACTGTGAGATTATGACCCGAGCTGAAACCAAGAGTAGGTCTTCACTGACTGAGCCATGCAGGTGCCCCACAGTCTAACTCTATTCTTAAACTTTGACATCCCAAAGATGGGACAACCAGTCTTAGTATACTTTCCAAGCAATTAGGCCAATCTGTCTCCTTGGTGAAAGACCCGATCAGCATATAATCAAAATTTGAGAGTCTAATAACATTTACACACAAAAACAAATGATAGAAGAACAGTTTAGTTGTACACCTCAAAAAATAACAGACACATCTAAGAAATATTGTTTTCTTCAAGACAACTAATTTGGCTTTCACAATAAATCAAAATTAATGAAAATAGGTAGGTAGAGGGGAATTTATCTGGAATAAAAGAAACTTAAGAAACACAACTGAGGGGCACCTGGGTGGCTCAGTCATTAAGCATCTGACTCTTTGTTTTGGTTCAGGTCATGATTTCAGAGTTCGTGAGTTTGAGCTGTGTATTAGGTTCCGCAATGATGGGGCAGAGCCTGATTGGGATCCTTTATCTCCCACTCTCTCTGCCCCTCTCACACTCGCTCTCTATGACTCTCTCTCAAGAAAAGAAACAAAAAAACAAAAAACAAACAAACAAAAAAAACCCACAATCAAGTGCAATGTAGTGTGAACCTGACATGGATCCTCATTTACATAAACATGGGGAGAAATTTTTTATGACATTAGAAACATTGATTATTGATTATTAACTAATACAAAGAAAACATTTAAGTTTGATTAATATGATAATGGTTTAATGGTGCCTTTTTTTAAAGAGTTTCAGGGGTAAAATATGTGGTTTGCTTTAGATGCTTTAGCAGAGAAAGAGGAGGGAAAAACAATCACATCAATCACATGTGGCAAAATCTTGACAATTTGGGTATTAAACATTTCATTATAGCTATTTCATACCTACAATATATTTAAAATATGTTTAAATATGATGAATTCACTGACACAAATTACCTGGAGGAACAGACAACACATTTTAACTTAGATAAGATCTGGACATATTTAGTCTGTCTCTACAATTAACTGTTATACTCAATTAACAGGACAGCTCTGGAAAACAGTATGGAGATTCCTCAAAAAAAAAATTAAAATAGAACTACCCTACAACTCAGCAATTGCACTAGCTATTTATCCAAAGGATACAAAAATGCTGATTCGAAGGGGCACATGCACCCGATGTTTACAGCAGCACTATCAACAATAGCCAAATTACTGTATGAGCCCAAATGTCCATCTACTGATGAATGGATAAAGAAAATATGGTGTATATATATACACCATGGAATATTACTTCGTCATCAAAAAAATGAAATCTTTTCATTTGCAACAATGTGGATAGAACTAGAGGGTATTATGCTAAGAGATATAAGTCAGCCAGAAAAAAACAAGTATCATATGATTTCACTTATATGTGGAATTCAAGAAACATAGCAGATGAACATAGGGGAAGGGAAGAAAATATAAGATAAAAACAGAGAGGGAAGCAAACCATAAAAGATTCTTAAATAAAAAGAAAAAACTGAGGGTTCCTGGAGAGGAGATGGGAAGGCTAATAATGGGTGATCGGCATTAAGGAGGGCACTTGTTGGGATTAGCACTGGATGTTATATGTAAGTGATGAGTCACTAAATTCTACTCCTGAAACCATTATCACACTATATGTTAACTAACTTGGATTTGATAAATAAATAAACACATACATCCAAAAAATATATAGGTTTTTAACTTGCTGGAAATTAAAAATTTTTAACGTTTTTTATTTTTGAGACAGAGAGAGACAGAACGAGAACAAGGGAGGGGCAGAGAGAGAAGGAGACACAGAATCTGAAACAGGCTCCAGGCTTTGAGCTGACAGCACAGAACCTGATGTGGGGCTCAAAACCAGGATCCGTGAGATCATGACCTCAGCCGAAGTTGGACACTTAACCGACTGAGCCACCCAGGCGCCCCATAAATAAACTCACTGGAAATTAAGATATGGCTTAATTTGGGTAGATTAATGTGACTGAAATTATTTTGAAAAATATTCTCTATAATCTTAAATGAATAAAGTTTCTTTGAATTTAAAAAAAGGATGTAATATTTTATTTGTTACATTTTTGAATACAATTTTAAATTACTTGAAATTTATTAGTTGAATATTAGTATAGACTAAACAAATAAATGTTTTTTATTTCTTTAAATTATTTGAGTTTTTAAGAATGGCAGCATCTTATGCATTCTAGAATTCATAAAATCTTAAAAACAGGAAACCAAAGGCATAACTTGGAAGAAAGGAAACATGAAGGAAATTAGGAGGCCATAACTCATCTTTTATAAAAACCTATTTTACTATAAAATAGTTGTATTTGTTGGAATAGACTTTCATTTTTCATGGGCAAATTTTGAGATGCATTAGTAAGTATATAAAAATGTAAAGGTCATATGGCATTAGGGCGGTATAACATCATGCATTTGATTCTCATTAACTTCAAAAGTAACTGCACATATTACATTATTATGAAATTATTTTCTAAAGCAACACTACTCTCTTGGGTCAATTCAATCAATTATGTAAAACCTAACTGCTCAAACCTACAAACTGAAACTCAAACTTTCCCACTTTTTACTGTTTCCACTATATTCATCTCTCAGCAACCAAATCATTGAGTAAATTATGTTTTGTTTTGATTTAATATCTATGACCAAGGTAAAGACAGAGATTAAAGAATTGCTGGCATGGTGTTAGTGAATAAACCAGAGGGAATGAAATCTGCTGCAAGGTTGGATGAATTGGCTTTTATGAGCATAAAAACCTCTGTAATGACAGGAGGAAAAATAGAGTTATTTAGTACAGACATCAATAGATAGTGTTGAGAGTCTCTGTGTTTTGATTTTTCCCAGCTAAATTTGGCCTATGTGAGCAGATAAATATCTATATATAGTTACGTATATTTATATATTATATTTGTATAAAGTACATATGTGTATAAATATATATTTTTAGATATTACTTATATATTACAATATATCCATGTATAAATATACAAACTTTTGGATAGATAGATAGATCTATCCAATATCCAGATCAAGATATAATCCGTTTTCATCATCTCAGTAGGCTTCCTCGTTCTCCTTACCATTGCCTTCAAGGTAATCATAATTTAAATACTTCTAACAGTAGATGTTTTCTACCTAATTGGACTCCACACAGATGGAATTAAACAGTATGTAGTCTTTTTTCTGACTTCTTTTACTCCTCATGTGTCTGTGAGATTCCTGTTACTATGTGGTTAATTCTTTCTGTTATTATTTTACTTAGTGGTTGTTGCACAGAATTCCATTGTGCATATGTTCTATTTTATTTATCCATTCTACTACTGAGACAAATTTGTGTTATTTCTAGTTTCAAACAACTTGAAGCAAAGCTCTCCACTTAGCCCTTGTTTCAACAATAGAATGTTGGTTTTGTCCTATAGGATATAGCTACAATTCGGATACAATTTTGCGTTTTAAAAAATGGTCACTTCATTTTCCCTTAATTAGGAAAATGTTTTACAGTGTCTGATGACTATTGCCCTATATAATTAGTTGTTTCTTTTTTTTCTCTTTTTAAAAGTTTTTCAGTTATTATTTGCTACATTAAGAAAACATTAAAAAAAGAAAAAAATCTTGGGACTAAGTGACTTAAAATATCAGCATTTACCTTGCTCATGAATCTGTATCTCAGTACCACTGGTAAGGATAGCTTTTCTCTCTTTTAGCAGATTATAACTTCCAAAGTAAGAAAGAAGAGAATAATCTGAAGGTGCTATATTATATTTCTGGTATTTGAACTGAGAGACTCAAAAAGCTGCTCGCTGGATCACTCTGAATCTTTAAGTTTCATCATGTCTACATGGTCTTACACATGATTTTTTTTTTTCAGTTTAATAGTGTCATGGATGTTCAACTTCTTACCTGTCAGCTCTGGGCTCTCATGGTCCATATGCACAGGGAGATAAGCCAGATAGACTAGGAAGTTATTCAGGGTCACTTCAGTCCGACTGTCTTCATTAGAAGCCAGTTACTAAGTCCAGCTAATATTCAAGGGCATGTGTCTCTATGGAGGAGTGGTGACACACCATCGATAGGAGACTCAAGAGGTATATTGCTGTGGCCATCTTTGTAGAGTACAATCATGACATTTTTGGCTTTCTTTGCAGATCCATTTATTTTATTCTCTGCTCCAAGTAGGTCCTTTACTCTTCCTAATCATAAGACCCTTTCTTTATCTAAATTTGCTAATAACAGCAAAATGAAATAATTATGGGACCTGTGAGTACAAAAGTGAGATAGGCCAGATCTTGGGGAGAAAAGAATAAAACTGAAATTTAAAAAAATTCATATTAAGGATTCAATGGTTAAAAATGATTCCTGGGTGGTGTTGTAAGCCATAGGGCAATTGAAGAATAAAATAATAGACTCTCAAAACATAAATGTCCTGAGACTTGGTATTGTCTTATTAGGTTATGATAATTTGGGGAAGGCTTATAATGAAATATTAAAAACAAATACCCAGGTTTAAGAAAGAATAATGCAAATATAAGTATTTTTTCATTTCTCTTAAACATAATAATCATGAATCTCTGAATTTGCAGAAATACAAAGAAACAGAATTAACAGTACATTAAACCTTTACCAATACATTCAACCTTCTGTGACATAAATTCAGAACACCCTAGAACATCTCTAATGCCATTTAAAATTAGGACAAAATAAAATAATTTTTATAAAAAATTTTACTTAAATGATCGATATTTTTACAGTGTTGTTAATACTCTATTCTTACATGGAAAACAATATTTTAGTTATTAATACTGACAATGGAAAAATCCTAAAACCATAAAATTTGACAAATCATAAAAAAATGTGAGAGCCAATACACTAAACAAATGAAATTTCCAAAAAGATGTGGGATATTTTATAAAAACTGTGATAATATAATGCATGACACAAAGCATGCTTAATGTAGACTATAGAACTACTAAATGCCTAATAATTTGAAAATATGATGTGAAAATAGGGTGAAAAGCATTTTACTTTATAAACTTTTAACACTTGGTGAAAATGTTATGCTTTATGGCATGAAAAAATATAATATTTTTACCATTAAAATGGTAAAAAAATATAAAATTTTTACCATATAAAAATAATATTATATACCATTTCAATAAATCATTCCTATGATTTAGTTGCTTGTAAAAATAATGGATATGTATGCATAACAATTACATATGATATTTGATCATTATTAAAATCTTAATATTGTTGCCCTAAGTTCAGCAGAGTGTAGATGTTCTGATTCAGTCACCTGAATCCAGAGTGCACCTGGGCACAGGGTTTGAATCCCTTCTCATTTTCGTCTGCATACGTGTCCTTGGTGATATCATTCTGTCTCATGGCTTCATTGATCATCTCATAAGTTGATAATTTGCAGCTTGTTCCAGACTCCCACCCTGAATTCCAGCTCCCTAGACCTATCTGCAGTAGAAACCACCGCTTATACAGCCAACAGATGTCTCATATGGGCTAAATGGGTGATGGGCATTATGGAGGGCACTTGTTAGGATGAGCACTGGGTGTTATATGTAAGTGATGAATCACTAAATTCTACTCCTGAAATTTAAAAAAATTTAAAATTAAGTGGGAAACCTTTTAAAAAATAGAAAAAAGAAATATGTAAACAATAATTTGTTCTTAAAGAAAAAAATGTCCAACTGAGCTCTTGATCCAAATTCTTGTACCTGAGCCTCCACTACTGAACACACATACACACACACACACACACACACACACACACACACACAATCTTCCCCTTTATAAAAAACAAAACCAAACAAAACCAACAAGAAAACACACTAGACCCAAGATAGCATCATTTAGGCCAAATCTCCAAAACGGATCTTAATACTTTATCTAACTGCAGTTTCAACTTCCTCCAGAAATGTGGTGTGTTCACTGGTCAGTTGGAAATTTCTGATTAGTGCCAAAGAAGTAATCTGCCACATGGCCCTCACTGTCCCCCAAAGAACGTGAGCTAATCTATCTGATAAGACCCCTGATCTTCCCTCTAAGGAAAATCCACCTTGCCAGGAATAATCCTTTGCTTTTGCTAATAACTTTCTCATCCCAGGATCCTTCCTACAAAAGTCTTCCATTTGGTACTGCTCCTCAGAGAGCCCCTCTACTTGTTGGATGGGATTCTGCATGATTCCTGAATGACTTAATAAAACCAGTTAGATCTTCAAATTTACTTCATTGAATTTTGTTTTTTAATACCCTCTTCCTTTCTTCTCACTTTTAATTCAGGGTGTCTGTTATTTAGATTATTTTAATTATTTCCTAATTAATCTCTTCCATTTGTCATCTTCCTCCATTTTCATAACAACCATGATGGATCTGTTAAAATCCAAGCCAACTTCATTATAATAGTGCTTATTACCAAAATATCATCTCACTGAGAATCCACTAACTGGCCAAGGTCATAGAGGTGTGCTCTCAGGCCCTGCAAAGTCCGTCTCCCTATTCATTCCCCACAAATCTTATATAGTGTTACTCTCACCTGTGTTCTCTATGTGGCCACTCAAGCGCACCTGATATGCTCCTACCTGAAACCCTGGGTACTTTGGGATTTTTCCGTCTGAGAGTAGTCTTCTCTACCCACAGTGTTTACAATGGAATACCCTCAGTTCTCCATACTCCACTTTCTTGCATAATTTTTCTTTTGAGACTTATCATACCTGATGTATTCTGTATTCTTTACTTAGTTTCACTAAAATTCTCTTTCTTACTAGACCAAAAACTCAAAAAGGGTACAAAAATTGACCCTTTAAAAACATTTTTTAAAATGTTTTATTTATTTCTGAGAGAGTGAGAGAGAGACATGGCATGAGCAGGGGAGGGTCACAGAGAGAGGGAGACACAGAATCCGAAGCAGACTCCAGGCTCTGAGCTGTCAGCACAGAGCCAGATGCAGGGCTCAAACCTACAAACCGTGAGATCATGACCTGAGCCGAAGTCAGAAACTCAACAGACTGAGCCACCCAGGTGCCCCAGAAATTGACCCTTTTGTTTCATTCTATCTCCATGCCTACAATAATGCCTTACACACATGTTTAGGGCTGAATATTATTTGCTAAATCAGTGAATGAACATTAGTTGCCTTGATAGATAGAAAAATGCACCCAGAAAGATGTTCATGTTCTCATCCCCACACCTGTACCTGTGCTATTTTTGCCTAACAAAAGGACTTTGCAGATTTGATTGTTGGTGGGTACCTTGGGGAGATCCTGGGGCCCAGAAGCTCTGTCCAGCAAATCTCTGAGATGCTGCTGGAGGCTCTTAGTCTTATCACAAGAAAGAATTCAAGGACAAACCAGACACAATGGTGGGGAGGGGTGAGTAGGAAAGTTTGTTAAAATGAGAGTACATTCTCAAGCTGTGAGAGTGGGCAAGTTCAATGGAGAGTTGCACTCAGGATTTGGGTCTCTATCTTTCACTGACAGTTGTTAACTAAGGGGTGGAATATTTATACCCAGATAATGGTAACAGGAAGCTGTGAAATAATAGACCATTACCTGTATTAAAATATTGCTTAACCTTATGTTCACTACAAAGTGGATACTCAATAAATGTTCATTAGTAATGTATTTTTTAAGGATAGTCACAACACAAATGAAATAAAATTGTGAAGAAAGTAGTTTCTGATGATCTGTTTAGATTTGAGAAAGATGGTCTTCTCTGTTCTGATTAATTAATTAATCAATTTTCATATTGGTACAAAAATAATTACTAGATTTGAAGCCCTTGTAATTGATCTAAAGAGCAAACAGCTTAAACATTGTGTGTGTGTTGGGGAAGAGAGATGCATGTGTGTGAAACAAGAAAGGAGAAATATATTTACCCAACAAGGAAAGATAGATCAGTCTTCCATTTTTGACATTGTTTTGTTATAGATATGGAAAAATAAATTTTAGCAGTTTTCTTAAATTTGTTAAAGAACTTTTATATAGAAGTCAATTAAGGAATTCATTGACCCATACCTCCTTTTTATGGAAAATTGGTAATGTAATAAAAATGTAATCTGGTGCCAGATTTCCTGAGCTATTGACTTAAGATGTGTATGCAGCAATGTTTTCATCAGCTTCATAGAGATGTTATGAGATGTAAGACTCATGCTCATTACAATGGTTAGCACCAATAACCATTTGCTATTCTCATTCCTACTGATGATACTGCCACATACCATATGCAAAGCACTGAGTATAGTTCATAAAGACATTTTATTATAAGTGGACTGATTCTACAGTCCTAACTCACATTCATATACACACTTCACTCCCGTTTTTCAAAATATGGATTCAGAGAGATTTATCTGTGGGTACATTTTCCTAGTTGGCGACCAGATGCCACACACACACACACACAAAAACCTCTTTAGAGATTTAGAACAAATATTTCTGAACAACATTCAATAAAAAGCAGCAGTAAAATTATATTAATGAGATAAAATGGATTACTAAATGTAATATGTAGAGATGTTGTGGAAGCAACAGTCAATGTGGCTGTAGAAAACTTCATCGTGAAGGGAAGGTGTGTGCCTACATGGAAGGAGAGAAGGGTCTTTGAAGAATGAGTACTCACTGAACATCAGTGGAGATTGGGGGAAGCTTCTGGGTGACAGGAATGACTTAAAGTTCTTAGCTGTACATCATGAGGCTAGAGGGTGATGTGTTTTAGGACCTGATCTGAGCATTTTTAATTTGTCCTGACCAAAATAGGTAAAAACTTAATGTTTCTAACAGGAAGTGCCATACAGTAAAGCCTTTACTGAAGCTCTGTTGGGAAGAAGCATGTAATGTCTATAGCAGAGTGTTCAAAATGGAGAGAAATGAATGAATAATAATGTTGATAGTAGAATAATCAACGAAGGTGACAAAGCTGGCTTCTTGGGTGTTTTCCAAAAACATTGTGTATGGACAGATATCCAAAAGTAAGAATTAGTAAAGGCTTATGGTGAACCCATTTTGGCCTTTAAGTTTTTAAACTGTACACTTGATATATGCATTGCATCTTTGCTCTCTTCATAGAATGTACGGACAATAAATTCATCTGAGTTGATTAAGTGATTGTAATTATAAACAAGACAATATATAGATCATACCTAGTTTTGAGATTTCAGGCAGCTGATACTATTGGTTTATTTCTCCATTTGGCTTTATTTGGCTTATGCTTATATATTTCTACTAAAAAATTAAAAATATGGAAGTGTTTTGCATAAAGTATAATACTTGCTTCTTGACATGTGCAATAAACTGATGATGACTTTCATGTTGATTTCCCCCATAGACAAGCATAAGTCTTTCTTCAAGTAGACATCAAGGAAAATAAAATCAGTTTTCATTTGTATAATAACTGTATGCCATATCTCCCTCCAGTACTAACACAGTAAATAGTACTCTACCTTTTTTTTTTTAAAATATGTATGCCTTCTTCTTTCCTCATCTCCTACAACACAGAATATGAATTATTTCTGGTCAGAGTGGCATTTTTTTTTGTCCTATCTTGATAAAACAGCCCATGGTTTAAGAGTCAGATATTTGGCTCATCTAACTCAAAGAAAATATCATGTTGTACCATTTCATACCTTTTTCTTGGATTTGTGGTTCACAAAGTATAGTAGTGATATACTTTATAAGAAATATAATTTGTCTATATAGTATTAGACATTTCAGATATCATATTTTGAGAAAGATATCTTTAACCTGTCATTAACATATATTTTAGCTTCATTCTGCTTCATTTTTTAGTTTTTTCAGTAGCAAATTTATGTTAATAAGTTTTAAGAATGCTTCATGATGACAGTCTAATATATATGTATATGCAATAAATGATACAAAGTATCCACTGTCATTATTGAATAATTATAAAGTTACATAAGTTTTCAAATTAAAAGGGAATTACTCAAATATATTTTAGGAATATAGCTTTTGAACAGATGTAAAATAGAACTTAATAATGACATCCTATCCAAGATAAATCATTCATATATTTAATTGTGTAACCTATTCATGGTAGATGATCACCAAAATATTGGGAAACAAACCACACACTTCTAAGCTACCCCATGGTTCAAAAACATACCACAAAGGGACATCAGAAAAGATTTTGAACTGAGTAAAATTGAATAAAAAAACCTAAACATGTAAAGATTATGGATGCACCTAAATCAGGGCTCAGTTGAAAACAGCTTATATCAATAACCTATGTTAAAAACAAAACAAAAGAAAGAAACTAACTAACATAAACCAAGCTGAAGAAAGGAGATACTAAGGATGAAAACATAAATCAATGAAATTGAAGCCAGAAAAAATAGACAAGATCAATGATATTAGAAGTTGGTAATTTAAAAAGATTAAGAAAAATGACAAATGTTAGCCAAATGAATAAAACTTTAGTCAAATGAATAAAGATAAAAGATGGATATAGATTAATTGAGACAGATTGAAGACAAATTAATTAATCCATTTACTTTTCCAAAAATACATCCAGCTAATTCTACAGGGCATAGATGTGTCTTTTCTACAATTTTTGTTTGTACAACTGTCTAGCCATGTGCATGGGGGGAAAATAACTTAAAATCTTATCTCATACTATCTGACAATTAACTCAAAATGAGACTTTAGACATAAATGTAAGAAAAAAGTCTACTTTAACTTCCAAGAGAAAACAGAGAGAAAGTCTGTGTAACCTTTGTTTTGTTTTGTTTTGTTTTTTATTTTTAAAATTTTTTTAATGTTTTATTTATTTCTAGGAGAGAGAGAGAGACAGTGTGAGCAGGGAAGGGTCAGAGAGAGGGAGTCACAGACTGAAAGAGGCTCCAGGCTCTGAGCTGGCAGTCAGCACAGAGCCCGACGCGGGGCTCGAACCCACGAACCGCGAGATCATGACCTAAGCGAAAGTCGGATGCTTAACCGACTAAGCCACCCAGGCGCCCCTGTAACCTTTGTTTTGGCAAATAGTTTTAGAGGAAGGCAGGAGGGTGACTCATAGAAGAAAAAAATTAGGGCTCATAAAAATGAAAACCTGTTTGTCTCTAAATATTCAAGGATTAAAAAAATCCAAATTCAACCCAAATAGTTCTAGTCAATATACAATACATGACGGGGCGCCTGGGTGGCTCAGCCGGTTGAGCGTCCCACTTCAGCTCAGGTCATGATCTCACGGTTCGCGGGTTCGAGCCCCACGTTGGGCTCTGTGCTGACCGCTAGCTCAGAGCCTGGAGCCTGTTTCGGATTCTGTGTCTCCCTCTCTCTCTGACTCTCCCCTGCTCACACTGCCTCTCTCTTTGTCTCTCAAAAATAAATAAAACATTAAAAATATAAAAAATATATATATATATACAATACATGACATCATATACCTCATTTTACCAAACAACCATAACAGAATAAAACAACTATATAAGGATAGTATGAAAAAACGAACTTAAAGGGAAAAGTAATTTATGAACCTACATAGCAATCCAAGGCTTTACTGTACTACAAGATAAATAAAGGCAAATGGTTATTATCTCCCCAAGGCAGTCATGAGCACAAAATTATAAAATATGAAATAGTGTTTTGACTCCCTATGGTTATGCTAGCTTAATCAGGTAAATTTTGTTTATATATTTATTTAGTTAGGAATATAGGCAGCCTTTTTGCTTTAAAATTACTTTCAAATGTACAAAACTGTTCCATAAATACTTCAGAGTGTTTTGGTAAATCAAATTCTACATCCAGTTTCTACTACTGTTAAATCTTTTTTTTTTTAATTTTTTAATGTTTTATTTATTTCTAGGAGAGAGAGAGAGAGAGAGACAGCGTGAGCAGGGGAGGGTCAGAGAGAGAGGGAGTCACAGACTGAAACAGGCTCCAGGCTCTGAGATGGCAGTCAGCACAGAGCCTGACGCGGGGCTCGAACCCACGAACCGCGATATCATGACCTAAGCGAAAGTCGGGCGCTTAACCGACTAAGCCACCCAGGCGCCCCTCTACTACTGTTAAATCTTACATTGCTATCATACCTTTGTCATAACAAGTGAGAAAATATTTACACATCATTATTAACTAATGTCCATTCTTGTTATAAATTTCTTTCACTTGTATCCAGTGTTCTTTGTTTTCTTGTTCCAGATTTCCATCCAGGATATCATATTGTTTTTAGCTGCCATGTCTCCTTAAGCTCCTCTTGGCTGGGACTTTCTTAGACTTTTCTTATTACAATGGTCTTGACATTTTTCAAAACATTTTTAAAGATGTTTTATAAAAGGACCCTTAATTTATAGATCTCTTTTTGATGGTGAAAGGGTGGTTATAGGTTTTGGAGGGGAAGGTAACACAGGTAAAGTAACAATTTTTTACTCATCATATCAAGGGTTCATGTTATCAATATGACCTATCCATGAGATGTTAGCAATCATCTTGTGGCAAACTTAGTTTTTTGGGGTTCCTTGATGTAATGTCATCCACTGCCCCCATTTCCATACTGATTTGGAAAGAAGTCACTATCCATAGCCCCATTTAAGGGCTGGGAGTTGAGGGCAGAGTGTTGACATAAAGTATTTGGAATGGTTCTGCTTGGGAAAATGGTCTCTTCTTCCCTGTTTACTTAACCTTTCAATCATCTATTCATATCAGCATGGGCTGATATTTACTTTACAATATGTTGAAAATGTACAATATGTTCAGATTTGACCTTTGAGAGGACTTTCAGTTAGTTCCTGTATCCCTCTGACATTCTACCATGTTGTTTTTTAGGAACTTCTTCATGTTCCAGCATTACAAAGAAACTCCAAGCTTATATTGTATATTTAAAGCAAAAGGTCAAACATTATTGATTAACAGATAACCTGGTTGTATTCACAGGAAATTCCAAGGGCTCCTTAAAATACACACACTTAAAGTAAAATGTATAGTCAGCAGGAGAGCACTATGTAAATTTACAAAGTGAATTATATTTCTATACTAAAACCAGTTTGAAAATAAATTACATGCAATCATATGCACAATATGAAAACATCGTAGATATTAACCAAATATATACAATACCTCTCTCTTGGGAACAATAAGCATTACTGAAATATCTTTAAAAAGAACTGGATAAATGAAGATATATATCATGTTCGTGGATATAAAGACTCAATATTTCTAAAATAACCGTTGTTCCCAAACTGATGTACAGATTCAATCAAAATTCTAACCACAATTATATCAGGCTGTGTGTGTGTGTGTTGTGGGGGTGGGGAAAGATGATAGGCTGATCTTAAAATTTGTATGGAATTTCAAAGTATCTACAATATCCACAACAACCTTTGTAAAGTACAGTGTTGGCATAGTAACACTACCTGTTTTCAAACTTGTTACAGTGCTTCAGTAATCAAGACACTATAGAACTGGTGTAATGTTCAACAGCTAGATCAATGAACAGCATGATGACTCTGGATATAGAATAATATTTATATGGTCATTCAATTTTCAATGACAAAATGGGAGAAATAAAAGTCTTTTAAAGAGATGATATTGAAATACATGTATACCTGTACAGAATAAAATGAACCTTAACTTCTACCTTACAACATACCAAAAGGAATTCAGATAGGGTGTGAACTTGAGCAAGAAACAAAAGTTTTTCAAAAAGCATACAAAACTGTCTTCATGATTGAAGCACATAACAATTTCATGGACTATAGAATAGAAAAAATATTAAAAATTGATAAATAAGTTTCATCAAAAATAAAAATTTCTCACTAAACGAAGTCAACTGGTAAGATAATGAAAGAGAATGGCTATGATTTACAAATATTAACAAAAATGTGGAACCATCAGAACTTTCAAATATTATTAGTAGGGAAGTGAAAATGGTATAAGTATTATAGGAACATTTCTGGCTATTTCTTTTAAAAACTATAATCCAGTGATTCCTTTCATGTGATGATTTATAGCAATTGAGGTAAAGAAGTTTAAAAAATGTATAGTTATGTAGACTTTTAACTATTGAGAATGAACTCATGATGAGATAAGAGATGGATGGGAGGATGGGTGAATGGATGATGGGGATTAAGAAGTGCACCTGGTGAGCACCTGGTGATGTATGAAATAGTTGAATCACTATAATGTATGCCTGAAACTAACATAATGCTGTATGTTAACCATACAGGAATAAAAATAAAAGAAAATACATAATTATGATGTGAGAATAAAACATAGAAAATAAATTAGTATTATAAAGTATTATAAAGGAGAAATGTGATTTGCAGTTTCCTATTCCCTATGAGAGAAAGAAGAAAACACACACACTGTCTGTGGACAGTGCCTTTGCTCTGTAAACACAGAATGGTTCCATAAAATATTAACTGATAAAATTGCCTAAAATAGTTGAAAGTAGAAATGTGCTGATAATTAATATATTTTGCTTATTGTTCTATGGCTAACTTTTATGATCCCAAATGATAAAGAAATCTCAGGGGGTTTCTGTCAGTGATCTATGATACAACCTGTAACATTTCTCCTGCCAGGGAACTAAAACCTAACAAATGGGGAAGTTCATTTGGGACTGCGTTTCTTTTTGGAAATCATAGCTTTTAGTTTTCATTCTCATTGCAGGTAGACCATTCACTTCACCTTAGGTTGAAGTGGATCTTTCTGCTGTTTACTGGGTGCAGGTGTAACATTTTGCTCTTCTTAATCTTTTTTCCTCTTCTCATAAAAGAATTAACAAAGAACATAATAAAACCAAAGAAGGTATCAACCAATATGATAGTAGGTTAATCTTCTGCTGTTCCTTCTGTGCCCTTTCGGTCTCTTTTCTTATTGGGGGTGAGCCACTGTCTACACTGCCTCCTCTGCCTTTCATCCAGCAGTCGGGAGGGTTCCTCTCATCAGTGCAACAGCATTGATGTCTATTGTAACAGACTCCATTCATACTGCAGGTCTCAGGTGAGCAATCAGTTTTCAAATATGTCAAAGGGATACATTTCCTTTGGACACAGATATATTTTTTACCACACTCTGTGCCATCTTTTATTTCACCCAGATCAGGTAAGGCATTCCAAAATGGAAGTCAGTGCCCTAGCAGATGCTATCATTGACTTGAAGACAATGCAGAGTAGAATGGTTTCCCAGAGTGGGAATTTCTGCCACATCCTTACATGAACCCTCCCACACAGGGTATTTGAGGTATTACATTTTACAAATTGATTGTTCTTGAGGCCACAGTTGCCTCACCTCGGATTTTCACTGTACTGTAGAAGATCTGACTCGCACTCTTGGCATTTAGGCCAAAAAGTTTGCTACACAGTTCATCACGAATATGGCATCTCTTTTCATAGCAGTAGTCACCACCTGTGTATTCGACTCTGTCTTGCATATACACGTCTTCTGGACACTGACAGGATGTCCCATTGCACGACTCAGGAAGGTCACATTCATTTTCCTGTTCTCTACACACGTCGCCTGATGGCATGATCTTGAAGTCTTTGCAACAGAGCCCTAAAGCCCAAGTAGCACCAGGGCTCAGAGTACAGTCTAACTGACAACATGGATCTTTCATACAGAGATTTAAGGAGCCACAGTTGCAGTCTTCTCCATCTTCAACCACACTGTTCCTACACCGTGTATCTCGGAAGATTCTCTACAGTGTTCGTGGATGGAAGATTGCTGGAGGCCGGCTCTGTTCCAGGTCCAGGGCTCCCTGAAGGATGGACGGTGTCTGCGAGGGAGAGATGAGAGAGCCATGAGAATCTTTCTGGTCACCAGGCAGGCATTTCTGCTCTGACTGGGGCTCAACTTTATTTTATAATTAAGTGTTTGGGGGATGGCACAGAAGTGGCATTTGCCTTAGACAATGATTTCTCATGACAGACTTCTTTGATATATAAGAATTTCCCAAAACATAGATTTGTAGAAGACTCATGCATGACGTTTACAATAGTGATTGAGGTAGGTGACTTAGATGCTTATCCTTTGGGAAAGAAGGTATTTTTAGCGTACAAGACAATGTCTTTAGCATAAAAAAGGTGAGGTTAGTTCTTTGTGAGCAGGGGTCAATAGCTTGTTTGTTTAAGGAGAAGTATTAAGAAAAACAGGTCTTTCAG
Organism: Proteles cristata cristata; assembly: GCA_017311185.1. NCBI lineage: Eukaryota > Metazoa > Chordata > Mammalia > Carnivora > Hyaenidae > Proteles > Proteles cristata. Next base: position 418,931 of record JAESUZ010005249.1, on the reverse strand, counting down.
GAAACTCAATGTTTACTCCCATAATCACAAAAAAGAAGTTCCTACAATAGGTTCCTTCACAGGGTGCAATCAGCATATTCAAGGCCAGAATAAATCACTAGAATACTGATCGGAGTATCAAGATGCCTTGGGGGTCAGTGCTCCAAGCAGAAACAATTGGGTGGGGGTGGATATCTGTCCTTAACTCTAAATTAGGTTCTTTGTCTCAGGGCCAAGCTCAATTGTAACTCTTGTGTTCTTAACCCTCTTTATTATCTAAGTCTTGGATCTACAAGGCCCATAGGAAGAGCCTTTTGACAATCATTCACAATACTTTCATCTAAAATCTCTTTTGAAAAGGCAAGAATATGCTCTTCCTTATGAGGAAAATGTGTGGGGAATATCAGTCTGATCTGGAATATTGTGAGGCCCGGTCAATACCAGCAGGCTCATTTCCAACATGAGCCAGTAGTAGCACAAGGAGATACCAGTTTTTGTTTCTCATGCCAGGAACTGTGAAAACGCTGCCATTTCCTCACTGTGACTGTCATCCAGTGAGGCCGGTGAGGCTCCCAGCAGAAGGTACATCCTGATCCCACAGAGATGTGCCAATATTCAGCATAACTGCAGTTGCTGAATTTAGTTGCCCGAGACTGTGTTGCATACATGATACACACATTGTCTGCACATTTACATGTTTTCTCATCATGCCCCATACCCAGGGAATGGCCGAGCTCATGTGACACAATAAATGCAAAAACACCCAAATCATCACTTGTGAAAGTATCCACTGCACAATTAGTGTTGTAGTTACATACTGATCCAACATAAGATGTGCCAAGAGCACCATATTGTTCTTTTACAAAAACATGCGCAGCATCATGGGGGACATAGACATGAAAGCCTGTTTTCTTCCAGGCACAAAATAAATCCACTAGCGCATCCATGTTCTTTATTTCAACAGGGTTTCCTTCATTCCAGACCTCCACTCCAACTAAACTCACATCAATGTTTAGTGGTTGATAGAAGGTATTTACATTATTCATGGTAGTAATTACTTCCAACTCCACAGTTGTGACACTATATCCACAATAAGCATATTAATTGTAGTCTACCATCACTGTCATTTCAACAAATCCCTTGTGGGTCCCCAGACCTTCATACCCACCTTGCAGCAAAGTGGGATTATTGCTCTCTTATGGTTTCAGTTGCTGTGCTATTTTTTTCCTCTGTTAATCCACATTTTATGGGTAGAAATTTTTCCTCCTCACTGTACATCTTATATACCAGGCATTCAAATGTGGTAGAAAGCTTTTTGGGTAAGATTTCATAAACAATGTGATTTGTCTGCAATATTCCTTGAAAGCCCCCAAAACAGGCACTCAGAGACACCAAGAAATCTGGATCCCCCTCCACATAACCATGATAATAGCCGTCTTTCTGGATAAATGGCTTGTCTTCAAGGAGAGCACCCTGGTCTGCATAAGTAAGCACTAGGACGTTTTTGGAGACCAAAAGCTTCTTGACCTTTATATGGAAAACATGTCGCTGGCCTCCAAAATTAGGGCCAGCCTGGGGGCTTCTTGACTTTGGTGGGGTCTGTTACCTTCAAAGGAATCACCACTTCTGGGGGACCATGGCTATAGGAGTGCCCAACATGGGACCATCCAGAAGGGAGCAGAAACACTCTCAGCCAGAAAATGGGGACAGTGATCCTCACATGTACCATGACCTCATCCATAGCTATTATGGAGGTACCATATTCAGCCATAGGTGAGACCAAAACAGAGCAGATCAGGAAGCATCACTATTCTGTCTCCTCCCTGGGAGCTGGAGGTATGCTGATAGATGAAGTGCTGATATTTAAAGATCTGCCTTCTCACAGTCACACCATCAGAGCAGCAGCACTAAAAGAAAAAGAAGAGCAGAGACAAGAGTGGGATATATGAGCAAGACAAGGTGAAGGGCATGGGTTACAGTCAGTCAGTGTTTGCCTCATGACTCAGTATATTGCATCGGATTTTCTCTTAAATAATGGTAAGGCAGAATGATACTGTGTGTACAAAACAATGGTGATTGGCCATAGGTGGACCCTTAAAGAACCTAGATGAAGGACACATATGGACTTATTATAGTGTTCTGTAAATATATGAATATGTATCAACATTTCCACAATAAATATATTTTAAAAACAGGTATTAATGGAAATGTGAACACCTATTATATTTAAATGTAGCAGTTTCAATTTATACATATGGAGTGGGTATGGATATCATGATATAGGTCTGTCTTCCACTTTCAAATGGTAAATTATTTAGTCACAGTACTCAGGAGAAATTTAAAAATTACTCATGTATATTATTATTTTTTCTAATGGTCTGTAATATATACTTCCATGAAAGAAATTATTAATTATCCTAGCTCCTTCCTGCATTCCTCTTTTCATATAAGCCTGTGAAACTGCAAGGGTCAAGGCATCAGCACTGGCATCAAAGCCTGAATTTATAAGACTTCAAGGTAACCATTTCTTGGGTTTGACAGTGAAGTGTATTTATTTCATAAATAATAATACATATGAATATTTTGCATGAAAAGTAGAAACAAAATAAATTAATGGTGTGACATATTCAGGAAATATACATGAACATACATGTTGAGATAGTAATGGTCTGGAGATATTAATGGTATCAAATTTGGAAAGAGTGCTTGGGACAAAACTACACATTAGAAATTTGTAAAATTTCAATATTTTGTATATTCATTGCTTATCTTTTATTATCCGGTGAGAATATCCACTGTCTTTATGAAATCATTAAAGTAATAAGAATGCTTAAAGTATTGACACCAAGAAGTCTTGGTCTAGTTGAAAAACTAGGAAAGTGAAGTTGGCTATGAGGGATCAAATATTACCTCCATAGTAGGTAATATAAGAATAAGGGGCTGTTGGGTGGCTCAGTCAGTTAAGCGTCTGACTTTGGCTAAGGTCTTGATCTCACGGTTCATGAGTTCGAGCCCAGTGCTGGGCTCTGTGCTGACACCTCAGAGCCTGGGGCCTGTTTTGAATTCTGTGTCTCCCTCTCTCTCTGCTCTTCTCCCACCTGTGCTCTGTCTCTCTCTCAAAAATAAATAAACATTTAAAAATTAAAACAAAAGATGAATGATTAAGGATCTATCATCTGCTAGTCCCTGTACATATTTCTGCTTAATCTTTTTTTTTTTTTAATCTTGATGCTACTACATTCCTTGACCTCTTTTCTGTAGAGTCGTTGTGTCATTATGGAATCTTCCTTTCATGAAAAGCAAAAATCTCTCTACTTTCACCTTGTCTTGGAAAGCTCCTTATGTCTACTCCATTTACTAAATGTACCAGTCGACAGTTCAAAGCCAGGCAGAGAGGAAGGTTTCCATTCTTAGAATGCCTGTCTGGCATGCAGAAGAGATGACTGGGTCAAATTTGCACTTATTACCAAAACCACGTATGAATGACTAAACTAGTAGCCATCTCATTGAACCACTGTTTAGCTTTTTTTCTTACTCAAACACCAACACCCAAATTAATGCTACACAAACTTTAAGCAATTGGGTGTCTGATCTATTAATGTATTATCCAACCAATAATTTTGCCCACGTTTGGGGTTTAGTGAGCATGTGGGCAACCTACATAATACCTAGTTTATTTTAGTTTTACTACTTATTTTCAACAATATTTAGCCATTGGCCTATAGCCAAATATTATTTCTTAGTATCATCTGTATCTTATTATCAAACTCTATCTGTAATCCTAACTATAACCCTAATCCTAACCCTTTTTATAACCCTGCATTGTCCTGACTCTTACATGTTAAATAGTTAACTTTTATTCTTATTCAAATTTTTTCTCATTCAAAACTTGATTCTCAAATTTATGCAGAAAAATAACATTTTTCCCCTTCATTTTCCTGAACTTTTTAAATTCCCTCCGTTTTACCTTGTATATCTATAGCCTGGCTCTAGACTCCATTAATACAACCACTGTGGTCTAAAATCTTCAGCCCTAACTAGATTAATCCTTTTTCCCTGATTTTGCCACTCTCAAAGAAACATCTGGGTAAAGAAATCACAGAGTATCTTCACATTCACCTGAAAATCCCTTGTCTTTGTTTATACAAGCAGTTATTATTGACTAAAGTGACGGTAGTTTAAGCAGTAAAACCAGGAATTCAACATTTCTTGCATGTCTAATATAAGATTTGATATTTTTCTTTGTCTTTGCTTTCTTGTTGCAGATAGCAGTCAGGAAACTTATTTCAGGCTCAATAGTATCTTCATTATTTATAAGATCTGAATTCCTTGAATAGTCTGGTACTTCTCTAGGAATAATGAGAAAGAATATTTCACAAAATGCCAAGAAACCACAAAAAGAAATTAAGATCTCTATTATCCTTTGAGGGCAATACCTCTAAATTGTGAGTAAAACTTAATATACTGGTTTGACTTTTATGTCTCTTGATATATATTTGGTAATTGTAATGGAGTTTCCATTGTGGTGATGGAAAATAATTATTTAAGAATAACATAACGCTATTGAGAGTGAAAATAATCAATAAAAATTGGTCAGAATTGATTCCTAACTCCAGGAGTATGTGAGCCAGATTGCATCTGTCCTCATAATAGTATTTTGTGCAATGATTCGAGACACACTTCCTAAGAGAATATCACATTTTCATTAATAATGTGGTATAATGCCATAATGGAACAGAAACTTCTAGGTAGATGGTCATACATCATCTTTTATAAGTTGTTTTTTCTTCTCCTTGGAGCGTCAACAAACTCATCAATCTGTCTACCCTAATTACCACTTCCCTTCTCACTCTCATTTATTGCTTGTGTTTTCCAAAATATGAGTTACAACCCATTAAAAACACAATTTTGTTTAGTCAACCAAGTAAAATGGACCAGAATAAGAGATAATCCAGGTAACAAATCCTCAAGAGTAAAAAACTGGCAAAGATTTATGTTGTGTGTATATTTCCATGTATGCATTAATACGAGTGCTTCTCTCCTGCACAGCCAAGTTCTTGAAAGACTTACCAGCAGTGGAATTAATGGCACCCCTTATCTCTGCCAGCTAGAGCCCTATCATAGTTTGTACTACCTCTCTTTATGCATAAAGACTTTCATCTAAAGCCTTACATAACAAATAGAAGTAACAATCCCCTCCCTTTCATCTCTCATTTGATTGTGTTCTAGATTTAACTGCTTAGCAACAAGACTTTCTCAGTTCTAAAGACTATGGCAACTGGACAAAGGTTCTCCCAGTCTGGGAGAATCATCTCCATCAAGCTTTATCTCTAACTACTCCTCACTATGAGTAAATATGACTGTATTTTTTATGCCGACCCTATGTGCTCCCTGAACACGGTAGAGATACTTTACTTTCAGTATTTTTGTTCATACTATTGCCCTGGTCCAAGATTATCTTCTCAACATTGAACCATATTATGGAATATTTGAATTCCTTCAGGTTCCATAAAGAAGTTTGACCCTATTTAAATCATTTTACAAGGATCCAAACATCAGTAATCATCTACAACTTTCTTTATTAGATTCTTGAACACCTGAGAGATGTTTCATATCTACAAATAAATGCTTCATCTGTTAGGGAGTATTCGTGGTCAAGAAAAGGGCAAAACAAAATTTAAAAAAAGAGAGATTACTTAAACATAGTGTGGGTGGTGATGTCGGCATCATGGTAGCAAGAGATATTTCGCATTTACCTCTCCCCATTTTTTTTAGAACGGTGGATTAGACATCCATACATAAACAAGACTGCTGTAGCACCTGGGAGGAATCCTAGAGAACTTTTGCCCAGCTGTGCATCAGAAAATAAATAAATGAGACCTTTGTAAGATGGATTCAAGGGTGTTAGCGAACGTGTTCCACCTCCACTTGCTTTGGTCACGGAAAAAACCCAGAAAGTGCTGTCCTGCACAGAAACACACAGCTGAGGTAAAATGTATAGAAGTACAGCCTGCCACACTAGAGATTTCAACATGCCATTGGAGCAGAATAGAAATGAGTTTGGATGCAGTGGACAGAGAGGAACTCTACTAGAGCTTCCTCCCTCCCCAGGTGACACTGCATAGAACTAAACCCTCTGTTAGTGGTGGCACAGGTGTTTCTCACAGCGATAGTGGAAAGAGATGACTTCCCCAAGGAGGATTTGGAAGGCAGTGGTGATCTTCAGATTAATCTAGTGGTAGGGGTCGAAACTGAAGAAACCTGTTTCTTTTTTTTTCCAGCAGACCCTGATTTCTGAGAAGGTACTTCTCAGAAAGTCTGAGGGCAGACAAGGAAAAGAAAAAAGAAAACAAACACCACAGACAATAATTTCAAAGGTCATGGAAGGAACAGTTTCTTCTGTGAATTCAGGACTTCAGCATGAAGTCTGCCCCACAAAGCTTCTGGGATTAACCTGCTTGGGGATATTATCAGCCTTCAGGCACACACAAAACTCTGATTGCTAAACTCCCACTTCACCTCACTGTGCAGCATCTGTTGTGTGTGCTCCTGCTATGGCAGTGAGATCAAGGAACTTCATAAATAAAGGAAATATGCCATTACAAAAGATATCAATTAATCTCCAACAACTGATCTTAAAGACATGGTATACAGTGATATAGCTCATAAGGAACTGAAAATAGCTATATTGAAGAAACTACAAACTATAAGAAAAAAATCAGAAAGCCTAATGAATGAGATTAAGAAAAAGGCAAATGAATAAATGAGTTCTTTAGGAAAAAAAGAGAGAAATCATGAAAAACTACCAAAAATAATCTTGAACTGAAGAATTCCATGAATGGGATGAAGAATACAATAGAGAGCATCTGTAGTAGAGTAGAGCAGATGGAAGAGAGAATAAATGACTTAACAGATAAGAATTTTGAAATAACACAGTAGCAAGAGAACAAGGAGAAAAAAATAGAAATGAGCAAAGAAAGATTACATTACTTATGAGATTCAATCAAATGGGCAAACATCCAAATTATTGTGGTTCCAAAGGGAGAACAGAGGGAGAAGGGGTAGAAATTTTAGTTAAAATAATAGTAGCTAAAATCTTCCCATGCCTGGGGACACTTGAAATCAAAGTTCAGGAAGCCAATAGATTACTCTATTGCCTCAGTCACAAAAGACATTTTCAAAGAAACATTATAATGAAACTATCAAAATCAAAGTTAAAATGTTCTAAGGCAGACAGGGAAAAAGCAGTGCAACTAAGAGAGAAACCCTATTAAGCTATCAGTGGATTTCTCAGCAGAAGCCTTACAGGCCAGGAGAAAGTGAAATGTCATATTAAAATGTCAAATGATAAAAATTGCTAGTCAGGAATACTATATCAATCACAGTTTTTCTTCAGATTTGTGAGAGAAATAAAGACTTTTCCAGGGGCACCTGGGTGGCTCAGTCAGTTAAGCGTCTGACTTTGGCTCAGGTCATGATCTCACAGTTGGGTTCGAGCCCCACATCAGGCTCTGTGCTGACAGCTAGCTCAGAGCCTAGAAGCTGTTTCGGATTCTGTATCTCCCTCTCTCTCTGACCCTCCCCTGCTCACAGTGTCTCTCTCTCTCCCAGAAATAAATAAAAACATTAAAAAAAAAAAAGACTTTTCCAGACAAACAAAAGCTAAGGGAGCTAATCATCACTGGGTCTACCTTGCAAGAAGTATTTCAAAAAGAGTTCTCTAAAGTGAAATGAAAAAGCTCTAATAAGTGAGACAAAAGCATACATAAGTATATAACACAATGGTAAAGCTGAAACATATATAGGAAGCTTTAGAAAACTCCAATTATATAAGTAGGATGGTGTGTTAACCATTTAATACTATAACAATAAGAGAAGCAAGCATTGAAAATAAGAATAGCCACTATAATTTGTAATGATAGACAACATAAAAAATGGTAGGGTTGCTTGGGTGGCTCAGTTGGTTATGTGTCTGATTCTTGATTTCAGCTCAGCACGTGATTTCATGGTTGTGAGATTGAACCCTGTGTGGGGCTCTGCACTGGATATGAAGCCTGCTTAAGATTATCTCCCTCTCTCTCTGCCCCTAACTTCTCCCTTATTCTCTCTCTCTCTAAAAAATGGATAAATTGTGACATCAAAAATATAAAAAGGGAGGAATAAAATTGTGGTGTCTTTATAGACAAATGAAGATAACTTGCTATCAGCATAAAATGTACTGTTTTATATATGTTATTATTATTTTTTTTTGTAAGCCTCATGGTAACCTCAAAGCGAAACCTAGAGTAGATTCATGAAACATTAAAAAAGTGGGGGTGGAGAGATAGGGCACCTGGGTGGTGCAGTTGGTTAAGTATTTATCTGACTCTTGATTTCAGCTCAAGTCATGACTTTCTGGTTTGCAAATTTGAGTCCTGCATGGGGCTCTGTGCTGACAGAGCAGAGTCTATTTCAGATTATCTCTCCCTCTTTTTTTGCCCCTCCTTTCTCCTGCTCTCTCTCTATCTCAAAATAAATGAGTAAATTAAAAAAAATTATTAAAAAAGGGGCCATGGGGATGCCAGCATAGTAAGTCATTAATTTGCAAATATAGGAAGAAACAAAGGGGAAAAGAAACAGTTAAAATAGAAAACAGACAAAAAGCAACAACTAAAATGGCTATTTAGTAAGTCTTTACATATCAATAATCCTAAATTTAAATGGACTGAATTCACTAATCAAAAGGCACAGTTTGGCTGGTTGGGGAAGGAGGAGAAGGAGAAGGAAGTGGGGAAAGAGGAGGGGAACAGGAAGATGTGGGGGTAAGAGGGGAGAAAGAGGAATGTAAGGGGAAAGGAGGAGGGTGGGAAGAAGAGTAAGAAGAAGGAAGAGGAGGAGGACCCAACTATATGCAGCCTATGAGACATTGATTTTATTTTCAAGACACACATAGGTTCAAAGTAAGGAGATGGAAGAAGATATTTTACACAAGTGCAAACCACAGGAAACAAAAGGTAGATTTACTTATATCAGACAAAATAGACTTTAGTCAAAAGTAGTGACTAGAAACCTAACAGCAAGTTAGAAAATAGAAAGTGTTTTTTCTTAGCTTTCTCTCTCTGCACCTCCACCTCTCACATTCTTTGTCTCCCAAAAATAAATAAACACTAAAAAAAAAAAAACAGTTTGTATTCCCCAAACAGACCATTTTTATCAATTCTTGAGCATATTGTCATAAGCTATGAGGTTTAAAGTTGAAACAGAACTATTTTTTTACTAAGAATGTTGATTAATGAGTGAATTAAATAACAATATAATTAACATCACTGGATCTTTCAGAGGAGCATCGCTGGTAAAATATGAAAGTTCTGTGAATTTTCATGTGAATCTAGTAGGATGTTATTTTGGGGGAAGTGGAGAGACACCCAGCCGACATAAAGTAATAAGCCAGGACCTTTAGGCATAGCTGCAGTATACAAATCATGCTGGCAATGTGAATGAGCTTGGAAGTGGGTTTATTCTCAGCTGACTGCCAGATGAAAACACAGTCTGACCAACACCTTGATTACACGTTGTATGACCCTGAGTAGAAGACCTAGCTACACTGTACCCAGCTGTCTGATTTACTAATACTCTAATATAATAAGGTCTCAAATTTGTGTTGTTTTAAACTACTAGATTTGGAGTAATATCTTATATAACAATCAATAATTGTTGTACTAAGAGAAAATGTTTTTCCTTTTTCTGACATCTTTAGTTTTATTTGAAGGCTCTTGAAAAGGTAATAATGTTATGTTCTATTTACTTTACATGCTAACCAAAAGAAAAGAAAAAAAAACCTGATCCCTCTGTCAGAGATTTGGTTTTCTTTTTACTCTAAAATGCTACTTAAGTATGTCACTAAACTAGATTCAAAAGTTCATTGTAAGCCATTTTATATAAACATCATCTCTTATAGAGGTTCCTTTTTGTAGATGTTGTTAGCTATAGTCCCATATGAATAGAGATAGAAAAGGATAAAGATTTTGTTGGCGTGAAAAGACAGTGATTTGGTTTAAAAAACAAAAATCACACATTCTTGCAAGACAACACACACATATTTTAATCTGTGATTAAAATACCAAGACACTAATGACTTCTATGACATGTAGACTCAAATATCAGTAAATATCTAAGTCCTAAAGTAACATATAATAAGGAAACAACATGAAAAATCCAAATTCATACTCATCTGCCACTTGAAAAAGATAAGATCACCTACTACCCAAAAGAAATCTCTGAAGAAATGTACCACTTATTAAAAATCAGAATCCACTGAATGTTTGTAGTGAAAAGAAATAATTGTCAATGTTTAACCCCAAGCCAGAGCTTAAATCTTAGATAAGAAACATTTGACACTAATGTGAGGAATTAAGAAAAGTGACCCAAGTGCTTAAGTGGTATAGATACGTGTTCAGACAGTACATTTTGGTATCAATAGATATGTGAAATGTCCAGATGTCAAGGAACAATTTTTAAAGTAAATGTGACTTTTTGAGCAATTATTGATTTCATATTTTATTATAAAGTTGCAGTAATCCAAATAGTATGGAACTGCATAAGACAGAAACATAGATGATTGGAACAGAATTGAGAGACTAGAAGTAAACTCATGCTTATATATCAACTAATGTTTAAAAAAGGAGTCAAGAATACTCACTATATAAAAGGTAATCTCTGTTATAAATGGTGTTGAAAAAACTGGATATTCACATGCAAAAGAAAGGAATGTGGAACTCTATATCATAACACAAAATGTAGTCAAAATTGATTAAGTCCATAAATGAAAGACAGAAAGTATAAATGCCTAGAAGTACATATAGGGAAAAAGATTCTTGCCCTTTTGTCTTGGTAATGTTTGTTTTTTTTTAATATGACACGAAAGGACAAGCAACAAAAGCCAAAATTAACAAATGTGACTATATCAAACTACAAAGCTTCTGCACAAGAAAAAAAATAGTCAACAATATGAAAAACTTACCTACACAATAGGTAAAAATACTTGCAAACTATCTATCTAATGAGGGATTAATATCCAATATGTTAATTATATTATAACATATTATATAAGAAGCTCATACATATTAATTCCACCCAAAATCTGATTAAAACATGTGCAGAAAACCTAACAGACATTTTTGTAAAGAAGATATACAAATGGCCAACTGGTACGTGAAAAGAGGCTCAACATCACCACGCATCAGAAAAATGCAAATCAAACTCCCAGTGAAATACCATCCAATGCCTCTTAGAATAACTGTCATCAAAAAAGTAAGAGGTAACAAGTGTTGGCAAGGATATGGAGAAAAGGGAGCCCCTGTGCACTCTTGATGAGAATATAAATTGGTACAGTCACTATGGAGAAGGATATAAAGTTTTTTAAGTATTAAAAATAGAACTACCACATGTTCCAGCAACTCCACTTCTGAAGTGGAATTCACTGAAGGGAATTCACTCAATATCTCAAAGAGGTATTTGTGCCCTCATGTTCATTGTGGTATTATTCACAATAATCAAGATGTGGAAACAACCTAAGTAACAAGTATCCAGCTTTGTCTGAATGAATAAAGAAAATGTGGTGCATATATAAAATAGAATAATATTCAGACAAAAAAGAGGTAATCTTGTTTTTTTTTCTAGACCACATGAATGAAACTTAAGGGTAGTAGACTGAGTGAAATAAGTTAGACAGTGAGAGAGAAGCACTGTATGATATCATTCTATGTGAAATCTAAAAAAGTCAACCTCATAGAAAGAATAAAACAGTGGTTCTCAGGACCTGGGTGCTGAAGGAATTGGGGACATGTTCATCAAAGGCTAGCCTTTCAGCTGTAAGATGATTAAGTTCTGACGATCTAATGGGTAGCATGATGATCATAAAAAAATAATTAAAAAGCCATTTAATAAAATTCTGAAAAAATACCAGAGTAAAAGTATCCTGAGCTCACCTCCAGACACACTGAAATAACAGCTACATCTGTACAGCTAACTCTGAAAATGACCCAAAGACTGGTAGAACAGACATTTCAGTTAATCACAGAGAGGAGGCCACACTGAAAAGGGTATGAAGTATGAAGAAAGGTTGGAAACCAAACTCCCAGAAAACTAACCACAAATTGAAGGAACACCAAAGCAGAGAGTGAGAAGATCAGACCCCACGTCAGTCTCCCCAAGTATGGGGAACCCATACTGGAAAGACTAATTCCCATAATGTTTGGCCATGAAAACCAGTGAGGTTTAATTTCACATGCTTTTTAAATCTGTGGGGCTTAACTCCCCAGGGGAGCCAGAAGGCATTAAGGAACTGAATCACCACCCTTAAAAGAGCCAACATAACAAATATTGCCTAGGGTATACTTGAAGGAGATGCATTTATTAGTCTCAGGACATGTCCTGGAGGGGCAGGAACCTTCAGGATCCTTCTTCAAGAACAAAAGTGCTGGTGGGTATCGTCTCTCTTTCCTTGCCATAGCCCACATTGACAGATCGTGGGAACCAGCACACACACTGTCACACCTACCTTGCTAGCACTGTGTGCCCTGTTCCCATGTTCCCCTGCAAACAAACACCCCATCCAACCTGCTAGCTTCAGGCAGGTGTACTCCAAAGTGGCTCCTGCCCGGCCACACCTGGTAAGCAGCCCTAGCATGGAGCAGTGCCACTCCGAAGTGACTCCTGTCTTGGGGAGCAGGAGATAACTGCACACACTCACTAGAGCGCCACAAGTTTCAGCAGAAGAACATTTTAGTTGGTAGTGCAGAAAGTCCTGCTATTTGATATGATGCACCTGCAGCGGACAAAGTGCAGGGAACTCACCTGACTGCTAACACTGTCCACCTACAAGTCCCCACTGGGCTCAGACAGGCCCCTCAGCAGTGCAGAGACCAAACCCTGCCCAACGTGCCACACAGCAGGTCATTGTAGCTGACAGAATGGAAGACAAACATGGTTCAGCCGTGACAGTAAGACACACCTACTACGCGGAGGACACACTCGTGGAGTGTCTGGTTCTGGTGACCAGGTGGCGTGGGGCTACAGGGGACCACAGGAGCTCTTCTATGCAAGCCCACTGCTTTCAAGACCAGGACATGTAGCTGACATTTCTAATACACAGAAACAAACACAGAGCATTAGACAAAACGAGGAGACAGAAGAATAAGTTCCAATGAAAGAAAATGACAAAATCACAGCAAAAGTCGTAACTGGAACAGAGATAAATAACATGCCTGATAGAGAATTCAAAGTGATGGTCATAAAGATACTCACTGGACTTGAGAAAAAACTGAAGGATCTCAGTGAGATCTTCAACAAATTTATAGAAAAATAAAAAAGAACCAGTCAGAGATGAAGAACTCAATACTGGAAAAAAAAAAAAGAGTAATATTGGAGGGAATAAAAAGCAAATTGGAGGATGTAAAATAATGTATCAGTAATTTGGACAAAAGGCTTATGGAAAGCAACCAAGTTGAACAGCAAAAAGAATAAAAGAATATTTTAAAAAATGAGAATAAGTTACTCAGTGACATGATCAAGTGTAGTAATATTTGCATTACAAGGATTCCAGAAAAGGAAGAGAGAGGGAGAAGGAGGAAGAAAACTTATTGAAAGAAATAATACTTGAAAACACAGAGTCCCTAACAAGATTAGCCCAAGGAGGTCCACATCAAGACATATAATCATTAAAATGACAAGAAGTAGTGATAAAAAGAGAATATTAAAAAGCAGCAAGAGAAAAAAAAAAACCCAAAAACATAGCCTTTTGGGAAAATCCCAAAGGCTATCAGTTAATTTTTCAGCAGAAACTTTGCAGCCCAGAAGGAATAGCACAATATATTCAAAGTGCTAAAAGAAAAAAGCCTGCAACCAAGAATACTCTAGTTGACAAGAATACCATTCAGAATAGAAGAAGAGATAAAAAGTTTCCCATATAGGGGCGCCTGGGTGGCTTAGTTGGTTAAGCGTCCGACTTTCGCTTAGGTCATGATCTCGCGGTTCGTGGGTTCGAGCCCCGCGTCAGGCTCTGTGCTGACTGCCAGCTCAGAGCCTGGAGCCTGTTTCAGTCTGTGACTCCCTCTCTCTCTGACCCTCCCCTGCTCACGCTGTCTCTCTCTCTCGTAGAAATAAATAAAAATATTTTTAAAAAAAAGTTTCCCATATAATCAAAAGTTGGGAAATTCATTACCACTAAGCCAGTCTTATAAAAAACATTAAAGAGAATTCTTTAAGTGAAAGGAAAAGGCCATAACTAGAAGTAAGAACATTATGAAAGGGAAAAATTTGACAAGTAAATGCAAACATATATTAAAGTAGTAGATTAATTGTTTATAAAACAAGTATGCAAGTTAAAATACAAAAGTAGTAAAATCGATTATACTTACAAAAATAAGTCAGAAGATACACAAAAAGGATGTAGAGTATGAAATCATCTGCAAAAAATGTGTAGAAAGGAGTAAAAAAAAAAAGCCTTGTGCTTTTAGGATGATTCTAACTTAAGTGACTATCAACTTAATATAGATTGCTATTACCATAATGTGTTATATATATAAACCTCCTGGTAATCCAACCAATGGATAAAGTGCAAGACTCGTTTACATGCTGCCTACAAAAGACTCATTTCAGACCTAGAGATATATTCGAACTGAGCGTGAAAAGGGATGAAAAAATATATACTCTGCAAATGAAAGTGAGAAAAACGGGATAGTGATACTTAGACAAAAAAGATTTTAACCTTCAACAAAAGACAAAGAAGGACATTGTGTAGTGATAAAAAAAAAATCCAGGAAGAAAATGTAATAATTGTAAATGTCTATGCACCCAGCACACCTAAAGCAATGGAGGGGACCTTAACACCCTACTTATACCAATGGATAGATCATTCAAATAGAAAATCAAGAAGACAACAGTGGTTTAAAAAAAATTTTTTAATGTTTATTTTTGAGAGAGAGAGAAGACAGAGCATGGATGGGGTAGGGCAAAGAGAGAGGGAGACACAGAATCCGAAGCAGGCTCCAGACTCTGAGCTGTCAGCACAGCTGACATGATCTCTCATGAGCCATGAGATCATGACCTGAGCTGAAGTTGGACAGTTAACACACTGACTCACATAGGTATTCCAAGACAACAGTGGTTTTGAGCAATACATTAGACCAAATGGACCTTACAGGTGTATACAAATCATTTCATCCCCAAACAGCAGAACATATATTCTTTTTAAGTGCGCACAAGAAATATTTTTCAGGATAGATCATGTTAGGCCACAAAATAATTCTCAAGAAATTCGAGAATATTGAAATCATATCAAACATCAAATCTGACCACACTGATATGAACCTAAGTGGAAATTTAGATCATCACAAAAACCTTCACAGAGATGTTTATAGAAGCTTCATTTCTAATTGTCAAAACTTGGAAACAACCAAATAGTCCTTCAGTAGGTAAATAGAGGAATACAGAATCAGACAAAGGTATATTATTTAGCACTGAAAGGAAATGAACCATCAAGACATAGTAGAATGGAAGAAGCTTAAATGCAAGTTACTAAATGAAAGAAGACATATGAAAAGGCTACACACTGTATTATTCCTACTACATGACATTCTGAGAAAACAAAACTCGGAACACAGGAAAAAGATCAGTGGTTGCTAGGGATTCGGAGGGAGGGAGTGATGATTAGGTGGAGCATAAAGGATTTTTGGGACACAGGGTCCTGTAATGATGGATACCTGTCATTATACACTTATCAAAACCTGCAGACTATATAACACCAAGAGTAAACACGAATAAAAATATGGACTTTGAGTGATATTGATGTGTCAGTATAGGTTTATCAAATGCAAGAAATGTGCCATCTGGTGGGGAAGGCTGTGCATGTGTGGTTGCAAAGGGAAAATCATGATACTTATATGTCCTGCTCAATTTTATTGTGAACCTTAAATCAGAAAAAATAATCTAAAAGAAAATAATTTAAAGGTCCATATAAACTAAGAAACATAGAGATTGAATGTAAACATTAGAAAATAAATCGTTTAACCTATTATATAAAAGTGTTTTACTAGTAGTTTATAGATATCCCATAAAATAGGGACTTATGAAATTCTCCTTGTATGCACAATATTCTATATGCATGTGTTCATAAGTGTAGGGCAGGGCAAGCCGACCCAAAGAAATAAAGAAGCAATGAGGAAGAGCCCACTCCACCAGGTCCTAACTACTGATTTTATACAAGGCTTTTAAGTGGTCACCAGTAAGTGAAACTTAAAATAAAACCAATGGTTTCTGTAAAATTTCAGTGATCGCATTTATTAAGTACTCTAGTTTCACCCAGAGTCCAAATCATAATCATAACTGGGAGTAGGAAAAAAATAAGTCTATGTATATTTGGAAGGACATATGTACGAGGAAACTAAATGAGTGGAGGGTGCAGTTATGTACTGACCATTCTGAGAAAATGAAATGTAGGCGTAAATATAGTTTTAAAACTATTTTTTTGGTATAATCTTGTTTTTACTTTTAATGTCATTTTTTCTAGATACCATAATCACAAAATGCTTTTTCATAATATATATTTTTCTTTTGAAAACTATACCTTAACGATTTACTCAGTTCTATATCAATTTTAATGTACCAATATTTTAGGATATGGCATCGATTTTGTATATGGTCACTTTTAGAAGAAAGACATTTAACACTAATGTGTGTCCTCTGCAGCTTAGAACACCCTTTACTGAAAAATAGTTGTGTACATCAAAGTTTCTAGAATTTTGTCTTCCACAAAAGCTTGTGTTCTTGGGCAGGATGAAGGCCTTCTTTATTATTTAGATCGAGTGTTGGACTAGATGCTTCTCAAATTTCACACACTTCTACATATTTAACTCTTATCTAAAAAAAAGCATCTCTGCTGAATAGGCTTTCTTTTTGCCTAAGGAATCTACTAAATGCAATATATACGAATGCTTATTTCATACCAGCTGTATGTCAGATATTGAACGAGATTCTGAATACAGAGAAGAAAGTTTTATAATTGAAACACTTGAATGGTTTTGGTGAAAAACAAAAGGACTCTAATAATCACTATAGAGTGTGGGCAGTGTTGTGACGGCTCCAGAGTTTGCATATAGGAGAAGCTTAGGTTGGAAAGGGGTGATTGTGGGGAGTGAGAAGACTTGCCTTAAGCTTCATTTCCCCCGGTGCTTTGCTTATTTTACTTACACTGTCTTTCCTTTGGAATATTTCAGGATGCTGAGGGAATTTATTAATGTTCACTGCCCGCCCCTCCATCAATATTACATAATTTAGCATTGACAAGGAAATGTATCATCCTAACATAAGCTTGGTCAGAAAAGGGTTTAGGGAAGACTTCAGAGGATATACAGGTGACTTGAGTCTTGAAGGAGGAGTACAGTGAATCATGAGGAGAACCATGGTTATTCAAAATACAGAGTAATACTTAATACTTAGTGTGAAATAATTTTTGATACAAGTTAATATTTGTATTGCAGAATAATACATAGAGGGCCACCACTACACATTGATTAGATAGGTTTGAGAAGAAGAGATAAAAGGAAGATTGCTCCATGCATGACACCATGGTGTCGGAAGTCAGAGAGGTATGAGAGAGTCCTCTATATTTAAGCTTTCTACCTTCAGTATTTGCTTTACTGTTGTATGTAAGAATTTGGAAAAGAATATAAAGGTGGCATGTGCCTTGTATTTGTTAGTTTACATTTATATTAAAAGTGATAAGAAAAAATTGAGGGTAATAGCTTTACATTTTTACCATGTACAACTCTAGCCATTGTGAAGGATGAGTTGGGGACAACTGAGATCTGGAGCAGAAATGTCTGTTAAAGGGTAATGGAGTAATTCAAGTGAGAAATAAGAGGAAAAGCTTAAATTGTTATCAAAGGACGGAGGAGGGCACTTGTTGGGATAAGCATTGTGTGTTATATGGAAACCAAATTGACAATAAATTATATTAAAAAATAAATTCCTATGAGAGGAAACAATACTTTTCAATAAAGGATAATATAAAGAATATTTTTTGAAAAAATATATGAGTGAAAACATCTTTCAGTAAGATTCTAATCAACACAACAAGTATTTTCTATGGAAGTATAGAATAAACATTGAAGTAACAATAGACATACAATATGCTATTAATTTTAGATGTATGTTACAGTGATTTGATATTTTTATATATTTTGTACATTACAAAACTATGTCTATAGTAAGTCAGGTTAAATCTGTAACCATACAAAATTATAACAATATTATTGACTATATTCTGATCTTTTACCCCACATAAACTTTAGGATCACTTTGTCAGTATCAACAAAATAATTTGGTGAGATTTTGATTGGTATGTTTTGAATGTATAGATCAGGTTGGGATGAACTAACATCATGAGAACACTATGGAGGCTTCCTATTTATAAACATGAAACATTTCTTTACTTACCATTGTTCTTTGATTTATTTACTCAGAGTTTTCCTCATATATATCTTTTATATTTTGATTGATACCTTTGTACTTAGATTTTTGAGTTGCTACTGTAAATAATATTGTTTTTAATTACAACTGCAATTGTTCATTTCTAGCATGGAGGTAAGCAATTGATTTTATATGTTAGCCTGTATCCTGCTACATTGATATAAGATAATCACATATCATTAATTCTAGGATTTTTTAGAGTCAATTTGTTTAGATTTTCTACATGTCATCATGTCCTCTGTAAACAAAATTTTAATTTCTTCCTTTCAAATCCACACACCATTTATTTGCCTGACTATTCTTGCATTGCATTAGGTAAGATTTCCAGTACGATGTTGTAAAGAAATGTAGGTAGGAAGGTCCTAGCCTTTTCTGTGTCTTACTAGGAAAAGCTCCTACCTTCTCACCATTAAGTATGTTGTTACTTACAGGTATTTTTTTGGTAGATATTTTTATCAAGTTGCAGAAATACTGTCATTTTTGCCTGAATATATGCAATAGGTTATTGATTTTCCTGGCTTTAGTTATACTGTTATTCCTTTTTCATGTCAAAAATACCTCACTCTCGGGCAGATTGATTTTTTACAAACATGACTTCTTGGTGTTGCACAATATTTGCTTGTTGGTTGAAAGTGGTTGAGAGGTAAAATAAAGGTGAAGTCAAGAAAAATTTCAGAATTTTAGTCTGATACACCTGAGAAGATAACGTGGCCTAAATCTGAAGTGAGTGGTACAGATTTGGGAAGAAATATAAGGAGGTTCAGTTTTAGACGGGTTAACTGTGGAGTATCCAACATGCAGTTCTATGCAGATTTGGATTGATGTAAGATATGGACTGGGAAGTATAGGTGGCCAACACTTTGATGTCATTAATAGGCATGAGATCACAAAGGGAAGGAGGAAGTGTGGAAGGGAACAAAAGAGATAAATAGAGACTGGAAGAGAGTCAAAAACGGACAGGGTGACATCAGTATCATGATGCCATGAGTTGTTCTTTTTCACCATCTTTTTTTGATATACAACTAATCACTAAATCATAAACAGACAAATAAACAAAAAGCACCTATGCACAGCACACCAGGGCAGCCAACGGTTCCATCCATCTGCGTCCACAAAACTGAGTGGCCTGAATCTTGAAGGAAACTGCAGAGTAGGAGGAGTGTTGGCAGATGTGACAGTGGCAGTTGAGGCAACATGCCAATCAGACCTTTCTGGCTGAAGTAGAAGGTGAAAACAGAGGGTGGGGGCCTGGCTCTGAGTGCTGCAGATAGAGGAACCCATCTGCTGTCTCTGAGGAGAGACCTCAGTACTTCAGGTGAAGGAAAGGGAAAGGAGGAAGGCAGGCAAAAAGAACTGAAGGAAATATGTGAACTGACTCAATTCCTGGAAAGAGGACAGAGAGCTCACAGGCTTCTGGGATCCTCCCCCAGAGGATCCCCACTCAAGGATCCCCCTACCGGGCCAAAAGCACACCCAAAGCCCCACGTGCCAAAGACACACCACCTCCCACTCTGTGGCCACCCTCCTGTGGTTTTTTTCTTTCTCTTCCATTTTTATTTTTAAATGTAGGTGCTCCCCATCTTACAGGCTGTGTGCACGCCTAAGAGAAACGAAAAACTTGTGCTATATCGCCACCTTCTGGAAGGTAAAAGGAAGGCTCCTAATTACCGTCTGATTCAATTGTTAAAATCAAAAGTAAACAAAAGCTTACTTAAACAAGAAAGATTTTTCGCTTCTTGTAATGTGGCAACAGATGCAGTTTTTCGTAATAAAACTGTGCAAAATCACTGTAATTCAATACTGTAAGATTTAGTAGTAAATCCTTAAGTATCAATAATCACCATAATGTAAATGGATTAAACTCACCAATCAAAATGCACAGAATCAATGGATGGATGCAAATGTAAGACCAAACTATATGGTGCCTACAAAGACTCATTTCTGCTCAGAAGACACAAATAGCTCAAAGTGAAAGGATGGAAGATATTTCAAGCATATGGAAACTAAAAGGAGGTAGGTAAAGTCATATTTATATCAGACAAGTCAAAAAGGGTAATCGGAGACAGAGATAATTATGTAATGACAAAGAGTACCTCGAAAAGATACAACAATTGTAAATAATTACATTCCTGACACCATAGCATTGAAATATATTAAGCAAATAACAGACTTTAGGGAAGAAATTGATAAAAGTATAACAATATTAGAGGACTCCACTATCAGCAATGGACAGATTATCCAGACAGAAAATCAAGAATAAAACATTGGAATTGAATCACACATTAGGAGAAAAAAATTATTTTAAAGACATATAAAGAAAATTCTATCCAACAGCAGTAGAATACACATTCTTCTCACAAGCAAATGGAACATCCTCCAGGATAGGTCAGATGGTAGCCCACAAAACAAATATTAGCAAACTTAAAAAGATTGAACTCCTATTGATTGGTCACAATAGTGTGAAATTAAAAATCAGCAAAAAAGGAAAGTGAGAAGATTTAACACTATGATGAAACTAAACAAAACACTTCTAAACAACCATTGAATAAAAGAAGAAATGAGAAGGGAATTCAAAAATTATCTCAAAACAAATTAAAATGGAAAGACAACATATCTATTATGGTGGGAAGCAGCAAAAGCAGTTTTGAGGGAAAAACTAATAGAAATAAATAAATATATTAAGATATTACAAGGATCACAAATAAACAATATAAATTTGTACCCAGGTAAGTAGAAAAAGAAGAACCAATTAATCCTGCTTGCTGAAGGAAGGAAATAATAGATATCAGAGTGGCAATAAATGAAATAGAGACAAGAAAAAAAAATACAAGGGATCAACTAAGTTAAGAACAGATTCTTCAAAAATATAATCAAAATTGACAGAGCTTTAACTAGACTAACAAGAAAAAATGAGATTCCACTGAAACTAGAAATGACCTGATACTTCAGATGTGCATGGAATCACAAAAGACTACTATGAACAATTACATGCTGAGAAATTACATAAGCTAAGCAGATACATTCTAGGAGTGCACGATCTACTAAGACTGAAGCAGAAAAAAAATAGCAAATCTAAATAGATCAATAATGAATAAGAATATTGACTCAGTAATCAAAAGTTCCCAACACAAAAATCTCTGGAACTAGAGGCTTCAATGGAGAAGAATCAACACTTAAAGAGGAATAAAACCTTAAAGAAAAATTAGTTTCAAGCCCCCTCAAACTCTTCCATAATCCCGAGGAGGAGGGAATATGAAAGTGCAAACTCATTTATGAGGCCAGAATTATCTGGTACCAAAACCCAATAAGGACACCACAAGGAAAGAAAACTATAGACAAATATCCATGATGAATACAGACACAAAAATTGTCAATAATATTTTAGCAAATTGAGTTCAAGAACACATCAAAAGGATTGTACATCATGACCAAGTGGGAATTATCCATGGGATACAAGGATGTTTCAATATACAAAAAAAATCAATAAATGAAATATATCACATCAATAACATGAAATAAAAATCACGTGATCATCTCAATAGATACAGAACAACATTTGACAAAATGCAACTTCTTTTCATGATAAAAATCCATCACAGATTGCATATAGAAGGAATATGCTTCAATATAATAAAGGCCATAATTACTGAATCTGCTAATAGCACTATACTCAATGAAAGAAATACTGAAAGCTTTCCCTCTAAGATCAAGAACAAGGCAAGGATGGCCACTCTCACCATTCCTATTTAATACAATATCAGAAGTCCTAGCTGGAGTATTTAGGCAAAACAGGAATAAAAATCATCCAAATCAGAAAGGAAAAAGTAGCATTGTTGCTATTTGCTGATGATATGATATTATATATAGATAATCCCAAAGAGTCAGTCAAAAAACTATTGGAATTAATTAATTATTTTGTTAAAGAGACAGGATGCAAAATCAACATACAGCAATTAGTTCCATATTGCTTTAAAACTTTAAAATTTCAGATGATGGAATATCTGAAAAATTAATAAAACTATCCTACATACATCAAAATACAACATGCATTAAAAATGATAAAATATTTAGGAATAAATTTAACCAAGAGTGTGAAAGTTCTGTACAACAGAAATACAAAATTTTGCTGAAAGGAATTGAAGAAGACACAAATAAAAGACATTCTGTTTTCATGGATCAGAAGAATTAATATTGTTAAAATGGCCACACTACAAAACCATCGACAGATTAAACACAGTCTCCAACCAAATACTGAAGGCATTTCACAGAAATAGAAGCGACAATTCTAAAATTCATGTGGAATCACAAAAGACTATGAATAGCTAAAGCAATCCTGAGCAAAAGGAACAAAGATATCATACATTCAGATTTCAAATTACACTGCAAAGCCATTGTATTAAAGGAGTATCGTTCTTGTAGAAAAATAAGACACATCAACCATTAGAACAGAGTAGAGAGCCGAGAATTAAATGGTCGTATACATACGGATAACTAATATCCAACAAAGGAGCCAAGAATACCCAATGAGGAAAGGATAGTGTGCTCAACAAATGGTGCTAAGCATACTGAAGAAGCACATGCAGGACGATGGAATTAGACTCAAACTACACCATTCAAAAAAGAAATTAACTTGAAATAAATCAGAGACTGAAACATAAGACCTGATACCATAAAACTTCTAGAAGAAAACATAGGTAGAAGCTCGTTGATATTCATCTTAGCAATTAATTTTTAAACAAGATGCCAAAAGCACAAATAGTGCTGTTTTAAATCATTCTTGTGTTATTTACCGACATTCCAACTGAGTTAAGGAAAATTTTCAGAGTACCACCCTGACTTGCTGTATTTAGGCTTTGTGTGCCTGTGAGTGTGTGGGTGAATGTGAGTGTCAGTGTGTGTGTGTATGTGTGAGAGTGAATGTGTGTGTGTGTGTGGTTTTACCGCACACTGCTTCCGAATGGCAGAATTTTCTCTTTAGAACCTCAAATCCATAAACTACTCAACTCCATCAAAATTTATAATCCATGGATCCTATTAACATTTAAACAACCTTTGCCTGTATATGTCATCCATTCCCTATCTACCCACTGCAATTTAAATGACATGGTCCAATTTTGCTTTTCTTTTTCCTTGCATGTTTATTCAACTCCTTTGTTTCTCACTCTGTAAATTGTCCCCATCTGGAGCAGAGCTAACCACATTTGAAACCCACAATCTGTAGGCCAACTGTCTGCTCGTGTTGCAGACCTTTGTTCCTCTTGCTAGAATTTGAGCTCCACAAACCAGAAATTTTGTCTGCTTTAGTCATTGCAATACTCACAGTATCAAGAACAGTAGTGATGTCATATATGGACTATCAAAAGTATTTGATAATTGTGAAATAAGTAATGACTTTTTAATCTTTGGATATCGAATCCCTAAGTTGTGTTTAGATCTTGATTAGAAACTCAGTATTTTGGCTGAATGACAGAATAAGTTCATACTAGTTTTTCTACTTCTCTTTTACTAATGTAATTCTTACATGTATCTTACATGCTATTTTCTAAATTAAATGTATTCTATTATCTCTTAAATTTCACACATTTTAAATAATTTAGAGCCAATATAAACTCTGGGAGATCACAGAATTATATTTTATTATCCTTTACACTACAATAGAGAGGTAAATCTCTGCATGTCAACTTGTTGTAAGAAATAGTACATAAAAGGCAAATGGGTGGAACTGTGAATTAACCAGCATTCCTGTTGGTTTCTAATACTCTGTGCCAAATAATCCATTAGCAACCTCACAAAGTTGTGTTCTTTTTCCTGAAAATCTCACAGCTAAACTCTGGACTGTGATCAGCTACCTAAGCTACAGCTATTCTATTAAACGTATTGACAGTGGTTAGACTTCATTAGAAGACTTTTGATTTTATTTTCTATATCAACCTCAGAGATAATCTGTGATATGTATATAAATTCAACTCTCCTTGATCCTTTCTGCCTAATTCTACTGGCTCATTTTAATGATCTATTTTTTTCTGATTCTTCATTGTTATATTTTTTAATTTAAGTAATGTATTGCTAACTAATACCCTATTTTCAAGATTAAGGGAGAGAAAAAAGTGTGTGCAGTATCTTACAGAAGAGCAAAGCATGAATGGATTCTGATATGTCATGCATTTGCAAGATGGCATGGATTGCCATCCTAATCTTAGTGATGCATTTGATGGAACTCAACTCTAAATGATTGTGGCTTTTTCTAGACACAGGCATAGCCATGACTAATCTGGGAGCCATTTTTAACTAGGGTTGGTACTACATATATATGCAGTCTGTATTCTGATCCACAGTGCTCATTCTGCCTCTAATCTCTCTATGTATTGGCTCCCTCAAATTAATTTGAAATGGTTTTCCCAAATCCATCCTTTAGATCTCCAGGTTTTCACATGACATGTTGTCTTTTTACAGAGTTGCTATTCACGATGGATTTTTTCTTTTCCTTTCAGTGTTGTATCTCCTAATTTTTCTTATCTCTTCTGTATTTGTGAGCTTTTTATCATCATCTTGTAGAAAACCTATATTATCTTAGATTTGCGTCATATCACCAAAAGCATCTTGTCAAACGTTCTCTTTGTTCAAAACATACAGTTCCTTATCATTCTAGATGTGAATAAGATACATAATTTCTGGGAATAGTAACTGCTTAAGCTTTTGCTGAAGATTTCTATAAGGAAGAAGCGCCTGGGTGACTGTTAAGTAGCCAGCTCTTGAGTTCTGCTCAGGTCATGATCTCACAGTTTCTGAGTTCAAGCCCCACATCGGTCTCTGGGCTGAGAGTGCAGAGCCTGTCACTCACCCTCCCTCTCTCTGCCCCTCCCCAACTCGTTCTCACTCTCTCTCTCTCTCTCAAAATAAACTTAAAAAAATAAAGAATTCCATAAGGAAGGGGGCAGAGAGGAGAGCCAGGACACCAAGCAGCTGTGATCTTGTCACTCTTCTTTTGTTACTTTCTCGTCAACCAACTTGAGTCCATCTCCTTACTCCTATTCAGGAAGATGTCAGTCTCCTAGCAAGAAAACCACAAAAGGTTTCTGCATCTGGTGACTTATTTATATTCAGCTATTTACAGCTAGTGCCTAAAGGCTTGAACCAGCATCTGTTTTTTTTTTTTTCCCACACAAAACGCCTATGTCTGGCAAAAATATATATGCGGTTTTATTTTGTCTTCAGTCTGATGTTCGGCACGGTTGTGCCTTAGACACCTTGTACTCCAGACACCTGCTCTTTCAAATAAGAGCATACTGGGGTTTGATCCTATGGGATAAACATTGTTTTGAACAATTCTAGATTTTTAATGTTTTTAAAACAATATGTCATCTCATAGCATTCCCCTTTGATAACGTAAAAAATTTACCATGTTTGCGGTACCTGGGTGACTCAGTTGGTTAAGCACCCAACTTCAGCTTGGCTCAGGTCATGATCTCCCAGCTTGTGAATTCAAGCCCAGGTCATGATCTCCCAGCTTGTGAGTTCAAGCCCAGGTCATGATCTCCTAGCTTGTGAGTTCAAGCCCCACGTTGGGCTCTGTGCTGACAGTTCAGAGACTGGAACCTGGAGCCTGCTTGGGATCCTGTGTCTTCCTGGAATCTTCTCTCTGCTCCTCTCGCACATGTGCTCTGTCTCTCTCTTTCAAAAATAAATATTTAAAAAAAATTTACTGTGTTTGATGACTTTTTATAGATCATTGCGTGTTTCAATTATTTTTTTTTTTGGTCACATCTTCAGTTACCTTTGCTGTGTTAAAAACAGAGCAGAAACAAAACCAAAAACTCGTTTTCTGGCCGCTCCACTTCCTCACCAAGTGCAGCTCTGGCTTGAGGCTCTTGGCTCCTGGTAAGCCCACGCCACGGTCTTGTTTCTCCATCTGCCATCACGATCATCATCTCCTGGGGCCTCATCAGCCATAATGAGTCGTTCTCTGACTTCTGTAAGATCCGGGAGATCGCGGAGGGCTGTCTGGAGGCGGAGGGAGGATGCTCAGTAGGACAGAGGGTAACATTAATGACCTGCTCATTGGTGGAAATGGCCCGGCTGAAGTCGCGAAGAGCAAAGGTAAGAAAGGAAGGTAATCACTGGTGTTGATATTGTCATGAACCATCACTTACAGGAAACCAGCTCTACAATAGAAGCCTGCAAGAAGTACATCAAAGATTACATGAAATCTATCAAAGGCAAACTTGAAGAACAGAGGCCAGACAGAGGAAAACCTTTTATGAGAAGGGGCTATGGAACAAATCAAGTATATCTTTGCAAATTTCAAAAAAAAACGACTTTTTTTTTTTTTTTGTTACTGGTGAAAACATGAATCCAGATAGCATGATGGGGTCTGCTGGACTACGGTGAGGACATGCGACCCCATATATGATTTTCTTTAAAGATGGTTTAGAAATGGAAACATGTTCATGAATTTGGTCATTAATTTGTATGTATCACCTGTTGTCATAACTGTCTGCTTCTCTTCACACAATACCAGGGCTTACACAAATGGGACTGATGTCATCTTGAGATCTTCAGCGATTTTGACCTTGATTTATTTGGAGCCAAGACACTGTTTTTAAGAAAAGAAAAACATGCACTCTAGGTTGTCTAAAAATAAAATGCATTTCAACTCATTTGAGAGAATGCCTCTTAGTTTAATACATAATTAAACCATCCCGTGTAGCGTCCTGGAGAAGCTAGAGCCTGGTTATAGGAAACTTCTAGAAAGCATAGGGTGGCCTGTGTATAACTTTTAGAGTGGAAGTCATTTCAGGGACTGGACTATAAAAAACAAGAACCCAAAGCCTTAACTCTGAGTTGAAGTAAAGGAAAGACCATGCTCATAGCTGTGCCAACATTTGAAGTAGATTCCTAACATTTCTATACTTGCAAGTGGAAGTAGTTAACTCTGGAAAAGATCACCAAAAGAATAAGAAGAGTTTAATACAGTTGAAAACAAACAAAGAACAAATCTTGGAATGGGGTGACTGCAAACATCAAAGTTAAGTTTCTTCCTAAATCTGTATTGCTCAGTGAGCATGACATATCTCTCTTCCATGAGGTGACAGTTTCCACAGTATGGAGCGAATAGGCCAGGGTTGCTAACTTCTGTGTCTGCTTTCCAAACTGCAGGAATCAAAAAGCTGATGGCTGCGACATCTCCAGATCTTTAGGAATCCTCATGTCTATGTGATCTTAAACATGATTTTTTTCAGCATGACAGTGTCAGGGATGTTGAACTTTTTATCTATCAGCACTGGGCTCTCATGGTCCATATGCTCAGGGAGCTAAGCCAGGTAGAAACTGTACCACCTTCTTATCTATCTATCTATCTATCTATCTATCTATCTATCTATCTATTGATCATTTATCTTTCCTCTTTTTTAATTTTTTAAAATTTATTTTATTTATTTTTTAGAGAGAGAGAAAGCATGAGTGGGAGAGATAGGGAGGGAGGGAGAGAGAGAGAGGATCCTAAGCAGGCTCCACGACCCTTGATACCACGATCCTTGGGATTGTGACCTGAGCCAAAATCAAGAGTTGGGTGCTTAACCAAGTGGGATACCCAGATGATCCCCTAATAAAGTATTTTTAATAAGAAATTTGACTTTAATAAGTACTATTTTACCAGAGTTGTCAATGCTTTTTTTAGTTTTACAAATAAAACAATATTTAATTACTAAAACTGAAAATCTGACAAACCATAAAAATGAGAGAGCCAATAAACTAAATAAATGAAATTGACAAAAAATGCAGACTATTTTATAGAAATTGAAGTGATATACTGTTTGAGATAAAACATATTGTAAGATAGACACAAGTAGAAAAATTATTAAATGGCCTAGTAATTTGAAACATGATGTGAAAAATAGAGTGAAAGCCTTTTAATTTGTTAAATTTTAATACTTGGCAAAAAATGTTAAGCTCTGTAGGAGGAAAAATTTAATTTATTGAAATAATATGCCATTTCAAAAAACAATTCACATGATTTAGTTGTTTTTAAAAATAATGTGTATATATATACAGATTACATATATGTTATATATGTATATATATGTAACATATATATGTTTAATATATATATAACAATTACAGATGGTATTTGATCATTATAGAAACCCTAATATTGTTACCCCAAGTTTAGCAAAGTGTGGATGTTCTGATTCAGACACCTGAATCCAAAGTGCACCTGGGCAGTGTTTGAATCCCATCTCATTTTCATGTGCACATGTGTCCTTGGTGATCTCATTCTGTCTCATGGCTTCATTCATCATCTCATAGGTGGACTCCCACCCTGAATCCCAGCTCCCTAGACCCATCTGCTGTAGAAACCACTGCTTATACAGCCAACAGATGTCTCATATTAGCATGTGCCAGCTGAGCTCTTGATCCAGACTCTGGCACCTGAGCCTCTGTCACCACACACACACACACACACACACACACATACACACACACACACACAATCCACTTCTGACCCTCCTCTCTTTTCATTTTCAATTTATGGTGTCCCTATCTTGGATTACTTTTCTAGTCTATAATTAATCTTTTCTATTTATCCTCTTCCTTCCTCTATTTTCATAATAACAGCCATAATGAACCTGCTAAAAAGAAGTCCATCTTCATTACAATACTGCATATTACCAAGACGTCATCTCACCGAGAATCACCACTAACTAGCCAAACTCACAGAGGTGTGCTGTCAGTCCCTGCAAAGTCCAGCCTATTTATTACATAAACAGTCCCTATTTATGCCCCACATGCCTCATATCCTATTACTCTCACCTGTTCTCACTATGTGACCACCCAGACACACCTGATATGCCCCTGCCTGAAGCCTTTGGTATCTTGGGATTTTTGCTTGTGAGCGTGGTCTCTATCTATATCCATATCTATAATTATATAGATATAGCTATATCTATCTAAATTTACAATGGAATCCTTTTAACTCTCTGTACTCCGCTATATAATTTTTCAACAGAACACTATCACCATCTGATGTATTATGCATTTGGTATTTAGTTTTGCTTAGTGTCTGTCTTCCTCACTAGGCTGGAAACTCCAAGAGGGGACAGAATTTGACCTTTCATTTAATGCTATTCCCATACCCAGAATAAAAATGCCTGGAACATGTTCAAGGCTCAATAAATACTTGCTACATCAGTGACTTAACATTAGCTGCTCTTAGACATAAAAATTCACCCTTAAAGATGTCCATGTCCTAATCCCCACACTTGTGCATGTGCTACTTCATACCACATAAGGATTTTGCAGATGTGATTAAGTTAAGGGTCTTCAATGGGGAGATGATTCTGCATTAGTGAGGAAATTCAGTGTAATCTTCATAGGAGGAAACCAGGGGTGTCAGAATCAGAGAGGAGATGTGACCACAGAATACGGAGTCAGAGGAAGAGAGAGACTGGAAGAACTTCATTGCTGGTGTTGAAGATGGAGGGATGGGTCAAAAAGCCTGGAAATGCTGATGATGTCTAGAAGCTGGAAGAGACAAAAGAACGGACTCTCCCTTAGAGTTACAGAGGAAGCAGGGCTCTTGAGTTCAACCCCCCAGGGTGAACCCATTTCAGACTTCAGTAAAATTTCTTTAAAAAGTGTGTTGTTTTAAGCTACTACTTTTGCAAAATTTGTTACGCAGCAGTAGAAAACTATTATAAGTATATTGCATAAATATCATCTTAACTATTGAAAGCCAAGCACTATGGATTTTCTTGCAAAGTATGCAATTTAAAGTTGTTAATTTTGTATAAATTTACATGTATATGAAATCCAAAGAGTTTCCAAGTTCCTTCATATATCCACAAATGTTTTATAACTGTACATTGCACATATAATAGTATCTAAATGAGTTCTCTTTCTACTAGAAGTTGTCTGGTTTAAGAAGAGAATGCAGGTAATTTATACATTAACAATTCAAGGCAGAGTTGTTAATTAGGAGAGAACTTTTGTTGTTGTTGTTGTTTTTTAATTTTTTTTAACGTTTTATTTATTTCTAGGAGAGAGAGAGAGAGAGAGACAGCGTGAGCAGGGGAGGGTCAGAGAGAGAGGGAGTCACAGACTGAAACAGGCTCCAGGCTCTGAGCTGGCAGTCAGCACAGAGCCCGACGCAGGGCTCGAACCCACAACCGTGAGATCATGACCTACGCGAAGGTCGGACGCTTAACCGACTAAGCCACCCAGGCGCCCCTAATTAGGAGAGAACTTTTGTATCTTTATCTGAAAACAGAACAACTCATTTAAACAGAGTAATATATGAACCATAAGTAAGCAATGAAATAGCTCTGTGCTTTAGTTTCCTCATCTGCAAAATGGGAATAAAAGTAATACCTTGAATAACTCTTTGAGACCAAAGAGTCTCTGTAAGCAAAGTATCTAGGATACTGATTTATTATAAATACCAAAAAATCCTAGTGTTCGCTATGACTGATTTTAAAGATTTTTAAAAATGTTTATTTATTTTTGAGAGAGAGCAAGAGGAGGAGGTGCAGAGAGAGAGAGAGGAAGACACAGAATCCAAAGTAGGTTCCAGGCTCCGAGCTTCAGCACAGAGCCCTACAAGGTCTCCAACACACAAACCGCAAGATCATGACCTGAGCCGAAGCTGAACGCTTAACTGACTGAGCCAACCAGGCGGCCCTGTTTTTAATATTGTCTATGTCCTTCCGTATTTAATATTAGTCTAGCAACAAATAATACCTGAGTCTAAAATGAAACTCAATCAGATTATTTATATTTATTTTTCATTGGCTACATTTTTTTCTTTGTAAACTTTGTTAATTTACAGAGGCATAAATTTATAATAGTAAATATTCTTTATATTATTAGTGAAGGCCACAGAATATTTTTTTAAAAAGTGTTTTATAACACTTTATGTTTATTTGGGGGTAGAGTTCCACATATACAATAATTCCTAACTTTGGTATCAGTAGAAAATTAATATTTCTTGAAATATTTTATAGTCCTTTAGAAACTAAACACTAACGAGTATTTTTAAAAAACTAAATCTCAATTTTAATACTTATTGTGTTATACAGATGGTCCCTGACTTACGGTGGGTCAACTTACAATTTTTTGACTCTTCAATTGTGCAAAAACAATACCCATTCAATAGAAATTTTCTTTTTCTTTTTTTGAGAGACAGGGCACAAGTGAGTGAGGGGCAGAGAAAGAAGAGAGAGAGAGAGAATCCCACAAGGGTCAGAGAGAGTGGGGGGAGAGAGAGAAAAAGAGAGAGAAATGGGGCTCACCTGACCCGGGGCTCATGCTTACCCAAAGCGGGGCTCAAGCTCACTAGATGTGAGACTCAAACTCACAACCATGAAATCATGACTTGAGCCAAAGTCAGATGCTGAACGACTGAGCCACTCAGGCACCCAAGAAACTTTACTTTGATTTTTGGCCTTTTCCTGGGCTAGGAATATGTGATATGACATTTTCCAGTGATGCCAACTTTTGGTAGCAAAATGCAATTCCCCTAGACCATGCGATTTCAAAGGTAAACAACTGATAACAGTTAGAACCATTCTGCACCCATATAACAATTCTGTTTTTCACTTGCAGTGCAGTATTCACTAAATATTCCACACTTTATTATCAAACAGGTTCTGTGATAGATGATTTTGCCCAGCTGCAGTCGAATATAAGTATTCTGAGAACATTTAAGGTAGGCTAGGCTAAGTATGGTGTTCTATAGGTTTGGTGTGTTAATTACATTTCAACTTATGATATTTTTAACTTATGAGTAATTTATTATTATGCAACCCCATGGGGAAGGTCCATGTTTAGTTAAAGCTTCCAGAAATCTAACAACAAGATTATTTTCTTGAATGATTTAATATCCTTTAAAAATTTCATACATTATAACATAAAGGAAGTGAAATAGGTCAGTTTATTTAAAGGATTAATTCTGTGAATATTCAACTGGTTCCCATTTCCAGCTGGAAAGACAAAACCAAAGCAAAACCAAACCAAATTACAGTATACTTTCATTCTTCTTTTTCCTTCCTTCCTCCCTCTCTTCCTTCCCTCTCACCTGTCTTCTTTCCTTCTTTCTTTTCTTCCTTCCTTCCTTCCCTCTCTCTCTCCCTTCCTTAATTCCTCTCCTCCTTCTCTCTTCACGCAAAATAAAATATAATTTTGGCTTAGTACATTTTTATACTGAAAGGTACTACAGATTTAACAAAGAAATGATGACTGTTTTCTGACTCCAAAGGCTGGTACTTTAGAGAAGATGTATAATACATTCTTCTGGGAAGACATAGAAAGGGAAGATGGGGTAAGTGCAGCTAGAACCCATTACCTCTCTCAGGACCAAGGGAAATTGCTAGCATGAAGCAGAAACAGAAAGCACAGGAAGCCATAGGCACCTTATCCCACCATCTCCTGTCAGGAGTTCTGGAGCGTCCCCCTGTTGGCAGGAAGCCACCTGGCAAAGAAGGAGACAACTTGTACCGGTGACTGAAATAGTGAAATAAAGTGTAATTTTAGAACTTGAGTCAATGGTTCAATAACTATGTCATAGTTTCCTATCATTTCAACACAATAAAGTGCTTGAAAATGTGAAAGCCTATGATAATTTCTCAGTACCCCTTTATACATTTTTCACATTTAACACTTCAATATACATTCAATTGGTTGAATAGAGAAATCTGTCATAAAGTCAAACGAAACATAACATCTCAGATATTTTATTAGAAATCTAGCCAGACATGGAGCAAAGTGGTGAATTGGTTGATAAACTCCTTCAAATGTCCTACTGAAAGGTGAGGCAATTTAAAATAATCTTAAGAGGGGCGCTTGGGAGGCTCAGTCGTTGAGCATCCATCTTTGGCTCAGGTCATGAACTCACTGTTCCTGAGTTCAAGCCATGAGTCTGACTCTGTGCTGATAGCTCAGAGCCTGGAGCCTGCTTTGGACTCTGTCTCTCTCTCTGTTCCTACCCTACTTGCTCTCTCTCTCTCTCTCAAAAATAAATAAAGTTTACAAATTAAAAAAAAATAATCCTGAGAAAATGAGTCTAATTAGTAAATTAGAATGTTTAATTGGAACATTATGTTTAATTGGAATATTATCACATTTGGGGGACTTCATATGGTACTTCCCTTCCTTTAGTCCTTTTGTTTCCTTTTAAAAATGCCCAAGCATCCCAGGAATACATTCCATATTTATCTAGCACAGGAAACACACTTGATGGTCCACCTAAGATCCTTTTAGTGGGCTGGCGCACCCCTTCCCCTCCAGCCAGCT
Organism: Proteles cristata cristata; assembly: GCA_017311185.1. Lineage (NCBI taxonomy): Eukaryota > Metazoa > Chordata > Mammalia > Carnivora > Hyaenidae > Proteles > Proteles cristata. The sequence continues at coordinate 385,160 of JAESUZ010005249.1, read as the reverse complement.
CCCCATCTTCACCTAAACTGCCATGATGGTAGGCTGCTACTGGCTCACAGCTGTACTCTTCTCTTGAGAATTGCCCTTGAATCAGCTTGACTAGGCATTTGAGGTTGGATGGTTTTATAATCTTTCCTCTCCTTCTCTCCAGTACTTGCTCACCCAAGCAGCCTGCAGCTCATGACCGATGGATACTGGAGTACTGAGCTGAGTGAACAAAAGTCCATTCCTCCTGCCTCAGCATGGAATTTGCTCAATGATAAGATTCATGTTCCAGAGGTACCTGTGTGGGTGAGTTCACACTGCATTCTAGCAAAAACATGTTCTTCCTCAGAGCTGTCCCCTTCCCTATCCTGTTTCCTCTCTTTCCTACCACTTTTCTGTCAGAAGGTCATCTTTCTAAAGTCCTTGAAGGTGGTTCTCCATCATAGAATTTGAGTCTACAGAATCTGATAAGGTACTAGGAGTGTAGAAATGTGACATCAGAAGTATTTCTTATAATATTCCTTTCCTATTTTGAGAAGTAAGTGACAACCTGCATAGTCCAGAAGTTTCTATTATCCCACTGGGACCTATTATCTTCCAGTTAGAATCGGAAGTTTAGAAGTTTAGGATTGGCAGGGGCACCTGGGTAATTCAGTTGGTTGAGTGTCCGACTTTGGCTTAGGTCATGATCCCACAGTATGTGGGTTTGAGCCCCTGTGCTGACAGCTTAGAGCCTGGAGCCTGCTTCAGATTCTGCCTGTCTATCTGTCTTTCTCTCTCTCTCTTTCTCTCTCTGCCCCTCCCTGCTCATGCTCTGTGTCTATCTCTCAAAAATAAATTTTAAAAATAGTAAAAAAAAAAAAAAAAACCTGTAGAACTTAAAAAATCGATTAGGATTTGCAGTAAACAGCTTGATGAGGTGTCCATGAAAACTGTAATTTCAGTGTCTGTTACCCTCTGAAGGACTTGCCCTTCTCCTGAGCTTTCTAGTTACATATACTGAGACTCTCACCCTAAATCAGACATTGCCCAAAGCTGGCAGGTCAGCTAACATGTTTTGAAGAAAAATGCTAAGGGATCCACCAATTAAATCCCTGTTATATAGCTAAAAATAAATAAAATGTGCCAATTAGAAAACAATAATTAAAAAGAAACAAGAACCATTAATCACCAGAAACTCACACACAAATTTTCTAGTTAAAGAAAAAGAAAGCAACACTTCAGAGTGCAAATTACTGCATATGAGATGTAGGTGTCCAGCTAAGCAGGCCTAGAACTTTGAAAGGATGCCTTGTCATTTTGTGTGGATGGTAGAGGACTAATCCTTTTACAGATGTCACAAAAGACATTAGCATCTGAGCTGGACTTTAACTGAGGCAGAAAACAATCTGTATGCAGATTTTCAGATAGATGGTTTGGGATGTATTTTAAGTTTCTGCGTGAGTATCTTTGATGAAAGGATTCCAAAGGGCTGCTGTGATTATAAGCTTCCATACCAATTAAGAGGTAATCCAAGGAGGAAGAGCCATGATCTTAAGCAATAAACAATTAGAGTCAAGAGTTCATAAATTCAGTTCCAGAAGCCATTTTCAGGCCCAAACAGCTTGCATCTTATATCATGTCATTTGAAACTCATGTTGACCTCACTATACTTGCATTTCACGCAAAGCCTGTAAAATACAACACAAAGTGATTGGGAAAATCTCAAAAACAATCCTTAAAAATTGTGAATAAAGACATCTTGTGGACACTCAAAACAGTCCTCTAACTGATAAATAATAACAGATTGCCTGAATCTGGATTATAGTCACTTCCTTTTCTTTCTTTTTAAGATTTAATTTTTTTATTTTATTATTATTATTTTTTAATGTTTTTATTTATTTCTAGGAGAGAGAGAGAGACAGTGTGAGCAGGGGAGGGTCAGAGAGAGAGGGAGTCACAGACTGAAATAGGCTCCAGGCTCTGAGCTGGCAGTCAGCACAGAGCCTGACGTGGGGCCCGAACCCACGAACCGCGAGATCATGACCTAAGCGAAAGTCGGACGCTTAACCGACTAAGCCACCCAGGCGCCCCATTTAAGATTTTATTTTTAAGTAATTTTTATGCCCAGCGTGGGGAATGAACTCACAACCCTGAGATCAAGGGTCATATGCTCTACAGACTGAGCCAGCCAAGCACTTGTCCTTTTCCTTTAGATAGATCAGGGAACAAAGAGAAATGTCTGATGACTGATGCTTTGTTTTTTACTGCTAGATATACAGAAATTGTTGCAACAGTTAATCATTTATAGCTGGGAGTCTCTAGAGTGTTAAGCTTTAAGGGCACCTTGGCAGCACAGTTGGTTAAGTGTCAGACTTCTGCTCAGGTCATGATCTCACAGTTCATGAGTGCGAGCCCTGTGCTGGGCTCTGCACTGACAGCTACGAGCCTCCTTTGGATTCTCTGTTTCCCTGTCTCTATCTCTTTGCTCCTCCTCCTCCTCTCTCTCTCTCTCAAAACTAAATAAATATTTAAAAGTAAATAAATAAAACATCAAGCGTTACAGTCTCTGGACACCAAATATCTGAAAGCAGAAGTAGGACTCACAGTGGGCATGAAAATCTGTGGGGTATTATATCCAACTGGATGCAATACAGTAGCTGAATAGGTGTAAATAATACTCAGAGATACCCAGCTAACAGTAACAGGAAGCTGTGAAGTAATAGTCTATTCCCTGTTTTGAAATATTCCTTAGCTGTACGTTCACTGCAGAGGGGATACTCAATAAATATTCATTAGTAACGTATCTGTTGAGGATATTCACAGCACAATGAAACAAAACTGTGACATAAGTACTTTCTGTTGAATTATTGAAAACGTTTGAGACAGATGGTCTTCCCTGTCCTGATAGTGCAATTAATTTTCACATTAACACAAAATCAATGATTATATATGAATCTATTGTAATTGATGTAAAGAGTAAAAAAGCCTAAACATTATGTGTGTTTGGGGAGAGTATGAGGAAAGGAGAAATAAATTACCCAATAAGAAAGACAGATCAGTCTCCCATATTTGGCATTGCTGATTTGCAACACATTTGGTTACAGATATGGGATAATAAATGTAAGCAATTTTTATTTGTTAAAGAACTTTCATATAAAAGTAAACTAAGTATTTAACTCCAGCAAATCTACTTTTTGTGGAGGATTGATATTGTGATAAAAATGTAATCTGGTGCCAGATTTCCTGAGCTAATGACTTAAGATGTGTATGCAGCAGTGTTTTCATCCGCTTCACAGAGATGTATGAGAGGTAATACTCAGTACAGCAGTGAGTACAGCATAACTGTTTGCTACTGTCATGCCTTCCAATATTACTGCCACAACCACTCTAAGTAAAGCATTAAGGACGCTGTACACAAAGACATGGTACTATAAATGCACTGATTCTACAGTCCTAACTCAAGTTCACATACCCACTTCACTCCCATTTTTCAAAATATGTTTTCATAGAGATTCATCTGTGGCACATTTTCCTAGTTGGGGACTATCTGCCACAAGAAAGAAAATATCTCTTTAGAGATATAGAACAAATATTTCTGAACAATATTCAATAAAAAGCAGAAGTAAAATTGCATTAACAAGATGAAACAGATTACTAAATGTGATATGTGAGATGTTGTGGAAGCAACAATCAATGAGGCTGCAGAGAACTTCATCCTGAAGGGAAGGCATGTGCCCAAATGAAAGGAGAGAGAACTCATTGAATGTCAATAACAATGGAGACTGGGTGGAGCAGGTTTGTGGGTGACAGAAATGACTTAAAGTTCTTAGCTGTACATGGTAAGGCTAGATGATGATGTGCTTGGGGGCCTGATCTGAGCATGTTTGCTTTGTCCTGACCAAAACAGGTAAGAACCTAATGCTTCTGATAGGAAGTGCCATAGAGTAAAGCCTTTAATGAAACTCTGTTGGGAAGAAACATGTAATGTCTATGGTAGAGGGTTCAAAACGGGGAGAAGTGGATGAACGATAATGTTGATAGTAGAATAATCAATGTAGGTGACAAAGCTGGCTTCTTGGGTGTTTTCCAAAAACATTGTGTATGGACAGATCCCAAAGTAAGAATGAGTAAAGACTAATGGTGAATACATTTTGGCCTTTAAGTTTTGAAACTGTAAACTTGATATAAGCATTAGATCTTTGTTTCTTCATAGAATGTATGGACAATAAATTCATCTGAGTTCTTTAAATGATTGTAATTATAAACAGGACAATATATAGTTCATACCTAGTTCTGAGATTTTATGCAGCTGGTACTATTGGCTTATTTCTCCATTTAGCTTTATTTAGGTTATACTTATATATTTCTACTAATAAATTAAAAATACTTAAGGATATTTGCATAAAGTATAATACTTACTTGTTGACATGTGCAATAAATTGATGATAATGCCATGTCGCTATCCCCCATAGACAAGCATAAGTCTTTCTTCAAGTAGACATCAAAGAAAAGAAAAACATTTCTTTTTCATTTGTATGGTAACTGGGTATCATATCGCACTGTAGTACTAAGAATAAACACTATATATAGCACATGTAACTCAAAGAAAATATCATGCTTTACTGCTCATACCTCTTTCCTGGATTAATGGTTCACAAAATATAGTAGTGAGATGCTTAATAAGAAAGATAATTTGTCTATATAATATTAGGCATTTCTTTTTAGAAAGATACCTTTAATCTGTCATTAACATATATATTATTAGCTTTGTTTTCTTTCATTTTTATTTTTAGTTTTTTCAATAGCAAATTTATATTATTAAGTTCTAAGAATGCTTCATGATCACAGTCTAATAAATATAAATGCAATAAAAGTACAAAGTATCCACTGTAATATATTGAATGATCATAAAATTACATGAATTTTCAAATGAAAAGGGAACTATTCAAATATATATTAGAATAAGCTCTTTTTAGCAAACAGATATAAAAAGGAACTTAATAATGACATCCTATACAAGCTCTTTTATTCATCTATTTAACTGTGAAAGATATTCATGGTAGGGATAATCATTACAATATTTGGAAACAAACCACACATTTCTATGCAACCCCATGGTTCAAAAACGTATCACGAAGGTGCATCAGAAAAGATTTTGAGCTGAGTGAAATTGAATAAAAAATGCTAAACGAACCAACATATAAGGTTTATGGATGTATCTAAATCAGTGCTTAGTGGGAGACAGATTGTGTCAATAACTTACATTAAAAACAAAGCAAAATAAGAACAAGTTGAGCATAAACCAAGCTGAAGAAATGAGATAATAAAGATGAAAGCGTAAGTCAATGAAACAGAAGACAGAAAAAAGTAAAAAATCAATGAAATTAGAAGTTGGTAATTTATAAATATTAAGTGACAAACTTTAGCCAAATCATCAGAATAAAAGACAAAAGATGGATGAAGACCCATTAGGGCAGACTTGAGGATAAATCTGTTAATTCTTTTTTTTTTTAATGTTTTATTTATTTCTAGGAGAGAGAGAGAGAGACAGCGTGAGCAGGGGAGGGTCAGAGAGAGAAGGAGTCACAGACTCTGAAACAGGCTCCAGGCTCTGAGCTGGCAGTCAGCACAGAGCCCGATGTGAAGCTCGAACCCACGAACCGCGAGATCATGACCTAAGCAAAAGTAGGATGCTTAACCGACTAAGCCACCCAGGCGCCCCAGGATAAATCTATTAATTCTTACATAAATGCTCGATTACTTTTCCAAAAATATGCCCCGTTAATTCTAGGGGGCATAGATGTGTCTTTTCTACAAATTTTGTTTGTACTACAGACTCATCATGAGCACGGGAAAAAAGAACTTAAACTCTTACCTCATACTATCTGACAATTAGCTCAAAATGAGATCATTAGACATAAATGTAAGAAAAAAATCTACTTTAACTTCCCAGAGAAAACAGGGGAGAATGTCTTTGTTACTTTTATTTTTTGGCAAATAGTTTTAGATGAAGGCAGGAGCAAGACTCATAGAAGGAAAACATTAAGGCTCATCGAAATGAAGAAGAAATCATTAAAGAGAAAAGACCTACAGACTGGGAGATGTTTGCTAATCATATATCTGTAAAAATATGTATTCAAAATATCTGAAGGATTCTTAAGAACTGTTAATTCAAAGATGAAAATCCAACAAAAACTCAGAGAAAACATTTTTACAGACAATGTACTCAAGAAGATATGTGAATGGCTCACAGGAAATTGGAAAGGTTCTCAGCATTGTTACTCATTGGGGAAATGCAAATGAAAACCACAAAGAAAATAGTACTAAATCTACTAGAAATGCTATAATAAAAAAGGAAATATTTAGTGTGGGCAAAGATGTCAAGTTCCTGGAACTACCCTCCATTACTTATGGGAATGTCATGTGTTCTGGACATTTAGGGAAATTAGTGAGATAGTTTTCTTTAAAGTTACACATAACCATACTGTATGAACTAAGAAACTAAGAAAAATAAAATCATGTCGACACAAAGACATGTACTTGAAATTCTTGGAATTTCATTGCTTCGAAGTAATGTATTGTTTATGAACCAGTGAATGGATTACCAAACTATGGTACATCCATACAATGGAATATGATCTGCCAATTAAAAAATGAACTACTAATACATTTTACAATATAAACCTCAAAAACATTATTTTAAATGAAAGAAACCAGAAACAAATGGCTACATATAATAGGGTTACATAGTATGAAATGACAAGTAAAGGTAATTTTAGAGTCAGTGGTTGCCTCAGAAGGGAGGCCAGAACAGAATAAACTTCACATAGCATGTGAGAGCTTTGTGAGATGATGGCAATATTCTAAAATTGGGTCATAGTCAAAATTGCATGACTCCATAAATTTACTAAATATATATATTTATATATATATTTACAATGAAGGAATTTTACTATATGTAACTTGACTCAATAAGAAGTTAAATTTTAAAAACCTTTAACAGGGGCTCCCAGCTCAGTAAGCTAAACATCCGACTTCAGCTCAGACCATGATCACACTGTTTGTAAGTTCATGTGCCACGTCAGTCTCTGTGCTGTCAACTTGGAGACTAGAGCCCACTTCAGATTCTGTGTTGCTCTCTATGCGCTTTCTCTGCTTGTTCTCTCTCTCTCAAAAATAAATACACATTAAAAATTTTAAAAAAATGTTAATAAAAATAAATGTTCCAACACTTCCAGGAAACGCTGAACGAGGGTATCTAATTTAGATGCAGGATACTAGTTCTCAGTTGCTTTTTAATTTCTAATTTTTTTTAATGTTCTGATTCTGTCTTGTTTGTCAAGCACATCCCACCTGTTTACAATATAATGCTAATGGAGGCAAGAGGGAAATTCTTTTGTCAATGGCGAATATTCTGCTGCTGTTATTTTGTAGGTCCTTGGTGGATTTCAGTGACAAGTGGCAGTAATGTAAGAATAGCTGCTTGTTAGAAATACTTTCAAGAATTGATTAGTAGGTTCCAAATGTTTCAACATTCGTCTAATCATTTTACTATATATTGTTCCAGTATAGTTGATTTAAAAGTTCAATTTTAATATTTTTTGTTATTTATTTGTTTATTTATTGAGAGAGAGAGGGTGAGAGAGAGAGAGTGAGCACGAGCTAGGGCGGGGCAGAGGGAGAGGGAAAGAGAAAGAATCCCAAGCAGGTTCCACACTCAGTGTGAACCTTGATGCAAAGCTTGATCCCACAATCCTGGGGTCATGACCTGAGTCAGCGCTTAACCAACCCAGCCATAAAGGCGCCCCCAAACCATCAACTTTTGAAACGACCTCTTCAGTGCTTTGAGCGAATCAATTTAATGTGAATTATTCACAGTATTGATTTTGTTTAACTTAATGTTGCCAATTTAGGAAGGAAAATGGAATACTTGGAATATGTTACAAAATAAAATACTTTTGTAAAAATTCTTTTCCAATAATATTTAACTAATTTTTAATTTTACAGGTTTTGGCATTTTCAACCTAAATTAATCAGTTTTAAGGATACAGAAAAGCTAATTTAAATACAGTGTTTTGAATTCATTAACTTACTGGTCTTATTGGAAGTACATAAATACATATTATAATATTAGTATTATAACACATATAATATTAATATAATACATATATATATATACACATATATATATATAATTTACTACCTAAAATGTTTCGCTGGTGTCCAAGATATAAAAAAAAGGAAAGAAAGTAAGTAATTAGTGAATGCAGGAACAGAATGTGTCATCATTTAATGCACTGGGATTTAAAAAAAATGTTTTTAATGTTTATTTCTTTGAGAGAGAGAGAGACAGAGTGTGAGTGGGGAAGAAACAGAGAGAGAGGGAGACACAGAATCTGAAGCAGGCTCTAGGCTCTGAGCTGTCAGCACAGAGTAGATTTGGGGCTTAAACTAGTGAACCATGAGATGTTGGCCTGAGCTGAAGTTGGGTGCTTAACTGACCGAGCCACCCAGGCACGCCTGGAATTCTTTTTCTTAAACATCAGTCTGAAATCTTAAGGTATAATCCTTAATGAAATGTCCAGATAAAGAAAAATCCTCATATTAACTCACAACTGTTATTGATTGAGTTATAAAACATTTGAAGAGTGAGATTTTAAAAAATAAAGTAAATTTTGGGGATGCCTTATTTCAATGTATTGAAGCAAGGGTGAAAAAATCATTTCTTAAAAACTGTATATTTTTCAGTACAGTTCATAATAAGGCATTATTTAGTAATCGTATTCAAAGATTTAGAAAGCTGTAATAAGATAAGTAATGGCAGGGGTAGGGGGAAAGGGGCCTGGGTGGCTCAGTCGGTTAAGCATCTGACTTCAGCTCAGGTCATGATCTTGTGGTCTGTGAGTTTGAGGTCAGCATCAGGCTCTGTGCTGACAGCTCAGAGCCTAGAGCCTGAATCAGATTCTGTGTGTGTGTCTCTCTCTCTGCTCCTCCTTGCTCGTGCTCTGTTTCTGTCTTTCTCTCATAAAGAAATAAACATTAAAAAAAAAAAAGAAAGATAAGTAATGGGATTCAGGTTAGCTCTAGATGGAACAATATATTGTTAAATATAAAAGCCCTGTTCAGGCCAGTAGGACTTATGACCTTATTTTAACCAAATACACCAACAAACTAGTCTCTTCTGAGAATCCAACATTTCACTTTTGCTGTCACTTATCTTTCTCCATTTACTTCCAAATAATAAACATCCTTATGACAACTTTTGGAAAAGGACTTCTGATACAGATATGAAAAGTTGTAGTTAGTTATCCTGTGATTTTTATTTTGGCTTTCATAAATATTTAGAGATTTAGAAATGACTTAAGAAATTTTATAACTTTTCAGAGATTGCCTATTTTAGGTAGGGAAGGATAAAAGGAAAAATTCAAGTTTTAGTGAGTATTTTCCAGCCTTTGTATGTGTGCTATTATAAGTACTGCTTAGGTGAATATTTTGGGCATGAGTTTGACAGAAAATTTAACTGTGCTATATTTATTTGCATGAATTTGCAAGTAGTTCATTATTAAATATCAACAAGTAGGTTTAGCTCTGAGAGGGTTGTAAATAGTCAGAGCTTTCAAACATTTCCTTTTTTTTTTAATTAAAAAATGTCTCTGAAATTTTGAAAAAGACTTTATAATACTAATTTATTTTCCTTATTTTATTCTCACAAAAATAACTATAATTTTTTTCCAAATTCATTTAATTCTTTTGCTATGAATCATCACAGGCAAGGAGTCAATGGATGATAGTTTTAAAAAAGAAATAGCCAGAAATTTTTCCTATAGAATCTTATACCAGTTTCACTTTTCTACTAATAGTGGTTGGATTTCTGTTAATATTTGTAAATTCTAGCCATCAGTTTCATTTCCTTAGTGGTGACTTTGTGTCATGAGAAATTTTTACTTTTGATGAGCCTTATTTATCAGTTTTTAATATTTTTGCTTTTCTGTAGTCTAGGCAATCTTTGTGTGCTTCAGTCAGGAAGACACTTTCCTATGTTTTCTGCAAAACTTATGAGTTTTGTTTTTATTGAGGTTCACACCCCATCTTGGTTGTTTTTGGTATGTTGTAAGGTAGAAGTTAAGGTTCATTTTATTCTGTACAGATATACATGTATTTCAATATCATCTCTTTAAAAGACTTTTATTTCTCCCATTTTGTGTTATTGAAAAAATGAATGACCATATAAATATTGTCCTATTTCTGGAGTCATCATGCTGCTCATTGACCTGGCTGTTGAACATTACACCAGTACTATCCTGTCTCGATTATTAAAACACCGTAGCAGGTCTGAAAACAGGCAGTGTTATTATGCCAACACTGTACTTTATAAAGATTGTTGTGGATATTGTAGATACTTTGAAAATCCATACAAATTCTAAAATCAGTCTATCACCCCTACTACACACACACACAGCCCTGTAGAATTTTGATTAGGCTTGCATTGACTCTGTACACCAACTTGGGAAGAATGGTTATCTTAGAAATATTGAGTCTTTATATCCATGAACATGATATATATCTTCATTTATCTAGTTCTTTTAAAAGACATTTCAGTAATGCTTTATTGTTCCCAAGAGAGGTATTGCATATATTTGGTTAATATCTATGGTGTTTTTATATTGTGCATATGATTGTGCATGTAATTTATTTTCTAACTGGTACTGGTATAAACATATAATTCACTTTGTAAATTTACGTAGTGCCCTACAACTGACTAAATGTACGTTTTATTTTATGTGTGTGTATTTTAAGGAGCCCTTGGGATTTACTGTGAAGACAGCTATGTTATCTGTTAATCAATAACGCTTGACCTTTTGCTTTAAATATACAATATGAGCTTAGAGCTTCTTGTAACACTAGAACTTGAAGAAGTTCCTGAAAAACAACATAGTGGAATGTCAAAGGGATACAGGAACTAACTGAAAGTCCTTTGAGGTCGAACTTGAACATATTGTACATTTTCAACATATTGTAAAATAAATATCAGCCCATGCTGATATGAATAGATGACTAAAGAGTTAAGTAAAAGGGGGAGAAGAGACCACTTTCCCACATAGAAATCCAAATACTTTATGTTGACACTCTGCCCTCAATTTCCAGCCCTTAACTGGGGCTATGGATAGTGACTTCTTTCCAAATAATTCAGTATGGAAATGGGGCCTGGGTATGACATTACATCAAAGAACTTGAAAAAGATGAAGTTTGCCACAGGCTGATTGCTAACATCACATGAATAAGCCGTGTTGATAGCAGGAACCCTTGATATGATGGATCAAAAATGTTACTGTTCTGTGTTGCTTTACTCTCCAAAACCCACACCCATGTTTCACCATCGAAAAGAGACCCTTAATTAAGAGGCCTTTTACAAAACACCTGAACTGTACTCTTGTAAAATCTCATGGCCATTAAAATAAAGAACGTCTCAGAAAGAGTCAAAGCCAAGAGAAGCCTAAGGAGATAGGGCAACAAAAACAATATAGTATTTTGGATGGAATCTTGGAACAACAACAACAACAACAACAACAACAACAACAACAGAACTTTGGATACGGATGAATGAAATTTGTAACACGTATGGACATTGCCTAATAAGAATGTTTAAATATTTTCTCATTAGTTGTGACAAAGGTATGACAGTAATTTAAAACTCAACAATAGAAGGAACTGGGTGCAGGATTTGATTTACCAAAATTCTCTGAAGTATTTAAGGAACAGTTTTGTACATCCTCAACTGTTTTAAAGCAAAAAGGTTACCTAAATTCATAAGGAAAAATAAGTATATAAATTTACCCGATTAAGGTGGTATAAACATAGGGAGTCAAATTACTTTTATATATATATATATTTTTTTAATTTTTATTTATTTCTAGGATAGAGAGAGACAGCGTAAACAGGGGAGGGTCAGAGAGAGAGGGAATCACAGACTCTGAAACAGGCTCCAGGCTCTGAGCTGGCAGTCAGCACAGAGCCCAACGTGGGGCTCGAACCCACAAACCGCGAGATCATGACCTAAGCGAAAGCCAGACACTTAACCGACTAAGCCACCCAGGCGCCCCATACTTTTTTATATTTTATAATTTTGTGGTCATGACTGGCTTGGGAAGAAAATAACTATAATCTTTACTTATCTCACAGTATAATGTAAGTTCAGAAATTACTTTTCTTTTTAAGTTTGCTTTTTCATACTATCCTTACATGATTGTTTCATTCTGTTATGCTAGTTTTGTAAAATGAGGTATTATGATGTCATGTATTATATATATCAACTTGAGGTATTTGGGTTGAATTTAGATTTTTAAAAAACCCTTGAATATATGGAGATATGATTATAACTGTACTGGGACTACTGGTTTGGGTGTGGGTAGGTTTTATACCAATAATCCAGTTCCTTTATGTATTATAATTTGTTCAGGGTTTAAAATTTATTTCTGTATTTGTCACACTAAAAAAAAGTCCACTTAAGGTTTTAAATTACTCATGTCAAGTTTTGACATTATTTTCAACATTGTATCAGCCTCTCTTGCATCTGTTATCTGATCTTCATTGTTTTTCCCTATAGTGTTTCATCTTTGTCTTTCATTTTTTCCTTCATCAATATCTCCAAAGATTTTCATAGTATAAAAAGCCATTAATTCTTAATAGTATGTGTTTGAAGGTGGGGGAGGGGAAACGGTCCTCCCTACTGAGAAGGCATGGTGAGACCAGAAAATGAAGCAGGTGACTTTATACGGTTTACACAGGGTTGTATTCAGGATAACTCACTGACAGAAAGAATCAGGTGGGTGGCAATACAGAGCTACACAACTCTTCTCCACAATGTCTGGACCTTAGTCTACAGATTTTCTAGAGGAGTGGGACATGCAGAAAGGCGTTGTAGTGAGATTGAAGGGTTCACAGGCACCTAACTGGTAGGTGACTTTGCATTTGATCTCTGGGTGCCATCTGTGAGTCAGGAAAGGAAGGAGCTTTGTTGTCATTAACAAATTTATGGAAGGCCAAAGCAAGTCTTTCCACATTCCAGGCTTGGCAGGCATTTGCTCAGTGTGCATATATTAATCTTTAGTGGTCTGGAACAGGTAGTCCCAAAAAAGGATAGGAACAAGATGAAGGGCCAAAGACAGAGTCCATAATGTCAACAGTCCAAATTACCTTAATTCATGTCCTTTTCTATGTTTGTTTTTCTTCAGCGATCAATTTAATATTTTCTTAGTTATATACTTAAGTTTTTAATATTTACTTCTTTTTTCAGATGTAATATAACCCAATGATCTAAGCTAACCTCTATCATTTCTTAGCTATCATTTTATTATGCATACCCATTGATGTAAATTTTATGTGATTTTTAATACATATGTGCTAAACTAATTCTACAATGATCTGGAAAATATGGATTTTACCATAATATGAATGTGCCAGTTTGTCCTAAGAAATCAGTGTTCATACGCTACTTTGAAAATTAGGTAGTTTGTTTAAGTATAGAATTCAGGCATAGTGAAACAATTGTCACAAGATTAATACTGTAAAAGTAAATAACATTCATTAAAGAGGTTACTAAGCCACATACTGAAGCATAGTCATAAAGTAAATATATGGACCACCTTTAGAGAAATTAATTCAATGTGTCAAAATAGAAAATGAAAATCCACAACTCTGTTCTTCTTATAATTCGTTTAGTGTAACAACTAATGAAAAAGTTTAGGTCAAAATATTGGTTATGCAGTTGTGTTTTCTTTTTCTTTTCAGAGTTTCTTTTTTTAATTTCTGTTTTAAATTTTACTTATTTATTACGCAGTTCTGTTTTGAAGTAAGCATCTTCATAAGTCAAATGCTGTGAATGTTATCAATTCTCCATATAAATTTTCCCAGTAGTTATACTATTCATCATAATTATTCTAAATTTTTAAAATATTTTTTTATTTATTTCTGAAGGATAGAGAGAGAGAGACAGAGTGAGCAGGGGAAGGTCAGAGAGAGAGACACAGAATCCAAAGCAGGCTCCAGGCTCTGAGCTAGCTGTCAGCAGAGAGCCCGATGCAGGGCTCGAACCCACAAACTGAGATAATGACCTGAGCTGAAGTTGGACGCTTAACTGACTGAGCCACCCAGGCGCCTCGTCATAATTATTCTAAATACCGAGCTTTCATTTTCTCTCTCATTGTTTTCTAAGTTTCCATTACATAACTATGTTACTAAGTTGCCTGAAAGTTAATCTTGCGGGTTGGTGGTACAAAGAATGACTTATTAATACTAATTTAGAGTAAATAAGATTTGTAAATTGCTGAATTAATAGGTGATAATTGCCTGTACTTCAACAAACTTTAAATGATAAACATCACTACAAAAATTACATTTCAGACTAAATTGCTTTCCCAAGTCAACCCGTCAACCCATTTTTTTATTTCAAAATATTAGCACCATTAATTAATAAAGAGCTCCTGCTAAATGAGGATGGATTTATTATTATTAATTATTATTCTTAGTCACACTATTTCACTCATTGTATATATCTTTCTTCCAAATTTATTTATTTATTTATTCCTTCAATAGTTTATTGTCAAGTTGGTTTTCATATTACATCCAGTGCTCTTCCCCACAAGTGCCCTCCTCCATGCCCATCACCCTCTTTCCCCTCTCCCCCACCCCTATCAGCCCTCAGTTTGTTCTCAGCATTCAAGAGTCTCTCATGGTTTGCTTCCCTCCCTCTCCCCAACTATTTTCCCCCATCTTCTCCCCCATGGTCTCCATTAAGTTCATCCTAATCCACCTATATGTGCAAACATATAGTATCTGTCCTTCTTCTGCCTGACTTATTTTGCTCAGCATAATGAGTTCCATCCATGTTGCTACACATGGCCAGATTCATTCTTTCTCATTGCCATATAGTATTCCATTGTATAGATAAACCACATCTTCTTGATCCATTCATCAGTTGATGGACACTTAGGCTCTTTCCATGTTTTGGCTATTGTTGAGAGTGCTGCTATGAACATTGGAGTACGTGTGCCTGTATCATCATCATTGTTGTATCCCTTGGGTAATTTCTAGCAGTGCTATTGCTGAGTCATAGGGGAGTTCTATTGTTAATATTTTGAGGAATCTCCACACTGTGTTCCAGAGGGGCTACACCAGTGTACATTCCCACCAACAGTGTAGAAGGGTGTCTGTTTACCCACATCCTCGCCAGCATCTATAGTCTTCTGATTTGTTCATTTTAGCCACTCTGATTGGCATGAAGTGGTATCTCAGTGTGGTTTTGATTTGAATTTCCCTGATGATGGGTAGCGCTGAACATCGTTTCATGTGTCTATTGGCCATCTGGATGTCCTCTTTGGAGAAGTGTCTGTTCATGTCTTCTGCCCATTTCTTCACTGGATTATTTGTTTCTTGGGTGTGGAGTTTGGGGAGTTCCTTATAGATATTGGATACTATCCCTTTATTTGATATGTCATTTGCAACTATCTTTTCCCATTCCATCAGTTACCTATTAGTTTTATGGATTGTTTCCTTTGCTGTGCAGAAGCATTTTTTATCTTGATGAGGTCCTGATAGTTCATTTTTGCTCTTGATTTCCTTGCCTTTGGGGATGTGTCAAGTAAGAAATTGCTGCGGTGGAGGTTAAGGAGGTTGTTTCCTGCTTTCTCCTCTAGGGTTTTGATGGTTTCCTGTCTCACGTTCAGGTCCTTTATCCATTTTGAGTTTATTTTTGTGTATGGTGTGAGAAAATGATCTAGTTTCATTCTTCTACAAGTTGCTGTCTAGTTCTCCCAGCACCGTCTGATAAAGAGACTGTCTTTTTTTCCATTGGATATTCTTTCCTGCTTTGTCAACGATTAGTTGGCCAATTATTTGTGGGCCCAATTCTGAGTTCTCTATTCTATTCCATTGGCCTATGTGTCTGTTTTTGTGCCAATACCATACTGTCTTGATGATGACAGCTTTGTAGTAGAGGCTAAAGTCTGGGATGGTAATACTTCCCGGTTTGGTTTTCTTTTTCAATATTACTTTGGCTATTTGGGGTCTTATGTGGTTCCATACAAATTTTAGAATAGTTTGTTCTATCTTTGAGAAGAATGCTGGTGCAATTTTGATTGGGAGTGCATTGAATATGCAATTGGGATTGCTTTGGGTAGTAATCACATTTTAACAACATTTACTCTTCCAATCCATGAGCATGGAATGTTTTTCCATTTCTTTGTGTCTTCTTCAATTTCCTTCATAAGTTTTCTATAGTTTTCATCATACAGATCTCTGTATCTTTGGTTAGGCTTATACCTAGGAATTTTATGGTTTTTTGTGCAATTGTGAATGGGATCAGTTTCTTGATTTCTCTTTCTGTTGCATCAATATTGGCATATAAAAATACAACCGATATCTATACGATGACGATGTACCCTGCAACTTTGCTGAATTCATGCATCAGTTCTAGTAGGTTTCTGGTGGAGTCTGTTGGGTTTTCTATGTAGAGTATCATGTCGCCTGCGAAAAGTGAAAGTTTGACTTCTTTGTCAATTTTGATGCCTTTTATTTCCTTTTGTTGTCTGATTTCTGATGATGGGACTTCCAGCACTATGTTAAACAACAGGGGTGAGAGTGGACATCCCTGTCGTGTTCCTGATCTCAGGGGGAAAGCTCTCAGTTTTTCCGCATTGAGGATGATGTTCGCTGAGCGCTTCTCATAGACAGTTTTGATAATGTTTAGGTAAGTTCCTTCTATCCCAACTTTCTCCAGGGTCTTTATCAAGAAGGGATTCTATCTCTTGTCAAATGCTTTTTCTGAATCTATCGACAGGATCATATGGTTTTTATCTTTTCTTTTGTTAATGTGATGTATCACATTGATTGATATTCCAATATTGAACCAGCCCTGGAACCCGGGAATCAATCCCACTTGATCATGTAGGATAATTCTTTTTATGTGCTGTTGGATTCAATTTGGAAGTATCTTGTTGAGGATTTTTGCATCTGTATTCATCAAGGATATTGGCCTGTAGTTCTCCTTTTTGCTGGGTCTCTGTCTGGCTAGGGAATCAAAGTGATGCTGGCTTCATAGAATGAATCTAGAAGTTTTCCTCCGATTTCTATTTTTTGGAATATCTTGAGAAGAATGGGTATTAACTCTGTGTTAAATGTCTGGTAGAATTCCCCAGGAATGCCATCTGGCCCTGGGCTCTTATTTGTTGGGAGATTTTTGATAACTGATTCAATTTCTTCACTAGTTATGGGTCTGTTCAGAATTTCTATCTCTTCCCATGTGAATTTTGGTAGTGAGTGTGTTTAAGAATTTGTCCATTTCTTCTAAGTTGTCCAGTTTGTTGGCATATGATTTTTCATCATATTCCCTGTTAATTGCTTGTATTTCTGAGGGATTGGTTGTAATAAGTCCATTTTCATTCATGATTTTTGTCTATTTGAGTGCTCTCTCTTTTCTTCTTGAGAAGCCTGCCTAAAGGTTTGTCAGTTTTGTTTATTTTTACAAAAGACCACTTTTGGTTTCATTGATCTGTTCAATTGGGTTTTTTCCCCCCTATATTATTTATTTCTGCCTTGATTTTTTATTATTTCTCTTCTCCTACCTGGCTTGGGGTGCTCTTGTTGCTCTCCCTCTGGTTGCTGTAGATGCGCTGTTAGATTTTGTACTTGCACTTTTTCTAATTTCTTGAAATGGGCCTGGAGTGCTATGTACTTTCCTTTTAGGACTGCCTTTGCCACATCCCATAGTTTGGATTGTTGTATTTTCATTTTCATTTGTTTCTGTATATTTTTAAATTTCTTCTCTAATTGCCTGATTGGGACATTCATTCTTTAGTAGGGTGTTCTTTAACATCCATGTTTTTGGAGGTTTTCCAGACTTCTTCCTGTGATTGATTTCAAGTTTTATAGCATTTTTATCTGAAAGTGTGCATGGGTATGATCTCAGTTCTTTTATATTTATTCAGGGCTGCTTTATGTCCCAGTATGTGACCTATTTTGGAGAATGCGCCATGCGCACTTGAGAAGAAAGTGAATTCCATGGCCTCAGGATGTAGAATTCTAAATATATCTGTCAAATCCATCTGGTCTAATGTGGCATTCAAGTCCATTGTTTCTTTAGTGATTTTTTTGTCTAGTTGATCTATCCATTGCTGTAAGTGGAGTATTAAAGTCCCCTACTATTAGCACAATCTTGTCCATAAGATTGTTTCTGTTTGTTTTTGTTTTATGTATTTGGATGCTTCCGTATGCAGTGTGTAGACATTTTAATTGTTAGCTCTTCCTGATGGATAGACCCTCTAATTATTATATAATGTCCTTCTTCATCCCTTGTTACTGTCTTTATTTTAAAGTCCAGTTAGTCTGATATAAGTATGACTACTCAAGCTTTCTTTTGACTTCCAGTAGCATGATATATATTTCTCCATCCCCTTACTTTCAATCTGAAGGTGTCCTCAAGTCTAAAATTCATTTCTTGTAGGCAGCAATTAGATGGATTTTGGTTTTTTATCCATTCTGCTAACCTATGTCTTTTGATTGGAGCATTTAGTCCATTTACATTCAGTGTTATTATTGAAAAATATGGGTTTAGAGTCATTGTGTTCTTTGTAGGATTCATGCTTGTGGTGGTGTCTCTGGCAATTTGCATTCCTTGCAACATTTTCCTCATAGAGTCCCCCTCAGGATTTCTTGTAGGGCTGGTTTAGTGGTGATGAATTTTTTCAATTTCTGTTTATGTGTTAAGACTTTTATCTATCCTTCTATTCTGAATGACAGGTTCACTGGATAGAGGATTTCTGGCTGCATATTATTTTCTGTTCATCACATTGAAGATCTCCTGCCATTCCTTTCTGGCCTGCCAAGTTTCAGTAGATAGGCCTGTCACCACTCTGATAGGTTTCCCTTTGTATGTTAGGACGCTTTTCTCCCCAGCTGCTTTCAGAATTCTCTCTTTGTCCTTATATTTTGCCAGTTACACTATGATATATCATGCAGAAGATCGATTCAAGTTACATCTGAGGCTTGTTCTCTGTGCCTCTTGGATTTCAATGTCTGTTTCCTTCCCCAGATTGGGGAAATTCTCAGCTATTATTTGTTCAAGGACTCCTTTAGTGCCTGTCCCTCTTTATTCCTCTTCTGGAATTCCCATGATATGGATATTGTTCCATTTGATTGTATTGCTCAGCTCTCAAACTCTCCTTTTGTGTTCCTGGGTCAGTTTATCTCTCTTTTCTTGGCTTCCTCTTTTTCTATAATTGTGTCTTCTAATTCACCTATACTCCTCTCTGCCTCTTCAGTCTGTGCATTGGATGCCTCCATTTTGTTATGCATCTCATTTATAGCATTTTTTAGTTCATCACAACTATTTTTAAGCTCCATAGTCTTTGTAGCAACAGTTTCTCTGATGTCTTCCATGCCTTTTTCAAATGCAGCGATTAATTTTATGACTATTGTTGTAAATTCTTCTTCAGTTATGTTGTTTATATCTGTTTTGAGCAGTTCTTTAGCTGTCATTTCTTCCTGGAATTTCTTTAGAGGAGAGTTCTTTCGTTTCATCATTTTGGCTAGCTTCCTATCTCGTGTTAGTTTTAAAAGCTTGTTATGTACTCTGCACCTGTGAGTACTGCTGTATTAAAGAAAGTTCTTTGACTGTCCAGGGCCTGTCTATTCAGGAAGTGTTCTTTGAATGGTGTCTCTTGGTCTCTTTTTTTAAGACTTTGGTGATTTCATTTCCCTACTCTTAGTGGTATTTGGGACTCTCCACAATGTGTACTTTGGCTTGTTTCTTGAGAAAGTCCTGGAAAAGAAGACAGACAGACAAACACACAGGGAGCAAAGGCGCACAAACACACAGACAAATCTAGCAAACACAGAAACAGAAAGGGAAAAAGAAAAAGAAAAAAAAAGAAGGGAAAAAAAGAAAAAAGAGGAAGGAGAAAAGCAAATAATAAAAAGAAAAAGAAAGAAGAAGAAAAGAAAAGAAAAAAGAAAAAAACTTAAAAGCAAAGGACAGTCTAAAATCATAAAACCAGAATTCCCAGCTACAAATAAAGAGCAGGGTGTGTGCAGTGCTGATGGAAGAGCATATACAAAGAGAGAAATTACAGGAGCAGGGAGGAAGTGAAATTAGATAATGACCAGACAGAGAGACTAAGAGGCTTAATTCAGAGAGAGAAAGAGTAGAATATGGTAAGAGGCAAGGAGAAAGAAATGAAGATAATATTACTCAGAGAAACTATATAGTCTGATTACTCCAGAGAGAGAGAGAGATAGAAAGGTAGCGAAGGAGGTGTAGAATATACATCTAGAGAATGGATTAAATGTGACTGTTTAAGGAAACTAATGACCAGAGTGCCCAGTCCAGCAGAGGGGAGGGATACGAATGAGACAAGGGAAATATATCTGAATAGAAAGAATTGATTTAGAATTAATCCATGTTGGTCTTGCCCTGGGCTCTGGTAAAAAAAAAAAAATAATAAGGGAGCTCTCTAGGGGGTGAATGGGCGTGGTTTGGTGCAGGAGGGTCTTAGCCTCCACTGCGTCCCTCGGGCTGCTCCCTGAGGTCCCAGCTTGGTGGTTGCAGAGAGGAAAATGACGGTGCCCCAGTCCCCTCTCAAACCAAGCGTTGCAACTCACTCTTTTGGGTCCAATCTCCCTGTGCCCCAGGTATAGCTGAGGTGGGCCGTGCTTAATGTCCCAAGCCACAGCTCATTTTCAGATCTTAGTCCTTGCGCCCCATTGATATCGACTGAAATATAAACCCTCAGGCTGAGTCTCTCTGAGCAGTTTCAAGCCTGTCACCTCCCACTGGGGATTGATCCCAGCTAGATTAGCAGCTGTGCAGCTTCAGGAGCGCTGCGTCCCCTCCAGGTCGAGCTGGCAGCAGAGGAGCAGTTTCTCCCGGTGTCACCTGGGACCGGGGCGTCCAGCTTGAGGTCACCTGTACACCTGAACACCGGATCACTCTGTGTCCCAAGCTGAAGTTTCTCTCTTCTTCAGGGACAGAGACAGTGTCTTGAGCAGTTTCAGCTACTCTTTCTTTTCCCCTTGCCTCACCACGGCTCCCCGCAAAGGGGGCTCCCTCCCCTCCCTCCGTGTCTCCAGTCCTGGCCCGTTTTTATCTTCTCCAGGTCGCACTCACACTGTAAGGTTTTCTCAGCAGACTCTGTCTCCTTTTCCTCCCAAACTCCTGGATTCTGTAAGGGTTCCTATGGCTTCAGGCCTTCTCCGTGTGAGAGATGGGGGCGAGTAAAATGTATGGAGCTCCTTACTTCTCCAACATCTTGCCTTCTCTCTCCAAGTTTTTATTTAAATTCCAGTTAGTTAACATACAGTGTAAAATTAGTTTTAGATGTAGGATTTAGTAATTCATCACTTACACACGACATCATGTACATGACTTTTATTTTTAAGTATCCAGCTCCTGCCTTGTGTGCTCACTCAGTACACTCACCCTTACACACCTATAGATAGATTCACTTTCATTTTGTAAAATGACTTTCCCGTTTGATTTCACCATTTTGTTTAGTTTTCCCATTTTGATTTTTGTTTAATATTTATTTATTTATTTATTTATTTATTTATTTATTTATTTATTGAGAGAGGGAGTGACTGATTAGAGTGGAGAAGGGGAGGGAGACAAAGAATTCAAAGCCGGCTCCAGACTCTGTGCTAACAGCTCAGAGCTCTTGAGCAAACTCACGAATTGTGAGATCATGACCTGAGCCAAAGAGAGATACCTAAATGACTAAGCCATCCAGGGGCCCCACCATTTTGATTTTTAGATCTCTCAGTTTTTATAGGTTTTTATTTATTTTTGAGAGAGAATGCATAGCGGGGGAGGGGCATAGTGGGAGGGGGCAGAAGATCCCATGTGGGTCCTCACTGACAGCAGGGAGTCTGATACAGGGGCTCAAACTCACCATCTGCCAGATCATGACCTGAGCCAAAGTCCAATGCTCAACCTACTGAGACATCCGGGTTGCCTCTATATCTCTGTTTCTTTATGTGTAAAACTATTCTATGGACTAAAAGAGACAAAATCTCATATGTTCTATCATGAGCCATATATTTGAAGAGAAGCCAGGATGAATAGAGAAGAAGAATCAAATGGAAAATAGTGAGCTGAAACAAATAATAGTAAAAAATAGTAAAACAGATCAGCAGAAGATTTCAGCAAGTGGAATAAAGAATTAGCACTTTGAAGAATGATAATTAAGAATCTCATAAACTGAAGAAAAGAAAAAAACCAAGAAGGATAAAAATTAACCATGCATCTGAGAAATAAGTGACCCATAATGAAAAAATGTCTTCTTCTTTTATTTTTTAAAAATGTTCAGTGTTTATTTTTGACAGACAGAGACAACAGAACATGAGCAAGGGATGTTCAGAGAGACAAAGAGAGACACAGAATCCGAAGCAGGCTCTAGGCTCTGAACTGTCAGCACAGAGCCCCAAGCAAGGTGCAAATTCACAAGCCGCGTGAGATCATGAGTTGAGCTGAAGTGAGATCCTTAACCGACTGAACCACCCAGGCACCCCAAAAATGTATTCCTTTAAAAAAATTGCCAACAACTTGGGGCGCCTGGATGGCTCAGTCAGTTAAGCGTCTGATTCTTGATTTCTGCTCAGGTCATGATCTCATGGTTCAAGCCCCATGTTGTAGTTCAAGTGTGAAGCCTGGTTGGTATTCTTTCTCTCCTTCTCTCTGCCCTATCCCCTCCTCGTTAGTGCATGCACAAACACACTCTTTCTAGCAAAAAATAAATAAATATACGTTAAAAATTAAAATCAAAATTGCTAAAAACAGCTGTTGAATATCATTTATATTCACATCTTCCTTTTACTTTATCTTTTATTTTTCTGTGTATAACAGTGTGGGCATTTTTCCATTGACCTTTCCAGAGAAGTTATTCTGTAGTCTGATTATTTCCAAACTACTTTTCAAACCATCCACTGAATTATCTATCATTATACGTTTTAACTCTGCAATATCTATTGAAACTTTTATGTAGATTCCAAATTACTGAGGACCTTCTGCATTCGTTCTTATATTTGGTAGATATTTTTTTCTATTTTAAATGTATTAATCATAGTTTTTTTCATGTATTCTTCCTCCATTATCTGGATCATACTTACAGTTGTCGTTTTTTCTTCCTTCCTTTTATTTTTCTCTTAGTAGTAAGTCACGAATTTTTATTCTTAGCAAGTATGGTAATGTTTAATGTGTGCAGGAATTGTGTATAAAACAACCAGAGCCGCTCCAAATGACTCCTCCCGAGTTTTCTGTCTTCCCTCTGCTAGGAAGACAGCCTGAGGAGCTGTTCACCTCTATTTAATTGTAGATTGTGCGAGGTCAGGGGTGAGTGGTTTTTAGTAAATCTTGGGGAATTCTTTCTATGTTGGTCAGGCTTGGGCTCACTGGTCTTTCAGTTCTGTGACTCTATTTTCGCAGCTCTGAAAGCTTATGAAGGGTTGTGCTCTATCATCGAGAAGTTCACAACCCAGCTCTCCAACATCGTGTCACATGCAACATCACCAATCAGGTAGGTGTGTTATGGGGAGATAGTACATGCGCTGTCTTGTGTTCAAAATATAACATGATTTTGGGAACTGACACCTCTATAAAATTTCAGAGAGGAGCTTTTGTTCAAAATATATATCTCATGCTCAAAATATAACATGATTGGGGGATCTATGCCTTTGAGAAATTTCAGAGGAGCTCACCTGCATCCCACAAAGCTCTCAAGCAGTCGTGACTTGGGGAAATCTGACTGGAATTAGAGGCCCTCGATGTCTCATGTTTGCAGTCTGTCTAACCCGTGTAGTAAGTAAGACATTGGGACTTTCTCTTTCCCTCAGCAGGGGTGCTCCACGGGGCCACGCCTGGGCTCAACTCACATCTGGCATCAGCAAATGCTCGGAAGACAAGATGGCTGGCAAGATTCAGTGCTTTTCAGAATTATCCTACCCTATCTGTAATTTTAGTTCACCTATTCTATATTGCTTCCTCAGCTCTCTGGGCTACTTCAAATATGGTTCTCAAAATAGAATTAGATTTTCTAGGTTTTTTTTTCTTTGCAGAGGAAAGATGGTCTGCTAAGACTTATGTATCCTACTTGGAATTGTAAATATCTTCTTTATCTTATTTTACAAGTGAAGTTACCAACAGGTTGATAGGCAATATCATTTTCCTCTTTTGAGATTTTGAAGTAATTCTATCTAAGTAGAAACCATGTCTCCAAGATAGTAAAGGCAGTGGTGTGAAAAATTCAAAACCTGATGTCAGGCTCCTTCCCATGTTCTCTGTAATGCCAAGGTATGTACTCTATCAGTCAGAATTCAGTCACAAGAAGAGCCCAACTCTGAGGCAGCCATGTTTTGCTAACAGGAAGTGCAGCTCTTGCTGCTAAGACTGGAGATTAAAGGGATGAAGTGCCATTATTGAAACTCACACTTGGAGTAGGTCCCATGACTCTAAACTCTGACCTCTGAAGAGAGGGTTGGCCAGCCTGATGCTGAACCTTGGGGATTTGGTGAAGGCTTCAAAGACCTGGGATCTAAAACTCCAAGGATAATACTTGATTGCTGTGCCAGTATCTCTAATGTTGAAAATTACCAGTTAGTTCTGAAAATTACATATGTATAGGAATATATATATGTAATATGTGTATGTGTAATATATATATGTAATATGTGTATATACACACATTATTTTTATCTATCTACTATCAATTAATCTATTTATCATCTATACCTACCATCTATATATCATCTATATATCTATAGAAATATTATACAGAAAGAAAGTTACTGTTGATGCCAAGGTGAAAGCTATAATGAAGCAATATTTCATGTAGACCAATCAAAAAATATCTCAGGTTTCCAGAATTCCTCCAGTCCCCTCAATTGGCAGATAGGGAGAATTCTGTCAAAGAAGAAATGCAATTTACAGGTTCCCATTTCCTGTGTGACAAAAGTCATCTTTCTTAGGGTAAGTACTAAAAGGAAGGATGTTTGGAAGGGAGAGGCAGCAAATTAAACACACGCATGCACACACACACACACACACACACACACACACACCGTCTGTAAGGTGTGCGTTTGCCTAAGAATACAAAGAGATTAATTCCATGAAAAATGAACCACTAAAACCACTTAAAATAAGTAGAAATATAGTAGGAATTATGTATTTTGCTAATTTTTAATGGTTAATTTTTATGATATCCAATAATAAAAAATCATGAGGTTTTTGTCTTTAACCTATGACATGTGCTGTAACACTTTTTTTTTTTTTCTGCCAGTGACTGAGACTTAATACATAGGAAAGTTCATTTGGACTTGGGTTTCTTTTTTGAAATAACTTTTGGTCATCTTTCTTAGGTTAAGTTCAAACACCCTGCTCTTCTTTCTTCAATGAGGTATGAACACTGTGGGTTTGATTCTCTAATGAAGCTGGTGCAGGTGGATCATTCTGCTTTTTTCTCTTATCCTTTTGTCATTTCTTAGGAAAAGTACAAGTAACAAATGACATGACAGAATCAAAAAAGGAATTAGCCCAAGTAGCATTATGTAAAACTTCTTTTGTATCTTTGTCTTCTTGTGAAGGGTTGGGCCATTTTCAGGACTATCTCCAAAGCCTTCAACTCCACCATTAGGAAGGTGTCTATTGTTGCAGACCCCATTCATAGAGCAGGTCTTAGGTACACAAGTGCTGCCATATACACATGGACACACTTCCTTCGAATGCAGATATGCTCCACACCACACTCTGTACCATCTATCAATGACACACCAATATCAGGTATTCTCATCCCTGTATGGTAGTCTGTACCCTAGCAGGTGACACCAGAAAGGTGGGTCCAATGCACAGTAGAATGATTACTCAGAAGAGGAATTTCTGTCACATTCTCATACGAAACCCTCCCACACAGGACATCTGTTACACTGTACGTGTGTAGAACCTTTTTTACAGCTATCAAAACGGTCACCTTGGATGTTCATTATCTTATAGCTTCTTTGCCAAAAAATTTCGCACACTGTTCATCACAGATTTTGCATCTACTTCCATAGCAGTAGCTCCCACCTGTGCATTTGACTCTGTCTTTCATATACATGTCTTCTGGACACTGGTTGGCTTTCCCATTGCACCACTCTGGAAAGTCACATTCATTTCCCTGTTGTCTACACAAGTCACCTGATGGCATGACCTTGTAGTCTTTGCAACAGAGCCAAAAGTACAAGGAGCCCCAGGACTCGGAGTATAGTTTGACTGACAGCACGGATCTTTTGTACATAGATTTAAGAAGTCACAGTCACAGTCTTCTCCATCTTCAACCAAACTGTTCCCACAGTGTGTATCCCGGAAGGTTATGTCTGCATTTGGTGACATGCGCACTCTGTTCTTATCATATTGTTCCAACAGACAGTATAACTGCAGTTGTTGAATTTAGTTGTTATCACTGTCCTTGAAAACATTATGCACCTCTTATTCCCACGTGTACAAGTTTTATCATCATGTAGCATACCCAGAGAATGACCCATCTCATGTGACACTATAAATGCAAAATGATACAACTTTTCTTCTATGAAACCAATGACTCCACAATTCAGGTGCATATTACATATTGTTCCCACATAGGTCAAGGCCAGATCAACACCATAGGCTTTCTACACAAAAATAAGTGCAAGGTCATGAGGTAAGCAGGTCCTAAAGTCATCATTCTTCCATTTGCAAAATACTCCTAGGAGAGCTTCAATGCTATTATCAAAAGGAGTTTTTGTTTGGTTCATATCTCAGTTCCTATGAAAATCACATCAATATCCAGTGATTTAAAAATTGATTTACATAACTGATAGTAAGGTACATTGTATTCTACATATCTGAAGTATTACTTTGCTCAGAAACATATCGATTGTGGTCTATCATGGCTGCCATTGCAGGAAAACACTGATGGGCCTACCAATCTTTATACCCACTCTGCATCAAAGAGGAAGCATCCCTCTCTAGAAACTTCCATTGTTGTCCTGTTTCTTCATTTGTTAATGTACATCTCATAAGTGGGAATTGTGTTTCCTCACTGTTAATCCTATACAACAGATGTTCAAATGTGATAGAAAGTCTTTTGGGTTTGATTTCATAAGCAGTGTTGTTTGTAACATTCCTTGAAAGCCCCCAAAACAGGTCCTAAGGGCAGCCCAGGATTCTAGGTCCCCTTCCACATAACCGGAATAGTAGCAGTCCTTTGAGACAAAAAGCTGATCCTCAAGGGGAACATCTTGGTCTGTGTAGGCAAATACTGGGAGGTTTCAAGACAGAAAAAGTTTCTTCACCTTCATGTGGAGACTGTGCTGCTGGCCTCCAAAATGCAGGCTGTAAGAGAACAGCTGCTACTGGCTGCTTTATGTCAGTACCTGGTTCAAGGGAATCATCACTTCTTAGGGACCATGGCAATAGGAGTGCCCAACCTGTAACCATCCAGGAAGGAACTGACACACCCGCAGCCAGAACATAGGAAAAATTGTCCTCACATCTGGGACCTCACCCACAGACGTTATGGAACCACCATATTCAGCCATTGATGAGAGCAAAAGAGGGCAGTTGAGGAAGCATCACTGTTCTGTTGCTTCCCTCTGAGCTGGATGTGGTACTGAGTTTTAATCTGTCTCCTTGTTAAGTTACACTATTAGAGCAACAACACTAACAGACAAAAAAATGAGAGGAAAGACAGAGACAAGCATGGGAGTTATGAAGTGGAAGAGGAAGAGAGCAGTATGAGTATGGGTTAAAATGGATTAGTTTGGTTCAAGATATGACTCAGTATACTGCATTGCATTTTCCCTTAAGTAATGGTAAGGCAGAGTGATGTTGGGTGTACAAAACAATGGTGATTGGCCAGAGGTTGACACAGAACTTATGAAGGACACATATGGATCCATTGTACTGTTTTCTAATATGAACATTTTCACAATAAATATATAAAACAAAAGAATCCTAATGGAAAGGTGAACACCTATCGTGTTTTGATGAAGCATTCTTGATATACACTTACGGATAGATATAAATATCAATACATAGATCTTCCTTTCTTTTTTCTCAATGAATTACTCGGTGACATCACTCAGAAGAGATATAAAAATTACTCGCATACATTATTATTTTTTCTCATTATCTGTAATATAAGCCTCCATTTGGCAAATTATTAATTATCCTGGCTCCTTCTTGCATTCTTATTTTTGTCTAAACCTGTGAAGCTTCAAGGATCAAGGCATCAATTGTTTTCACAAACATTGGTATCTACTTTAATGGTATCTTCATTCTGTAATCAGTATACTATGGTGATATTGGAAGGGGGATTTTATTGAGTTGGTGATGGACGTTACTCAAATGTGTTTATCTTTGATTCTGCTCTTAAGAACAAAATTTTGAAAACCTCTAACCATGTAAAATGGAAGGAGATCAAACTAGCTGAAAGAATAGCAGCTGGAGATTAGCATATACTGAAAGCAAAATAATGTTCCTTCAGAAATGCCAAGGAAATCAATAATCCTAAAAGGAGGGAGGAAAACTTTGGGGAAAGTCATATTGTCTTATGGTGGTAAGGCATTAAAGCCTGCATTTATAAGACTGTAGGGTAACCAGTTCCTGGGTTAGACAGGAAAATGTATTTATTTCATAAATAAAAATCAATATACATATTTTGTGTGAAATATAGAAACAACAAAATCATCTCAATAACACAAATGTAATAGCACATATTTGAGACAATGAAATCTGGTATCAGCATAATGCCTGGCTGGCAATGGTGATTTATTTGTTGCTTTTTTCTTTGAATAAAGTGTTTATAAAAACACATGATGTGCAGACATGCTGCTATACACTTGGGAGACATAAATGAATGTATGTGTCATGAACATTTAATAGTATGGAGCTCAGATTTAGAGTGGATGGGGCAATTTGTAAAATTGAATTCAATATTTTACATATGAAATTTTTATTTTTATTTATCAAGGGAAATACCCACAGTCTTCATCAGACCATTAAAGCGAGATTGCTTTAAGTAAAAACCTTTGGTGTGGTTGAGGGGCGCCTGGGTGGCTCAGTTTGTTGGGCTGCCGACTTCAGTTCAGGTGATGATCTCATGGTTTGTGAGTTTGAGACCAGCATCGGGTCTCTTGCTGACAGCTAACTCAGAGCCTGGAGCCTGTTTCAGATGCTGTGTCTCCCTCTCTCTCTGACCCTCCCCTGCTCACTCTGTCTCTCTCAGAAATAAACAAAACATTTAAAAATTTTTTAAAAAAACCCTTGGTATGGTTAAAAAAACACATGATAGTGAAGTTGACTAATAAGAGATCTAAAACAGACTAATCAAATCCATTTCCCTTAGTTGATAATATAAAAATAAAAACTGCATAATTTAGCACCTATCATCTCTTAGATCCTATACCCATTTCTGCTTAATTTTTTTAGTTTTTATTTTATGTTCTTTGACCATTTTTCCCTCTGGAATTATTTCCCTGTCATTTATGGAATCTGCCTTCCATAAAAAACAACAACAATCACTTCTCTATCAAACTTCTCCACGGGCAGCTCCTTATTTGTGGTTAATTGTACTACACTAAACCTGCCAGTAGACAGTAGAAGAGCATGTGAAGACCAGCAGAAAAGATTTACATACTCAGAATACCCATACAGTATACAGTCCAGACATCCGGTTGCAGTTCACTTTGATTATTAAATCCACTTCCAAACCACTCGCCTGGTAGCTAGCCATCCCTTTAAACCACCAGTTAGTCTTTTTTTCCTATTAGTATGTCAAGTCTCAAATTAGTCCTACACAAATTTGAAAGCATTGGGTGTCCTCTGTACATTGCATTATCCACCAATAATTTTACTCATATTCTGGATTTAGTGAGCATGTGGACAACTGATAGAGCACTTGCTTATTCTAGCTTTACAATTCATTTTCGGTGATTGATCTATGGCTAAATGTTGCATCTTATTATCACCTATACATTATTATCAACCCCTAATCCCACTCCTCACCTTCACCCTAACCCTTATTACCACTTTCCACTGTCTTAACTCTTACTTGTTAAATAGTTAACCACAAGTCTTCTTCTTATTCAAAACTGACTTCTCAAATTTCTGGGCAAAAATAACTTTTCTTTCCATTTTTTCCCACTTGTTAAGTCCCTTTATTTTATCTCTTATCCCAATAGCTTGGCTCTAGATTCCGTCAATTCAACCACTGTGGGCTCAAACCAAACTAGATTAATTCTTTTCCCTGCTTTCTGCACTCCTACAACAACCTGCCCAAACTATAGGAAAATAAATCAGAGCATCTCTTGAAGAATTAATGTGTGCAAGGTAAAAACTACAAACTGGATAAGAGCCTGACATTTCACCCCAGAGGATGTAGTCAGGAACAAATATTTATTTCAATACCTTTATGATTCTAATAATTTCTAAGCTTTGTTGTCCACTGTTTCTTAACTTTCTGATTTTCTTTCCAATTCTTCATCAATACACAGGGCATTCAGCTGGCAATGTATTGTTTTTGTTTTCACAAGTAGTTATGATTAAATTTCAATTACAGTATTTTAAATTGTAAAACTAAGAGTTTTTTATTTGTGCACATTTAATAAAGACCTGATATTTGTGTCTGTCTTGTTTATTGCAGATCTTTGGTGAGAAGCTTGTTTCAGGCTGAAAATTAACCTCATCTTTAAAGGGACCTAAATTTTTAGAGAGCTCAGGTACTTTTCTAAGACCAAAGGGTAGGGCTATTCCACAAACTCTGGTTTTGGACTCAGGACATGATCTCATGGTTCATAGGATTGAGCCCTGATTTAGGCTCATTGATAAATGACATTATGCTAAGTTAAATAAGCTGGTCACAGGAAGATAAATTACCACATCATTCCAATTACATGACCTGTCTAAAATAGTCAAACTCATTGAAACAGAGTGGACTGGTGGTTGTCAGGGGCTGAGGGAAGAGGCAAATAAAGAATTGCTGTTCCCTGGGTATATACTTACAGTTATGTAAAATGAATAAGTTAGAGATCTGCTCTACATCGGACCTATATTTAACAATATTGTATTGTGTGATTGAATACTTGTTGAGGGGATAGATCTCATATCAAGTGTTATCAGAAAACAAATAATAGGAGGGAGGCAAGATGGCGGAGAAGTAAGGAGCTCCGTACTTGCACTCGCGCCCATACATCACACAGAAAAGATCTGAAGCCATTGGAAACCATACAAAACCTGAGAGACTGGGAGAAAAAAGGACGCAGAATCCACTGAGAAAGCCTTCTAACGTGAGTGCGAACCGGGGAAGGTAAAATCAGCCCGGGATCGGAGCCTCCAGGGTGGGAGGCGATCCCCCTCTACCCTCTACGGGGAGTGAGAGGGGAAAAGGAGAGAGTCCGAGACAGAAAAATCTCCGCTCGGTGCATAGAAAGACCGTACTTGCCAAATATCTGCACACCAGGTCCCCTCGCGACAACTGGTCCTGGGGGAGGCTGAGCACACAAACTGCTTCTTTGTGCCGCTCCTGGAGGTGGGGTTTTAAAGCGGAGCGGGTGCGCCTGCCGCCATTGTAGCTCCAGGGCGGCTGGGACCCCTGAAGGAGACGCGCAGACACCAGGCGTCTGCGCTCCTGGCTGCCTGGAACTCGAGAGGGAAGGCAAAAAGCTAAAAACTGGGAAATTTGCCTGTGAGTTCGTGTTTCGGGTGACGAGCCATAGAGAGACCCGGTTTTCCTCACTCCAGCGGGCTCAGGCTACGCGGACGCTGCAGGCAAGCCCCCGCGCATGCGCACCAGAGCCGACCAGAGAAGGAAGCAGCGATCCTGACTCCGCCCCCAGAGCTCAGCAGGGAGCCTGGAATAGCCCGAGGGGGTTGTCTGGGAAGCTGTGTCTAAGGCAACTTCAGCGGGGCGCGGGCTGGGATTTGGAGATTGGAACTGGCCTGGGTTGAAGAGTGCAACCAACTTCGGCTGCGTCCCCGGAACGGGGAGTTGACACGCCAAAAAAAAAAAAGCGAGCTGCAGCGCGGGGTTCAAGAAGGGACTGGAGCACCGTCACTCTCCTTCCCACAATCGCCAAGGCAGAACCCCCGCCTGAGGCATCGGATCACGCCACGCCCATCCCTGCCTGAGAGGTGCCCTCCTCCCTTTTTTTTTTTTTCTTTTTCCCTTTTTTTTCCCCCTTTTTTTTTCCTTCTTTCTTTTTTTTTCCCCTTTCTTTTCTCTTTTTTTCTTCTTCTTTCTCTTTTCTCGCTTTTTTCCCCAAAACACTGACCTGATTAACTCTGGTCGCCAGCTTGCTTAAACAATCACAAGTCCATTCTGTAAATGTAAATTCTACACCTACCGACTTTTTCAGCTATTTCTCTCAGGAGTAATTAGACTATATAGTTTCTCTGGATAATTCCAGCATCCTTCTCTCACCTATCCAACCACATTCTACCCTTTACCTCTTTGAAAAAAAGTTTCTTATCCCTTCTGCCTGTTCATTCTATTTCCAAATCTGCCTTGTCTCACCCTGCCTTCTCTCTTTTTCTCTATGCTCTTCAACCAGCACTGCATACACACGGCTATTTAACTGTAGCTGGGAAATCCAGGTATATGCTTTAAACCGTTCTTTGTCCATCGGTTTTCTTCTTTTTTCCTTTTCTTTTCCCCTTTTTGACCCTTTTATGTATTTTATGCTCCCTATTCGCCCTCCCTCCTCCGTCTTTTCTATTAACTTTTTCGTTTTCCCTCTCACTTTGCATGTTAGTTGAATCAGCCTGTGCGTTTGTGTGCTCCTGCTCCCTGTGTGTTTGTCTGTCTGTTTTCTTTTCCAGGGCTACCTCAAGAAACAAGCTAGAGTACACAAGGTGAAAAGTCCCAAATATCACTACGAATAGGAAAATAAAATAACTAAGGTCCCAACAAGAGTGACCGAGGGATACCATTCAAAAAACAATCTCTGAAAGGATAGGTCCTGGAAAGTCAACGAGTTTCTTGGATATAGCAGTGCTCATAGAAACAGAGAGCATAACAGGTCTTTAAAACCAACAAGAGCCGGAAAGCTAACTAAAATGACGAAACGAAAGAGCTCTCCTCCAAAGAAACTCCAAGAAGAAATGACAGCTAATGAACTGCTCAAAACAGATATCAGCAGCATAAGTGAACAAGATTTTAGAATAATAATGGTGAAATTAATAGCAGGGCTTGAAAAAAACATAGGGGACATCAAAGAAACTATGGCTACAGACAGAATGGAAAATAAAAATAGGCATGAAGAATTAAAAAATGCGATAAATGAGATACATAATAAATTAGAGGCCTCCAATGCACGGATTGAAGAGGCAGAAAGGAGAATAAGTGATTTAGAAGACACCATTCTAGAAAAACAAGAAGCTGACAAAAAAAGAGACAAACTGATCCAGGAACAGGAAAGAAGAATTCGAGAGCTCAGCGACACAGTCAAACGCAACAATATCCGTATCATAGGAATCCCAGAAGAGGAAGAGAGAGGGAAAGGTGCTGAAGGAGTCCTGGAACAAATTATAGCAGAGAACTTCCCCGACCTGGGGAAGGAAGTCAATGTGGAAATACAAGAGGCTCAGAGGACTCCTCTCAGACGTAACTTGAATCGATCGTCTGCACGACATATCATCGTAAAAATGGCAAAATACAAGGACAAAGAGAGAATTTTGAAAGCAGCTAGGGAGAAAAGGGCCCTCACATACAAAGGGAAACCTATCAGAGTGGTGACAGACCTATCTACTGAAACTTGGCAGGCCAGAAAGGAATGGCAGGAGATCTTCAATGTGATGAACAGTAAAAATATGCAGCCAAGAATCCTCTATCCAGCAAGCCTGTCATTCAAAATAGAAGGAGAGATAAAAACCTTTCCAAACAAACAGAAATTGAAAGAATTTGTCACCACGAAGCCAGCCCTACAAGAAATCCTGAGGGGGATGCTCTGAAAGAAAGGTTGCAAGGAACAAAGATTCCAGAGACACCACCACAAACATGAACCCTACAAAAGATACAAAGACTCTAAACCCACATATTTCAATAATAACACTGAATGTAAATGGGCTGAATGCTCCAATCAAAAGATATAGGGTAGCAGAATGGATTAAAAAACAAAATCCATCTATATGCTGTCTACAAGAAACTCATTTTAGACGGGAAGATACCTTCAGATTAAAATTAAGGGGATGGAGAAATATATATCATGCTACAGGAAATCAAAAGAAAGCCGGAGTAGCGATACTTATATCAGACAAACTGGACTTTAAATTAAAGACAATCACAAGAGATGAAGAAGGGCACTACATAATAATTACAGGGTCCATCCATCAGGAAGAACTAACAATCATAAATGTCTACGCACCGAATATGGGAGCACCTAAATATCTAAAACAATTAATCACAAACAGAAACAAGCTTCTAGATAAGAATGTGCTAATAGCAGGGGACTTTAATACTCCGCTTACAGCAATGGATAGGTCAACCAGACAGAAAATCAGTAAAGAAATAATGGACTTGAAAGATACATTGGACCAGATGGACCTGACGGATATATTTAGAACTTTACATCCTGAGGCCAGGGAATTTACTTTCTTCTCAAGTGCGCATGGCACATTCTCCAAGATAGATCACATACTGGGACATAAAGCAGCCCTCAATAAATAGAAAAGAATAGAGATCATACCATGCACACTGTCAGATCACAATGCTTTGAAACTTGAAATCAATTACAGGAAGAAGTCTGGAAAACTTCCAAAAACATGGAGGTTAAAGAACACCCTTCTAAAGAATGAATGGGCCAATCAGGCAATTAGAGATGAAATTAAAAAATATATGGAAACAAATGAAAATGAAAACACAACAATTCAAAATCTATGGGATGCGGCAAAGGCAGTCCTAAGAGGAAAGTACATTGCTCTCCAGGCCTATTTCAAGAGATTAGAAAAAGCGCAAGTCCAAAATCTAACAGCTCACCTAAAGGAACTAGAGGCAGAGCAACAAGAACGCCCTAAACCCAGTAGAAGAAGAGAAATAGTAAAAATTAGAGCAGAAATAAACAACATCGAGACCAAAGAAACAATTGAACAGATCAATGAAACCAAGAGTTGGTTTTTTGAAAAAGTAAACAAAATTGACAAACCTCTAGCCAGACTTATCCAAAAGAAAAGAGAGAGCACCCAAATAGACAAAATTATGAATGAAAATGGACTTATTACAACCAACCCCTCAGAAATACAAGCAATTATCAGGGAATACTATGAAAAATTATATGCCAATAAATTGGACAACTTAGAAGAAATGGACAAATTCCTAAACACACACTCACTACCAAAATTCACACGGGAAGAAATAGAAAACCTGAACAGACCCATAACAAGTGAAGAAATTGAATCAGTGATCAAAAATCTCCCAACAAATAAGAGCCCTGGACCTGATGGCTTCCCTGGGGAATTCTACCAGACATTTAAAACAGAATTAATCCCAATTCTTCTCAAGTTATTCCAAAAAATAGAAAGCGAAGGAAAACTCCCGGACTCATTTTATGAAGCCAGCATCACACTGATTCCCAAGCCAGACAGAGACCCAGCAAAAAAAGAGAACTACAGGCCAATATCCTTGATGAATACGGATGCAAAAATTCTCAACAAGATCCTTGCAAATCGAATCCAGCAGCATATAAAAAGAATCATCCACCAAGATCAAGTGGGATTCATTCCTGGGTTACAGGGCTGGTTCAACATTCGCAAATCAATCAATGTGATACATCATATCAATAAAAGAAAAGATAAAAACCATATGATCCTGTCCATAGATGCAGAAAAAGCATTTGACAAAATACAGCATCCCTTCTTAATAAAGACTCTCGAGAAAGTTGGGATAGAAGGAACCTACTTAAACATCATCAAAGCCATCTATGAGAAGCCTTCAGCTAACATCATCCTCAACGGGGAAAAACTCAGAGCTTTCCCCCTGAGATCAGGAACACGACAGGGATGCCCACTCTCACCACTGCTGTTTAACATAGTGCTGGAAGTCCTAGCATCAGCCATCAGACACCAAAAGGAAATCAAAGGCATCAGAATTGGCAAAGAGGAAGTCAAACTTTCACTCTTCGCAGATGACATGATACTCTACATAGAAAACCCGACAGACTCCACCAGAAGCCTACTAGAACTGATCCAAGAATTCAGCCAAGTTGCAGGGTACAAAATCAACGTACAGAAATCGGTTGCATTTTATACACCAACAATGAAGCAACAGAAAGAGAAATCAAGAAACTGATCCCATTCACAATTGCACAAAAAACCATAAAATACCTCGGAATAAACCTAACCAAGGATACAAGAGATCTGTATGATGAAAACTATAGAAAACTTATGAAGGAAATGGAAGAAGACACAAAGAAGTGGAAAAACATTCCATGCTCATGGATAGGAAGAATAAATATAGTTAAGATGTCATTGCTACCTAAGGCACTCTACACATTCAATGCAATTCCAATCAAAATTGCACCAGCATACTTCTCAAAACTTGAACAAACTATCCAAAAATTTGTATGGAACCACAAAAGACCCCGAATAGCCAAAGTAATCCTGAAAATAAAACCAAAACGGGAGGGATCACCATCCCAGACTTTAGCCTCTACTACAAAGCTGTCATCATCAAGACAGTATGGTATTGGCACAAAAACAGACACATAGACCAATGGAACAGAATTGAGAACTCAGAAGTGGACCCAAAAGTATACAGCCAACTGATCTTTGACAAAGCGGGAAAGAATATCCAATGGAAAAAAGACAGCCTTTTTTAACAGATGGTGTTGGGAGAACTGGACAGCAACATGCAGAAGAATGAAACTAGATCATTTTCTCACACCATGCACAAAAACAAACTCAAAATGGATAAAGGACCTGAACGTGAGACAGGAAACTATCAACACCCTAGAGGAGAAAGCAGGAAACAACCTCCTTGACCTCCACCGCAGCAACTTCTTACTTGACACATCCCCAAAAGCAAGGGAATTAAGAGCAAAAATAAACTGCTGGGACCTCCTCAAGATTAAAAGCTTCTGCACAGCCAAGGAAACAACCCAGAAAATTAATAGGCAACCAACGGAATGGGAAAGATAGTTGCAAATGACATATCAGATAAAGGGTTGATATCCAGAATCTACAAGGAACTCACCAAACTACACGCCCGAAAAACAAACAACCCATTGAAGAAATG
The DNA here is from genome assembly GCA_017311185.1 of Proteles cristata cristata. Lineage (NCBI taxonomy): Eukaryota > Metazoa > Chordata > Mammalia > Carnivora > Hyaenidae > Proteles > Proteles cristata. The sequence goes on along the minus strand of JAESUZ010005249.1, from coordinate 347,922 downwards.
GGCAGAAGATATGAACAGACACTTCTCCAAAGAGGACATCCAGATGGCCAACAGACACATGAAACGATGCTCAGCATCCCTCCTCATCAGGGAAATACAAATCAAACCACACTGAGATACCACCTCACGCCAGTCAGAGTGGCTAAAATGAGCAAATCAGAGGACTCTAGATGCTGGCGAAGATGTGGAGAAATGGGCACCCTCCTACACTGTTGGTGGGAATGTAAACTGGTACAGCCCCTCTGGAAAACAGTGTGGAGGTTCCTCAGGAAACTAACAATAGAACTCCCCTATGACCCAGCAATAGCACTGCTAGGAATTTACCCAAGGGATACAGAAATGTTGATGCATAGGAGCACATGTACCCCAATGTTCATAGCAGCACTCCACAATAGCTAAAACCTGGAAAGAGCCTAAGTGTCCATCAACAGATGAATGGATCAAGAAGATGTGGTTTATCTATACCATGGAATACCACATGGCAATGAGAAACAATGAAATCTGGCCATGTGTAGCAACATGGATGGACCTTGAGGGTGTTATGCTGAGCGAAATAAGTCAGGCAGAGAAAGACAAATAGCATATGTGTGCACGTATAGGAGGATTAGGAGGAGCTTAACAGAGGACCAAGGGAGAGAAGAAGGGCGGAAATGGTGGGGGAAAGGGGGAGAGGCAAACCATGAGAGACTCTTGAATGCTGACAAAAACTGAGGACTGGTGGATGTGGGGGGGAGAAGGGGGGGGCATGGAGGAGGGCACTTGTGGGGATGAGCACTGGGTGTTATGTGGAAACTAATTTGACAATAAACTATTTGTATAAAAAAAAAAAAGAAAACAAATAATACATTTAGGGAAATGTGAATAAAAAATAAATATGTGGGGCGCCTGAGTGGCTCTGTTGGTTAAGCATTCAGCTCTTGGTTTCAGCTCAGATCATGGTCTCACAGTTTTGTGGGTTCGAGCCCCATGTCTGGCTCTGTGCCCCCAGTGTGTAGCCTGCTTGGGATTCTCTCTCTCCCTCTCTCTCCACCCCTCCCCCACTCGGACTATTTCTGCCTCTCTCAAAACAAACAAACAAACTTAAAAAATAAAATAAATAAATATGGGAATAAAAAAGGAATAAACTTCTAGAAAGTAAAAAAAGATAAACTAAGAAAAAAGTTCCATAATATAGACTATTATGTTAAATTTATTTCCATATGCTAAAATGAGAAAGTGAACATTTATTATTTAACAGATTCAGTTTTGCCAATGATAATCTTCTTTAGGAATGTTGTATTGTTTTCAACTGAAATGGACTCTGAAATGTTAAATTTTTATTTTACTTATAAATATTTCCCAGTAATGCTTTTACAGTTCTTATCTTATAAGCCAATAACCTAGGGCATAAATATGATCAGAGCTAAGCCACTTTCTCCCCCTGAGTTGCTTATGCTTAAATATTTTAAAGCATAAGTTGAACATATTTCTAGAAAGCTTGTTTCCTTTATATGATTCTGTGTATATACTGCTTATTAATTTTTCATAAACCAGTCAAAAGAGTTTTATCTATGAAAAGTTTACAAAATTTATATTTGGATACCTTAATTCCCTCAATAATAGAAAAATATGCAAATTTATTTAAAAAATAGTTTATGCTCCCCAGACAGAAAGTTTTATCAAATCTTGGGCACAGTGTCAATAAATTACAAGTTTTACAGTTGAAACAGAAATATTGGTTTTCATTAAGAATGTTGATTAGTAGAGTAAATAATGATATAGTTAACGTCATTGGATCTTTCCAAGCAGCATCACTGGTAAAATATGGAAGTTCTATAAAGTTCCTTTTGAATCCAGCAGGATTGTAATTTTTCTAATTGATTGGGAACTGTGAAATACCCCCAGCTGATGGAGAGTAATAAATTAGGACCTTTAGGCATATAGCTGCAATAAATGAATGGTGCTGACAACATGAATAAGCTTGGAAATGGATTCATTTCTAGTTGAGCCTCCCCAGGTGAAAATACAGACTGATTAGTGAGGCCCTGGGTAAAATACCTAGTTTTACTCTACCCAGATACCTAATTCACTGAAACTTTGAGATAAATTTGTAGAGTTTCAAGACACTAGATTTGGAGTGCTTACTTACACAACAATTAGTAACTTGTGTTTTTTAGATTATGTTTTTCCTTTCTCTGCCATCTCTTGTCTTATTTAAAGACTTTTGAAAACCTAACAACGCTACTTGCTGTTTTGTTTATTATACTAACTACTACCACCACCGTCACAAAACACAAACAAACCTTGACCACTTTGTGCTATAGATTGGGTTTTCCTTTTATTCTAAAGTGTTACATAAGTATATTACTGTGCTAGATTCCAAACTTTCCCACAGTGGATCATTTTATGTAAACATCATCTTTTATATAAGAATTCTTTGGGTAGGTATTAACTATATGGTCCATAATAAGTAGATTTTAAAAAAGAAAGAAAATTTGGACCTCACACCATTCAGAATGACTAGTATCAAAAAGACAAGAAATAACAAGTGTTAGTGAGGATAAGGAGAAAAGGGAACCTTCGGGTACTGTTGGTGGGAACATAAATTGGTGCTACCTTTGTGGGAAACAGAATGGAGTTTCCTCAAGAACTTAATAGAAATACCATATGACCTAGTTACGCCACTACTGGGTATTTACCCGAAGAAAATAGAAACACTAATTCAGAAAGATGTAGGTACTCCTATGCTCATTGCAGTGTTATTTATAATAGTCAAAATGTGGAAGGAAGTCATGTCCATCAATAGATAAATGAATAAAAAAGATGTAGTGCCTATATACAATAGAATATTGCTCAGCTATAAAACAACAACAACAAGAATGAATTCTTGCTGGGGCGCCTGGGTGGCTTAGTCAGTTAAGCGACCGACTTTCGCTTAGGTCATGATCTCGCGGTTCGTGGGTTCGAGCCCCGCGTCGGGCTCTGTGCTGACTGCCAGCTCAGAGCCTGGAGCCTGTTTCAGTCTGTGACTCCCTCTCTCTCTGACCCTCCCCTGCTCACGCTGTCTCTCTCTCTCTCCTAGAAATAAATAAAACATTAAAAAAAATTAAAAAAAAAAAGAATGAATTCTTGCCATTTGTGACAACATGGATTTACCTGGAGGGTATTAAGTTAAGTGAGAGAAGTCAATGACAAATGCCATATGATTTCACTTAAATGTGGAATCTAAAAACCAAACCAAACCAAACAAAAGAACAGACTATTAAATACAGAGAATAAGCTGTTAGTTGCCTGAGGGGTGGTGGGTAGGTGGGTGGGCAAAATACATGAAAAGAATTAAGAGTTACAAACTTTAGGGGCATCTGGGTGGCTCAATTGGTTGAGTGTCCAACTAAAGGTCAAGTCGTGATCTCACAGTTCGTGGGTTTGAGCCTTACGTCAGGCTGACAGCTTGGAGCCTGGAGCCTATTTCAGATGCTGCATCTCCTTTTTCTCTCTGCCCCTCCCCTGGTCTTGTTCTGTGTGTCTCTCTGTCTCTCAAAAATAAATAAATATTTTAAAAAATTTTTAAAAAAGAGTTACAAACTTCAGTTATAAAGTAAATAAGTCACAGATGAAAGGTCAATAAAGGTCAATAATATTATAATAACATTGTATGATGACAGATGGTGACCACACTTATGGTGAGCATTGAGTAACATATAGAATCGTCAAATTAATGTGGTGTATACTTGAAATGAATATAACATTGAATGTCCATTATATTTCAATAATAAAAAAGAGAAAAAGATACTTGGGAGGTATGTAAAGACAGTCATTTGGGTTAAAAGTCACACTTTCATGGAACATGATAGAAACACAGATGTCTCTATGATTGGAAATTCAAGATATTAATGACTTCTATAACAGGTAGACTGATATACCAGCAAATGTCTGAATTCTAAAGAAATGTATAAATAAACTAACAACATGAAAAGTATAAATTTACACTCATCTGCCACTTGAAAATTAATAGAGCATCTGCTATTAAGCAGAAATTTCTAAATGAATGTACCACGTAATTAAAAATCAGAATTCACATTAATGTGGCAAATGAATAGAAATAATTTCTCGATGTTCAAACCAAAACCAGAACCAAAATCATTCTTGGATAAGAGAATTTGGCATAAAGGAGAATTACAGATAGTACTTTAGAGTTCCTAGAATGCCAAAGTACCTGTTCAGATAACACATTTTGTTATTATTATGCACGTGAAATATCTAGATGTATGTCAAGGAATATACCAAAAACTTCCAGAAGCAGGTAGTCAAATATTTAAAATAGATTTTTGTGGAGTGAGTGTTAGAGACATTCTTGGCCAAAAATCAAGGAGGCATACCACTTTTCCAAATCCAAAATTAATTGTGAAATTTTTCTGTATATTTTTTGATAGCAAGGAGAAGATCCAAAATCCCATGATTAGCCATCAGTCAGAAATACTTTTCAAAACTGCTCTTCTCATAATCACATATAATTCACATTGATTTCCTCAGTGATATGCTAACAAGGTTTCTTTTACCTTTCATGGAGTGTTTTATATATTACAATAGATCTGGAGACTCCTCTATCTCTGGATGGGTAAGCAAAGAGAAGTTTGCCCACCGGAAAGCTTACTGGACACACTCTGTTCAGGTTATGTGCAGGTAGTTAACAAATTATGCCAATTTAGTGTTTTAAAGCAAAACACATTTTATGAAGTTTTACAAATGTATAGACCAGGAATTCTGCAGGACTTGTTTGGGCAATTATTTTCTTCCATGTCATGTCATTTGTTCACCTGGTGGCATGTAGCTGATGGTTTTGCTGGACATGTGAGCCTGTATTACTTTCATTCATATGTCTGGTGCCTTCACAGAGATTGACAGAAGGCTGGCAGTTCACCCACTAATTCCAAAAATCTGTTTAGTAGAGAGCGTACAAATTACTTCTGAAGCATAGAGCTATCCTTATACTAGAGTGTTCTGAGTGCCAACATTTCAGGAGGCTCAGGCAGAGATTGGAAGGCTTCTTAGAACTTACTGTTAGAAAAGCCAATATGTCACTTTTGCCACATTGTGTTAGCCAAGGAAGTATAAGATGAGGCCAGATCTACATGGGGATAGAAAGATGGTGAGAGGGAAGAAGAAATTCCATCTCACAATGAGAAAATGGTATTCATGTAGAGGAAAAGAAGATAATTAATGACACTCATGATGGATACAAGATACTTCAGTTTACCCACTAACGCCCAAAATGAATCTACAGTGATAAACTGTCTTTTAAAATAAACTTGATCTTTTGAGCAGTTCAAGGTTTACTATGAAATTTCCCATAACCTTTTTCCTCCACACATGCATATTCTTCCTCTTTCATTCCCAACAGCAATAAATGAACATTTCATCCAAGAGCAGCAGAATACACATTCTCTAGTGCACACGGAACATTCTCCTGGATCACAGGTCTATATGCTAACAAATCTGAAAGGGAAATAAAGAAAACAATCTCAAAAACAATAAAATTCTTACAATAAATTTAATCAACAAATGAAATATCTGTACAATGAAAAATATGAGACTTTGAAGAAACTGAAGAAGATACAAATAAGTGGAGAGATATCCCATATTCATGGATCAAAAAATTAATATTTTTAAGATGTCAAATACCTAAAGCTATCTATAGATTCAATAAAATATCTATTAAAATTCCAATAATATTTTTCACAGACATAAAGTAATCCTAAAATTTTGAATGGAGTCACAAAGAAACCCAAACAGCTAAAGTGTCCTGAGAAGGAATAATAAAGATAGAGTCACCGCATTCCTGATTTTAAATTTTATTATAATACTACAGTAATCAAAACAGCATGGTACTAAAATTAGACACATAGACTAAAAGAACAGAATCAAAAGAAAAGATATAAGCCCATGCTTATATGATCAACTGATATTTAACAAGGGAACCAAGAATATTCAGTGGGGAAAGGATAGTCTCTTCAATAAATGATAGTGGGAAAACTGGATATTAGCATACAAAATAATGAACTTGGGAGCTTGTATTACACCAGGTAGATAATTTAAGTCAAAATAAATTTACGATATAAATGAAGTCCCAAATTGTAAACTTCTAGAAGAAAACATACATAGGAAAACAGATGTTTGAATTTTGGTTTTGGCAACATTTTTAAAAATATGACCACAAAAGGATAATCAACAATTTACAAAATAAATAAATGTGATTATATCAAACTAGAAAGATTCTGTAAAGAAAAAGAATCATCAACAAACTGAAATGCCAACCTAAAGAATAGGAGATAATAGTTGCAAACCATTTATCTGATAAGAGGTTTTATGTAATTCATATAAAGAACTCATACAATCATTTTTTAAAAATCTAATTAAAACCTTGGTAAAAGACTTGAATAGACATTTTGTAAATTATCAACTAGTACATGAGAAGAGGCTCAACATCAGTAACCATCAATGAAATACAAATCCAAACCACAGTGAGATATCATCTCACACCTGTTAAAAGGGCTATCATCAAGAAGATAAGCTATAACAAGTTGGCCAGAATTAGAGAAAGGGAACACTTGCGTACTGTTGATGGGGATGTAAATTAGTACAGCCACTACTGAAAATAGTATGAAGGTTCTTAAAAATTTTAAATAGAACTACCTTATGTTCCAGCAATCTGACTTCTGGGTATAAATTAGAAGGAGGTGCAATCACTATTTTGAAGAGATATCTGTGCTCCCATGTTTATTTCAGCATTATTCACAATGACCTAAGTTACAAGTGTCCATTAATGACCTAAGTTACAAGTGTCCATTAAAGTACGAATAGTTAAAGAAGATGTGGTGTATATGTAAAATGGAATAGTGTTCAGTAAAAAAATGAAAGCAATCATACCCTTTTGTCATCATGAGTGAACTTTGAGGGTGTTAAGTGAAATAAAGTGAAATAAATCAGACAGAGAAAGAAAAATGCTGTATGATATATCACTATGTGGAATCTAAAAAAGGCCCCCTCATAGCAAGAGAGAGTAGAGTGGTGATTGTCTGGGCCTGAGAAGGAGGGAAATTGGAACATGTTAGTCAAAGGGTATGAACTTCCAGTTATAAGATAATTACATTCTGGGAATCTAACATCCAGCATGGTCACTAAAATCAACAAAACCATTTTGGATACTTGAAAGTAAAGAGAGAAGATCTTAAATGTTAAAACACCACACATATACAAAAAAAATACATCAGGGGATGGAGGTAATAACTAATTTATTGTAATTATTTTTCAATATATACATGTATCAACATCACATAGTATAGCTTAAATTTGCATATTTTATATTTCAATAATATTTTGATAACTTGAGGAGAAAATAAAAATATTTTTAATTTGAAAGAAAATTTTAGAAATTATGTATCTTTGACATTCATTTTGTATCTTCAAAATCATATGACAGATATGCTATAGAAAAATGTCCTGGGTCATTTATGAATAGAAAAGAAAACAAAATAAAAAATTATTATCACTGCATCTTAAGTAAATTTTATGCTGAAAATCATTTTACCTTGTTGTTTACTTATATTGTAGACAATTTATGTTTAATGTATTGTGATACAACCTCTCTAGTTAAATCATATACTGTGTGGGAATCCTATGACTCCATAAGATATTATTGGCTTCTTCAGGTTTAACAGGGACACTTTCTATCTTTAAATATCATTACATGGGGCGCCTGGGTGGCTTAGTCGGTTAAGCGTCCGACTTTCGCTTAGGTCATGATCTCGCGGTTCGTGAGTTCGGGCCCCACGTCGGGCTCTGTGCTGACTGCCAGCTCAGAGCCTGGAGCCTGTTTCAGTCTGTGACTCCCTCTCTCTCTCTGACCCTCCCTGCTCATGCTGTCTCTCTCTCTCTCTCCTAGAAATAAATAAAACATAAAAAAAAAAATTAAAAAAAAAATAAATATCATTACAATGTTACATACTTAAAACATATTGTGTACTTAGTATTGCTTTCCCTCTATTAAATTGATGATTGTATTTTAGGTGGTGCCATTTTTCAGAGAAGCACTTGTAGTCAATTTTTCTGTGTGGGAAGTGGTGGGAAAATTAACTTTGAAATAGCAAGTTAGAATTGAGATCAATCTATAACACTTTCTTGGCATGTATTATTTAATTTCATATATAAAGTTTCATTTGAGAGAATTGAATTTTGTCATATCAAAGTATAAAGTTCAAAAATAGGAAAACTTTGAGATATTTTGCACAATAATTGTGTTAATCATGATTGCCTAATAATTCCAGTGCAGAGAAATTTATTTTGATAATTGATTAATGTCATAAGTGGGAAACTCATGACATGAGAAATTAGTTGCACTACTTCACCAATAGAATTAGTTAGCTCTTAGCACCTAAATATATGCATTAACTTCAGCATCTGCGAAGGTGATACAACCAATTTTTGTGTTCTTCCTGATATAATTTAATACTAAGGAGTTAGAACAATCTATTATATAATCTTGCCAAAAAACTGGTCTGTATCTTATCAAAACTTGACGGTCCAACTGAACTTATAAAGATGTCAAGTGATAGAGGAAAATTTTAGTATACCTCCAAAAACAGACTTAAACAAGAATGATATTTTCTTCAGGTCCACCAGTTTAGTTCCTGTAATAAAGTAAAGATAGTAACAACACCAAATACAAAAACAGTAGGCAGAGAGCAACTGTTCTAATGTAAAATACACTTAAGAAGCACAACCAAGTCTAATGCAATGTGAACCTGGGGTGGATCTTTATTTACATAAACATATGGAGTCATATTTGTTATAACTTCAGAGAAATTTATTATTATTAACTGAAAAAAATTTGTTAAGTTTGTCTGATAATTGTTAGTTGTCATTTCAAGAATCTTCGCAGAATCTTTATCAGGAGTGCATTCTATTTCAAGAAACCACTTTCTTTGCCGTTCCATTAGAAGCAACTCCTCATTGGTTAAAGTATTATCATGAAATTACAACAATGCAGTCACATCTCCAGCCTCCATTTATAATTTTAGTTTTCTTTCTATTTCCACCACATCTGTAGTCCCTTCCTCCACTGACATCTTGAACCCCTCAAAGTCATCAACAAGGGTTGAATCAATTTCTTCCACACTCCTGTTAATGTTGGTATTTTGACTTTTTCCCATGAATCATGAATGTTCTTAATGTAATCATATAGTGAATCTTTTGCAAGAGGTTTTCAATTTACCTTATGATGCCCAGATCCATCATAAGACTCACTATCTATGGTAGCTAGAGGCATATCAAATGTATTTCTTAAATAATAAGACTTCAAAGTCAAAATTACTCCCTGATTTATGAGCTGCAGCATGGATGCTGTATTAGCTGGCATGAAAACATTACTCTCCTTATACATCTTCATCAGAGCTCTTGGGTGACCATGTGCATTGTCAATGAGCAGTCTTATTTTGTAAGGAATTTTTTTTTTTCTGAGTACTAAGTCTCAACAGTGGGCTTAAAATATTCAGTAAACTGTGTTGTAAAGAGAAATGCAGTCATCCAGGCTTTGTTGTTCTCTTTATAGATCACAGGCAAAGTAGCTTTAGCATAACTCTTAAGAGGCCTATTGTTTTCTAAATGATAAATGAACATTGGCTACAACGTAGCTTCCGTAATTCACTGCCTAATATAGGTACCATTCATGGCAATCCAAAACGTTATAATAATAATAGTAAAATTAATTATCACTGATCAGAGATCTCTATAATAAATATAATAATGATGAAAAAGTTTGAAATATTGCAAGAATCACCACATGGTAATAGAGAAAAATGAAGTGAGCAAATGCTGTTGAAAAAATGGTGCTAATAGATTTGCTTAACACAAGGCTGCTGCAAATATTCATTTTATAAATTAATACACTATCTGTGAAGAAGAAAAAAAAGCATAATGAGTTGTACTTGTATTATATTCAAATTAAAGAAAAGTAAAGAAATAGAAAATCATGAAAGAAATTGGTGGACAGGGACACATTACAGAGGAACCAGGTTAAGAAGGGCAATGAGTTTCTCTCTTAATGCAAACATAAAGATAGTAAAGTCAAATACATGACATACTGAAAGAAAAAAAATAAGCACTGCCAATCTAAAATTGTACGCACAGCAGAATTCTCCTTCAAAAGTGAAAGAAAAAACATCTTCCCAAGGAAGATATACAGATGGCAAATAAACACATGAAAAGATGCTTCAGGTCATATGTTCAGAGAAATACAAATAAAAACATGATACAACTGCACATCTATTACAATGGCCCAAGTCCAAACCACTATTTGACAACATCAAATGCTGGTGAGGATGTGAAACAATAGGAACTCTCTCTGTTGATAAAAATGCACACTGATCACTGATACAGCCACGTGGGAAGACATGTTGGCAGTTTCTTACAAAACTGAACATACTGTCATTAAACAATCCAGTAATTATGCTCATTGGTATTTACCTTAAATATCTGAAGACTTATGTATGCAAAATCCTGCATGTGATGTTTATAGCAGCTTCATTCATCATTGTCAAAACTAAGAAGCTATCAAGACGTCCTTCTGTAGGTGGATGAATAAATAAACATCAGAATATTATTGAGTGCTGAAAGGAAATGAACCATGAAGGCATATTACTAAGTGAAAGAAACCAATCTGAAAAGGCTACATACTGTATAATTCCAACTATATGGCACTTTGGAAAAGACAAAACTATAGAGACAATAAAAACTTTACTGGTTGTCAGGGACTATGGGGCAGGAAGAAATGAGCTGGCAGAGTACAGAGGAATTTAGGCACAGTGAAACTGTGTATGATATACCATTATAGTGGATACATGTCATTATCCATCTTTCAAAACCCCTACGAGGTATAACACCAAGGATGGATCCTAATGTCAATTGTGGGCTTTGCATGATAATGCTGTGTCCATCAGTTACAACAAATGTACCACTCTGTTGGGGGATGTTAATAATGAGGGAGATTATGTGGAGGGGCAGGGATATAGAGGATATCCATAGCTTCCTCTTCATTTCATTGTGAATCTAAAAATTCTCTTTAAAACAATCTAAACATTTAAAAAAATTATTTATTTTTGAGAGAGACAGAGACAGAGAATGAGTGGGGGAGGGGAAGAGAGAGAGGAAGATACAGAATCTGAAGCAGGCTCCAGGCTCTGAGCTGTCAGCACAGAGCCTGATGCAGGGCTCAAACCCACAAACCATTAGATCACGACCTGAGCCGAAGTTGGATACCTAACCAACTGAGCCAGGCACCCCAGTCTATACATTTTTAAATACCATTTATAAAACACCAAAAAAAGCACTTAGTAATAAATATAACAAACTATGTACAGGAATTATAAGTAGAAATCTACAAAAAAATTGATGACATAAATAAGAGAAGATATAAATACATGGAAATATATTTCATATTCATGTATCAAAAAGACTCAATATTATTAAAATTTTAGTTTTTTAAAATACGATCTGTAGATGTAGTGAATGCCTCATGAAAATCATGGTGAGGCTTTTAGAGATAGCAACAACCTAAATATACTATACAGAAAACAGAGGTCCAAAAATAGCCGACACAATTCAGAAAAGGAAGAACAAAAGTGCAAGACTCACAGCTGATTTTAAGAGTTACTCTTAAGGAATTTTAATCAGGATTGTGATTCTGGCAAAAAACAAACAAACATAGAATTAAACAATGGAACATAATCTAGTGTCTAGAAGTAGGCATACACAAATATTGTCAACTAAGTTTGATGATATTGCAAAGACAATTTGATAAAGGAAAATGATGCTGGATCAGTTGGACATCCATATGTAATCATCATCATCATCATTATCATCATCCAGAGAGCTTACACATCTCACCAAATCTCAAAATGAGTCATAAATCTATATGTAAAATGCAAAACTAAAAAACTTCTGGGAGAAAATCTGGATTTTCATGGGTTTGGTGATAAATATTTAGATACACCACATAAAACCACAATCAAAGAAAGAAAATTTGATAAGTTAACCTTCATTTAAATTAAAAACTTATATTGAGGTGCCTGGGCAGCTCAGTCAGTTAAGCATCCAACTTCAGCTCAGATCATGATCTCACAGTCCATGAGTTCAAACCCTGCATCAGGAACTCTGCTTACAGCTCAGAGCCTGGAGCTTGCTTCGGATTCTGTGTCTCCTTCTCTCTGTCCCTCCCTCATTTGCACTCTGTCTCTCTCTGTCTCTCAAAAATAAATAAACATTTAAAAAAACCTTAATCTATAAGAAAGACAATGTTAACAGATTAAAAACACGAATTTATGACTGAGGGAAAAAAATTTGTATGTCATATGCCTGATAAAAGATATACTGAATATATATAAAGAATTCTTACAACTCAACAATAAGAAAACAAACAACCCAATTAAATCTGAGCTAAAGATTGAGAAGATACCTCACCAAGAAGATATACACATTGCAAATAGAGTGTAAAATGATGTGCACAGTAATCTTATTGGGAATATGGCTATTAAATGTATTTTATAGTTTTACCGCATGATCCACCAATCATGCTTCTAGATATTTAGCGAACTGAAAACATATGTTTGCACAAAATTCATTCGTATGTTTATTGCAGCTTTATTCTTAATTGCCAAAACTCAGAAGTAGGTTTCAAAAGGTGCCTGTTTAAGCAAACTACAGTACATACACACAATGCAATACTTTTCAGTGATGAAAGTAATAAATTATCAATCCATGCAACATGGATGAAACTTAAATTCATAGTGTTAACTGAGAAAAAGAAGTCTGAAAAGGCAGCATACTGTATCATAGTCTGGTCTAATTTATGATATTCTGGCAAGTCGAAACCATACAGATGGAAAACAAAGCAGCGGTTTAAAAACCCTAAAGTTTGGATTTGGTTGGAGAAATAAAGACATGAAGCATAGGGGATTTTTTAAAACAGTGAAACTATTCTGGAGGATACATGATACTTGAATGTATCTACACTCATAGAACTTTATGACACAAAGTAAAACCACGTATGTAACTTTCAAAAATCAATGTTAAGTTGTAGAGTTCTATAATGGAATACAGACAGCAGCAAAAAAAATAATAATTGTATTGTAAACTGACATAATTTGACTGAAGTGAAAAGGAAAACAATGGCAGTAACCTAAATAACTTTTGAAAAGGGTGGACAAACTATAAGACAAACTCTGTGTGGTAAATTTGTTTCTTAAGGAGGATAAATGTTGTTAATCCTGAAACCACTGTATTTTGAGTAAAACAAATAAACAGTGAACGCTATGAGATCTCTCAGTATTGCATTGGTGGAAGTGAGAGAGTACAGATAATTAAGAGGTAAAGATTAGAATAAACCATGTAGTAGTAGAATAGAATGAGATACACATCTTAATGCACTCATTTGTAGCTTAATATAAAGTTAATATATCTTTATATATGAATGTGTGCATGCGTGTGCCTGTGTGCGTGCATGCATGCATGCAAACCCAATACCTATATCTTAGTTTCTAATATATACTGCAATAAAAGAGATAATGGTTTCTTGGAAAGATGGCTAATTCTAGGACTGAGACAGGTAATATACAAAATGAGCCTAGTGCATCTAATAATGCCAGAGCATGAGGAAGTACTCAAATAAAAACAATGGCAACTTATGTCAAAGGGACACAGCAACTAACTGAAAATCCCTCAATGGCCAGAACTATTTGAGTGACAAAGTGTAAAATAAATACCCTTGATTCCATACTGATAGGAATAAATTACTGAATAAATACATAAATGGGGGGAGGAGCAATCTCCTATATTGAATAATTCTAAATAATTTATATAGATATTCTCCCAAGCAGTTGGACCACATCTTCTCATGCTGTAACTGTGGGCTACATATAGTAAGAGGAGTGCCTGGGTGGCTCAGTCAGTAAGCTTAAGCATCCGGGACTTTGGCTCAGGTCATGATCTCATTGTTTGTAGGCTTGAGTCCGTGTTGGGCTTTGTGCTGATAGCTCAGAGCCTGGAGCCTGTGTAGTAGGATTCCATGTTTCCCTCTCTCTCTGTCCCTTCTCTGCTTGCTCTCTGTCTCTGTCTCTCTCTTCCAAAAATAAATAAACATTAAAAATTTTTAATAATAAAAGAAATTAAGTGAAATAGGGTAAAGGAAGTAATATTATATGTAGAAACCAAAGGTTAACTCAGCAAGGTGACTAAGGTTAACATCATCGATAAGTCTTGCTGATAGCTGTACTCTCGACAGCACTGTAATGAAAATGGCAGTTTACTTCTGTGGTCTAAAACCCATAATCCTGGTCAAATCATGAAAAAACATCAGCAAAAACCAAACTGAGGGACTGTCCATAAAATGACTGACCAATACACCTCAAAAATGTCAAGGTCATCAAAAATAACAAGTCTGAGAGTCTCAGCCAAGGGAAGTTTAAGGAGATACGACACTAAATGTATTTATCTCATACAGAAGCTGGAACAGGAAGAAAAAAGTCAGATAAAATCAGATTTTTAAAAAAATTATGGGCTTTGGTAAATAATATTGTATCAGTATTTTTAAAAAATGTGTTATTTATTTCTGAGAAAGAGAGAGAGAGACAGTGTGAGCAGGGGAGGGTCAGAGAGAGAGGGAGTCACAGACTCTGAAACAGGCTCCAGGCTCTGAGCTGGCAGTCAGCACAGAGCCTGATGCGGGGCTCGAACCCATGAACTGTGAGATCATGACCTGAGCCGAAGTCGGAGGCTAAACCGACTGAGCCACCCAGGCGCCCCTGTATCAGTATTTTTTAAATCAATTGTAACAAATCTACAGAAGTAATGTAAACAGTTAATGACAGTATAAGTTCAGTGTAGGATTTGGTTTCCAGGAACTCTGAACTATCTCTGCAATATTTCTCTAAGCTGAGACACCTGGGTGGCTCAGTGGGTTAAGCGACCCAACTTCAGTTCAAGTCCTGATCATGAGGTTCATGAGGTTGAGCCCTGCATCAGGCTCTGTGCTGACGGCTCAGCCTGGAGCCTGCTTCAGATTCCCTGTCTCTCTCTCTTTCTGTCCCTTCCCCCACTTGCCCTCTGTCTTTCTCATAAATAAATAAGCATTTAAAAAAATAAAATTAAGTTAATTTTAAGGCCGCCTGGGTGCCTCGGGCGGTTACCCACCAACTCTCGGTTTCAGCTCAGGTCCGGATTTCACGGTTCCTGAGATGGAGCTGAACCTCAGGCTCTGAGCTGATAGCGCCATACCTGCTGGCGACTCTCTCTCCCTCTCTCTGCCCCTGCCCTGCTTTCTCTCTCTCCCTTTCAAAATAAATAAGTAAACATTAAAAAACAGAATAAGACAATTTTAAATAATTTATTTAAATAAGCAAAAAAAAAAAAAGAAAACAAAGTTCAGTTTATCACTAGCGCAGTAGTAGGGAGTCAGATCACAATTTTCTGTGTAATTTTCGTTTTCATTACTGTCTCGGGGGAAAATAACAGGCAGCTTTTGAGTTACTGCATAATACCATGCGTGTTCAGAAGTGACTTTGGCTTTTAATCTCTCCTTTATATACTCTCATTGCGTCATTTTTGTAGGTTTACTTTATTTTTTTTTTATGTTTTATTTCTAGGGGAGAGAGAGAGAGAGAGAGAGAGAGAGAGAGACAGCGTGAGCAGGGGAGGGTCAGAGAGAGAGGGAGTCACAGTCTGAAACAGGCTCCAGGCTCAGAGCTGGCAGTCAGCACAGAGCCCGATGCGGGGCTCGAACCCACGAACCGCGAGATCATGACCTAAGCGAAAGTCAGACTCTTAACTGACTAAACCACCCAGGCGCCCCTTTTGTAGGTTTACTTTAAAAGACGAAAGATTTATGAGATCTGAAGAGAAACCAGAGCATTTTGTAGGTTTACTTTAAATCTCCTTGCATGATTATTTGGAACTAGGTTCCAATAATAGTTTTACAAAATTCATACATTCTACTGTATGCTTCTTTGAAATCATAGCTATTATATTTGGTATAGAATTTTAGGGTGAAAGAGAAATAAAGTCACAAGATTAATGCTTGGAAAAATAATTAAAATTTATTAATGAAGTTATTAAATCATACATTGATGCTACATTATTAAAGGAAATACAGACACTGTGTCTGAATGGCAAAAAGTAAATAAAGACTCATGACTATTTTTCTTTCATTATTATTAGTATAACAAACCAAGAAAAAAATTTAGATCAATATTGAGTTAGGCAGCTGAGTCAGATCAGTTAGTGATCTGAGGTAAGCATATTCATAAGTCAAATAGTGAGATGATCAAATTCTCATTTCACATTTTGCTTAGTGGTCCCATGTTTGATTATAATTATTCCAAGTACAGTTGACCTTTGAACAATGTGGGAGTTAGGGACCCTGATTCTTGTGCAGTGGAAAATACACACATAAACATCTGATTCCCCAAAAACCTATCTATTATGTTCTACTGTTGACTGGAAGGTTTACCCATAAGTAGTCGAGTAGCACATATTTTGTATATTGTATGTACTATTTACTGTATTCTCACAGTAAGGCAAGTTAGAATGTTATTAAGAAAATAAGAAAAAGACAATTATAGGTACTATTTTATCTAAAAAAAAAAAGATCTGTGTCTAGGTGGACCCATGCAGTTCAAAGCCACGTTGTTCAAGGGTCAACTATACTGTATCTTCCTCTTCCTTCTAATTTTTCTAATGAAATTCACATTAAATAGCTACATTATTCAATCACTTGAATTTAATCATGCTGATTGATAGTATAAAGAATGTCTTCTGTAATATTGGATTTAGAACAAATAGGATTTATTAATTGCTGTAGTAATGTGCAATTTCCCTTATTTACAATGGAAAATGATTTAAAAAGTAATATAAATTTTTCATTTTTTAAGTTTATTTATTTATTTTGAGAGAGAGTGTGTGTGTGAATGTGTGTGCAAATGAGGGAGAATCAAAGAGGAGAGAGAGAGAATCCCAGAGACCAAGGCAGGGCTTGAATTCAACAAACCATGAGATCATGACCTGAGCCGAAGTCAGATGCTTAACTGGGAAGTAGTCTCTATGCTGATTTCTAAGAGCACAGAGTAATTTCATTTATTTTGTGACTTACATAACTGCAGTCCTACTCTATGCATTTTCTTGTGACTGGTTATTTCATTCATTTTGTTTGTAAATTACATTCATATTTTTACATGATTTTACGTCACTCTTTCTCATTCCTGTATATTACTCCAGCATTTGAATACAGCACAAATTATATACCCAGGTTATTGCTGATGAACTTTTGGTGGTTTCTAGTATTTTGGCCATCAAAAAACTATTTCTATGAATGTTTTATTACATGTCATTCAGGAAAAATATGGGGACATTTCCATAGGGCCTAGAACTTGAATTGGAATTCCTGAGTCAGAGTGTGTGCAATCAAGCTTAGTAAAAACTTCAAAATAGTGTTCTAAGTGTAGGCACAAATTTACATATCTAACATCTATACACGAGAGTTCTAACTAGTCCATATCCTTACTAACATATGACTATTCCAAAAATTTTTATGTTAATCATATTGGTGTGTATAATATGGTATCAGTTTTAATTTGCAGCTTTAGTTTCCATTTCTTTAACTATTAAAGTTAAGCACCTTTTCATATTTATGACTATCACACATTTAAGTTATTTGCACAATTTTCTATTGGGTCATCTTTCTTTTACTTCATTGGTTTGAAGTACTTCTATACATTATGAATACAAACCTTTTATATATATATATATGTTTTGCAAATATATTTCCCCAAAATGCTAATGGCATGCATTTTCATTGGTTAAATGAAATCTTTGATAAAGAGAACCTCTTAATTTCAGAGTCTGATTAAGTTTTTATTTCAAACTTACAGATTTTCTTTTTGTTTGAATAATCTTTGCCATTACCAATATTATAAAGTTGACCTGTGTTATTATTTTCCAATATTTTTTATTCATCTCTGGCATTTAAGTTTGAAATTCATCTGGAATTGCTTTCAATATTCTGTGTGAGCAGAGAAAGATATACATCATATTCATGTGGATAACCAAAGAACCCAGAATAAGTTATTGAAAAGACTATTTGGTCTCTCCATTCTATTTCATCAGTCAGTGCCACACTTTCTTAAATTTTATAGCTTTATCAGATATCAGGATATCTAATAGTGTAATCCCCTGCTTTTTTCTCCTTCAAATTACCACAGGAGTGGAAGTTTTGGATGGATTGTGTCAGAAACTCAGTGTACCCTCTTGGCAGCCCACCAACCACTTAGCTGATAAAAGTTTTTTTTTTTTTTAATCTGGAATTTAACTATAACAAATAGATATAACAAATGGAGAAACATTTACCTATAAAACATACTAAATCTTTAGGAAAACATCAATAATCTGTGGCTTTTGACTTATAATCTTCACCTCTGCCTCTTGGGTGTTATGTCATGTAAATTATATTCGGAGCAGGTGTGGTCAAGATGATGGTGCCTACTTCAACTCTCAACCTCCAACTCTGGAATTCTGATTTCATGAAAGCAGCCTCAAGTCGCTTTACGTACTCTTGTGGAAGCTCTATTCTAGATGCTCATGGCCCAGCCCAGCTACCCAGCTTCCACTCATAGGCTATGAGTCCTGTCTAGGTACAGCAGACCTAGAATACTGAAGATGTAATTTTCCCTGTCCCAGATTCCTCATACCAAGATTTCATGCCAGGACTAGAAACCCAAGAAGACACAGTATACCAGGCCCTCTTGTAGAGCGGAAAAGTCATTTCAGAAGAAGTGGCTGGGGGCCTGGGTGGCTCAGTTGGTTAAGTCTGACTTGGCTCAGGTTATAATCTCGTGGTTTGTGGGTTTGAGCCTCACATCGGACTCTGCTGACAGCTTAGAGCCTGAAATCTGCATCAGGTTTTGTGTCTCCGTCTCTCTCTGCCCCTCCCACTCATACTCTCAAAAATAAATAGACATAAAAAATAAAGAAAATGAAGTAGGCTATTTTTCTAAACACCCAAACATTAGCGCATAGCACGTACAGCACAGGCAAGAACTTGGCTATGAGAAGAGCTCTTCTTAAAGGGACTGGCTTTATTTGGAACAGAAGTGATCATGACTAAGGGCATTGTAAAAAACAATGGAGATTTTGGTAGCAAGAAATTAAGAGGGGGCTCGTAGCTCAATGAACTGAGTCACTATAAGCAAAATGGCAGCCCAGCCAGAACTTTAACAGAAAGAACCAGAGAAAGAAATAGCAAACAAGATTCATCCTGAGATCACACTCATCCTTAGGTATCTAGAAGATTGTGTATTTATTCAAGACTGCACCTACTCAGTGACAACCCGAGTATGACCCATGGTATATCTGAAGCCTTCCCTAAGCTGCATATGCTTCCACGGATGATGTGACAATAGCTTCACCATCTGAGGAGCAGCCAAGAAATTAACTTTAGTACTATGAGTCCCTAGATGAATACAGGACAAAAATCACAAATTTCCTGGACTGTGAAAAGTCTTCAAATAACACACACACACACACACACACACACACACACACACACCCCAGAGTGAAAATCTGACCCAAAGGTCTTGGGTACAAATTTTTATTTTATTTATTAGTAGTAGCAATAATAATACCAGTGTAATGAATGTACAATGTTTTATTAGTTTTAGGTATACAATATAGTGATTCAACATTTATATACATTACTTAGTGCTCATCACAATAAGTATACTCTTAACCCCCGGCACCATTTCACCCATCCCCCACTCACTTCCCCTCTGTCAATCACCCACCAGTTTGTTTTTTATATGTAAGAATCTGTTTTTTTTAAGCTTGTGTCTTTTTTCCCTTTGGTTTGTTTCTTAAATTCCATATATGAATGAAATCACACAAGACATACAGATAGCCAAGGCACATGAAAAGATGTTCAACATTACTAATTATCAGGGAAATGCAAACCAAAACCACAATGAGTGTTGATGAGGATGTGGAAAAAAGGAGTGCTTGTACACTGTCGGTAGAAAAGCAAACTGATGCAACCACTATGAAAACAGTATGGAGGATCGTCGAAAAAATTAAAGATAGAATTACCATACGATCTAGTAATTCCACTACTGGATATTTGACCAAAGAAAGTAAAAATACTAATTCAAAAAGATATATGTGCCACTATGTTTATTGCAGCATTATTTATAAGAGCCGAGATTAGAAGCAACACAGTGTCCATCAATAGATCAACAGACAAAGAGGATGTGATATATTTAACATTTGCCACAACATGAATGGATCTAGAAAGTATAGTTCTAAGTAAAATAAGTCAGAGAAAGGAATAAACTATTTTAACTAAATGGCTCCTTTTGACTTAGATGCTAGAATTAGAAGACAGAGAATTCTAAACAGCTATTACAAATCTGTTCCAAGAACTAAAAGAAATTACTTTTATGAATAGAGAAAAATATAATAATAACTCATCATCATAGAGAGTATCAATGAAAGATAAGAATTATTGAAAAAAAGTGCATGTAAATTCCAGAATTAAAAAGGCAATAAGACCAATGAAAACTCCTTAGTGGAACACACAGTAGACTTGAGTTGGCATAAAAAAATTCGACAAACTTGAATATGTATCAATATTCATAATATGAACAAAAGAAATAATAAAAAATGAAGAAAAATAGTGGTCTCTAGACGGCTGCTCTTCCCCTCCCCCACATCCTGTCCACAGGAAAAAAAGGCAGAGTTACCTTCTGATTGGTAATCATTTACCATTTGGTTGACTCCTTTCTTTGTTTTATGTTTATTTTCCTTTTCAAAAAGTGAACAAAAGAAGCAGAGGAAGAAAAACAAATATATTCAAATTTATTTTAAGAAAGAAGAGAACAAACTTATGAGTTCAGAAAATAGACCCAATAAATCTTCACACACCTTAAGTTTTAGTTTCCTGACCATAAAAATGTTACTGCAATAACAGGTGACTGGTAAACGTTGTTTCCATTTCTGACTCTCTTCAGTGTTTCCTGTGTGTTTGAAATGATGTCTATCCTTATTCTAAATATTTTTTGTTCTTTTGGTATTTTTTGTTTGTTTGTTTGTTTTGAGAGAGAGTGTGAGCAGGGTAGGAACAGAGAGAGGGGGGACAGAAGATCTGAAGCAGGCTCTGCACTGACAGCATCAAGCCTGTTGTGGGGCTCGAATTCACAAACCGTTCAATCATGCCCCGAGCTGAAGTCAGATGTTCAGGTGACTGAGCCATCCAATTGCCCCTGTCTGTCTTTATTCTAAGACAGAACCAGTCTTACCTTTCTTTACTTTACCTTTTCCTTTTTCTGTGTTGCAATTGTCAAATAGAGTAAATTTCTACGTTATACGTCCAACAATACAACTTTATTATTAATGTTTTATGGACATGATTTTTAAATCAGGGAAGAAAGGAGAAAATATGTAATTACACTATCTTTTATCATTATCTAAATAATTACCTTTAGTAGTATTTTTTGTTTTGTTCGCACAGAAATGAATTATTGTGTGGTATCATTTCCTTTCAATCTGAAGAATTTATTTTGGTATTTCTTCTAAGACATTTCTCCTGAAAAACAGTCCTCTCCATTTTTTGCATGTTTTGTTTTGCTGCTTATGTTTTTATTTTTATTTTTATTTTTCTTCCTTAAATAGTTTATTGTCCAGTTGGTTAACATATAACACCCAGGGTTCATCCCAACAAGTGCCCTCCTCCATGCCCATCACCCAACCCCTCTCCCCCACTCCCCCCTCAGCCCTCAGTTTGTTCTCAGCATTCAAGAGTCTCTCATGGTTTGCCTCCCTGCCTCTTCCCAACAATTTTTCCCCTTCTCCTGCTTCGTCCTTCGTTAACTTCCTCCTAATCCACCTATATATGCAAACATATGGTATTTGTCCTTCCCTGCCTGACTTATTTGGCTCAGCATAACACCCTCTAGTTCTATCCATGTTGCTACACATGGCCAGATTTCATTCTTTCTCATTGCCATGTAGTATTCCATGGTATAGATAAACCACATCTTCTTGATCCATTCATCTGTTGATGGACACTTAGGCTCTTTCCAGGTTTTGGCTATTGTTGAGAGTGTTGCTATAAACATTAGGGTACATGTGCCCTTATGCATCAGCACTCCCGTATCCCTTGGGTAAATTCCTGGCAGAGGTACTGCTGGGTCATAAAGGAGTTCTATTGTTAATTTTTTGAGGAACCTCCATATTGTTTTCCAGAGGGGCTGCACCAGTTTACATTCCCACCAACAGTGTAGGAGGGTGTCTGTTTCTCCACATCCTCGCCAGCATCTATAGTCTACTGATTTGTTCATTTTAGCCACTCTGACCAGCTTAAAGTGGTATCTTAGTGTGGTTTTGATTTGTATTTTCCTGATGATGAGGGACACTGAGCATCGTTTCATGTGTCTATTGGCCATCTGGATGTCCTCTTTGGAGAAGTGTCTGTTAATATCTTCTGCCCATTTCTTCACTGGATTATTTGTTTTTTGGGTGTGGAGTTTAATGAGTTCCTTGTAGATATTGGATACTAGCCCTTTATCTGATATGTTATTTGCAACTATCTTTTCCCATTCCATCAGTTACTTATTAGTTTTATGGATTGTTTTCTTTGCTGTGCAGAAGTTTTTTATTTTGATGAGGTCCCAATAGTTCATTTTTGCCCTTGACTCCCTTGCCTTTGGTGATGTGTCAAGTAAGAAATTGCTGTGGTTGAGATCAAGGAGTTTTTTTCCTTCTTTCTCTTCTCGGATTCTGATGGTTTCCTGTCTCACATTCAGGTCCTTTATCCATTTTGAGTTATTTTTGTGTATGGTGTGAGAAAATTATCTAGTTTTATTTTCTGCACGTTGCTGTCCAGTTCTCCCAAGACCATCTGTTAAAGAGGCTGTCTTTTTTCCATTGAATGTTCTTCCCTGCTTTGTCAAAGATTAGTTGGCCATCCATTTGTGGGTCCAATTCTGAGTTCTCTATTCTATTTCATTGGCCTATGTGTCTGTTTTTGTGCCAATACCATACTGTCTTGATGATGACAGCTTTGTAGTAGAGGCTACAGCAGGGATGGTGATGTCTCCCGTTTTGATTTTCTACTTCAGTATTACTTTGGCTATTCGGGGTCTTTTGTGGTTCCATACAAATTTTAGGATAGTTTGTTTTAGTTTTGAGAAGAATGCTGGTGCAATTTATTGGGATTTCATTGAATGTGTAGATTGCTTTGGGTAGTAATGACATTTTAACAATATTTATTCTTCCCACCCATGAGCATGGGATGTTTTTCCATTTCTTTGTGTCTTCTTCAATTTCCTTCATAAGTTTTCTATAGTTTTCAGCATACAGATCTCCTATACCTTTGGTTAGGTTTACTCCTAGGTATTTTATGTTTTTTTGTGCAGTTGTGAATGGGATCAGTTTCTTGATTTCTCTTTCTGTTGCTTAGGTGTTGGTGTATAAAAATGGAACCAATTTCTGTACATTGATTTTGTATCCTGCAACATTGCTGAATTCATGGATCAGTTCTAGTAGGCTTCTGGTGGAGTTTGTTGGGTTTTCTATGTAGAGTATCATGTCGCCTGCGAAAAGTGAAAGTTTGACTTCTTCTTTGCCAATTCTGATGCCTTTTATTTCCTTTTGTTTTCTGATTTCTGATGATGGGACTTCCAGCACTATGTTAAACAACAGTGGTGAGAGTGGACATCCCTGTCATGTTCCTGATCTCAGGGGGAAAGCTCTCAGTTTTTCCCCATTGAGGATGATGTTCAATGAGTCCTTCTCATAGATGGCTTTGATAATGTTTAGGTAAGTTCCTTCTATCCCAACTTTCTCTAGGGTCTTTATCAAGAAGGGATGCTATCTCTTGTCAAATGCTTTTTCTGAATCTATCGACAGGATCATATGGTTTTTATCTTTTCTTGATGTCTTTTCTTGATGTCTCTGGCGTCTTGCATTCCTTGCAACATTTCCCTCATAGAGTCCCCCTTAGGGTTTTTTGTAGGACTAGTTTAGTGGTGAAAAATTCTTTCAATTTTTGTTTATTTGGGAAGACTTTTATCTCTCTATTCTGAATGAATTTTGGATAGAGGATTCTTGGCTGCATATTTTTTCTGTTCATTACATTCAAGATTTCCTGCGATTCCTTTCTAGCTGGCCAAGTTTCAGTAGATAGGTCTGTCACCACTCTGATAGGTTTCCCTTTGTATGTTAGGGCCCTATTTCTCCCTAACTCCTTCCAGAATTCTCTCTTTGTCCTTATATTTTGCCAGTTTCACTATGGTATGTCGTGCAGAAGATCCGTTCAAGTTACGTCTGAGGGGAGTTCTCTGTGCCTCTTGAATTTCAACATCTACATCCCTCCCCAGGTTTGGAAAGTTCTCTGCTATAATTTGTTCAAGGACTCTTTCAGCACCTTTCCCTCTCTCTTCCTCTTCTGGGGTTCCTATGATATGGATATTGTTCCATTTGATTGTATCGCTCAGCTCTTGAACTCTCCTTTTGTGTTCCTGGATCAGTTTATCTCTCTTTTTCTCAGCTTCCTCTTTTTCTATATTTGTGTCTTTTAAGTCACTAATTCTCCTTTCTGCCTCTTCAATCCATGCATTGGATGCCTCCATTTTATTATGCATCTCATTTATAGCATTTTTTAATTCATCACAACTATTTTTAAGCTCCATAGTCTTTGTAGCAATAGTTTCTCTGATGTCTTCCATGTTTTTTTCAAGCCCAGCAATTAATTTTATGACCACTGTTCTAAATTCTTGTTCAGTTATATTGCTTATATCTGTTTTGAGCAGTTCTTTAGCTGTCATTTCTTCCTGGAATTTCTTTGGAGGAGAGTTCTTCTGTTTCGTCATTTTGGTTAGCTTTCTATCTCGTGTTAGTTTTAAAAACTTGTTATACACTCTGCCTTTGTGGATGCTGCTGTATTAAAGGTGTCTCTTTGACTGTCCAGGGCCTCTCCATTCAGGAAGTGTTCTTTGAATGGTTTCTCTTGTTGAGACTTTGTTTATTTTGTTTCCCTACTTGTAGTGATATTTGGGACTCTCCACCATGTGTTCTTTGGCTTGTTTCTTTTCTTTTTTTTTTAATTTTTAATGTTTTATTTATTTCTAAAAGAGAGAGAGAGACAGCATGAGAAGGGGAGGGTCAGAGAGAGAGAGGGAGTCACAGACTCCGAAACAAGCTCCAGGCTCCAAGCTGGCAGTCAGCACAGAGCCCGACACGGGGCTCGAACCCACGTACCGCGAGATCATGACCCAAGCCGAAGTTGGACGCTTAACCAACTAAGCCACCCAGGCGCCCCTCTTTGGCTTGTTTCTTGAGGTAGCCTTCACCCTGCCTGATGCGCCCATGCCCCGCCACCTCAGCTGCCTCAGCCACCTCTCTGGAGGTGGTCCCGTTGGGCTGCTCCATGGGCGCTGAGGGCAGGTGCACCTGCGAGGCTCCATCCAGTCCCACAGTGGCTGCTCCACTCCTGCAACCGCTCCCTCTCTGCCACCGCCTCCGACTGCCCCTCAGACTCCTCCAGCCATCGGGATGGGCATGGCGGCCCCTCTTGTTTGGCTTGTTATGTTTTTAAATCTAAGGCATCATTGTTTATCCTTGGATTTTGAGGAGTATCTTTGATGGATGTAGGATTTTTATTTGTTTTCTTTTGTCAACATGCTGAATATGTCATTCCACTGCCTTCTGCATTTTGTTTTTTTAAAAAAATGTTTTATGTATTTGTGTGTGAGAGAGAGAGACTGCGAGAGTAGGGGAGGGTCAGAGAGAGAGGGAGACACAGAATCTGAAACAGGCTCCAGGCTCTGAGCTAGCTGTCAGCACAGAGCCAGACACAGGGCTCCAACCCACAAACTGCGAGATCATGACCTGAGCCAAAGTCGGGCACCTAATCGACAGAGCCACCCAGGTACTCCTGAATTTTGTTTTTGATGAAAAATCAGCTGTCAAACTTATTGTGCTTTCCTTATATGTGATAAATCAGTTTTCTCTTGTTGCTTTCAAGGTTTTCTCTATTACCTTTGGCTTTCACAATTTTTAGTATGATGTATCTGCATATGGATCTTTTTTGTGCTTATCTCACTTGGAGTTCACTGGATTTCTTACATGTGTAAATTAATTGTTTTCATAAAATTTGAAGAGTTTTCAGTCATTATTACCCTGAATATCTTTTTTCCCTGTTTTTTTTTTTTTTCTCCTTTGCTTCTGAAACTCTCATCATGGATATGTTGGTACATTTAATATTGTCTTATATTTCTTAATTGCATTATTTATTTGTCTTTTTTTGTGTGTGAAGGGGAGGGACAGAAGGAGAGAAAGAATCTCAAGCAGACTCCATGCCCAAAGCAGAGTCTAACATAGGGCTCAATCTCATAATGGTGAGATCATGACCTGACCTGAAATCAAGAATCAGTTGCTTAACCAACTAAGCCACCCAGGCACACCACATCAATTGCCAGTGACTCAAAATAAGAATCTGCAATATTGGCTACATTGCAGGTTTCCTCTTGCATCTATGAGAGATTACTGTCTGAATAAAGAAATCAGTTGTGGCCTTACCAACATTGTCAGTTTAACAAGATATATGTGGTCCCACCATCCCTCATAAGAACTGTATTTCAAAGAGGAATTATCCATTCCTTAACATTTCATTTGTTGCTCTACTCCTGTTAAGCCACATTTTGTGGGTAGAAATTTTGTCTTCTCACTCTCAGTATTATACACCAGATATTTGATGTAAAAATACTTCTGGGCTCGATTTCATAGGCAGTATCATTTATCTATAACATTCCTTGAAAGTGACCAAAACAGGAGTTGAGGGCAAGCAAGCATTCCAGGTCTTTCATCACATAATCACAATAGTAATGGCCATTTTGGGCAAAAGGCTAGTCTTTGAAAAGAGAACCTTGGTCTGTGTAGGTGAACACTGGGAAGTATCTGGACAGCAAATGCTTCTTGACTTTCAAATGGAGAACATGTCTCTGACCCCCAAAACACAGACTGTAAGAGTGTCAACCTGGAGGCTTCATGAAGTCCCTGCCCATTTCCTTTACCCTTAAGGGACTTACCACTTCTGGAGACCATGGCATTGGGAGCACTCAACCAAAGACCACCCAGAGAGGACCAAGAACATCTCTTGCCGGAACAGGAGAATAATCTCACCTGTACCAGGGTCTCACTCATAACTGTGATGGAGCAATCGTATGGATCCACTGATGAAAACAAAAGAGGACAGGTCATGAAACATCACTGTTATGTCTCTTCCCTCTGAGGTGGCTCCATGCAGTGCTGATTTTTAAGGATGTATCTTTTGAGAGATTGAACCATCAAAGAAGCAACACTATAAAAATTAAATAAGTATGGAACGAGGATGGTTATGAGGATACTGGAGTGGAGAAGAAGGAGAAAGTTCTGGGATAAAAGTGACTAGTGTTTGGCCCAAGACATCACTCAATGTATTGCCTTGGATATATTCTTAATATTGGGGTGAAGCCTAATGATACTGGAAGAGTAGGAGAGAATAGTGATTAACTGTAGATTGATAAGTATTAAACCTGAATAATGGACACATACGGGTTAATTTACTGCTCTCTAAATACATAAATATCTGTAAACATTTCCACACCTGATATTTAAAACAAAAAGGTCTTGGGGAAAAGATGAACATGAATCTTGTTTTTTTCTGGGAATATTTCAACTTATATATGTTGACTTAACATAAACATTAATAGTTTTTCTTTTAAATTTCAAAGGATAAATTTAGTCACACTATTCAAGAGATGTATATACAAGAAAGTCATAAATTATATTATAAAATTTTTCACAGTAGTTCATATATACTACCCTGTAGCACAATTATTTATTTACTTGTTTTCCCCATGCTCTTCTCTTCCAACCCTGTCAAACTGTAAGGTGGTAACTGCAAAGTGTCAACTATTGGTATCATCATAATGCTTGTTTATTTCAAGTAACAATAAACTGTGGTAAAATTTGAGTGGGAAATATTTTAAAGTAACAGATGTGTGTTACCAAATTATGTTTATGATTGATTTTATTCTTTTTTTAAAAGTTTACTTATTTATTTTGAGAGAAGGGGAGGAGAGGAAGAGAGAGAGGGAGAGAGAAAGAATCTCAAGCAAGCTCTGCATGGTCAGCAGCAAACTCACAAACCACAAGATAATGACCTGAACTGAAATTAAGAGTCAGACCCTTAACCCACTGTGCCATCCAGGTGCCCCATATGATTGGTTTTATTCTTTTTTTTTTTTAATGTTTCTTTAAATTTATTTCTAGGAGAGAGACAGACAGAGCGTGAGCAGGGGAGGGTCAGAGAAAGAGGGAGTCACAGACTGAAACAGGCTCCAGGCTCTGAGCTGGCGGTCAGCACAGAGCCCGACGTGGGGCTTGAACCCAGGAACCGTGAGATCATGACCTAAGCGAAAGTCGGACGCTTAACCGACTAAGCCACCCAGGCGCCCCTGATTGGTTTTAGTCTTAAGAAAAGTAACATATTTCAAATCCAGTGGCCATATGAGATGCAAACAAATTAACTTAGTCAAGAAAAGTTGGAAGGGTGCCTGGGTGGCTCAGTTGATTAGGCATCTTACTTTGACTCAGGTCATTATCTTACAGTTCCTGAGTTTGAGCCCTGAATTGGGCTCTGTGCTGACAGCTCAGAGCTTGAAGCCTGCTTCGGATTCTGTGTCCCCCTCTCTCTCTGCCCCTCCGCTACTTACATTCTGTCTGACTCTCTCAAAAATAAACAAACATTAAAAAATTTGTAAAAAAAGAAAAGTTGGAGAGTGAGGGATCAATTAGACAAAAGGAGGTGGCTTTAAAACTGAAGAGGAAACTAACGAATCCAAAAAGGAGAGAGGAAAAGTTGGCGGAAGGTGTGGTTGCTTTTGTGGGACAAAAGCAATAAACTCTCTAGCATTTTCAAACTGCAAGGTAACCAGCTCCGGAGATCAACTTTCAAATGTATTTATCTCATATTTGTGAAAATGAGAAATCTGCCCCTGGCACTTTAGCTGGAATACTCTCTCATTACCTTCTTTCTTTGTTAAAGAAGTAATAAAAGCCACATAATGGTACAGAGACTACTACACCCTTGGGAAAAATAAATGAATGGTACAGGCCTAGCATACAAATTTGGGCAGAATAATGATATGAATAGTGTTGAAGGGCTTGTAAAATAGCCTTCAATATCTTACCTATAAAGTGCCTATTTTATTTTTGCAGTGAAAGGATCCACAGTCTCTATCAGGTTATAAATATATGTGATTATTTAAGGTAATGACAGTAAGAATGCCTGGCCCAGTTAAAAAAAGAGACAGAGAAGTCTGTTATGAGAGATCTAAAACACTCCAATCAAATACCACTTCTCATAAATGGTAATATAAAAATGAAAGATGCTTGATTCATCACCTACCATCTTCCGATTGCTTTATTCATGTCTGCTTCAGTTTTCTACCTTGATTCAGTGTCCCTTGACTTCTCTCTGGAATCATTTTCCTGTCACTTCCTTCTATGAAATGCAACAATTACTTCTTTATTCTTCATGGAGAGTTCTTTATTCCTACTTAATTCTACTAAAACTTGTATCTCAACAATGTGAAGCCCTGCAGAGGGAAACATTCTCATTGTCAGAATTCCCATATGCCATGCAGACTAGACAGATGGTCATAATTTTCTTTGATTACCAAAGCCACTTCCAAACCACTAAACTTGCTAGTCATCTCGTTAAATGCACACACTATTTCCCCCACTCTTTAAAAAAAAAAAAAACCTCTTACAGCTCAAAGAATTTGATCTTTGTTTTATAAATTTCTTTTCCATCTTATCCATGTATTATGTTTAGCTAGCAAGTGGACGACCTATATAACATTTAGCTTATTTTACCTTCACAACTCACTTTCATCGATCTCTCGCCATCAGCCCATGGCCATGACCTGTATTATATTATCACTCTCAACTATCCTAGCTCTTCCATCTTAAATAGCTTACCACAATTTTTATTTTTAATCTAAAATTACTCATCAAATTCATAGAGGACTTAAATAACTGTTCTTTCCACTTTATTTCAGGAACACATTATTTTCCCTTCCATTTTCATAGCCTTTTGTGGAGTCCATTAAATTCAACCATCATTTGCCCAACTCCTCAACCTAAAATGAACTGATTCCTTCACTCCTACAACAAAATGTCATCACTACTGGGGAAACGTCATACTATGTTTAGGAAGATGCTTAAAAGAAAGCAATGCAATCAGAATTAGAATGAGATACCTTGGCACCCCCAGTCAAAAGGTTGAAATTGTGAATATTTATTTTAAAAAACTCTTATGGATGAATACTTTGCCTTTAGTTCTCCACACAAGCTTTTTAACTTCCTGAATTTCTAAATTTCTTCATTAATGCACACAGCACTACACTGAAACTCTACGTTTTTTCACAAGTTATTAGTGTTGCTTTGGATCATGGTTGTTTAAATGTTTAAACCAAGAATTCCTCATTGCCTTTGCTTTTAATACAGGATTCAATATTTATATTAAACTTTACTACCCTATTGTAGATAGGAAAAAAGGATGTGCTTCAGGTAAACATCCTCGTCAATAAGGTGCAAGAATACCTGGTTTACCTAAGTACTTTACAGGTACTAATGGATAGACACCACATAAAATACCAAGAACTCATAAAAATAACTCAAGATCACAAAATGAAACCTCTGAGGATAAGCATCTCTAAATTGTGTGTAAAGTCCTAATTTGGTTTTTATGTTTCTATGATATACATTTGTTCCATATTTGCTGTGGAATACAGCAATGATGTTCAGCAAATTGTCCTGAATATCATTGTGATGGAAAGGAATTGCTAATGAATAAAATTGCACTGTTGAGAATAAACTTAACCTATATAAATCTTCATCAGAATTTGTTCCTTAGACCTCAATTTGGGATCAGGTGATAAGAGAATAGATGTCAAAAAAACCTTGAGCTGGAATCTTTGTCTTTATTAATTATTGCATTTGATGACACCAGAAAGCAAACCTTCTGAAGCAGTATAACATTTCCGTTAGTAAGTGTAATAATGACACTCACAGTATAGTGCCTTCAAATTATGCTGCCAGGCTTTCTATGCATCTTGTATAAACGCTTTTTCCTTCTTATGGTTTCCTCAAATTCATCATTATCTGTACCCTAATGACCACTTGCCTCTTATTCTCATTCATAGCCTAACTCAATATTTTCTAAACTAACTCCTACCAAAACACATTTTTGTGCACCTCAACAAACTAAAATACAACTGACTAAGATATATTAAATGGCATGAATCCTAAACAAGATGTGAACACTTGGCAAGAAAGAATCCTGTTGTATGTGTGTATGTGTGTGTGTGTTCATATATTCATATATGCACAAATATATTCATGCATGCACAAACACTGGATGCTTCTCTCCTTCTCAGCTAAACTTCTTGCATGACTTACCAGGAGAAAAATCAATGAGGTTTTCATGATCCCTTCCAACTATAGTCCTTATACTTACAGTTTGTCTCACCAATCTTATGGACAAAAATTTTTATTGGAGACCTCACATGGCAAAGGGAAATATAAATATCTTCCCCTGTGCCTCTCATTTGATTAAGATCAAGATTTAGCTGCTTAGCAACAAGACTTTCTCAGTTTCACACACCATGGCAACTGGCTAAAGTCCCTCCCGATTATGACTTTACCACCCCCATCATAGCTTTACTTCTAATTTCTTCTCATTATGAATAAATCCAACTAACTTACTTACCCTCATTTTACATGCTTATTTAAGCACTTCAGTTTCAGTACTTTCACTCATACTGTTTTCCTATTCCCAGATTGTTTCCTTAACATTAAATTATATAATAAAACACTTGAAGGTCTAGAAAAAAAGTTTGCCCCCACTATTAAACTTTCTCTAAAGAAAGCAGACATCAATAATCTTCTCTAAACCTTCTTTTGAATCTCAAACAATATCTCAGAGACATTAGGTATCTGCACACAAATATGCCTCATCTCTAAGGGAGAATTGTTGTCAGCAAGAAAAACCAAAAATAAAATTCAGAAGGGAGGCAACCAAAAAAATAGTGTAGGAATAAATTTAATAGGCAAATGGACTCGCTAGCAGTTAAAAATGCTAATCTGGGAAGTCTACATTTAGCAGTTTGGTTGGGATAAATCACAGAAACAAGTTTAGCTATTTATTATGTTTGAGGGTTTAGCTTTGAAACAGAGAGGAGGTTTTCTCTGGTATTGTCTGCCAGTATGACCTGAGAGTGTCTTTCTTTATTCTTCCATCTAAATAAGTACAGACCTATACCTCTTCCATAAGTGGAAGTTTCTCATTTTTCCATAGGTTTGGTCACAACCAGTTCACAAATGGACAAAATTTGTCCCAGAGTGTTTTAATCTCTTTATCTTAATTTAATGCCTTTATAGGAACATTGAATTTACCTAGATATTAGATGGGTAGGAGGGATATATGCATAAGAATATCACTATGCATTGTGTGAAAAATCTGGGTTTATCCAATATTCTATACACTCTAGTCTTAATCAGATGGATAAGATGAAGGGTTAATTTGGCTAACTTTATTTAATTGCATGGATGTCTTTTCACAATTTATTATTTTATCTTGTTTGCAAGCCTTTAACCAGGTATAAGAGGTATATGTTATTTTTTGTCTTGGTAACCATTAACTAGTTGAGAACTGTTCATATATTTAAGATTATTTTAGCCATTGATTTTATATGTCTTTTGAGTCTCTACAGTTTAAGTTGTTTCATTTTCGGAGGAGGACAATCACAGAAATCACATATCACATATTTAAATTTTTTTTAATGTTTTTTATTTATTTCTGAGAGAGAGAGAGACAGGGTGAACAGGGACGGGTCAGAGAGAGAGGGAGCTACAGAATCTGAAGCAGGCCCCAGGCTCTGAGCTAGCTGTCAGCACAGAGCCCAACATGGGGTTTGAACCCACGAACCATGAGATCATGACCTGAGCCAAAGTCAGAGGCTTAACTGACTGAGCCAGGGCGCCTGGGTGGCTCAGTCAGTTAAGCCTCCGACTTTGGCTCAGGTCATGATCTCATGGTTCACATATTTTAACTAACCAGTTCACATATTTTAATCTAGAAAATTTGGGCCAGAATGAAACCTTGATACATAGACATAAAACCTAGTGTCTTGGATCACTCCCAAAACGCAACTATATTTGGCTCTTAATAAATGTGAGAGACTGAGGGGATTACATAAGTACTTAAAAAGACCACCTGTCCATGTACAGAACACATCTTTATATGATAAACACAAGAATTCCTTTTGATTAGTTAAAGGGTGTATCAGAGGGGTTTTACACTGAGGAGATAAAAATGTTTGCTTATGGCTACAGTAAGGAACAATTATCTATATTTAATCGATCTGATTCTGAAGGAAAAATCTTAATCTGGGGGAAACTGAACAAATCATGCAATGGTTTGTATGGTTTCCTGAAAAGATAGTTGGGCTCCAATTTCTATAACTAGTTTCTTCTCCCTTTATTTTCTGATGTCTTTGGGTCTCTTTGTGGATTTGGAAATATGAGTCATCAGATAACATTTAGAGATACACACACACACACACACACACACACACACACACACACACACCACTTCTTCTTTATCCATCCATCCATTGATGGACAGTTAGGTTGCGTACATGTTTAATTTTTTATAAGTAATGCTGCAATGAACGTGGAAATGCAGATTTCTCTTTGACATAATGCTTTCTTTTCCTTTGGATAAATATCTCTGTGCCTCAGAGATATTCTGGGTTCAGTTCCAAGCAACAATAGAGAAAATATCACAATAGATCAAAATGAATTTTTTAGTTTCTGGTACATATGAAACTAAAAATACATTTTTAGTATCCTATAATCTATTTAAAGTGTGCAGTAACATCAAGTGTAAAAAACACAATGTACATACCTTATTTTAAAAATACTCTGTTGCTAAAAAGCGCTAACCATCATACAAGTATCAGTGATTCGCAACCCTTTTATTGGTGGAGGATCTTACCTCAGTGCTCATGGCTGCCGACTGATCAGGGTGGTGGATGCTGAAGCCTGGCGTGGTGTGGCAATTTCTTAAAATAAGACAGCAGTGAAGTTTGCAATATCAATCGACTCTTCCTTTCACAATTTCTCTATAGAATGCAATGCTGCTTGAAAGCATTTCATCCACAATAGGACTTCTTTCAAAATTGTACGCAGTCTTCCTAAACTTTGCTATTGCTTCATCAACGATGTTTATGTGATATTCTAAGCCCTTTGTTGTTATTTTTATAATCTTCACATTGTCCTCACCAGAAGTAGATTCCACCTTAACAAGCCACTTCATTCATCCATAAGAAGCAACTCCTTATCTGTTAATGTTTTATCTGGAGATCTCAGCAAGTCAAATATTATAATAATAAAAAAGTTTGGAATATTGTGAGAGTTACCAAAAATGTGACACAGAAACATGAAGTGAGCATATGCTGTTGGAAAAATGGTGCTAATATTCTTATACTCAGGGTTTGTCACAAACCTTCATTTGTAAAACATGGAATATATACCAAGTGTAATAAGACAATGTGCAATAAAACAAGGCATGCCTGCACCTGGAAGTGGTATTGCTAAATGATAGCTCTATTTCAACTTTTTGAAGAAACTTTCTACGTTTTCCATGGTGTCTATGCTCAGTTTACATTCTTACCAACAGTCACATTCAAAGTGCTGACCTTGATGAAATAATTTTTTTGCATCTATTGAGATATAATTTTTTCAGGTACTCTGTTACTATAAATCATAGAGATTGGGTTTTTTTTAAAATCAGAAATACCTTAAAAACTTGATCATGATGATACATTATTGTTTACCAAAAAATACTGAAATTTATTTGCCATAGAAATATTTAAAGAATATTAGATCTCTGCTCATAAACTAAATTGCTTTGCAAATTTTGCCCTGCCAGGTTTGAGAATTAAAATAAGCCATAACTCATAAAGAGAGTTTGAGCATTCCTTTCTTTCCCCAAAGTTCTTACAAAATATTTTTTTTTGGGACATTTCACTTAAGTTATCTGGGACTGGCTGATTCTTCGAACATTAATTCAGTCTCTTTACTATTTATTTCTAATGTTGGCCTGGTAAGTTAGATTGTTCAATTAATTTGTTTAATTATCTAAATTGTCAAGTTTATTGGTAAAAAGACTTCCTATTTTTTTCATTATAGATGTCCTTTGTGATATCTCCTTTTCATTTCTGCTCATAGTAACCTGTATTTTCTTTCTTTTACTTTTTTCCTCAGTAGAATGAAGGTTTTATAATATTTTAATTCTTTTAATCAAATTTTATCTTTTCTAATTTTCTCCACTGTGCATTTGTTTTAATTTCATTGACTCTCATAGTCATAGTTTTGCTATGACTTCTAATTGTCATAGATCTAAAGTATGGTTATTTTCCTAGTTTTTTGACATGGAAAGTTAAATCTATGCTTCTTCATTTTTTTAAACATAGGTATATAAGACGACATTTTCCCTAACAGACTGCTTTAGTTGAATACTCTGTAACTTAATATATTGTAGTTATTTGTATTTTAGATTTAAAAAAATTCTTAATTTTTATTTTGATTCCTAATTGACATATAGATTATTAATAAGATATGTTTTGATATTGTATTGTGATTTATAATAAGAAAAATATTTGGTCATCATCCTTATTTTTGGCAGAGCTTCTAAACCCTTAAATTTCCCAAGTGAAGAGCGCAATACAGTTGTCTTTGGTAGTATTAATGAGGATACTTTTGGAAACCTTAGGGATGGTGGCTGTCTGCCAGGTGGAGGCAACATTGTAATTAAAGAGTCAGAACTCTCAGTCTCACTTCTATGAGGCAAGGGGAGCTGGAGATTGAGTTCAGTTACCAATGGGCAATGATTTAATTAATCGTGCCTAAGTAAGGAAGCCTCCATAAAACTCCAAAAGGACAGGGTTTGGAGAGCTTCTGGATTGGTGAATGCATGGTGAGACCCGGAGAGTGACATGACTAAGGAGGACATTAAAGCCCCTTTTCCTTGGGGCGCCTGGGTGGCTTAGTCGGTTAAGCGTCAGACTTTCGCTTGGGTCATGATCTCGCCGCTCCTGGGTTCGAGCCCTGCGTCGGGCTCTGTGCTGACTGACAGCTCAGAGCCTGGAGCCTGTTTCAGTCTGTGACTCCCTCTCTCTCTAACCCTCCCCTGCTCATGCTGTCTCTCTCTCTCTCTCCTAGAAATAAAAAAAAAAAAAGAACCCTTTTCCTTCCTACTTACCCTGCCCTATGTATCCCTTCCTGCATTATATCCTTTTATAATAAAACCATACTCTAGTCAGTAAAATGTTCCTCTGACTTCTGTAAGCAACTCCAGCAAATTAATCAAGCCCAAGGAGGAAGTCATTAGAACCGCCAAATTACAGCTGGTCTGTCAGAAGTACAGATGACAAATTAGGGGAAAAAAGCAGTCTTATAGGCCTGAGCCATTAACCTGTATGCTCTGGAGCTATCTCCCAGTAGAGTGCTAGGACTGAGTTGAACTCTAGATTACCCAGATGGCATAAGTGAATTGTTCGGTGGTGTGGGGGTACCACTGCCCTACATTGAAATTGGGTGCAAAATCTTAGTTGGCAATCAGATGTGAGACCAGTGTCAGGATTGTACCAGGTAATTGGACTTTATCCTGTTATCCTTAATGTGATTGACTTGTAGATGAAATACATAAGGTTTAGGAAAGTATTGTTCTTGATTAAAACCATATGAAACTTGTTGGGGTTTTCTTTCTGGCCCAGCATAAAGTGGCCTTTGGTAGTAGTCCAGGTACAGAAGAATCAAAGTTCATTTAGCCACTTTTGAGTTTAGTATTTATTTTCTTTATTATATAATAGATCCAGTTTGTTAATTATATACCCCAAATCTTACCCTACAGATGTACTGTCCACTTTTTCTATCACTATTAAGAGAATTGTGTTAAAATTCTACCTCTTGGTGATTGTGGATTTCTCTATCTCCATAATTTTCCTTATACATTTGATTTTTGTTTGTTTTTTAAAGTTTATTTTGAGAGACAGAGAGTAGAGAGCACTGGTGCAAGTAGGTGGAGGGGCAGAGAGAGAAGGGGAGAGAGAATCTCAAGCAGGCTTCATGCCTAGCATAGCCTGACATGGGGCTGAAGACAGGGCTCCATCTCACAATTGTGAGCCGAAACCAAAAGTCAGACACTTAATCAACTGAGCCATCCCAGTAACCTCCCTTATATATTTGAAGTTATAAAAGTAGATGCTCACATATTAAGGATATCCTATCTCTTAATGATTTGCCTTTTATCATTACAAAATATTCCTCCTTATTTCTACTAATGTTTTCTTCCTCAAAGTCTTCATTATCAGAGAATTAACACTAAATTAATTTGGTTAACCTTGCATAAAAAATTATTTTTCAAGTTTTCACAGCCTCTATTTTTAAATTATGTTTTTAGTAAACAGCATACTACTAGGTTTTATAATACTAAATTTTTATACTTGGAAACATGTCAGTCTTTTAATTGCTTAATGTAATTCATTTTACATAGGCCGCATCGTTTTCATAGTTTTTTTTCTATTTTCACATATCTGCATTATGTTTGTTCACTTTTCTATATTTTTAGTAATCAATACCATTTATTTTGCCTTTTTTCTTTAATTTCTTATATTTACATAATCATTTTAATGGTTACCTTTGGTTGTTTGTTTTTGAGAGAGAGAAAGAGACAGAGCACAAGCAGGGGAGGGGCATAGAGAGAGGGAGACAAAGAATCCGACACAGTCTCCAGGCTCTGAGCTGTCAGCACAGATCCTGACATGGGACTCGAACTCAGAAACTGTGAATCATGATCTGAGCAGAAATCTGATGTTTAACCAACTGAGCGACTCAGGCACCCCTTAATGGTTACCTTAAAGATTGCAGCATGTGTCCTTAATGTCATGTCACAATGCATATTAATTCACCTCTTCCCTGTTCTGCTAGATGCCTAGACCTGTAAACTATTTGCATGCCTCTCAGCTTTTATGATAAATATGTATGTGTTCTGTTCTGCACATATTTATAATCCAGAAGATACTATTAGCATTGTTTTGTACATTATTTTAAATTATTATATCCACATATTTAGTGTTTCTTGTATATTTTAGACTGGCCTGCACATTCATTCTTCTCTCTGGTATCATGTTTCTACCTACTAAAAAAGAAACTTTAGTATTTCTTTGAGTGGTAACTGCTGGCAATGATTTGCTCCCCGAAGGAAAGTTTTGTTCTCTTTCATTCTTGAAGGTTGTTTTTACGAACAAGTAATTCTAATCTGGCAATTATATGTACTGAGTAAATATCTTATTCCATTATCTTCTGCATTCATTTTGTTCAGATCAACCATTTTACTGTCATTCCTTTTAAGAAATATTATATATTTCATAAATCTTAATGCTCTTAAGATTTCTCAGTGTCTGGTTTTCAGGTTTTACTATGATATTCTTAGGTGTGTGCTTGTGTGTTTGTACTGCTTGAAATTCATTTCGTTTTCTGAAGTAGTGAAATGCTGTGTTTCCATGATTCTGGGAAATTCTTTGACAATGTTTTTTTATTATTTCTATTCAGTTATCTTTCTCCTTCTCAACTGGGACTCTATTTTACTGATTTTAGGTTTATTGATCTGTTTCACATATCACTAATCAGTATCCTAATATTTAGTATTTTTTGTTATGTATGTAATTGATATTTTTTCACTGACTGCTCTGCTAGTTAACTAATGCAGTTAATTGAACAATTCAGTCTATACTTCAATGTGTTTTCTAATTTCATGTATTTAGATATTTTATTTTTTCAGCTCTAGAATATCTTTTTGATAACCTTGAAAAGGATTCTAATTTCCTGGTGAAATTTATCTATCTTCTTTCACATAGTTTTTTTTCCTTCTAGTTTCTCTAAAATAGTAATCATGGTGGATTTTTGTTCATTATTATCTTTTCCACTCTCTGACTCATCTTTTAGATGTCTTCTAGCTTCTCTTTTGCTGTCATTGTTGGTGTTTCGTCTTTGTCATTGGCCATAACTTCTTCTTCTTGATATGTGTGATAATTTTTTATTATCTGTTCCATGTTATGTATAAAGAAGCCTAGGGGTTCAGGGTAGACTTACTTTTGACTTGAGAAGTTTTCATCTTTCTTACATTTGGAAGATAGGCTGCCTGATAGTTCCAATTCAATTGGCAATTGGGTTTAGTCAGCAAATAGTTTTAGTAAGACGCATATATCTTGCTGTACTTTCTACTGGGAGCCCATATGCCTCTATTTTTTCAGCTCTAAAGCAATTGGGGATTATGTTCTGATATTCAAATCTTCAAAACTCAATTCTCTACCCTATATTCCAATCTTCCTCAAAATCAGGCTAACATTGCAAAGGGAAGGTAGGCTATGTTCTAAGGAAACCCCCTCTTCCACCGGGTCTTTAATTCCTCAGTACAACAGATTATAGAGATTTCTTCCTTTAAAGGATTCAACCTGTCTCCCCAGCCTCCCACAGAGGACCTAAATTCAGCAAATGTGTTGTAGGGAAAACTGACTTTGAATGTGATGCTCATTTAGTGTCTAATCTATCAATCTGGTCTCTCTTATACACTAAGAAGCTTCAGGTTCCTCATTCTCCAATATAGGCATTCTGAGTGGGATGGCCAAGTGGATCCTTAGTTTCTACTCAGGAGCATCACATCACAAGGAACAATCACTTTTGTTCCAGGGGAGGGAAAATACTGATATTTCTAATTGTTTTCCTGTCTTTGTAATTTTTAAGTCTTTTATCTTCATTTCTTTCATAGTTCTCTGATACTTTAAAAATATAATTAAAAATTGTGTTCATATTGTACAATTGTTTTTATCATTGGTTTCGTTGGGGGTGGGGCAAGGAACTTATCTACCAAGACCTCCCTGGAATTGAAAGAATTTTCTGTATTTCATTTTATAACCAAAGAAACACCAACAATTGAGAGACAATTCTTATTATCATCCTGTCCTTTATTTTTTTGGTTGGAAAATTGACGTAAATTTAAGTAATTTATTTAAGATGGTAAAGGTTAGTGGTAAAGAAAATCTCAAACAAAAACTTCTGACATCTCTTGACTTTCACTTTCCTCATTACACCTAGATTAGTACTATAACAGTCAGGATTCAGTCAGGAAAACGTAAAACCACATCAGTAATTTCAGGGGCTTCTGGGTAGCTCAATCAGCTGGGCATCCAACTTCGGCTCAGGTCATGATCTCATGGTTTAAGGGTTTGAACCCTGTTTTGGGCTCTGTGCTGACAGCTAGCTCAGAGCCTGGAGCCCGCTTCAGATTCTGTAGCTCCCTCTCTCTCTGACCCTCCCCTGCTCATGCTGTCTCTCTCTTTCAGAAATAAAATAAAATATTTAAAAATAAATAAATAATAAACATTAAAAATTTTTAAAAATCTTTTAAAGAAAGAAAAAGTAAAACCACATAAGTAATTTTAGAGGGATGTAGTTAAGTGCAAGAATTGGGTAAACAGATATTGAGGAAGAAAAGTTAAGGGAGACATTGTGCTACTAACTGGTTAGTAGGCATGAAATAATAACTGTAAAAAGATGATTTCATTCTAAGGAGCAAAGAGGAGCACTTGAGGGTTAATGAAATCTAGAAGACCGTAGAGCTGACTGCGTGGGTCTGATACTCAGAACTCTGACAATAGGTAAGGCTAAGCTGGTGCAGAAGATTTGGGTTATTGGCCGAAAGCTCAATGGTCCAAGACTCAAAACTCTGAGGATAACACAGTGATGCTGCTATCTCTCGGACTGACAATGAAGTTGGTCTGAAGTAAATTTTAAAAATATACATAAATAAGTAAGTAACTTTAAAAAATATACATAAATAAGTAAGTAAATTTAAAAAACATACATAAATAAGTAAGTAAAAATATACATAAATAAGTAACTGCCAGTGTAAAACGTGTTATTGAGGTGATAATGACATACAGGAAGCAAATTGATCTCCCAGATTTCCAAACTCTCATTCATTCTCCTTATTGCAGGTCCCTATAAGAAGAGGGCTTCGAACAGCAGAGATGTGGTCCCTGTGATGAAATGTACAAAATGGGAAGGGGATTTGAGACTGAGAAACTGGCACACAACCCATGTGTCATACCTTTCCCCAGAAAATGTAAAGAAACAGATTTTAGGCAAAATGGATCTTCTAATTGTTTACAATAATGAAGAGTAAGTAGAAACATTCCAGGAATGACCTTTTTTATTCCATACTTATTTGGGTACATTTTTTACTACTGACGGCCTTTGTTTCCCACCTTTGTCCTGTTGAGGCGGCACGCTAGATTGACTCTGAAGTCTTTGCAGTGGTGTTGCAGGCTGGGTCTGAAGTTTCTGCTGTGACTTTGAGGGCTGAGCTTTTGGTTGTTTTGCAGACTGAGTCGGAACCTTACTCTCTTTTCTTGAAGGAGCCTTACTCCCTTGTCTTAAAGAAACCTTACTCTCTGCTTTTGAAAGAACGTTACTCTCCTGTCTTGAAGGAGCCTTAC
The DNA here is from genome assembly GCA_017311185.1 of Proteles cristata cristata. NCBI lineage: Eukaryota > Metazoa > Chordata > Mammalia > Carnivora > Hyaenidae > Proteles > Proteles cristata. Next base: position 306,184 of record JAESUZ010005249.1, on the reverse strand, counting down.
TCTCTGGCTTTGAAAGAACTTTACTCTCCTGTCTCAAAGGAGCCTTACTCTCTGCTTTTGAAAGAACGTTACTCTCCTGTCTTGAAGGAGCCTTACTCTCTGCTTTTGAAAGAACCCTACTCTCCTGTCTCAAAGGAGCCTTACTCTCTGGTTTTGAAGGAAGCTTTTGCACTGCTTTTGGGGAAACTGTTTGTGCTGGTTTTTCAGGTTGAGTCGCAACCTTTTGCTGTTGTGAAGGAACTTCTTGCATTTGTTTTGAAGGAACCATTGGCGCTTGCTTTAAAGGAACATTTTGTGTTTGTTTTGCAACTTCAGCTTCCTTTTCCTTTGTTTTTTTCTGCATGCAAAGACAAATAAGACAACCTAACAAGAGAAGCAACCAAAGAAGTGAGACTACCAACAGGTAATACTTCTTTATCCTTTCTTTCTTCGGGGGTGGTCCACTATCAACACTACCTCCATTGCCCCGTTTTAGGCAGTTGGGTGGGTCCCACAAACGGTTGCAGTGGCAGTGATGTTTATTGTTGCAAATACCCCTCATGTTACAGAACAGAGGTGAACAACTACTATCCAAGCGAGATATATGGACACACTTCCTGTCAATGCAGAGATGTTCTGGGCCACACTCTGTGCCATCTATCACTTCACCAATATCAAGTATGGGTATCCCAGGGTGGTAGTCAATACCCCAGCAGACGCCGTCATTGAAGTGAACCTGATGCACAGTAGAATGTTCATTCAGAGTGGGAATTTCTTTCACATTCTTACACTGAACTCTGCCACACAGGCTGTCTGAGATATTGCATTTTATATATGAAGCATTTTTGAGACCACAGTTACCAAAACGGTCACCAAGAGTGTTTATGTGTTTGTAGCAACTCTGATCTGCACTCATTGACTCTTGGCCAAAAATCTGCTTACACTGCTCATTGCGGTTATTACATTTCTTTGCATAGCAATAGGCACTTTCATTACAAGGAATTCCATCCTCCACATAGACGTCATCTGGGCACATGTGGGATATACCATCGCACCACTCCGGAAGATCACATTCATTGACCTGCTTTCTACACACTGTTCCCGATGGTAATAATTGGCAGTCCTTGCAACAAAGCCCAAAACTGCATGTGGAGCCAAAACTCAAAGTGCAGTTTGACAGACAGCAGGCATCTCTTGAACAATTCTGTAAAGGTCCACAGTCACACTCCTCTTCATCTTCAACAACACCATTCCCACAACGTGCCTGTGCAAACAGGTCCTTTGTGTGTATAGTGTAGAACAAACATTTTGCCTCCTGTATAGAATATTTCCAAAAATAAGAATAACTACAATTGCTAAATTTAATTATTGGTGGGTTTGAAGGATGCATTATACATTTAGGCAGTGCACATGTGCAAAACTCAGTATCATGAATCATACCTAAATTATGGCCAATATGATGAGCCATTGCAATTGCAACAATGCCCAAGGTTCTTTCTACACTAGTAACAATTGCACAATTAAGGTGTGATTTACACAATCCTTGAACATAGCCTAAACCACTCATTCCTCGTACTGTCTGATTTATAAAAAGATGTACAGTGTCATGTGGTAGGCGGAACTCAAGGTTTTCCTTTTTCCAAAGGCAAAAATATCTCAGAGATCTCCTTATATCATTTACTTCAATGTAGTTTCTCTCAGTCCAGAACTCCAAACCAAACAATAACAGTTTAAGACCCATGACATCATAAATGGAATCTACTATATTTACCATAGCATATAGGTCCTCATTAAACTTTGAAATGTTCTTTTTTATATGAAGATATAGACTATGGTCCACCACCACAGCTATTTCTATAACAAACATATGGAGCCACCAGCCTGAGTAAGAACTTTGTTTCTGAGTAGAATTATTAATCTCTTGAGACTCCCATTGGGGTACAATTTTCTCTTGCACAAAATCAGAGTTCATGGTTGGGAATTGGTTCTCCTCACTCTCCAGTTTATATATCAGATGTTCAAATTTAGTAGAAAAAGTCACAGGCTTAATTTCATAAGCAATGTCATTTATCTGTAACAGTCCTCGAAAGCCATCAAAACAGTAACTGAGGGCAACCAGGGACTCTGGGTCCCCCTCCACATAACCATGATAGTAGCAGTCATTTTGCACAAAAGGTTGATCCTCAAGGAGAGCACCCTGGTCTGAATAGGTGAACACTGGAAGGTGTCTGGATAGCAAATACTTCTTGACTTTTATGTGGACAATGTGTCTCTTGCCCCCAAAATGCAGGCTGTAAGAGAGCCAGCCTGAAGGCTTCATGCCTCTGCCAGCACCAGGTATCCTCAAAGGAATCACCACTTCTGGAGGACTATGATATTGGGGATGCTCAGCTTGGGTGTGTCCACATAAGGACAGAAACAGCCCAAGCCAATGTAGCAGAAATATGATCCTCATGTACACCAGACCTTTAATCACAATCATTATAAAGCCACCATTATGGAAATGTTTGTCCAGATACTCTGGCTTCTTATCCTGAGCTGGCCAATATGCAGGGCTAATCAGTAAGGATCTGTGTTCTGGCAGAGTTGAACCATTAGAGTATCAGCCCTATAAGTAAAACAAAAAGCAACATATGAATGCAAGTGGTTATGCCTGGTGGAGAAAAAAGAGAAAGACATGCAATAAAAGTAATTTAGTGTTTTGCTCAGGGAATGACTCAGGAAACTTCCTAGAATTTGCTCTTAAGTATTAACAGAGCAAAGAGGGTCTCAGGGTATATAGGAGAATGAAAACTGGCCATAGATTTGTAGTTATTAAACCTAGATGATGGAAAAATAAGGTTTTATTGTACTATTCTATAAAATTGCATACGCATGAACATTTCCAAAACAAACTGTTAAAACAAAAAGTTAGTCTTAAGGTAAGGTGATCGTATGTTGCTGAGATTGTCCAGGTTTACACATGTTAAATTACTGTAAATAATAATATCTCTTTTTTTTCCAACTCAACTCATTACTTAAGAGACATATTTTTTCGTAAAAAGCACTCATATAATTTTTAAATCTTTTTCATGGTGCTTACCACATACTTTCCTGAAGCAAAAAGGTTTATTTTCTTTTTTATTCTTTACATTATTCTCTTACTAGGCTTGTCAGACTAGAAATACTCAAGAGTATTATTTGTTCTTTCACAAATGTTAGTATCTCCTATAAGGTTCATCTTAATTCTTCATTTAATAAAAAATAATGGTTGACTTGGCTTTTATTGTTCCGGGGAATGTTTACTCAATAGTATTTATACTTTATTACATTTTTAATCTGGAACCTTATTCAAAAAACTTGGCCAATTTAGTTTCTGGAACAAGGTCATATAAACTCAGTTTCCTTGCTAGTTCCCTCTCAGTATAACTAAATGCCCTGAAAACATGAGAAAACTAAAAATCAAAAGGCAGACTGGCTAAAGACCTCTAGACTTGAGGGATGACACCAGGTGAATTCACTGAGATTTCTTTTAATGGCTCATGTATATATTCCAAATTGGATACTGGAGAGACCTTTGGTGCAGAACAACCAGCAGGCATAGACCAAAAACTCAAGAATAATTTGCACTTTCTGGACAAATGATAGAGAATGGAAAAACACAACAACAACAACAAACTCAGTAAGGTGTTCCAGCACTTGCTCTTGAGCCACGACACATGTATGATTCAGAGTGGAAACTTCAAAGACTTACAAGCCAATACAAAACACAGTCCACAATCAGTGCACTGGTGGAATGTTTAATCCACTTACTATGACAATATCATAGAAGGAAAGTCTAACCCTCATCAATATCTAGATAACTAGTTAATCAATCTGTCTTCAGAGGCAGCAGCAAAATCTCAACATTATGACCCACTTTCATCTCAACAAGATGATATATAATAGAAGGATCCATCACAAAGTCATCTTTCCCACCCTTCCACCAAATGACATAAAGAGACAGAAGTCTGCTGGCTTCTGCTCTTCTTATCTCCAAATCTGAGCATGGCCCAATTATACCAGGTAATCCACAAAGGGCATCAGACTAGATCAAACAGAAGAAAAGATCAGTGGACTCCAAGAAAGGTCATGGTTAATTATTCAGTCAAAAGAGAGAAAAAAAGACTGGAAAGAATGAAGAAAGAAAAGGACTTAGAGCCAACAAGAAGACCAAGATACATGTGATAGAAATTCCAGGATGAGAAAAGACCAGAAAACTAATTCAAAGAAATAATGGCTTAAAATTTCCCAAAACTAAAGAATGAATTGAGCATCCAGATGCACAAAAACCAAAATATCTCAAATAAGAGGAACCCAAAGAAATCTACACCAAGTCTTATTATAATCAAATTATAAAAGGTCAAAGACAGGGGCGCCTGGGTGGCTTAGTCGGTTAAGCATCTGACTTTCACTTAGGTCATGATCTCGCAGTTCGTGGGTTCGAGCCCCTTGTCGGGCTCTGTGCTGACTGCCAGCTCAGAGCCTGGAGCCTGTTTCAGAGTCTGTGCCTCCCTCTCTCTCTGACCCTCCCCTGCTCATGCTGTCTCTCTCTCTCCTAAAAATAAATAAAAATATTAAAAAAAATAAAATAAAAGGTCAAAGACAAAAATTTGAAAGTGGCAAGAGAGAGCAATATATGACACACAAAAGAATCACCATAAGACCATGAGTGAAATTTTGAACAGAAAATTTTCAGGTCTAGAGACAGTGAAATGATGCAGTCAAAAAGTTTAAAGGAAAAACAAATAAACAAACACCTGTCAACAAGAAGACTATACTTGGCAAAATTGTTTTTTAAAATAAAAGAGACATGAGGCTCCTGGGTGGCTCAGTAGGTGGAGTATCCTACTTTGGCTCAGGTCATGATCTCGTGGTCCATGAGTTCAAGCCCTGTGTTGGGCTCTTGCTGGCAGCTCAGAGCCTGGAGCCTGCTTTGATTATGTGTCTCCTTCTTTCTCTACTTCTCACCTGCTCACACTCTAACCCTCTTTCTTTCTCTCTCAAACATAAATAAACATCAAAAATAATTTAAAAAATAATAAAATAAAATAAAAGAGACATAAAGATATGCCCAAACAAAATCTAAGGGAGTTTATCACCATTAGAACTGCCTTCCAAGAAATGCTAAAATGAGATTTTCAAGTTTAAAAAAAAGGATGCTAAATAGCAACATGATAGCATAAAAATGGAATATATATGTATACATTTATAGTCATATATAAATTTATATACGTGTATATATATACATACACACACACATAGTTGGACATGTTATTATTCTGTGGTGGGTAAACCACTTTTAATTCTAGTATAAAAGTTAAGAGACAAAAGTACTCAAAGTAACTATAACTACAAAAATTGTCAAAAGATACACAATAAGAATAGATGCAAATTGTAACAATAACATAAAATATGAGTTGAAGAGGGGCGCCTGGGTGGCTCAGTCTGTTGGACATCCGACTTTGGCTCAGGTGATGATCTCACGGTTGGTGGGTTTGAGCCCCATGCCTGGCTCTCTGCTGACAGCCAGCTCAGAGCCTGGAGCCTGCTTCAGATTCTGTGTCTCCCTCTCTCTCTCTGACCCTCTCCTGCTCACGCTGTCTCTCTCTTTCTCAGAAATAAATAAAACATTAAAAAAATTTTTAAAAATATGAGTTGAAGAGAAGATAAAGTGTAGAGTTTTAGTATGTGTTTGAGCTTAAGTTGTTTTTAGAATACCTTAACTATAAGATATGTTGTATAAGCCCTAAGGTAACTGCATGTGTACGCCTGTCTACACAAACACATACGCCTACACACACACACTATAGAAGTTACACAAAAGAAGAAGAGAAAGTAATCAATAAATATCAACACACACACAGAATCAATGAAACACAAAGGAAGACAAAAGAGGAAAAGACAAAACAAGAAAAATTAACAGAAAAGTAACAAAATGTCAACATTAAATTATTCCTTATTGATAAGAACTTAAAATATAAATGGACTAAACTCCATCAAAAGTGATGGAAGTCACATAAAGTGACTGAATGGATCTAAAAAATAAGATTCAATATACACTGCATAGGAAAAACTCAGGTTAGATTAAAAATAAAACACAAGTTAAAAATAAACATTGGAAAAAGATATTCCATGTAAATGGGCACCAGAAGATCAGGAAAGACTACACTTATATTTGACAGAACAGAGTTTAAGTCAAAACTGCCATAAAAGATATATATATACATACACACACACATATATATTCACCCAACACCAGAGCATCTAACTGTATAAAACAAACATTCACTGAACTGAAAGGAGAAAGGGATAGCATTACAATAATAGTAGGAGACTTCAATACCCTTCTTTCAATACATGATAGAAACTCCAGATTACATATCAACAAGGAAGTAAAGGATTAAAAATTTTAAACTATGTTTATTTCTTAGAGACAGAGAGAGACAGAGCATGAACAGGGGAGGGGCAGAGAGGGAAGGAGAATCTGAAGCAGGCTCCACGCTGAGCTGTCAGCACAGAGCCTGATGAGGGGCTCGAACCTACGAACCTGTGAATCTACGAACCTACAAACCTAGGAACCTAGAGGTCATGACCTGAGCCAAAGTCAGACACTTAACCTACTGAGCCACCAAGTACCTCAAGGAAGTAAAGGATTTAAATAGCACTATAGACCAAATTGATCTAAGAGTCCTATACAGAATGTTCTACCCAATAGCAGCAGCATGCACATTCTTCTCAAGTAGCCATGGATGTTTCTCCAGAATAGATCACATATTTGGTCACAAAACAAATCTCAACAAATGTAAAAAGATTGAAATTTACCAAGGTATCTTTTATAATCACAATGGAATAAAACCAGACATCAAAAGCAGAAGGAAAAGCAGAAAATTCACAAATAGGTTGAAAAATTAAAACATATTCTGGAATAGCATGGATCAACAAAGAAATAAAAAAATAAATTAGAAAAGACCTTGATACAGATAAAAATGAAAACATACATATTAACCTTTATGGGGTGCAGAAAAAGTTGTACTAGAAGTAAAGATTATTATAGTAAGAAATGCCTCAAGAAAAAAGAAAAATCTCAAGTAACTTCATACACCTCAAGGTACTAGAAAGCAAAAGAACAAAACTGAGAGCTGGTAGAAAGAAAATAATGAAGATCAGAACAGAAATAAATGAAATAGAGACTTAAAATACAATAGAATAGATCATTGGAACTAAGAGCTGGTTCTTTGAAAAAAATAAAACAAAATTGACAAGCATCTAGCTAGACTTACCAAGAAAAAAAAAAAAGAGGGCTCAAATAAACAAAATCAGAAATAAAAGAGATATAGCAAAGGATCATAAGGGACAACTATAAACAATTATACACTATGATCAGGAGGTATTTATCCCTGGGATGCAGAGTTTGTTAATATATAACAATTACAGATAAAATAATGATCATTTAAAAAGATCCAGAATAAGTGTTTGGCAAAATTCAACACACCTCCATGATAAAAACTCTCAAAAAATTAGCAATGGAAGGAATTATCTCAGCATAATAAATGCTATATATGAAAAATCCCACATCTAACATTATACTCAATTGTGGAAAAAGGAAAGCTTTTCCTCCAAAGCAAGGAGTAAAACAAGGATCCCCATACTCACTCTCCCTGTTCAACATGGTAGTGGCCATCCCAGCCAGCGCAATTAGGCCAGAAAAAGAAATAGAAGGCTTCCAAATTGGAAATGAAGAAGTGAAATTGTCTTCTGTTGGCAGCCAACAGAATCCACACAGAAAGTCATAAAAATTCCTTGGAAGAAAAAAAAACCATAAAAAATAATATGAAAATTCATTAAAGTTGCAGAACACAAAATTAACATGAAAATTAGTTACATTACCATGCACTGGCAATACATGATCTGAAAAGAAATTAGGGAAACAATCTCATTTATACTTGTGTAAAAGGAATAAAATACCTAGGAATAAATGTCAACAGGTGAAAACTTGAACACTGAAAACTATAAAACATATACAAATGAAAGACAATACAAACCAATGGAAAGACATCCCAAGTCTGTGAATTGGAAGACTTACTATTGTGAAATTGTTCACATTACCCATCAGAATCTAAAAATTCAATGCTATCTCTATCAAAAACCTCTACTGGACAGGACACCTGGGTAGATTAGTTGGTTAAACGTCTGACTCTTGTGCTAACAGGATGGAGCCTGCTTGGGATTCTCTCTCTCTTTCTCTCTATGTCTATCCCCTCTCTCAAAATAAATAAATAAATAAATAAATAAATAAATAAATAAATAAATAAATAACATTTAAAAAAGTTTCTGTATTGGAATTTTATAGAAATTGAAAAAAATTATTTTAAAATTCATATGAAACCACAAAGACAACAAATAGCCAAATACATTTTGAGAAAGAAAAAACAAGCAGAAGATATCTCATATCCTGATTTTTTTTAATGTTTTATTTATTTCTAGGAGAGAGAGAGAGAGACAGCATGAGCAGGGGAGGGTCAGAGAGAGAGGGAGTCACAGACTGAAACAGGCTCCAGGCTCTGAGCTGGCAGTCAGAACAGAGCCCGATGCAGGGCTCGAACCCATGAACCGCGAGATCATGACCTAAGCAAAAGTCGGACGCTTAACCGACTAAGCCACCCAGGCGCCCCTCTCATATCCTGATTTTTAAATATACTACAAAGCTACAGTAATCAGAACAATATGGTACCATCATAAAGGCAGACAGATCAATGGGATTGAACAGACAGCCTAGAAATTAATGTACACATATATAATCAACCCATCATTGATTAGGTTACCAAGAATATCAACAAAGATAAAGGAGAATATCTTCAACAAATGATGTTGGGAAAAGTGGATATCCACATGCAAAAGAATGAAGTTGAGCTATTATCTTACACCATACACAAAAATCAACTCAAAATGTATTAATTAAAGACTTAAATGTCAGACCTAAAACTGTAGAACTCTAGAAGAAAACAGAGAAAAATCTTCATGACTTTGGTCTGGCAGTGATTTCATGGATAGGACACCAAAGCACAGGCAAAAAAAGCAAATATAGACAAAGGGAGTACATCAGACTTAAAAGCTTCTGCACATAAAAAAGAACAATCAACAAGATGAAAAGGCAACTACAGAATAAGACAAAATGTCTGCAATCCAGGGGCGCCTGGGTGGCTTAGTCGGTTAAGCGTCCGACTTTCACTTAGGTCATGATCTCGCGGTTCGTGGTTTGGAGCCCCGCGTCGGACTCTGTGCTGACTGCCAGCTCAGAGCCTGGAGCCTGTTTCAGAGTCTGTATCTCACTCTCTCTCTGACTCTTCCCTGCTCACGCTGTCTCTCTCTCTCTCTCTCTCCTAGAAATAAATAAAAATAAATATCTGCAATCCAAATTCTGATAAGATTAACTTTCCAAAATATGTGAGTCACTTACAGCTAAATAACAAAATTACTAATAATCTTGTTTAATCACAATCAACACCACGGAAATAAAAACAATTATAAGAGAATACTATGAAAAAGTAATTGCCATCAAACCGGGCAATCTGGAAGAAATAGACAAATTCCTAGACACTCATGAACTACCAAAACTTAAACTGGAGAAATAGAAATTTTGAACAGTCCCATAACCAGCAAAGAAATTGAATTAGTTATCAAAAATCTTCCAACAAATTGGAGTCCTGGGCCAGATGGCTTCCCAGGGGAATTCTGCCAATAAAGAAGAGTTAATACCTATTATCCTCAAACCGCTCCAAAGAGTAGAAATGAAGAGAAAGCTGCCAAATTCATTTTATGAAGTCAATATTACCTTAATTCCAAAACAAGACAATGATCCCACTAAAAAGGAGAAGAACAGGCCAATATCCCTGATGAAACTGGATGCAAAAATTCTCAACAAGATACTAGCAAATTGAATTTAACAGGACATCAAAAGAATTCATCTAAAGAATGATCGCCATGATCAAGTGGGATTTATTCTTGGGCTGCAGGGCTCGTACAGTATTCACAAACCAATCTATGTGAGAGACCACATTAATAAAAGAAATGTATTCCTTAGATTTAAGGCTGGAAAAGGATACTAAGAAGACAACAGTCTTGGGGCGCCTGGGTGGATTAGTCGGTTAAGCGTCCGACTTTCGCTTAGGTCATGATCTCGCGGTTCGTAGGTTCGAGCCCCGCGTCGGGCTCTGTGCTGACTGCCAGCTCAGAGCCTGGAGCCTGTTTCGGAGTCTGTGTCTCCCTCTCTCTCTGACCCTCCCCTGCTCACGCTGTCTCTCTCTCTCTCCTAGAAATGAATAAAAATATTAAAAAAAAAAGAAGACAACAGTCTCCAAAAGTATTTTAGTGAATTTTTATATATTACATTATATTAGGAATCCAGAAATTACAATATCTGAAGAACTATTATATTGTCTTGGATAATGTGGACTTGTGCTTCAAATACATAAAAATATCTACCTTAAATAGTAGTCTCCCTCTTACTGTTTTTTTTTTGTAATCTATTTCAGTGTTTCCCAAATTGTGTGTCAAAACCTATTTTTTATTTATTTATTTATTTATTTATTTATTTATTTATTTATTTATTTGAGAGAGAGAGAGAGAATCCTAAGCAAGCTCCGCACTCAGTACAGAGCCAGATGTGGGCTCAATCTCACGACGGAGTTGAAATTAAGAGTTGGAAACTTAACTAAGCAACAGAAGCTCCGTGAGCTGAAGCCTATTTTAAAAGGCAATGTAGTAGATCCAAAATAACAACGACAACAATAGACTAGAAAATATTAATGGCCTGTGTTCTCAACAAAATCTGAAAACTCAGCGACAAAATTAATATTCTGGCAGTGTGTGTATATGTGTCTGTGCATGTGTGTACTTAGTATTTCTTTCCTTCATGGTGAAACTTCTTTAATAACTTATCATCACAAGAATTAGTGGTTTCCATAAACCTTAATGACTCATCATCAAAAGAATTAGTGTTTCTGCCTATGAGATTAGTCATAGTTGGTTCATATCACCCATTTTTATGAACAAAGACATATTTGATACCTCACATGGCAAAGGAAAATGTAAATGCCTCCCTCGTATTTCTCTCATTTTAAGTTCTAGATTTAGTTGCTTAGCAATAAGAATCTCTCAGTTCTGTAGACCATCAAAACTTGTTTTCAAATTTTTTCCTACTCTGACTCCACCAGTGCTATACACATTTCTAATCTATCTTCAATATCAACAAGTCAGACAAGCTTCCTTACCCTCATCCTATATTCTCTATAAGGACACTCATGTCAGCTTCGGTGCTTTTACTAGTATTATTCTACAGTTTCCAGATTATTTCTTCATCAGCCATATTATTGAAAATATTTGATATTCAAATATATTTAGGTCTAGAAAAAAAGTCCACCTCTATTATAAAACTTTTTCTAAAAATTCAGACCATCAAAGATTACCATAATTCTATAATGCCAAAGAAAACTCAACTTCTTTAGGATCTGCACACAAATTTTCTTCCTGTATGAGGAAGAACAGTTGTGAGACTGTTAGCAAATAAAGATAAAAGTAACATTTAGAACAAGAGATTTGGTAATGTAAAAGATGTAGGAGTAAATTTAATAGATATATTGACTATCAGCCAATTATCCACATTATCTAAGAAGTCTGCCTTTTGCAAGCTGGCTGGGGTCATCTACAGAAAGATTAATTATTTATGACTCCTCTAATCTTAGAGACTAGCTGTGGCTCAGAGTACAGTATTTCTCTGGCTGTGTATGACAGTTTGATGTCTCTTGGTGTTTTTCCATTATACCTTCCATTTTAGCAGTCTGGGTCAGCAATGCCCCTCACTGATCTTTCTCAGTTTTTCTGGCTTCAAACCATCCTAATGGAACAAATCTGAACATGAGCATTTCACTTTCTTTTTAACTTAAATAAATGACTATGTAGTAACATTTCATTCAGAAATATTAGACAGAAGACCAAAGTAACAAAACACTTGTAACTATAACGAGAAAAAAAAAAAAAGATCTTAGCTTTCTTTACATTCTAGGCCAGATTAGAATACTGAGTATAAGGATCAGTTTAGCCAATGTTATTAAATAAGTAGTCTTGGTTTTTATCCTCTAATTGATTTTTAATATCCATTTTTCTAAGCATTTACCCAGATAGAATATGTTAGCCATTGTGTTAGTTTTGTTTTTATTGAGCAGCAAATAGTTAAGAAGAGTTCTGTTATTTAGTACTGGTTTAGCCTTTGAGTTTATACTTATTTCTTGGACCTTTAAATTTTAAGTCATTTTATTTATTTGAAGAAAAATTATGTATCACATATTTTAGTCTAGGAACTTTGAAAATACTTATACACATCAATGGAATTTTATATACTGGACCACTCCTGATACGTTAGCACATTTAACTCTTTGAAAAAAAGTGAGCAACTGATGAGGCAATTTTAAGTGCTCAGAAAGAACACTCAGCCATATACAAAATAAATCCCTAGTTATACAAACCTTATGTGATAGTCCAAATATATGAGGCATATATGAAATTCTATCAGATGGAAGCTTTAAGTTCCCATCTTCTCTAAGTATTTGAGAGAGATATCCTCTTTCAGAGAATAATACACATTCAAAAGACATACAATGTTATCAAAATATTAATAAGGAAATATTGAAAGAATGTAGGGACAAGGGTATCTTTTCAGGTATTAAACATTTCCTCAACTTAGCCTAATAGGTATATTTCTTATAATCCTTGATATGTGAGAGGTTTCCACTATCAGTATGTGATGGTCTACCCAGTGATTCATGGTCCTGTCTGATTATTGCCTCTACACTTTTAGAAATTTCTTCCATGCCTTTCTTTCAACTAGTCTTGCTTATGCTCAATCAAGCAGTCTTTGGGACCATTTGGGCTATATCCATAACAATGGATGACAATGATACAACAATGAGGAAACAGGATTGTTCCTTAACTTCTCTGCATCAATCTGACTTTCTTTATGAAGGTTTCCTCTCAGAGGATCTAATCTTCTTACCATCACTGTACAAGGAAGAATTTTTTGCAGAACTGTTAGTTCTACATATATAATGTATTACTTCAAAGTTGTCAGTATGATATCAACTGTTTCAAAATGTTTCAATAAGTAAATGAATAAAGATTAATCAGGAAATTATTAAGGAAAAATATAAATTTTAAGAAATGTGCATAGATTTTAAGGTTGGAACAGATAATTCTACTCTTCCTTACCATATATTTTTTTACAACTACAAAAGAAAGCTCTTGATTTTCCTCTCTTTATTATACCATTTTCTGTCACCATACTCATGGCTTGGGGCATATAGAACTCTTCGTAGTTAACATGTAAAAGAATTTACACTTTGCTCCTTCTAGAATGTTCTGTCAAACCCCATCTGCTTAGTAATTGCAAGATCACTTCCTCTGTGAATCTGTGAGTCCTTCTTTAATTTGCCACTTTCTGGAATTTAGTGAGCAATTAGAGTTATATGCTCAGTAAATATTCATTAAATGAATGAATATATCCTAATTAAAGATGACTTTTCATTCTAGTTTGTAACATTACATGCAATCTATATGTTAACAACCATCCCAAAGAGGGTGTAAATGATTTGTTTTTATGGTCACTAAGTACCCAATGCCTTGGTTGAAAGAAATGACACGTATTAGATTCTTTAGTTATGAGAGCAGCAGGTATTTACACTACCATATTTTATGGATTTCTTAGCTAGCAAGATGAGTCAAATACATTTAGTCCTCAAAAATACACTGAAAATTTGTGACACTGTCTTCATATATAGTATTCAAAATCTAACATATATTTAATGTATTCTTTTTAAAGCGGTTCATATGGGCTATTTAATAGTAGCTAATATATGTTTCTATGATGTCTTTCATTACTGTTAAAAATCCTCAAACTTGTATATCAAATTCTGAGGATTCAAGCCAATGGTGATGAGCATGTAATTTGCAAAGCAAGAACATAAAAATCTATCTGACCTACCTGAATCACAGACCACTTTGAAAGGACACATTAAAGCAAATGTATAGCGATATAACAAGATCAGTCCTTCCTAGGGGTAGGTTGGGGTGGGGTGAGGTGGGGTGAGGCTAAATAGGTACAGCACAGCCAATCTTTAAAACAGTGAAAATGGCATTATACTGATGGATATTTGTTAGTATAAGATTGTCCAAACCCATAGAATATACAACACAAAGAGCAAATCCTTTATAAAGAATTCTCTCATAAATCAGGCCTCATTAATATCTGTTTCATAAAAACAAAGGATTTAATCATTCATTGGCTTCCATTTAATCAAAAATATTTTTTGAACACCCACAATGTGCCAGAAATTCAACCAGTTCCTGGGGCTACAGTGGTGCTTTGATAAAGATACAGATAACTTGTCTCTGGTGGTAAAATTTAAGTATAAGAAAGAGCTAACTGTGCAAAGATCCAAAGGAGGAACTTACCAGATCCTGAAAGCCATAAGTGCATATTTCAAAAGAATTCTCTGTTTATTATGAAGTCATATAAAGTAAAGCTTACTTAGAGAAAAACAAAAACTGAGCTCTGTAGAGCTTAACATGAAAAAGCAAAGGAGATGCAGCAGCAAAGGAGACCATGGATTAGTAATGAAAAAGTATGTTTTCATGAAAACCATAAAAAAGAGTCTTCCATGTCAGGAAGATGAGGAGCGGACCTGCCCTTTTGACATGATGTATTAGAAATTATGCAATACCTAAATGAGAAGAGTTTACCTCTTCAATAGGCATCCTAGTGCATGAAGGAAAGAAGAGAGCACATGTGGAAAGATATCCCTTAGAGCAATTGTTCTGTTGAGATCATAAAAGACTATCAGAAGAGGAGTGTTTGTAATAAAGGGTGTGATTTTAGATGATGGAGACACAGCACAGTTGTGTACAGAAAAGATTGATCTAGTCGAGAAAGGAAACGTTACAATGTTGGCCCAGGGAGTCAGTAAAGTGGAAAAGAGGAAGAGGGGGTCAGAGCTATATACTCAAAGGAAAAAAAATGTTTGAAAAAACTGGAGAGCATACTGGAGAGAGCCAAATAGAATGGTGTTTTAAAATGAAATATCAAACCAAATGAAATAAAATGGTTTTTCCTAGGGTGAAGATATCCTCAAACTTTTTATTTATAGATTTATATGTGGTACTGTGAGATTTTTTTTTCTTTGTTGGATTATATTTCTTAGTAAATTCTGAAGCAAGGTTGTCAACCAACAGAGAACAATGGAGAGAATATGAGAAGTTCAAAGAAGCAAAAAAACTTATTTAGTATCACATTGGTGACTTATTGATCTCTTTTGCCATAGCCTCTCTCTTATATTGCAAGGTTTACATAAATCTTAGCTAAGCAAATAGGTATAAACTTATTTGGATTTTTAACCTTATCTCTCAAACTAATTTATATTACTATAAAAATATTACCATTATTTTTATTTCTCCTAATTAATGTATCCTTTTCCCAGAAGGATTATCCCACACAAAGCTATCTTACAAATAACAACTGCTTAGTAATGTATATGAGCGCACTGAGTTGGGCTGAGTCACACCTAACATTACATGTCTGTTTATTCTGCCAAATACTTCTTAGTTGTAATGAATTAACAAGCTTGAGTTACTAAGCACAGTCTAATTATGCTTGAGTAACTAATAATATGCCCTGGACAAGAAATGATTGTGTCAAAGAGTCTGATAATTGCCTATCTTCCCAGGAAATTATGGTGTAAGTCCTAAAGGCTTATCTCAAAACCAAGTGTAGAGCATGGAGAGGATGCCTTGTCTCTGTGGTTCTTTAAGTCTGACCTGGATATATATATATATATCTATATATATATATATAGAGAGAGAGAGAGAGAGATGTATAATGATACATAGATGTAATATATAAGGAAACCAATGCAATTATAAAAGTTTCTTAGCATTAATGATAGGGCAATAGTTTCTATATATCAATTAGAACATCTAGAATTAAAGGAACAACAGAGAATCCCTTCTCTGACACTTGATGACTTTCAACTAAGGACTGAAGAACCATCATCATCCTAGTTGTTAAAGATATAAAAGTGACAAAAATAAAATTCTTTTCAGAGGAATGTACACTACTCTATTGGGATTCAAGTATGTGTTAGGCTGCCAGGGCTGACGTATTAAACTACTAACTGGGGGGTTGAAACAACGGAAATTTATTTTCTTACAGTTCTGGAGGCTGGAAATCTGAGATCGAGGTGTTGCCAGGGTTGATTCTGCTGAGGGTCATGAGGGAAGGGTCTGGATCATTTCTTTCCCAGGCTACTTTTAAGCTCTCTTCTGGATGGATCTTCACATTACCTTTACTCTGTAAATGTCTGTGTCAAATTTCCCTATTATATTGGATTAGGGCCACACCTTAATGGTCTCTTTTTCAATGATCTTTAAGGATCCTTAAGAGGACCTCCAGATGCAATCACTTTGTGAGATACTTGTAGTTTGAACCCACAATAGTGTATTATCATGTGAAAATCAAGAATGTAACTTCTGGAGCAAAAAAGAGACTAAACGTATGGAGTTTATGTGCAAATTAACAAGTTTTTTATTATCATTTAGTTATGTATAAATGTTTGTTACTTGTACACATATAAATGGATTTACATATAAATATATATTTTACATAATTGATTTGCATGTTTTATATATTTATATGTTTATTTTATATATTTATTAAATATATTTATATATAGTTATATTTTTATATTTTTTATATTATATATAAATATTTGTTACTCATACACATATAACATAAATTGATTTACACCATATAAAACACTTTTTTCTTCAGCAATATTACCATTTTCCCTCCTGTATACAACATTTAGAGTAATTTCCATTGAAATAATTAGAAAATGATCAAAAGAATATGAATAAGAGAAAAGTAAAATTTTTAAAAGTATGATAATTCACTGATTATGCAATGAAAACTTGGAAAACATAAAGAAAAATGAGAAAACAAAAATTTAGAACTCTCATGTTTTTTGCCTGGAAAAAGCATACTTACTGTATAGAAATAATTTAACATGATGCAACGAGCTTAGTGCAACTAAGCAAAAAAGGAAATAAAAGGCATTTAGATTGGAAGGAAGAAATAAAACATTTTGCGAATGGCAGGATCTTGTATATTAAAGTACTAAGAAACACACTAAAAACTTAAAATAAGTACAGATTTACCACAGGATACAAGATAAATATTAAAAAAATTAAAAACATCTCTATAAGCAATGAACAACCAAAAATTGATATTAAGAACACAATTCAAGTAACAATAGCATAAAAAAATTAAAGTACTTAGAAACAGTTTTAACAATGACAGCAACAACAACAAGAAAAAGATTTGTATACTAAAAATTACAAAGCTTTCCTGAGGGAAACAAAAGAAGATTTAAATCAATAGATGTTCTATGTTGTGTGCTGGAAGATTCACTACTATCAAGATGGAGAAATCATTCTCAATTAATATATAAAGTCCTCTCAATCCCTATCAAAATTTCAGCAGGGATTTTTTTTCAGATATTGAGTAATTTCAAATTTACATGGAAAAACAAAACACCTGTAATAGTCAAAACAATTTTGAGAAAAAAATGAGATTAGAGAATTATTACTTCCTGATTTAAAATATAATTTTTATAATTATATATAAATTTATATATGTAAATTTATATGTATATAAATTTATAATTATATATAAAATATATATATAAATTTATAATTTATTAATGTGATGTATCACATTGATTGATTTGCAAATATTGAACTAGCCCTGCAGCCTAGGGTTGAATCCCATTGATCATGGTGGATAATTCTTTTCATATACTATTGAATTTGATTTGCTAGTATCTTGTTGGGAATTTTTGTATCTATGTTCATCAGGGATATCAGCCTGTGATTCTCCTTTTTTTGTGGGGTCTCTGTCTGGTTTGGGAATCAAGGTAGTGGTGGCTTCATAGAATGAGTCTGGAAGCTTTCCTTCTGTTTCTATTTTTTGGGACAGCTTGAGAAGGATAGATATTAACTCTGCTTTAAATCTCTGGTAGAGTCCCTTGGGAAGTCATCTGGCCCAGGACTCATTTGTCAGGAGATTTTTGATAACTGATTCCATTTCTTCACTGGTTATGGGTCTGTTCAAAGTTTCTATTTCTTCCTGTTTGAGTTTTGGTAGTGTGTGAGTGTCTAAGAATTTGTCCATTTCTTCCAGATTGTCCAGTTTGTTGGCATATAATTTTTCATAGTATTCTCTAATAATTGTATTTCTGTGGTTTTGATTGTGATGTCTCCAATTTCACTCATGATTTTACATATTTAGGTCCTCCTTCTTTTCTTTCTGAGAAGTCTGGCTAGGGGTTTGTCAACTTTGTTTATTTTTTCAAAAAAACAAGTTTTCAAATTAATTGATCTGTTCGTTTTTTTTATTCTATAATGTTTGTTTATGCTCTGATCTTTATTAGTTCTCTTCTTCTGCTGGCTTCGGGGTGTCTTTATTGTTCTGCTTCCAGTTTCTTTAGCTGTGCTGTTAGATTTTATATTTGGGGTTTTTCTTGTTTCTTGAGATAGACCTGGATTACAAGTATTTTATCTTAGGACTGCCTTTGTTGCATCCCAAAGGGTTTAGACTCTCATGTTTTCATTTTCATTTGCTTCCATATAGTTTTCTTCATTAATTGCCTGGTTGACCCATTCATTCTTTAGTAGAATGTTCTTTAACCTCCATGTATTTGGAGGCTTTCCAAAGTTTTTCTTGTGGTTGATTTCAAGTTTTACAGCGTTGTGATTTGAAAGTGTGCATGGTAAGATCTCAGTCCTTTTGTATCTATTGATGGCTGTTTTGTGACCCACTACGTGATCTATCATGGAGAATGTTCCATGTGAATTCGAGAAGAATGTGTATTCTACTGCATTTGGATGATAAGTTCTGAATATATCTGTCAAGTCTATCTGGTCCAGCGTTATCATTCAAGGTCATTGTTTCTTTATTGATTTTCTACCTAGATGATCTGTCCACTATTGTAAGTAGAGTATTAAAATCCTCTGCAATTACCGTATACTTATCAATAGATTGCTTATGTTTGTGACTAATTAATTTATATATTTGGATGTCTCAAGTTGGGGACATAAACATTTATAATTGTTAGATCTTGATGGATAGACCCTGTAATTATGATATGATGCTCTTCTTCATCTCTTGTTACAGCCATTAGTTTAAAATCTAGTTTGTTGGATATAAGTATGGCTACTCAAGCTTTCTTTTGACATCCAATAGCATGACAAATGGTTCTCCATCCCTCACTTTCAATCTAAAGGTGTCCTCAGGTCTAAAATGGGTTTCTTGTAGACAGCATATAGATGAATTTTGATTTTTTTAATTCATTCTGATACCCTATGTCTTTTGATTGGACATTTAGTCCATTTACATTCAGAGTTATTACTGAAAGATATGGACTTAGTGTCATTGTTTTATCTGTAGGTTTCATGCTTGTGGTGATGTTTCTGGTCCTTTGAAGTTTTGCACTATTCTACTCACGGAGTGCCCCTTAGAATCTCTTGCAGGACTGGTTTAGTGGTCATGAACTCCTTCAGTTTTTGTTTGTCTAGGAAACACTTTATCTCTCCTATTCTCAATGATAGACTTGCTGGATAAAGGATTCTTGCTGCATATTTTTCTCATTGAGCACATTGAATATTTCCTGCCACTTCTTTCTGGCTTGCCAAGTTTCAGTAGATAGATCTTATGTATCTAACCTTGTACGTTAAGACTTGTTTATTCCTAGCTGCTTTCAGAATTCTCTTGTTATCTTTGTATTTTGCCAGTTTATTAAGATATGCCATGCGAAGACCTATTCTTGTTAAATCTGGATGGAGTTCTCTGTGCCTGCTGAATTTGGATGTCTGCTTCTTTACCTAGATTAGGAAAGTTCTCAGCTATGATTTGTTCAAGTAAACCTCTGCCTTTTCTCTTTCTCTTTTTTTTCTAGAACTCCTTGATACAGATATTACTATGTTTAACTAACTCACTTAGTTCTCTAATTCTCCCCTTATGATCTAGCATTTTCTTATCTGTTAATTTCAGTATAGTAAAGAATTTCCAAATAAATGTTGCAATGATAATATGATCTTACCAGATAGTTAATAACTAGAATGTTTTCAACAATCATTTTTTTCTTCCGTTTATATGGTTACATAAAAGGATACAGACTTACATTTCTTTGAAGTTATACTTTTAATTCATGGATGGGATATTTTTGGGGAAATATGCAGTTTTCTTTCTAGGGTTAGGAAGATAGTGTATAGAGACAGCATATATATCTAGAATATTCTGAGTAATATAGACTGATAATCCTTTCTTTTCTGATTTTGGTCCTATACTTTGTAAAATCACATACACATATACTGTCAGATCTAGAAATCCTGTTCCCTGATAAATATACTCAAATTGTCACAGATGTCCAGGAGGATAAATACAGGAGGACATTATTTGTGATAGCAAAGAGTGATATTTACACAATTCCAAACATAAGAAGATTGGGATAAGTATAGTGCAATGGAAATATATTATGGAAAGTTTTGTAGCTTTGTAAGATCATCTTTTTTGAGATCATTTAATTACCAACTTTGATTCCATATACAATCTTACTTTTCCTTTCCTAAGTAAATTAACTTATCTTCTGGCTTCAGAGATTAGGACACAAATATTTTGGGAAGGCAATTATTCTACCCACCACACTCTCTTTATTCCATTCATCTTCCTGGGAACTCATTCTACTCTCTTGTAATCTGCACCGATTCTCTTTTTTGGTGAATTTTTCTTTTTGGAAGGTAAAATTCCTATCTTTTTTCTCTTGTGCCAGCCAAAACATCATGCAATAAAAATGCTACCATTGAGCTTCCTGTCCTGTCCAGGTTATTGGTCAGGTGGAGGTGGAAATATGACATGGCCAGAAGGGACATGGAAGCTCCGTGCAATTTCCCACATGCTTTGTCTCACACAGCTCTTTAGTCTGGCAATTTCTGAGTTGTATCCTTTATTATAAACTCATGATCTAGTAGGTATTATGTTCTCCTGAGTTCTGTGAGTTTCTTTAGCACACAAACACAAGGAGGCATTCATGGAAACTTCTGATTTATAGCCAACTGGACCAAAACACAGATGACAATCAGGACTTGAGACTGGTGTTGAATATGAGGAGGAGAGGGAGGGAGATGTCTTGTGGAACTGAGCACTTAATCTGTGGAATCTGATACTATCTTTGGGTAGATATTTTCAGAATTAAGTTAAATCAGAGAACACTCAGCTGGTGTTGCAGAGTTGCTTGGTGTGAGAATGAAGCCCACATATTTGGCGACCAAAAGAATCAGAAGTGAAGTAGACTATTCTGTGAGTAGAGTATTGAGAGTAGAGGACTGTTTTCTAATGTTTTATTTCCTTTGCATTTGAAATCAGACAGGTAGGGTTTATTAGAATAGTTCTAGTTAACAGAAATATGTGGTTTGGGAAGAGAAATATAAAAGAGCAGGAAATGAGTAATCTTTAATTCCTGGGTGATCACATGGTTCCCCCTAGTATACAGCATGAGCTGCATAGCAATCAGTTACTAAAGGTTAAAGTTACTAATAGAATTTAGAGGTGGATCAAACTCCTGGGGAGTTGTTGGTTCACTGGATGCCTAAGGAAATGCAAATCAACAAGAAAAAGGGGAAAATATTAATCCCTTGGTTATTGGTACCTGTAATAGCTAAAATGAAATTAAAAGAGAAATATGGCTCAAATATGGATGCTAGACCATATTCAGATTTTCATATCAGCATCAGCCACTAGTCTTAAAACTGGCTACTGAGGGAAAGTATCTCTAAGACCTCTGACTACCAGGAAAATAGTCCATGTCAGGCAAGAGCAAAACCAACTGTAACATCAGAGATATAACGTGAAGTTGTTTCATTGTGTGGACTGCAATCAGCACTTCTTGAAGAACTTTTACTAAAATGGATTGTAAGAGTAATTCAGAGACATTATCTTTGGTGCTGAATGCCACAGGATGGAAGAGTATGTTTGGGTTGATACAAGATCCACACCTTACTATGGAACAATCATAGATGGCTTTACAGGATCTAGGTACAGAGCAGGTTATTCCCAAGGAAGCAGTGAGCTTGATAGATTGGATAAACGCCACTATAAGGTCTGTTTACCCTGAGAGGGGAAACTGTTTGTCTACCCCTATAAATGCCAAGTGGAACACTCCAGACAAAGTAGCTGATAAGGTGCATATGGAAGGCAGGTGTACCAGGCTCTATAGTAATTGGGATAATCGCCCACCAAGTATGCCCATTATCCAGGCCATGATAAATGCTGCGATGGACAAGGGCCCCATGAAACTTTACAGTACAGCTGAAAGCCAGTTCAGGAAGCCTTATCAAATTTTCTGTCTGAGCTTCTTCTCCTGGATCTTCAGATACTAACAAAAATATTAGGTTGATTAACAGGAGAAAAGGGAAAGGCAGAGAAGAAAATCATGGGATTGATTTGAACACAGTGAAATAAAACAGTTATTAAGAAATAAGGTGAATAAAGCAAATCCTGATGAGAATGTAACAAAGAGGAAACACAAAAGGAATAGTCAGGAGCTTTGCCCCAGGAGGATGGAAACCTTTAGATAGTTATTAAGAAACGTGATAAGTGAGGCTCCTGGGCAGCTCAGTTGGTGAAATGTCCAACTGTTGAATTTGGCTCAGGTCATGATCTCACGGGTCTTCTACCCTCACCCGGCTCCCCGTCTTGTGCCCTTACATACACGTACTCGTGCTCTCTCTCTTAAAATAAATAAATAAACAGTAATTTAAAAAATAATGCAATGTAATGCAGACATTGATTGAGTTAAAGCAAAGGTTTTAATACAGCACTAGCAAAAGTTGGACAGGCTCCTAACAGCTTCATTAACATTAAAGGTCCCCGAACAAGTCTGCTATATTTATCCCAGCTTGGGGAAATTTAAAAAGCCAGAGGCAGAGACTACAGTGAGAAACCTGACCAGCAATTTGGGGTAGTGGTTAGACAGATTGATCAAGATAAAGACTGACAGAAGAGCCAGGGTCTCTTGGCTCCACCCCTGGCTGGAAACCTAAAGACTTTGGCGCATGAGCGGATTCAAAGATGAAGGTATGGAGAAGAGAAGCTCCCAGGACTCTTTGATAGAGGAGCTCTGTGCTCATGCCACAAAATCCATTGTAGGAGCCCCAACTCAGGCTACAATTAGGTTAAAAGAACCAAAAATTATACGGACTAATTGCATTACAAAAGTGGGAATGTTTAAATAGGTTTTACATAAAGATGCAGTGTTTCCTTTACTGAATGTATGGAAATAAGTTCTTAGGAGAATGGATATTATGTTTGGCTGAGGAGATTTCCCTTATCTCCTATTGTAAAGTCAAAATCTATTGATGAAGTTCTGTTGAAGGCTATAGTTGGGAATGTAAGGATCAATGGAATTAAGGTAAGGTTTGAAAGATAATCGATCATGTGAAGAGCCTTGATGTGAAGAAATTTTATCTTTTTTACCTACTTGTATTATGGGGATAGGCATCGCCTGTGACAGGGGAATGTTTCCCTTACCTAGTATTATAAAACAGAAGGCATGGAGTCTGCCTTTCAGACAGTATTAATTGGACATGCTAAATGGGAACCAGTATAATTGCCTGAGCGCAAACAGAACAAAAGCTGGTCTGCTGGTAGGGACAAAATCTCTGTGATATCCCTTTGTGGAGCTTAGAATGGGGATTGCAGCAAAAGCTTGATAGTGCTTCCCAACAGCAATCAATCACTGGAGCTTTGGGACCAAAGGATTTCCATTTGATGGCCATTTATTACCTTGTTAGGACATAAATTGAAGATATCCTTCCGACTGAAGGACATAAATGATCTTGAAACCTGAAACACCTATAATATATTGGGTGATGTCAGAGAAATACTCTCATAGGAATGACAATACCTAGAAGAGGTACAAAATAAAATGGAAAAGTTCTATATGGTCTCATGGAGGGTGCATGTATACACACCCAGGGAATGTGAAAAGGAGAAATTTACAAGCAGGGAGACTCTATTCTCCAAGGACTGACTTTGGAAGAGCACTAGGAGCTGTATGACTATGCAGTTCATGCCAAGGCGGGGAGGACACAGGTATTATGACAACTGTTTTTTCTTTCTCCCCTACATCACCTCACCTTTTTAAATTTCCTTCTACTTGAGGTGATGCTCATAGCACCAGGGCTGCAACTACATACAAATGCTGGTGGCAGAGATGATTCCTAAGGAAGAAACCCTAACTGTAACTGCTTAGTATTTAAAAATTTTAAATATTTTATTTCTGATAAAGAGAGAGAGAGAGAGAGAGAGAGAGAGAGAGAGCATGAGCAGGGGAGGGTCAGAGAGAGGGAGATACAGAATCTGAAAAAGGCTCCAGACTCTGAGCTAGCTGTCAGCACAGAGCCTGACGTGGGGCTCGAACTCACCAACCGTGAGATCATGACCTGAGCCAAAGTTGGATGCTTAACCGACTGAGCCACCCAGGCGCCCCTGTTTAGTATTTTTAAACCTTCAAGCCAGAGTTCCACAGGGCCTGAAGGAAAGGGTTATGCCTTCACTCCATCTGGCAAAATTGGAATTAACAATGAGTGAGAGTCAGTTTCAATTTACATGGAAAAAAAAAGATGAATAGGAAAAATTTTAAATGTACCTGAAAAAATAAACAGCACATGCAGGATGTGAGATAATTATTTTTTTTCTGAGAGAGAGAGAGGGAGGGAGGGAGAGAGAGAGAGAGATTGAGAGGCAGAGGGAAAGAAAGAGAGAATCCTTAGCAGGCTCCACACTCAGCACAGAGCCCAAAGTGGGGCTGGATGAAGGGTTTGATCCCAACACTCTGGGATCATGACCTGAGCTGAAATCGAATAGTCAGATGCTCAACTGACTGAACCAAACAGGTGCCCTGGGATGTGATATATTCTATAGGATAACTGTGTTGGTTTTTTCAATAATTCAATGGCATTAACAACAACAACACCAAAAGTAGGGAGGGGAGACAGGACTAAAATATAAGAAACTTAAGAGATACAACCTAATGCAAATATAATATGTGGCGCATCATGGCTCCCCATGCACGTAAACAAATGATATATTTTTATGACATCAGAAAAAGTTGATTATTGATTCAGCATTAGTGCAAATCAAGGAAACACCTGATAATTTTGTTTGAAGTAATACTGCTTTCACTGTTGCATAAGAATATACAATTTTTTCAGAGTTCAGTTGTAAAATGATGTGTGGAATTTGTTTAAATGCTTTAGAGCAAAGGAAGGTATATGTAAATTACATATAACAAAATCTTGATAATTTGGGTAATAAGGGGGTACATTGTACTTATATCACTGTTTTAAATACATTTTTAAAACTGTATAATAATTTGGTAAGTATGCTGTTTTCAATGGCAGAAACAAAATGAAAAACCTTGTGTAGAGGAAAATAATAAAAATTTAAACATGATTTGGACTTATTCATTCTTCCTCTTCAACTACTGTTTGTAAATAAATTAATAGACCATCTATCTGATGGAAGTGGATGTAATATGTTATTTGTTGACTAAATACTGGTATTGTCCCAGATAATATTTTTCCATAAGCTATGTTTTTAAAAATTAAAGGAACTTGTTATAAAGTGACTTATGTCTTCTCAAAATTCGTATGCTGAAAGTCTAACCCTCAGTACCTTTGAATGTGACTATACTTAAACATTTGATTTCAAAGAATTAATTAAGAGTCTGTATTTTGAGTTGTCTCTTTTTTTCCCTTTGTTCATTTGTTTTGTTTCTTAAAATCTGCATATAGGTGAAATCATGTGGTTTTTGTCCTTCTCGGACTCTAGAAGGGAGGATGGGTGAAATAGAATAGGATTAAGGGTACACTTATCTTGATGAGCACTGAGTAATATATTGAAGTGTTAAACTGCTATATCATACACCTGAAACTAATGTAACACTGTATGTTAACTACACTTCAATTAAAATTTTTAAATTTTTAAAAAAGAGTTAATTAAGTTAAAATGAGGCCCTTAGTGTGAGTCTTAATACCATATGACTCTACGTATAAAAGTGGGAAATTCTAATGACCTATGATAACATAAGATTGAAAAGTAAATTAAAAATGAGTAAAAGTACATACATATCAGCTGTTATCTCAATGATATTGACGTATATTGCAAAGAAACCCTTTTAAATCTTTGGATTTTGTTGCAATGCCTGTTTGGCTCAGTGGGTTAAGCATCCAACTTAATTTCAGCTCAGGTCATGATCTCACGGTTCATGATCTCGAGACCCAAGTCAGGCTCTGCTTGAGATTCTCTCTCTCCCTCAGTCTCTCTACCCTGCCCATGCATTCACTCTCTCTCTCATAACAAATGACATTAAAAAATTTTGGACTTTGTTTTAAAGCTTGTAATCTTGTAGGTTTTCCCTCTCAAATCTATTAAGTCAGTGTTATCTATGAAAACAGAATATATAAACAATAGATGGATAATAGAAAATAATAATTATTTTGAAAAATTAAAAATAAGCCTTAATAAATTACACTTTCATGTTTAAAACATCAAGCGGACTTTTTTATATAGGAATAAACAATGGCTAATCAAAACATTTAGTTTTTAAAACTTTGTAATAGACAAACCTTTTTATTCAAACCTATATATTTTCTAATAGATATTGCCAAATGTGAATTTGAAAATCCCTGATTAGTAACCTAGAATACATGAGTGAAAGGCATAACAGCCATTACATTTAATAAATAATAAATAGTTTTCTATAAAGGTGTTCTCTAAATATCAACTATTTGCATTGCAAAAACTCTATTTCATAGGTTCTGAAACCAGTATTTCAGCACTATCTTCTGTTGTCATTTGAAAACCTATATTATCAATTGCAAAATAATAATAATAACATTATTATAACATGTTTCCCCTGTTCCTTTCAAAACTCATCATTTCTTTCTTATGGAGTTATTTACTAAAGAATTATATGAATAGTATTAATGTCCACACACCACTAGCTGACTAATTAATTATCTAGATTCTTTCTATACAAAGTCCAGGTTATAGATGTGAGAAGAGCTTGCACACCATTCAAAAACTGTTTCTTTGAATAGTTATGTCCTATGGGAATTGTGAATGCTAAGCCCTGTCACAGTTAGCACAGGTAGGTAATTTGGAAGCCAATCCATCCCTTCGAAGCCTTAGAAACTGGGACACAAATGTCTGATCCAAACCCTTCACTACAAAGGAAAAATTTGGAAGTTAGAGTTCCCTTCCAACTGTAAGACACTGTGCTAGGGGTCAGGTTCAGCGTGTATCTCAACCTTTCTTACGTATTTCAGTGTGGGTGTTTTCTCTGTTCCCTGATATATTAGAATAATTCCACTAGTTTCCAGATTTCCATCAAACAGAATTGATTCATGTGTGGCTGTATATTTAGTGCCTCAGTCAGTAGGAGGAGGGAAAATCAGGAGCCTCTTATCCATCATCTTCACTCTATTTATTGACTCTGATGATGAATATATGAAACTACACATATGACAAAATTGATAAAATTAAATACATACACACATGAGTGAGTACAAATAAAACTGAAGAAATCTGAATAAAATCATGGATTATATCAGCATCGATATTATGTTTGTGCCATTGTTCTATAGTTTTTGTAAGAAGTTACTATTCGTGGAAACTGGGTAAAGGGTAACTGTGATTTATTGTATTATTTTTTAAACCATATATTTATCTATAATACTTTAATACATAATTAAATATATATATATACACACATATATATATACCCACATTTTCATTATCCATTCATCCATGGATGGGCACTTTAGGTTGTTTCCATATATTAACTGTTGTAAATTATGCTGTAATGAACACCAAAGTGAAGATTTCTTATCAAGATAGTGATTTTGTTTTCTTTAGATAAATACCCAATAGTGGAATTACTGGATCAGATTGTCATTCTACTTTCAATTTTTTGAGGAAATTCCATACTGTTTTCCATAGTGTCTGCATCAGGTTACATCCTCACCAACAATGTACAAGGAAGGGGTCCCTTTTCTCCACATCTTTGCCAGTGCTTTTTATTTCTCATATTTTGGATAATAGATATGAGGTTATCTCACTGTTGTTTTTATTTGTATTTTCCATATGATATCTGATGTTGGACA
Organism: Proteles cristata cristata; assembly: GCA_017311185.1. Taxonomy (NCBI): domain Eukaryota; kingdom Metazoa; phylum Chordata; class Mammalia; order Carnivora; family Hyaenidae; genus Proteles; species Proteles cristata. The sequence continues at coordinate 277,858 of JAESUZ010005249.1, read as the reverse complement.
CCTTGTCAGGTACCTGTTAGTCATCTATACGCCTTCTTTGGAAAGGTATATATATATTCAGCTCCTCTACCCACTTTTTTAATGGAGCTATTTGGATTTTTATATATTGAGTTGTTGGAGCTCTTCATATATTTTACATATTAACCCCTTATCAGATATATGATTTGTAAATATTTTATACCATTCAATAGGTGGCCTTTTCATTTTGTTGGGGTGTTTTTTTGTTTTGTTTTGTTTTTTGCTGTGTTGTTTAATGTAGTGCCATTTGTTTATTCTTCTTTTGCTGCCTTTGCTTTTAGTGTCAACCCCCCCAAAAACTACTGCCAAGATCAATGTCTAGCATCTTATCCTGTATGATTTCTTCTAGGAGTTTCGTGGTTTCAGGTCTTAGATTTAAGTATTTGATCTTTAAGTCTTTAATCTTAAAGAATTTAATCCGATTTGAGTCAGTTTTAATGTATGGTAAAAGACAAGAGTGTGGTCCAGTTTCACTCTTTTGAATGTGGCTGCCCTGTTTTCCCAGCACTATCTATTAAATAGACTATCCTTTCCCCAGTGTATGCGTGGCACCCTTGTCACAAATTAACTTCGCATATGTGCTTGAGCTTACTTCTGCTCTCTGTGATGTTTCACTAATTGATGTGTCTGTTTTTATGAGAAGAGCATAAACTTTTTTGAATATTATGGCTTTGTAATACAGTTTGAAATCATTAATATAGTACCTCCAGCTATGTTCTTTCTTAAGATTGTTTTCACTATTTGGGGTCTTAGTGTTTCCATACAAATTTTAGGATTGTTTTTCATATCTGTAAAAAAAAAAATACCATTGGAGTTCTGCTTGGGATTGCAGTGAGTCTGTGAACTGCTTTCGGTAGTATGGACATTTTAATGATATTAATTGTTCCAATCCAGAGCATGATATCTCTTTTCATTTATTTGTGTCATTGTCAATTTCTTTCATTAAAGTGTTCTAGTTTTTAGAGTACAGGTCTTTCACCTTAATTAAATTTATTCCTGGGTATTTATACTTTGTGATAAAATTACAAATGGGATTATTAATTTCTCTTTCTGATAGCTATTTGATAGTGTATAGAAAAGCAGCTGATTTTTGTAGTTTGACTTTGTATTTTGCAGTATTAACTGAATTCATTTATTCTAACAGTTTTTTGATGGAGTCTTTAGGTTTTTCTATATATGCAATCAGGTTATTTGTAAATAGTGACAGTTTTATTTCCTCCATTCTCAGTTACTTTCATTTTATGTCTCTTTTTATGCCTAATCGCTTCTAGTATTATGTTGAAGAAAAGTGGCAAGAGCGGACATACCTGTCTTGTTCCTGATTTTAGAGGAAAAGCTTTGTTTTTCACCATCGAGGATGATGGGCTTCTCATATATGGCCTTTATTATGTTGATGTACTTTTCCTCTATACCCGGTTTATGAGAGTTTTCTTTTTATAATAAATGAACATTGAACTTTATCATGCTTTTTCTTCATCTAAGTTAATCCTATAAATTTTATCCTTCATTTTTTGAATGTGGTGTATAATAGTGATTGATTTGTGTATGCTGAAACATCCTTGCACCAGAAGAATATAGTCCACTTGATCATAGCATATGATCCTTTCATTGTATTGTTGAATTTAGTTTATTAATATTTTGTTGAAAGATTTTTGCATCTATGTTCACCAGGGATATTGGCCTAGTTTTGTTTTGTTTTTTCTTACAGTGTCCTTTTCCAGTTTTGGTTTCACCCTTATGCTGGACTTGTAAAATGATCTGGGATATGTTCCCTTTTCTCCTATCTTTTTGGACAGAGTGTGAGGATTGGTATTAACTTTTTAAACATTTGGCAGAATTCCTCATTGAAGTGATCTATTCCTGCGCTATTTGTTGGGAGGGCTTTGATTACTGATTCAATCTCCTTACTAATATTGGTATATTCTTATTTTCTGTTTCTTCATGATTCAGACATGGTAGAGTGCATGTTTCTAAGTATTTATTTCTTATAGGTTGTCCAACTTGTTAATATATACTTGTTTATAGTGGTCTCTTATGATCTTTTGTACTTCTGTGGTATTAGCTGTAACATTTCTTGTTTAATTTCTGACTTTATTTACATCCTCTTTTTTCTTAGTGAACCTACTAAAGGTTTTCTTGATTTTATCTTTTAATAATTCCAACTCTTATTCTTTGCTGTCTTTTTCTATCTTTAGATCTGTTAAAATTTACTGTATATATTTAGGTGGATAGATAAATATTTACAAATATCACACCCTCCTGAACTGAGGAAAAGTTTCTCTGTAGGCTAAGTAGTCATGTTGATTTATAACCAGAAGGCAAAGTAGACATTAGTCTGAAGAGTTATTCTTGAAAGTTCAAATACCAGCATTTATACATACGAGATATGTGATTAAATGATCATACATTTGTTTTTCTGCTTTGTTTTTATTTTGCTTTTTTTTTTTTTTATAAAATAGCAATGAAATAAAATAGTAATATCTATGTCCTACTAAGGGTTTGATGGTGAAATGGGATATCACAGCTCAAATATTTAGGGCAATGGCTCCTATACTCTATGTATTTAATAAATAATTGTATTATTATTAAAGACAACAAATAGTTTCTCAAATTTCCAATTTATTCTTTTTAACAACAAAATATACTTTCTTTTACACTTAACAGAAGACAGTTTTCTAAATAAATGGATTTGGAGAGAAGCTTTGTATTTAGAGTGTTTGAAACTGTGTTTCTTTGTGTGATTCCTTATCTTTAGAAATGTGTATGGTAACTTTGCTTTCATTTATCTCTCAGCAAGCAAGAAAAACAGAAAACACACATCATGAATTTCTAGGTTTTTTTCTAAGTCTTTCAAAGACAATTTCTGTCATCAATTTTCATCTAACATTGTGTCTTCTGTCTGGTTCACTTCTGTTTTTCAGGAGCACAAGACTTTGCACGGGAAACTGGATAACCACTTCCTTTTTCCTTTGAAATGGATAGCTTTCCTGGCTCCTTAATTTTGGCATTAGTAGAAGAAGTATGAAAACACTTTCAGATTTACAAATGTGAAACAAATTCTGTCAGAGAACATTTGTATTGAATAGTTTAAAAAAGGAAAACTGCATAAAGTCACTTCGTTATAAGGTGGTTTCTTTCATTCTGTCTTTAACAAAAGAGCCATTTCGTTAACTCTCAATATATTAACATTGGAGGCTTAAATATATGAAAGGGGCAAGATTGCTATGATATTTTAATGTTTTTTAATGTCAACTTTTTTTAGAACAGTTTTAGATTTACAGAAAAATTGCAAATACAGTGCAGAAAGTTCCCATATACTCCCATGCCCATTGTTTCCCTATAACATCTTGCATTATATGATACATTTACATGATTAATGAACCAATAATGACACATTATTAACCAGAGTCTATGCTTTTTTTTCAGATTTTAACATTTTTATCTGATGTCTATTTTTAGATCCCAGTTTCTATCCAGGATACCACATTACAATAAGCCCCCATGCCTTCTTGGGCTCTTTTGTCTGTGGGATTTTTTCTTAAGAGAAGAGAGAGTGGGAGAGGGGCAGAGAACGAAGGAAAGAAAGAATCCCAAGCAGGCTCTGCACTGACAGCTCAGAGCTCGATGTGGGGCTCAAATTCACTAATGGTGAGATCATGACCTGAGCTGAAGTCTGACACTTAACCAACCAAGTCTCTCAGGGGCCCCAATGGGATTGTTTTTAATGACAAAAACTCTTTCGCGTATGTCTGGGCAGGTATTGTGTAGAATTTCTCTGAATGAAGGCTTATCTGATTCTTTTCATGATTACACTGAGATTATACATTTTTGTGAGGACGGCCACAAAAATAATGTGCCATTTCATCACATCATATCAAGAGTACTGTTAACATGACTTATTGCAAATGATGTTGACTTTGATCAACTGTCTTGGTAACATTTATCTAATTTCTCCACTGTACAGTTATGCTTTCCCCCTTTTTTAGACTGTACTCTTTGGCAGTATGTCACTTTGCACAGCCCATATCTAAGGAATGGGGAACAATGTACTTCCCACAGATTCCTAACACCCAGTTGTCTTCTTATTGTCTTTTTCCTGCCTTCTCCAGAATCTCATTTAAATGAAATCACATACTATGTAAACTTTCAGATTGATTTCTTTCACTTAGTAGTATGTACTTAAGGTTCATCCCTATCTTTTCATTGCTAAATAGCTTTGGCTTGTTTGTTTTAATTATTGAATCATATCCCTTATATTGATATAACACAGTTTGTTTATTCATTGACATATTGAAGGTCATTTACAGTTTTTGGTGATTAAGAATAAATCTGTTACACACATTCATGTGATGGTATTTATACTGACAAATTTTCACATTGTTTGCATAAACACTCAGGAGTATGATTGCTGGATTTTATCACAAAATTACCTCTAGTTTTTTAAGAAACTTACAAAATGCCTTTCAAAATGTTTGAAACATTGTACTTTATCAGTAATTCATGTGAGTTCCTCTTGCTTTGCATTCAACTGGAAGTGTCAGTTTTTGGATTTTTACCTTTCTTAAAAAAATTTTTTTTAGTTTATTTATTTTTTGAGAGACAGAGAGAGAAGGAGAGAGAGCATCCCAAACAGGCTCCATGCTGACAGCACAAAGTCCGATACAGGGCTTGAATTCACAAACATGAGATCATGACCTGAGCTGAAATCAAGAGGCGGAAGCTTAACAGACTGAGCCACCCAGGTGCCCCTGGATTTTACCCATTCTTAGAGGTATGTAACAGTATATCTTTGTTTTAATCTGCAACTTCCTAATGACAAATGATGCTGAGAATCTTTTCCTGTTTGTTTGCTGTTTGTATCTGCTTTAGTGGGACTGTCTGTTCAAATGTTTTTCCATTGAGGTGCTGACAGTGCAGAGCTTGCCTGAGTTTTCCCTCTTTATCTGCCACTCTCCTGCTCAGACTTTCTGTCTTCCTCAAAATAAGGCCCTAGAATTCATCAAAATTACTCTTAAAAATTTCCTACCAGTTTATGGCTTAAGTAACTTCTGCTCCCAGTAAGCAGAATCTAGGTGTGACCGCCCCTATATTTGTCTGTCTCTGGATTTCAGATGACAATTTGTTCTGTGACTCCAACTCTCTTATGGATCCCCCAAAGAAATCACTGATTTCAGTTTATCTTTTTTATCTTTTTTCTTGTTGAAAAATTGTGTCTGACAGTATTTATGCTCTTAACGTGTTAGAGACAAAACCACAAGTCTGCAATGATATTTTCAGGTCTTAAGCTGCTTATAATTCAATCTGTAGGAACATTTCAACTAATTATCTACTGCTGACAATAGACTTAAAAGGAAACTTTGTTTTTTATTTGCATTATGTTTATTAATATTCCCTGGTGACAGCTACACTTCAGTTCTTGAAGTTTATATATGATTTGAATTTGTCTTCACATTTTGAAATATTTAAGGAATTTTGACTCTTAAATTCACTTCTAAGAAATCAAGGTCCTAATGGTTATAAAGAATAATCGTAGGTTAATTTATTAGTTGTACAATTAATGGAATGATCCATTTGAGTCTTATATTCAAATTAATTGTTACCATAACTGCTTGAGTGTGGCTATTTAGTGGATTCATTTATTTCTATTTTTACTGTATATTTAGAACTCCATGTGAAAATTAAAATCTTTTTATTGAAACCTTCCTTTGACTTCTATACTCTTGTACTTTAGAAGCTCTTTTAAAATTTGACCACAGGCTGGGGCACCCGGGTGGCTTAGTCGGTTAAGCGTCCGACTTTCACTCACATGATCTACGGTTCGTGGGTTACTCTTGCCTACTTTAGAAGCTCACACACTCTCTCTCTCTCTCCTAGAAATAAATAAAACATTAAAAAAAAAAAAACAAACATAAAATTTGACCACAGGTGAACATCTACACAAACACACACATAGGAATTATTTCCATATATAGCCACTATAACAGTTAATAATATGCCACCCACATATTGAATATTTAATAAAGGCTTGTTAAATGTTCAACACATATAAAATACCCCAAGGAAACATATTAGTATCACATAATTTATAATATATAATATGGAATACTATTTCTTGCCAAATAACAGAATCATGCTATGTGCATTTCCAAATTAAATGTAAACCTAATTTAAAAACTATTATATTTGGGGTGCCTGAGTAGCTCAGTTGGTTAGGCATCTGACTTCAGTTCAGGTCATGAACTTGTTTTCGTGGGTTCAGGCCCTGCGTCTGGCTCTGGGCTGACAGTTCACAATTTGGAGCCTGCTTTGGATTCTGTGTCTCCTTTTCTCTCTGCCCCTCCCTTGCCTTTGCTCTGTCTCAAAAATAAATAAAGATTAAAAAAATAAAAAATAAAAAATTGTATTATTACTAAGTATTTGCTTAATTTATTTCAAAATTATAACTAAGGTGATTTTAGATATCAAAATATATATGTGGTATATGGTTCTGATGATTACACTCATAAAATGAAGTACCAAATACTATGCAAATGTTATTTATACATGTACATTCAAAATCTCATTTTATCCCTGCTATTTATAAAATTGTCTATAATTTTACATGCACTCTCTACAGAATTTACATTTTCTATTTAAGAATTAAATATAATTAGAAAAAATTGATAAATATCTCTTATGTAATCTCTGGTTAAATATATAAATTTTACATATTTTTTAAGGAAAACAATATAATCCTGGGGGGGGGGGTGCAAGCATTTTAGAGAGAAATATAAGCAGTCAACTAATTTTAAAACATACAATTTTATTATTACAAAATAAATTTTTCACATTTGATGTTTTAATTTTAACATTTACTAATTCATTTTAGATCATGGATTCTACTTAAATACTATGACAGGGTAACATATTTCTTCAATTATTCTTTCAAGAACATATCCATTTATCTACCTATTTGAAAACCATTGTAGACTCCAGTATTCTAAAATACTCAAAACATCAGCAGGAAAATACGATATTGAAATTCTCACACTGTTTTCTTTCTTTTTTTTTTTTTAATTTTTTATTAAATTTTTGATTTTTTTTTTACAAATAGTTTATTGTCAAATTAGTTTCCACATAACACCCAGTGCTCATCCCCACAAGTGTCCTCCTCCATGCCCATCCTCCTCCCCCCCACATCCATCAGTCCTCAGTTTTTGTCAGCATTCAAGAGTCTCTCATGGTTTGCCTCTCCCCTTTCCCCCACCATTTCCGCCCTTCTTCTCCCCCTTGGTCCTCTGTTAAGTTCCTCCTAATCCTCCTATACGTGCACACATATGATATTTGTCCTTCTCTGCCTGACTTATTTCGCTCAGCATAACACCCTCAAGGTCCATCCATGTTGCTACACATGGCCAGATTTCATTGTTTCTCATTGCCAGGTAGTATTCCATGGTATAGATAAACCACATCTTCTTGATCCATTCATCTGTTGATGGACACTTAGGCTCTTTCCATGTTTTAGCTATTGTGGAGAGTGCTGCTATGAACATCGGGGTACATGTGCTCCTATGCATCAGCATTTCTGTATCCTTGGGTAAATTCCTAGCAGTGCTATTGCTGGACCCTAGGGGAGTTCTATTGTTAGTTTCCTGAGGAACCTCCACACTGTTGTCCAGAGGGGCTGTACCAGTTTACATTCCCACCAACAGTGTAGGAGGGTGCCCGTTTCTCCACATCCTCGCCAGCATCTAGAGTTCTCTGATTGGCTCATTTTAGCCACTCTGACTGGCGTGAGGTGGTATCTCAGTGTGGTTTTGATTTGTATTTCCCTGATGAGGAGCGATGCTGAGCATCGTTTCATGTGTCTGTTCATGTGTCTGTTGGCCATCTGGATGTCCTCTTTGGAGAAGTGTCTGTTCATATCTTCTGCCCATTTCTTCACTGGGTTGTTTGTTTTTCGGGCGTGTAGTTTGGTGAGTTCCTTGTAGATTCTGGATATCAACCCTTTATCTGATATGTCATTTGCAACTATCTTTTCCCATTCCGTTGGTTGCCTATTAATTTTCTGGGTTGTTTCCTTGGCTGTGCAGAAGCTTTTAATCTTGATGAGGTCCCAACAGTTTATTTTTGCTCTTGATTCCCTTGCTTTTGGGGATGTGTCAAGTAAGAAGTTGCTGTGGTGGAGGTCAAGGAGGTTGTTTCCTGCTTTCTCCTCTAGGGTGTTGATAGTTTCCTGTCTCACGTTCAGGTCCTTTATCCATTTTGAGTTTATTTTTGTGCATGGTGTGAGAAAATGATCTAGTTTCATTCTTCTGCATGTTGCTGTCCAGTTCTCCCAACACCATCTGTTAAAAAGGCTGTCTTTTTTCCATTGGATATTCTTTCCTGCTTTGTCAAAGATAGTTGGCTGTATACTTTTGGGTCCACTTCTGAGTTCTCAATTCTGTTCCATTGGTCTATGTGTCTGTTTTTGTGCCAATACCATACTGTCTTGATGATGACAGCTTTGTAGTAGAGGCTAAAGTCTGGGATGGTGATCCCTCCCGTTTTGGTTTTATTTTTCAGGATTACTTTGGCTATTTTCAAAATATGTAGAAATGATATTTATTTATCATATTGGATTAAAGATTTTGCAGTAATCTTCCTTTTAACCTGAAGCATGTAAATGACTTCATGCTCTAAAACTTACATAGATAAAATGCATTACTGTTAAAAGGAGATGTTACATCAAGAAAAGTTTTTTAAGATACGGAAAGAAAAATCTATTATTTGCACCAAGACTAGGTTAGATTCTACCAAACTTGTACCAGGTGGGAAAATGAAATTGGCTGGACTCCAGATATAAACAATGGATGTAAAACAGAGTATTTTCTAAGTAACTTCTGTGATTTAAATTGATAATTCATTGGAAGACGGGAGGAAAAATGTGGGAAGTAATTAATAAAATGTTACCCCATGAGTCTCTTGATAACTTCTTTCCTTGAAAGTTTCTCAAGACAGGGTCCGAAAGAGTCCTTAAGGAAGAGGTGGGACGAGAGATGAGGAGAGTTGCACTACTCTGTGAAGAACAGATAAAAACATTTGGTATGAAATGAGATATCTATAGTTTGTAAACAAATCAACATGTGTTAGGGTTAGCATTATGTGATTTTCCCTCCAAACCCAGCATATTTGCCAAAAGGGAATAAGAATATATGTTGTACATAAAGGAAAATATATACCTCAATGGGGCTGACAGAGATACATGAGAAGGTCTTGTGAGAGCTATACTATAAAGTAACTGATTTCTATACATAAGATTTTTTCAAAAGAGCACTTAAGAGGGAGAATAATGCCATTATTTCTGTGTTTTTGTTCAGAACATTAGCTCCGTATACACATTATCACAGGGCCATGAAGCAAATCCCTTTTGTTTTTGTTTTATTTTTGTTTCAAAAATTTTTAACTTTTTTTTTTTTTTCATTTTTAAGACAGAGAGAGACAGAAGGCGAGCAGCGGAAGGGCAGAGAGAGAGGGAGACACAGAATCTGAAACTGGCTCCAGGCTCTGAGCTGTCAGCACAGAGCCTGACACAGGGCTTGAACCCAATGAAGGTGAGATCATGACCTGAGCCGTGAGATCAGACGCTTAACCAACCGAGCCACCCAGGCGCCCCACTAGTCCCTTTTTGTATAGTGTACCTCCAGATCTTGTGATTCTATGTTTCAGAAGGTAAGATACAGATGATCTGCTTTCAAAGACTATTTCCTCTTACTCTATAGAAACTACCCACTATCTTTTACCTCATCTTTTATCTTACTTCCTCAATTAGTACCTTTCACCTACTATTTTCAGTCAATTCTTTTTTATTGTTTCTTTGCTTATCTAGTTAATCCATTTTTCACTATTTAAAACAAAACTTCCTTCAACTTCCATCCCATCATGGGTGACATCTAATCTTTATTTTTTTTTTCATAGCCAAACTTTAAAGTTGTTAGCTTCCTTGCTTTGTAGGAGTGTTATATTTTCTATTTTTTAATATGGTACTTTTGCATATGTAACAAGGACTTTAACTTTCTATAATTTTTTACAAACTTTTTAAAAAGCAAATTATGGAAAACATGACATTCCATTCCATATACTTTTATAAGATTCTCCAAAAAATTATACTACATAATCAAAATAACATTAGATCTAACAAACCCAATTATTATTTTTTAAAACCATCTAATATCCAGTGCATATTCACATTTTCATTTATGCTCAGAATATTCTTTAGACAAGTTTGTCCAAACAGAATCTAACAAAAGCAATCCTTGTGGAATGGTTTTAAAGCCCTACAAAAGTCTGGTTTATCACAAATCACTCTTCTAATAGTTTTTGGAGTTACTGATAATCCTTTCTGAACCAATAATTTCATTACATCTGGTTAAATGGTAATTTCATTTTTACTTTACTTTCGTGTTCTTTCACATTTAATACAACATGGGCATGCCCTGAATCATCAAATATTCTTGGAAAACAATAATTCTGTAATTTTAACTTTATAATCATCCACATTGTGAAAAAGATAGGTTTCCTTCCAGAACAATTCTCATGTATAAATCTTATTTTCATAGCAAATAATTTCTGGATTTTATTCATTTATACTATTGAAAGTTATTCAAATATTACAGACTGATTTGATTGGTATTCAGACAAATGTTTCATAATATAATTATTTTGTATACTTTTTGAAGATTACGAAAAAAAATTTATTTATTGTTTATGGGTGTGTGTGGAGAGAAAGACAGAAAGACAGAGACAGAGATTGCTTTAATTCTTATGGTATTTGACACAGATAACTTGAGAGAGAATGAGTGGGGGAGAGAGGCAGAAGGAGGGAGATAGAGAGAGAGAGAGAGAGAAAGAGAGAGAGAGAATCCCAAATAGGCTCCACACTGGCCATAGAACCCCATGCGGGGCTCCATCCCATGACCTTGGCATCATGACCTAAAATGAAATCAAGAGTTGGCCGCTCAACCTACTGAGCCACCCAGGCACCCCTAATACAGATACCTTTTTAAATTGACTAAATATTGTCTTGGAACATTACCAAGTATTTATGTAAAAATATTTGGATATCTAAATCATAATTATATTTTAACTATCTTTAAAATTAAAAAAAAGTAACTCTAGGATATTTATTTATTTATTTAAAATGTTTTATTTATTTCTAGGAGAGAGAGAGAGAGACAGCGTGAGCAGGGGAGGGTCAGAGAGAGCTGGCAGTCAGCACAGAGCCCGACCTGGGGCTCGACTCCACGAACCGCGAGATCATGACCTAAGCGAAAGTCGGACACTTAACCGACTAAGCCACCCAAGCGCCCCAAGGATATGTATTTATTTTTAAACAATTCAGATTTTTATAGAATAAAAAATAAAAACTCTTTTCTTATCCTTAATCAAAAGCTTCTTCCCAATAATGACAATTATTAATAGGTTGACGTGTATCTACTCCGTTATTTGTCCCATAGATTGTATTTGTATAGTATTTGTCTTGTGTGTTTTCATACCTGTCAAAGATTAAATATTGATACTAAGTTAGCATAGGCTATGCAGTTGGAACATGAAACACTCAAACATAAAATTTGTATTTCACCAATCACATTGGCAGTGATATATATCTTTATTTTATTCTTATCTCTTGTGAGTATCATCCAGCTTAATGTGAGAGTGAATGTTACATATCTGTGATGTAAACATAATGTTTAAGTGTCAATGTTTGTTTATGATTGCAGGGAATGCTACATATTAATGTCTATTGATATTTTTGTCTATATCTTTTCTAAGAGCAATCTATGGATATGCACTCTATATATACATAATTATTACACAACCCCTGTTCCACATCCTGTCATTTCAATGGCCCATTGAAATATCTTTACTTAATTCTATAACACTTTTGGATACTCTATTATTTGCAAAAAACCATGTCAAGTATATGTACTGTATTCCCCAAAAATTATTTTCTTAAAAACTAGCAGAGTAGTTCACATTTTTAGAACATTTCTTTGATGTTTTTAAGCTCACTTTTAAGTTCTAAAGATATAGACATTGATTACTTAGTTATTTGTAATGCTCGTGCTTGATTTATCCAAGTTGACCAAGTTGATCTATTGTCTTCCCCACGTTTAGCTTAGCACATGAAAAACAGTGTACTGATGTTGTCTTGTTGGAGTATAAAAGGGCAGTAACGATTGCCTTCTGTGGAAAAAAAAAATTGTCACCTTTTGTAGACCAGTGATCCTCAAACTTAAGTATGCCCACCAGCCCCTTGTTAAACTTGTTAAACAAACAAAATGATGGGTGCTGCCACCAGAAATGCTAGATTTTTCAACGATGGTTTTTCAAACACTGTCCTCTACTATTATGCTTAAGTTGGGTAGTTACAACAGCACTTTGACAAATATACTCCTGGAGCAGGATCTAAGCTGTCACTGAATTTCTTACTTATGAACAAACAAACAATGTGTCATCATCAATATGCAACTACTCACCTCATTGTTTTCTAATCCAAAGAGATTGGCAGAACCAATATGGGAGTTTTAGCTGAAGTACTCAATGTAATAATTCCTTGTTCTGCAGAACTTTCTTAGTATTATTAAAAATGCCAGAGAAACTTCTAAAGATGCAAACATTAGTCTTCTCCTAAAATTACATATATTCACTCTCAAAAGTCAATATTATGTCCAATGTGGCTCTATTCTGAACTACTGCTTCCTGTCCAATTAAGTGACAATTTTGGCCAAGAGTTGATGGCATTGTCTAGTTCTCCCTGGCTAGTATCTGAGCCATAGCATGTAGAATCTACTCTACTTCAAGTTCTTTTATTAAATAATGAAGTGAAGAGGCTTGAACAGGAAACAAAAATCCAGAATTTCCCTTAAGTGGTTAGGATTTGCATCCTAAAATTAAGGTCTAGTTTATCTCATTAAAAAAATTCTTTTTAACATTTATTTTATTTTTGAGAGAGAGAGAGAGTGGCAGAAGAAGAGGGACAGAGAGAGAGACACACACACACACACACACAGAATCTGAAGCAGAATCCAGGCTCTGAACTGTCAGCACAGAGCCCAACGCAGAACTTGAACTCACTAACTTACGAGATCATGACCTAAACAGAAGTTGGACACTAAACCTAATGAGCCACCCAGGCACACCTAGTATATATCATTCTTGAATTCATTTAACTCTTCTGAGAGTTAAAAGTGATGGCACGAAATGGATGGTAGGTGATGTCTTCAGCTACTAACCTTAAAGTAGATATCCATTGAACAAGGTAACACATACCTGTCTAGTTTTTGGATAATAGCCAGTAAGCTTTTGTACTGCCAACTGAATATTGGTTATTGGGGACCACCCAATGATCTGTTTTTGGTTAAAATTTCCTCACAGGTTTGTCAATAGTATAAATTTTTGGCACTACTTATCTACAACAGGCAATGAAATTTGTTTCTTCACTAATTTGGTTGAGTACAGTGAGCAATTTGTCCTAAATGTGTGGGTAATGACATGTAAAATTTTTTCAAGATTTCATTTGAGGTCACAAGCAGCCATCAATAAATGTCTTTTTCTAACTCTGGAACAAAAAGATAACATTGTATAATATTTCTTAATATTTTCTTTAAATTCCTGCAAAGGAGTGTGGGCGGGGGCAGGGTGGGAGAGAGGGGAGAGAGTAGTGAGATTTTGGTTAGGACAGCTTGTTTGGCATAGTGATCAACCAGGGCATTTTCTTTTGCTTTGATATCTTTTTGAAGGAACTTCTATCTTGAAAATAGCCAACTTATATTAAAAACCATTAGAGGGGCGCCTGGGTGGCTCAGTCGGTTGCACATCCAACTTTGGCTCAGCTCATGATCTTAAGGTGTGTGAGTTCAAGCCCCGCATTGGGCTCTGTGCTGACAGCTCAGAATCTACTTCAGATTCTGTGTCTCCCTCTCTCTCTGACCCTTTCTTGCTCATGCTCTGTCTCTCTCTGTTTCTCAATAATAAACAAATGCGTTTTTTTTTTAAACCAACCTCTAGAGCTATTAAATGCCTACAATTTGCTGACCATTCTAAATTAGGGTCCCTTCTTAGGTTAAGCACTTTTATTTTTTCTCTAAAGCTTTCCAAAATGATAGACCATGCCCAAAGCATTTCTACTATTAGTGTGTATATAAACCCTCTTCTTTTTACTTAGCCAGGAAGCTATTGGGACCACAACAAATTCTGTCATCTGGACATACTTTTGCCTCTGGGCAGGAGTCATATTCTAGTGGTGAGTTGAGATTTGTTAAAATGTATCCTGCCTGATATTTTCTGGTTTTAATCTTAAGATAAAATCAAGAAACATGATTAAATCTAGATTTCTAGGCATATTGTAATAAACTTACTAACAGGTGTTTTAATAAATCTATTAGATACTTAAGAAACAGTGTTTAAGGAGTCATAAGCTTCCCTTCTTCCATGGAAGAAAAGCAGTAGGATTTATAGCTGCCAGTGGATAGCAGCAGTTTTTAAAAGCAGAGGACCTCAATGTTGTAACCATAAGGAACTCAATTCTATCAATAACTAAATCAGCTTGGAGGAGGACCTCAAGCTCCAGAAGAGAACTGTAATGTGTCTAATGTCTTGATTTCAGTTTGCAAGGTCCTGAGCAAAGGGCCCATCTAAATCTTGTCTGGACTCCTGACCCATGGGCATTGTGACATACGTGTATGTTGCTTTAAGCCCCTACATTTGTGCTAATTTGTTGTGCAGCAACAGGAAATGAATTCCCTTAGAACCCATTGCCTTCTAGTGAGACTCAGGAATCATCTGTGTGATCTCTTGTTTACTAATCTAAGAAATTTCTGAAGTGTTACAATTTTTTCAGAAATTTACTCTTTGGGATAAATTGTGTTCCAAGGAATAAACTTTAACAAAATATTTACTTCTTTTCAGAAAGTGTATAGCCTATTAGAGATAAAACAATAAGTAGATAGATAGAATCAGTTCCAGAGCTCAGCTGAATTTTAGAGTACAACAAAGGATGATTGATATACGAGATAAAGAATAAAATATTGGAAAGCCTCTTGAAATCTTCATTGAGGACTTTGGTTTTCCCAGGATGAAGGAAAGAAGTGACTCTTTGGATAAAAAAGATGCTGAAAGAACAGAAAACACATTTATAGCTGGGAAATATGAAACTTTATGATACACTAAAGATAAAAGAATATTTAGATTTGGTACTACAGGTAAGTAGTAAATGATTATTATATTTATACTGCCTGGATTCTGAATAAATATATATTTCTGCTGTTTGGATTCTATTTTTAACCCAGACAATGCAAGCATTGTAAGGAAAAGTACAAGGTATCAAATGACTAATCTCTTTATTAGATTTTCATCTTATTGATTTTGGTGCCCTTTTGTTTCTGGTTTGAGAGGGTAGGATGCAAGTCTTGGTAGATGTTTGGAGGGTTCAGTCTGAAACTGACAGATTCAGTCCAAATAATATTGGAAAATCAACATAATTTATGCCCAGAAATATGATTACTTCTTAGACCTTCAACTTCCGTTAAGAATACAAGTAAATGAATATTTAAATTATCTATGACCTGATTATGAGAGTCCTCAGGAATGTTCAGGAATAAGCCATCAGGAAAGCATCTGTTTTACAGTAAATCCCCCACACCACCCCATTTAGTTAGTGAATGTGACGTCACAAAGGAGGAAAGAATGTTTCTCAGTTAAAGGTCTGATGGTAACAGTTGCCTTGGGAAATATAAAGTGTTTGATAGTTATGGCAGGTCCTCAGCGCATGATAGTGGCTGGCTCCCTGGGAGAGGTCGAATAAGAATGTTAGGATATGTGACATGTCATAGGGCATATCAATCAAAAACTTGCAAGATTTCCTTAACTAGTTAGAGAAATTGGACCTTACGAGATAAAAGAAAACTGGTCACTTGATTCCTCCTTGGAGAAACTTAATTAAGTCTCCCCTTTTATTTTGGTCCCTGTTATTTCTGAGCTAAAAGAGTGCAATTATTTATCTAATACCCTTTCTGTTCAAAGTACATAAAATTGAGGAATTAAAGAAGAGTCTATAAGAAAGATTTTTAAGGACAGTCTTCTGCCTTTGCTAAATATGATTTAATAGTTTCACTGTCAATTCTAGCTTTACTTTTTTCCCATTTATTCTCCACTCTGTGCTGCTCAGCAGAACAGATCTCTCACATCTTTCCTAAATATATTCCACGTTTATTTTTACTCAAATCTTGTCAGTGTGGTGGTCAGGAGCCAGAGAGAGCAGGGGTCATTCTCTAAAATCCTGGTTCGTCTACAATTCTAGTTAGGTACTATAAACACAAGTCCCAGACATGAGGCCTTCACCAAGATCCTGGCCCCTCCTCCAGAGGTCATGTTGGGCTGAGTATACATTTTACCTTGAGTAGGAGGCAAGGGATTTTTTCCTTATTGTTCTTTCACAACTACACTGGGTTTACACCTACACCCTCAGGCAACAGGTTTTGCCTCTTAAGGCCTTGTTTCCATAAGGAAATACAGAAGATGAGACGAGGTGAATATTAGCCAGCGCATGCTTTTTCACTCCACTTACAGCATCAGCAGGGATGCTTTCTTAAGAAAATGGAAAAAAATATATATCTCATCTCCAATCTTCTCTGCATACATCTGATGGAGCTTGTGGAGGAAAAGCTTATAAACGGGTGCAAACATATTTGTCCCATGTGGCTTCCAGCTTTCATGCTCACCCACACTCAGACATTAGCAATCAGTTAAAATCGTCTAGGTGATCCTTCTTACCAGTTTACACACCATTGAATATTTTATGTCTCAAGTAAGCAAATTCCTGGGTCTTGATTCTCCCTGAGAGTGCTTCCAACATTTCTGATTTTATTTTAACTATTTCCCTTTGCAGCTTTCAGTATCTAATGGGAATATTGTGAACTTTCAGTTTTTCAAGGTGTTTTTCATATTTCTGATATGACATCACAACCCAGTAGCTGTTTGTTTTTTTTTAACGCAGTTTTCCTATCATTTTGGTTGAAGCAAATCTAAAGTGTTTTTCAATACTGTGTCTTTTTTTTTAAAGTTTACGTATTTATTTTGAGAGAGAGGGAAGGAGACAGAGCATGAGCAATGGTGGAGGGGCAGAGAGAGAATCCCAAGCAGGCTCCATCAGCCTGATGCAAGGCTTGATCAAAGGAACCAAGAGATCATGACCTGGCAGAAAACAAGAGCCAGAGGCTTAATGGACTGAGCCTCCCAGACATTCCTCCAATACTGTGTCTTAAACAAAGCCATTTTTCTCTGGAAATTCTGTGGACCACTAGCTGTGTATGAGAGTTGGGCGATGTAATAAATCAGAGAGTTAATTAGAAAATAATGCTAAATGCTAAGCTCCTATTTCCATTTTTGCATAATTATTGTAATCAGTTTTTATGAACAGAATGCTTATAAGACAAAACAATAACTCATGTGTTCTTTATAATATGATTCACAACACTAATTTCAAAAGCAATTACTTTATTTAGATAGAACTAGCAATAATAATTTTATGCTTTAATTCTGTAGCTCATATTTGGTTGTGGATAATTTGTCAACCGCAGTCCTCTTTATGAGACTATCAGGCCACATAATAAATCAACTTTTAAAATTAATAGCACTATAAAACTAAGAGTTTGACTAAAATCCCAACCTCAATAATATATATTCATATCAGAAGCAGTCTTCAAAAGAAGTAAATTCTGCCATTTTACTTCTCAAACTTGATCAGCCCACAGCTTATATAAGAAGTCAAAGGGAAACAGAAATGGTGTGTGTGTGTGTGTGTGTGAGAGAGAGAGAGAGAGAGAGAGAGAGAGAGAGAAATCATCTATCTTAAAGCATCAAATCGTGTCCAATGTTGGTTTGTGAAGCTAGGGAATATTTAATAAGCCAAATATCATTTTAGTTAATACTGTTATGATATTAAATGATATGGTTTATACAAATTCTTTCTTGGTTATAATATATGGCCCAGTGAAGCACTGAGTATATTGAGAACCATAGTTTATTTAAATGTGTATGTTGTGTTACCGACTTAGTTAAAACAAATCCTCATTTAAATTCTGGATGAAATGTGTTTGTGTTCAATTATTTTTGTGTTAAAAATTCACAAATGTCTATCCTACAAGAAGACAAAACTTCATAGGAATACATTTTTTTTTGTCATAGTTCAATTAATGCATCAGTGCTCAGTTATTGTTATCTTAACAAATACAAAAAAACCCCACAAAACTTATTCTCTTCCTGTTACTGAAAGTCATCTTAAGTGTTAAAAATATAAGAGCATCTAAAATAAAAGCATAAAGTTCTAGAATGATCGCAAGCAGAATGATGAGGTCTACAATGCATGGTGCATCTCTTATTCAGTAGCAAATTCAACAATTCATTTCCATGACTCATTTTACATTCTATTTCCCTCTCTTCCTCCCAACTGATTTGCACCCGCTAATTCTTAAGTTTGTTATTTAGCAGGGTCATTTCTCACAGATCAACTCAGATTTCACTTTATAGAGAAATAAGACTGCACAGCAACAACTAATGGTCAGATTTTTTTACTTTCAAACAATCTTAGAAAGAGTGTTTATAGCAGCTCTTTCAACAATAGCCAAATTATGGAAAAAGCCCATATGCCCATCAACTGACAAGTAGATCAAGAAGATGTGGTTTATATATACAATAGAATACTACTAGGCATTGAGAAGGAATGAAATCTGGCCATTTGCAGCAATGTGGTTGGAACTGAAGGATATTATGCTAAGTGAAATAAGTCAGTCAGAGAAAGACAGATATCATATGTTTTCACTCATATGTGGATCTTGAGAAACTTAACAGAAGACCATGGGGGAGGGAAAAGAGAAAACAAGTTACAGAGAGGGAGGGAGGCAAACCATAAGGGACTCTTAAATAATGAGAACAAACCGAGTGTTGATGAGGGTTGGGGGAGAGGGGAAAGTGGGTGATGGGCATTGAGGAGGGCACTTGTTGGGATGGGTACTGGGTGTTGTATGGAAGCCAATTTGACAATAAATTATATTAAAAAAAAGAAAGAGAGCCTCTCAACTGGGAAAAGAAAGAGAAGGGATTAAAACTGAGAGGAGGTGTTGACAAAAAGCAATAATGAAAGCATCTGGCCTGGTCTAAATCTCTCTGGGAGGAGAAAAGCTTGGTTAGTATCAGGGAACTGCCAAGTCCTGAGTATAATAATTGTTGAGGATCAATCAAAATATGGAGGTCAAGACACTGCTCTTATAGACTCTAACTGGCCAAAGAACATCCTGTTTTGTTTGGGCAAGGCAGCCATATATGAATTATTCCTCCTTTTTATCTTAAAGTGCAGGTTTTTTAAGAACAACACTTTTGCATATTGACCATGGTCAATATTTAAAGTAATAACTTCCACCTCCTTCCTATGTTGACAGCTCCTCATGGATAGCTGAAATAATAAAGCTCACAGCTCCTAGGTAACAGAGAACCGGGCCTTCACCCCATACATAAGTGAGAGTATAAAAAAGGATAAGCTCCAACATGACTTGACAGCACTAACTTGATGGTATTACTTGTGATTAAAGCAATATCTTGACAATTACTATACACACATATATACATATGTACACTTATATATGAAAAGCATATTCACCGTATTTATTGAGTAACTAAAAGAGCCCAAAATGGTATGTGGGGCAGGACAGTGAATGAGAAAACTAAATTACTTACAGAGAGAACAAACTTGTAGAAAATAAATGAACAAAAAGATAATTTAATGGAAATAAGTGCTATAAAAAATAATAACCTGAACTTAATATTTGTATATATGTGTATATGTGATTATGCATTTTAAATAACAAAAATATTTTGGTCCCTATAATAGAAGGTCTCAATAAATATTTCATGAGCATAGGTAATTAATCAAAATTTTGTGGCCATGGAAACTATAGTAGTCATCATCATAGGAAATATTTTTCATCTGTAGTGATGAGACACATTTGTAAAAGTTAAAGATTTTTATAATGAAGTTATAAACAATAATTGTATAAATTATAAATAATTTAATAATTTATAATATGAAAGGGTAACTTAAGAGTAATAATTATAAATTTATAATATGAAAGAGTAACATTTATTGAAACGTTCTAATCTATTTTTTTGTTTTCTTACCTTTAACTTACTTATTGTAGCTGTTCAATAGTTTGCAAAGTATTGTAGGGTAGTAACTTACATCATCTAGAATTACTTTAATGGGTGAACAAAGATCAAGAAGTTTTTGAGTTATAAAATGAGCTTACAAAATATGGAGAGAATTGTAAAACATTTGATTTATTAATTTATATCTCTTACCATTGGTTCTATATACAAAGTTTAATTCAAATGAGTTTGATGTCACAGGTATGTTTCTAATCTATAGGTCTTTTCAATGAAAATCATTTCTTAAATACACTTAGAATAAACTGAATTTTATCGTATGTCAAGAAAGTACAGCCTTATTATTAACTTAAAGCATTTATTTTAAATTAAGTTTTTGAAAGTCTTTTATAATTTTTCTAAATGAGCATCCTATTATTTCAGTTATTGAAATAATACTTGTTATTTCAATATTTGCTTATTAATATTGTGATAACATATCATCATATAAACATACATTATTCTCTTAAAAAATGCCTCTCAAGTAGCCAGGAATAGCTGTTAGTTCAGGAATGGTATGATTTCCTAAATAACACTATTTAATTCTTTTAAAAACATATTCATAATATTTATTGAGTAACTAAAAGAGCTCAAAATGATTGTAGCTATGTGGGGTAGGAGAGTGAAAGAGAAAAATAAATTACTTACAGAGAGAACAAATATATAGAAAATAAATGAATAAAAAGATAATTTAAATGGAAATAAGTGCTATAAAAATAATATCCTTAATTTAATATTTGACATAAAATGTCCCAGAACTGAGTAGTTGTACTAGTTAAGACTGAGTGCCCAGTAAAGC
Source organism: Proteles cristata cristata (assembly GCA_017311185.1). Classification (NCBI taxonomy): domain Eukaryota; kingdom Metazoa; phylum Chordata; class Mammalia; order Carnivora; family Hyaenidae; genus Proteles; species Proteles cristata. Next base: position 256,824 of record JAESUZ010005249.1, on the reverse strand, counting down.
TCACAATTACATTTAAGCCAATACCTGAATGCAATGCTGTAATACTGGAATGCAAAGATCTTCATGAAGAACTTTTTGGACAAGAGGAAAAACCAGTAATATGGTACTATTTTGGAAATAACACATTCTGAAAAGAGAAAAAAAAAGGTCATTTGACTAGAGTATAGTGAACAGGAGGACAGGTACAAAGTAAGCCTCAAAATAAGCAGAGGCCAGAGTTGGTAGGAACTGGCCTGCCATGGTTCCTTGCCAAGGAATCACTTTGGTTGTAAGTAACATTGGAGGTTTTATCTTTTAGGAAGGAGTATGACATTATTTCATTTTATTTTTAGAAGTTCTATTCTCCTTACGAAAGATTTTCTCCTCACTCTGTCATTATTCATTATTCTGGAAAGACTAGATAACACTGTTGCTACATGAGAATAGATAGACTAGTTAAAAGGCTGTTATGATGTTCTACGTGATAAATAATGTTAGGCTCCATGTATTTGTAATAATAGTGAGAAGTGATGGAATTTGGAGTTTACTGAAAGAAAATTTACTGAATTTGCTGATGGGTTTTAGGTTGGGGTCGAGAGAAAGAGAACCAGAAATGTCTTCTAAGTTTTGGGGTGTGAGATTGTGCCATTGTCTGAAAGGTGATCAAGAGAAGAAATATTTGGGAGGGATGAGGAGGGTAGTTAAGAGTTGTGTTTCTGGCTTTGCTAATTTTTTTTAAACCCAAAATATATCTAAGAGATATGTCAAGGAGTCCACCAGAATATAATTCCAGATCTCAGTTGAGAGATCAGGCCTGAAAACATAAATTTGAAAGTCTTGGTCAAGAGGACTAGATGGCATCACACAAAGATCAGTGGTTAGTCGACAAGATTCATTAGGAATCTTGGGGAACTCTAACACAAAGAAATCGAGTAGAAGAGGGAAATGGGGTAAGAGATGAAGGAGGAACAGTGGATGAAAGGGAAATCAGTGACATCTTGTGTCACTAGAATTAAAGGTGTTTCAACCATAGGAATCTACCCCAAAAACCAGGAGCACACTTTACACACTGAATGTTAGCCAGTTTGAAAATAAATTATATTTTTTAAAAGAAAAAAAGATGTTTCAAGAGGAGATCTGGAGACTGTATCAAATTCTTCTGAGAAACTGAGTAACATAAAGACGAGGCTTCATCCGCTGTGTTACAAAGGGTTGTGAGCAGACTAGAAGTGAAAGAAGTAGAAGGTTAAAGCATTTTACTCAGTATCTTTGATGAGTTTCTCAATTTTCATTATACCCATTTTCAGATTTTTTTTAACTGAACTAGAAATAAATAAACAGATGTTGGCCTATTATATTAATGTACTTAGCAGCTCCTTTTCTCTATTCTTTGGATTTTTTTCAGTATCAGTATATGTACTTTTGATTTGCTTTCACAGTTTCACGTGCAATTCCAGGTTGGGGTTTGGTGTTTTGTACCACATGTCATTAAATTCTTTTGATGCAGAAGCAATTGTCATCCTGGTTTTAGTTGAATGACTCACTCTGGCCAGAATCTCTTGCACATGATCTACAGTCACACTAACGTCTTCTGTTGGGTCACGTTGTATTGCTCGGACTCGGTCGATCAATATGGAGTATTTTGAAAATTATTTTTTCTGGAATGCAGTTTTTTGAAGTTATTGGAACTCATCTGCCACTTTGTTGCCCACTCACATTCTCTTTCTGTGATGTTTCCCATTGAATTGACATTTTGTTGCAGAAGAAGCCTGAACGTTGGGTGAAAACTTTTAGAGAGCACTGTGTACTACCAATATACACTTTGTGGACACAGGAGTCTATTCTTTTGTCAATATGTAGCAAGGAAGTAGTTGTCCTTGTAACTAACCAGAAAAGTTCTGTTAAATCTTAAATTCCTTGACAAAGTTAAAGATACAGGAGAAAGAGTTATGGAAATACTTTGAACATTAAAACTGTGTGATTCATTCCAGTTTACATGGTGGGAAAAAAGTGAACTTATGGTTTGCAAAAGCAATGTGTTTTTTTAAACATCGATTATAACTTTATTTTATAATTCCCAAGACATTTTTTTAAATAATTCTCTTTTATCTCTAAGTGCTCTTTCATTGCTGCCTGTTGGCTTCTTTTTGTCTCTTTACTGAGGGGTCCTCCTTTTGCTTTATTTTTTTTTTCTTTTAGAGAGAGAGAATGTGCAAGGAGCAGTGGACAGGGGCAGAGGGAGAGACAGAGAGAATCTTAAGCCTGTAAGCAAACTCCATGTTTAGTGTGAACCCAACGCAGGGCTTGATCCCATGATCCTGATCCTTGATTTTGAGCCAAAATCAAGAGTCAGATCCTCGACCGACTGAGCCACCCAGGTGCCCTTTCATTTCTTTATCAACTCTTGGTTACTTAGAGCCAAGACCTAGCATAATACTCTTAACATGGCTATGTGACATTTTTAGCTGCCTCTTAATTTTCCAAAAAAGTCCCAATCATTGTATAACTTAAACAAATTACAAAATTAGATTAATAAATAAAAAGTCATTTGTTTTCCCAAAAGATAGTTACTCATTCACTGAAGGGAAGCTAAGCCATGTCTGGTACACATTGAATTCATTCAGTAAGTGTTTATTGAGCATTTACTATGTATCAAGAATGCTGTCAAGTGATGGAGATACAATGTTAAGGAGAAGCTTCTACTGGGCTAACATCTTGGTAAGGGGCTCAGACTTTAATCAAAAAGTCACAATGTGTTTAAATTAGTTAATGCCAGTTTTGTGTGTCACAAAATGCTGTGTTAATCCCAGCTGATTCTATGCAGCTCTGATATAAGCTTGCCACTTTACAAGAATTTTATGAATTAACACCTTTCCTAAGAGCAGTCAGATGGCCCTTGAGGTAGTCCATAATTTCAGCACACTATTAAGGTAAGTTTTTTTTTTCTATATTTTTTAGATGTCTCAACACATTTAAAGAATAAATATTTTCTTCTGGGATATAAAATAATATCCAAAGAAATGTAGTTATTTAGGTTAAAGTCTATATTCAGAACAATATCCTAGCTGACTATTAAATAAAATAAATGGCCCTCAGTAGTTATAATATAGTTAATATAAAAAGGAAGTTGCTCACTCTGAAAAGGATTTATTAAAAACAAGCAAACTCTTCTCAAAAGCTAAAACATATTAGCTATCTCAAACCATCTCATGATGATGTTTAATGCTGCCCAATAACTTTCTGTAATATTTACAGAATATTACAGAGAATAACCAAAGTTATAACATTACTAGGTTCAAACATGACAAATACGTTGTGACAAAATTTTTTTTACCAAAAAAATATGGGGCACCAGGGTGGCTCAATAGGTTGAGGGTCTGACTACTGATTTCAGCTCTCTAAAATAAATTTTTAAAAACATTGTGGTTACCTAATGGAGTTTTATGTCTAATTTTTATAACCCAGATGAAACCCCTTAAGATAAGGCTCTAAACTATTAAGTGCATCTAAGATAAAAGTTCATAAATGACATTTTCAACAATAATTATGGTTTATGGTATGTGTACTTAAAAATAATTTCCAGGGGCATCTGAGTGGCTCAGTTGGTTTATGGTAGGGTCCCCTCCCTAAGGAAAGGAAAAAAAAAAGAATATCTCAAGGCAACCTTGCTATTCATGTATGTGACAACATCCCTCACAATCTTGTAACATGATCCCAGTTAATCAGACTGCATGTTCGTATGTTACCATATATGGGAGACAAAGAAGTAAAAAAATATATAAAAAAACCATGCCAGGTGGTGTTCAGGGCTCAGTTCTTTGGGTACAAAACCAACTGAGCAGTGCTGGCAGAAATAAAGTTGCTTCCTGGAAAGAAAAGCCTCAGTGTCTCAACCTCTATGGGAGAGTCCTGCTATATGTTAAGCTTCTGACTTCAGCTCAGGTGATGATCTTGCAGTTAGTGAGTTTGAGCCCAGAGTTGGGTTCTGTGCTAACAGCTTGGAGTCTGAAGCCTGCTTAAAATTCTGTCTCCCTCTCTCTGTGTCCCTCCTCTGCTCACATTCTGCTGTCTGTCTGTCTCTCTGTGTCAAAAATAATAAATATTTTAAAAAATAATTTAAAAATTTCCAAAATCTTTTTGATATTCTGAAAACTTAAAGTTATAATCACTTAAGTTAAGTGATGAATATTCATTAAATATCAAGGCCATTTTCAAATAAAATATATTGAAGCAATTTTTGAATGCAAGTGTATCTAGCTTTGGCCTCTTATTACAAAGAAAATAAAGATATTTCAGTCTATAAGTAAATATGTCCTGTGCCACATGGATAAATTTACCACAAGGAAAAATATACATCTAGAAACTATGAAATACATTCATAAACCTGTAAATCCAGAGAATTCTAGTATAACAGGCAGTCCAAAATTGCCCACTTCTTATATTTCAGTAGAAATGAAAGTTTCTAATGGTTAGGAATTCTAATCAATATATGTAATTAAAATTATTAGGAATAGTAAGTCTAAAAGAAAGCTGTGTGTGAAAGTAGGTAAGGACATTAAATAGTGTTTTTTTGGGGGGGTAAAGGCAAGTATGAAGGACATATTTTTGTTAAGGGAAAAAGACTAATTTTGTCCTAATGTAGGATGACTATTTTACTTTCTGTTTTTTTGCAGAATGAGAAAGAGGAAAAATATAGGAAAAACCTGAATGATTATTTTTAAAAGCTATAGGTTTGTGGGAAAAGAATCTTGGAAAAGGAATTTCATGCATGGTCAATCTGGGTAAGATTGAAATGGATTTATGTAAGTTTTTAAATAATGAGTTAATATTGAAAGTACACTCGTGTAAAATTAGAATTTGTTTTCTCCCTGTTAAAAGGATAACGTTTTCTGAAATACTTTGATGTGCTTTTGATAAGAGATGTAAAAAGTTTTTCTTTACCTTTAGGGTAATCTGCCTGGAAAGCAAGGATTTTAAATTTTATCAAAATAATTTCCTATATTTCATGTTGTCTTTATCCGTTTTTTGATTACTTGGAAAAACTGAATTATCTCAATATTAAAAGAGCTAAGTTTTGTTCACAGTCATGTAACCTTCCATTTGCCTTTAAAATCTTCTACTATCACTTTGGTTAAATAGATAATTAAGTATTATTTCATTCAATTTAGTCAAATGTTCAAACCTTTTGATGTTTTTGACAACTACCCAAAATCACCCAAAATCGATTTCTAAATGGGGTCTCTTTGACCTCAAACTAACATTGAGATTTCCCAGATGACCCCTGGAAAATTACAGAGAATTTGTCTCTCTACCTTGTAGAAGAGAAGTGTTAAAATTAATTAGGTTTACTTAATATATTTAATTACACTAGAAACATTGCCAATAAGAAGTAGTGTTAAGCCTCATATATTACTAACGTAGGTATTGCAGAAGTTGTTTGAAGTTCATAGAGATTTATCAATTCTCTTATGGTCCAATTGTTATTAATATGCTACAAAAAATAATGAAATTTCCTTATCAAATAAACTACCATCATATCTTTTATCATGGCCATTTGTTTCTTTCCCAGTGTTCTTGTCATTTGCAGATAGTTATTGTTTTTATTAGTTTTACAAAAGTGTTTCATTTTCAGAGATATATATGGGAAGGATTGTGACAAGTACTCTAGAATATAGATTTCTTTTTTTTTTTTAATTTTTTTTAATGCTTTATTTCTAGGAAAGAGAGAGAGAGACAGCGCGAGCAGGGGAAGGTCAGAGAGAGAAGGAGTCACAGACTCTGAAATAGGCTCCAGGCTCTGAGCTGGCAGTCAGCACAGAGCCCGACGCGGGGCTCGAACCCACGAACCGTGAGATCATGACCTGAGCTGAAGTCAGATACTTAACCGACTGAGCCACCCAGGTTCCCCTTAAAATTAGCTTCAAACGTGATTAAGTTAGATCTTTTTTTTTTTTATGTTTTATTTATTTCTAGGGGAGAGAGAGAGAGCGCGAGCAGGGGAGAGTCAGAGAGAGAGGGAGCCACAGATTGAAACAGGCTCCAGGCTCTGAGCTGGCCGTCAGCACAGAGCCCGACGTGGGGCTCGAACCCACGAACCGCGAGATCATGACCTAAGCGAAAGTCGGACGCTTAACCGACTAAGCCACCCAGGCGCCCCTAGAATATAGATTTCTGATAACTATAAGATCATGCCACTGAAATGGGTGAAAATCTCTAGAACAAAAGGAAAACCAGAATTCAGGTGGAATAAGAATTAATAACATGGGACTTAATAAACTGGTAAACATGATTATAGATTTTCTTAGAACTTTTTCCTTGGAATATTGCTAATTCCTTAATGTGTTGTTTTTCCAGATTTAAGGAAACCTTTTTCTCTTTTCTCTTAAGCCAACTATGACTTGCAGCAATTTGGAAAGCATGCCTTTGTGCTTTGTTTTATGTTTATTTATTTTGAGAGAGAGCACAAGCAGGAGAAGGGCAGAGAGAGAAGAAGAGAGAGAACCCCAAACAGTCTCTATGTTCACCATGGTCCCAACACAGGGTTTGATTTCAATGACTGTGAGATCATGAACCAAAAATAAGAGTCAGATTCTTAACCAACTGAGCCACCCAGGCATCCTGGTAAGTATACCTTTGGAAATAGTATTGAAACATTTACTTTTTCTCCCTATCTGATCCTTCCAGAATTTGGAAACTTACTGAGCTGCCTTATTTTCATGACAATATTATTATTTGCATAAGTTTAATAAGAATTCGTTCTACTTATAACAGGACACAATTGGAAACCAAGGCTTTAACTGGAATGTCATATTTGGAAATGTGCATACAATCAAATATAATCATAGAGTTTTAAAAAGATAAGGATGACTTTACGGAGCCTGGGTCAACACCTCTAGTATTCTAACAAATAAAAGAAATTAACCAAGAAGTCACTTGGCTAAAACAGGTTGGTACTTTTTCGGGTACCTTCTTTATTTATTCAACATCAGCTGGTTTGATTCATGGAGGCTCTGACTAAGGAGTATTCTAAGGTCTCTTAGTATTATCCTCCTAATTGTCATTATTAAGGTTGTTCTGGTATGCTGTGTTCTCTTAAGACTCAAAGATCTTACATGCATGTTTACAGCCATCAGCAAACAGACTCATTGTGCTTGGGAGAAACAGAAACAAGGTGAACAACAAGATGGACAGCAAGACCGTTTTCTCCAATGAGGAAACAAGAATAACTTAAACCTCATGGTGACTGTGAGTAGTCCTAAGACCACTATTAATTTAGTTATTAAATTAATTGAACAACGAAGTGATTAGACTGAGGTTTCTCAACCACTATGGTGGTCAGTATAGACAAACAAAATCTAAGTCTGTAAATAACTCAAGATTGAACAATCAAAACCTAAGTGCAACCAATCACAAACTACTAACTGGTTTCTAAGCTATAGCCGATTGGATAATTCTTTGCTTTTGCCCGTTCTCCCCGTATAGGTAATTCCCCTTGCTCTTCTTGGTGGAGGTACCCTAACTATTCCTGGCTTCATGCTGCCCAACTAGAATTTATTTTTACTCAAATAAACTCTTCAAAAATGTTTAAAAAAATAAACTCTTCAAATTTTTATTGTGCTCCGGTTTATGTTTCAATGAAGCTTTGTATATAATAGCCATAAACTGGAATCAACCCAGATACCCTTTTATGGCAGAATGGTTTAAAAAAAAAACTCTGGTCCATACATTTCAGAGAAACCCACTCAGCAATAAAAAGTGCAAATACAACAATTTGAGTGCTTCTTCTGAGAATCACACTGAGTGAAAAAAAAAGCCAATCTACAAAGCGTGCATAATGTATGACACCATTTATATAACATTTTTTCCACATGTTCAGGTCTTTATAAAATAATAAAAAATTGCATTTTGTTTTGTATTTATTAAAGATGCTTGTAGTTTATAAAAAAATATTGCCCTGATATACACAAGAATTTCTTGATAATGGTAATTGAAAACAGGTACTCCCAACCCCCCTTGTGTCCACACCAGTATTCAGTCTAGATTGGCTTAATCTTTGAAGTGTAATCCAACAAGACTGAAGACCAAACACTTCAGGTCCTGGACAAGATAATAAAATACTTGTAGGCCTTCTGGATCCTTGGATTGATTGACATCAATAAGAGAACAGATTTTTGATGTTCTGAAAGAAATGTGTTCATCTCTAATGACAGTTGCGAGCCCCTGCTGGCCTACTCGGTCAGGAGGAGGGCACAAAGCATCATCCTCTTTGGTAATTTCACTGTCATCAATTATTCTCTTCAGTTCCTCCATTACACTTTTATGTACATATGCCTCTTTTCTGATCATGACATCATCTTTGTAATTGCTATTGTTGGCATATCTCAATTTCCCGTCCGGTCGGAACTCAAACTCTAGGAACTCGTGGCTGAACTTGCCCTTGTGACGCACGTAGTAACCCAGATAAAAGTCACTCTCCATGGCTCACAAGAAAGCTACCAAACTCTATCAGCAAACCTCACCACCAATGTTTGCGCCCAACACTGACATTTTATATAACATTTTGAAATGTTCAGTTAGGGAACAGTGGGAGAGGGTGGAAGAGAAGTGGAGATGTTTATCAAAGGGCAACATGCAAGAGTTTCTGAGGCTGGAGCTGTTAAGTGTCTTGACTGGGTTAACGGAAACATGAGCCTACACATGTGATAAAATTGTAGTAAACTAAATGCCCCCCCAACACACATGCACACACACACAAATGGGTACAAGCAAAACTAGAGAAGATTGATAAAATGGGTGGTTGTATCAATGTTAACATCCTGGTTGTGATATAATGCTGCAATTCAGCAAACTTATCATGGGAGGGGGGCAGTGAGAAGGATTAAATAAATAATAGAGAAACATTTGTTTTTAAAGTTTTCAAAAGTGGGGCCTGGATGGTTCAGTTGGTTAAGTGACAGACTGACTCTTTATTTCAGCTTAGGTCATGATGTTATGATTCATGATTTTTTTAAAAAAACATTTATTTATTGAAAGACAGAGAGAGAACGTGATAGGGGGAGGGTCAGAGAGAGAGGGAGACACAGTATCTGAAACAGGCTCCAGGTTCTGAGCTGTCAGCACAGAGCCCGACACGGGCCTTCAACCCACAAACCACAAGACCATGACCTGAGCCAAAGCTGGACGCTTAACCAACTGAACCACCCAGGTGCCCCTCATGATTCATGATTTTGTACTCTGTATTGAGCCTGCCTGGGATTCTATCTCTCTTCATCTCTCTATGCCCCTCCCCATGTTTCTCAAAATAAATAAATAAATATTAAGAAATAACATCTACAAAACTATTTGTTAATAAAAAATAAGTAATCCCCATAATTTTTTTGTAAATTATAACATTTACATTTAAAAAAAAATTTAATGTTTATTTATTTTTTTTAGAGAGAAAGAGAGAGAGTGAGACAGAGCACGAGCAGGGAAGGACAGAGAGAGAGGGGGACACACAGATTCCAAAACGGGCTCCAGGCTCTGAGCAACAGCACAGAGCCCAATGCAGGGCTCGAACCCACCAACCGTGATATCGTGAACTAAGCCGAAGTTAGATGTTTAACTGATTGACTTAGCCACCCAGGCGCCCTTAGCACTCACATTACTGAAGCTTATTCAGAATTTAAATGAATATTTATTAATGCATAAAGTTACCCTAGGGCTTTTAGCAAACATTGTTTCACTCTCAGTAAATTTTCTGCAAATGGACTTCGCTATGAACTTATATAAGAAATCACTCAAATATCAGAGGGCAAAATAGCTTTACCTATACTTTTATATTATCTATTTTTATTCACATATATATGTGAGAAATGTATCTTATGCAATGATAAATGATTTTTGGTTACAAGATAACCAATAATGTTAACATAATTCAATGTCTTATTGAACTACTATCTGTTAAATTTGTGGGTGTTTTAGCCTAACATCTCATACCACAAAATATTTTATTCATAAGCCTTGTGATCACTGTTTCAACTGAAATTATTTAAAATAGCCAGATTTAGAAAGATTTATTTCTAAACAAAAACTTTTGAAAAATAATTCCAATCAAACAATTTGACGTTAGCAAATTTCCTCACTTTGAAGAAATGTCCAAGTTAACATACTTCCAACTACAATATTTAGTATTGAACAGTGTTTGGTGTTCAATGACATTAATTCTGTGATGACTTTTTGTTTATCTCTCAATTTGTTTTTTTATAGACTTTCACAGGAACAAGGGAAGTGGTTGAATGTGGTTGTTTCAACTCCTCAATGAGGTTTTGTCTCAATAAATGCATTGATATCAAAGTCATGCAACTGAAGGAAAGCACTGAAAGATTACCAAGCAAAATATTTGATAATCTAACCAAAATAAAAAACAATTTTGGATAGAAAAAACTAATGTTTCAATTATGATATTCAATATTGCTTTGTAAAGTTATGTAATAATAGCAACTGCATTGTTTTTTCCAAATTAATGAGTGTGCTTGAATTAAAATTATAGAACATAAAAAATATATCAGATAAAACAGAAAATTGCATTTTATAAACAGAATACTAATCAAATAACTAGTGTTTTATTATAAATTTAAAAATTTATAAATATTTAAAGTATAAAAATATTTAAAATATTTGCTTTTTGAAAAAGACCCAACTTCAGAATAAAATCCACAAAATTCGCACACAAAAATGGCAAACCAACCAATAAATGAGTTATAATTTTAAAAATTGATTTCTCTGGAGTTCTTAAATTCTAAAGAATAGATGAAACTGTTAAGAAACAAAAGTTAAAAACATATCAGATTCCTTTAACCTTTCATCACTATGTGTTAGGCTTGAAGTGAGATGTATATTATGTTCTAATAGGGAAAAAAGTCGTCAGAAATCCACAGAATAAAACACACTATATTTAGCAAGTCTCCAAATACACAGTGAGTGATCATTAAAGGCTGCATAATAATTACCACAACAATGATCATACTATTGAATAATAACTCTGCCTGATACAAGTTTATAGGATACATTTAAATGCTAATTTAAATGCATTTGAATTTGAAAGTAGAACCTTCCTGTTTTGGAATGAAATATTGTCTTAGCAGTTGCTCATTAGTGGAAATTTAATGAAGAGAATAGGCTTAGGCTATGATTAAATCTTTGTTTTGTACTAAGTAGTAGGGTTTAGTGTTACTACCAAAACATTGTTACATAATAGGAACACTTTTTAAGAATTATCTTAACTTCCAAATGCCTGTAAACTTGCAAAGTTCTCAGTGTTTGTCTCTATGGTTTATCAAGAATGTGAGATAACTTTCAAATATAGATCTACACAAAGATATTAACAGCATTTGTACTTTTGGTATAAAAATTAAACAACTATGTAAGCATCCTCATTTTTTTATTTGTCTTTCCTACCATTTTGTACCACTTAGACATGGTGATTATAAATTGTTCTGCTAAAGTAACTGAGGTCATTATCTCTATCTATGCATATATGAGGCATTTATGAGAAAGGGTAAAATAATGGTAAACCTCAGTAGCACCATGAGGTTTGATATAATTATTTCCTTTATGGTAGCTTAATGAAAATTTGCTATTGCTTATGTAATAATTATGACACACTTCACAAGTTTATTTGGCAAATTTCATGCTGAGTTATATCAAATTCTACGACTTTTACCAAAATGTCATATCATTCACCTTCTGTGAAGTTGATGTGGTGATTGTGCAGTATACTTAACTGTAAAAGGAACACATTTATTTATTTTCATTTAATACATCCTTATATGTGTTAAATAGCAAAGTTCAACTGAGTAAGTTTGAAAATAAAGTTGGCTTTATTGAATGATTAATGAATCAGGCCCCATTTCATCTAACAAATAGATGAATATGGGCGTGCAAATGTACTAAGATTTACATAAGTAATTGTGTCTAATTGAGGATATACATTATAATCAGAGAAAGTAAAAACAGGGTCCTGGATATTCTGGTTGTATAAGTTAAACTCAGTAAGAAACTTCTCAGAGGGGTCAATTGTACTTTGCAGTGACTTTGGAAATAGAAGAAATATTGATCACAGGGAGGACCAGCCAATCTCTTGCGTCATGGATAGATCAGGATTTTTGATGACAAAACCAGCAACTGGAAGGTAGTCCATTTGAGCAACTGCCTGGGAAATAAGGATGAGGACATTATCTTTCCAAGGAAATGTTAGAGTAAAGGGAAAAATAGAAGAAAGAGTTTTACATTTAATTAAACTATGAATCTAATGTCTTGGGTAGAAGCAGTCTACCTTGATGTAAGCTACTTCTCTTTCTCATCAGTTTGGTTCTGAGGTCTCCAGCTTTTGCAGAGGACTGGGTGTCAGATGGAGATTTCTTTAGCTGTAAGATATGTGCCCAAGGCTCAATGCCATCTAGTTTTACAGCAGTGACACTTGTCAGGAGCACTTAGTAAGGTCCCTTCTACTGGGGCTCAAGGACTGTTTCCAGAGTACCCAATTACTACGCTCCAGTCTGTGACTAACAGGATTCTTTGAATTGGGATCCAGGAAGCTTTATAAGAACATTTTTTTCCCCATGTTTATTTAATTTTGAGAGAGGGAGAGAGAAAGAGAGAGAGCGAGAGAGAGAGAGCGAGAGAGAGAGAGCAAGTAGGGGAGAGGCAGAGAGAGAGGGAGACAGAGAATCTGAAGCAGGCTCCAGGCTCTGAGCTGCCAACACAGAGTCCAACATGGAGCTCAAACTCACGAACCACAAGATCATGATGTGAGCTGAAGTTGGGCTCTTAACCAACTTAGCCCCCAGTTGTTTCCAGAACGGTCATTTCAACTGTTGATGATAGACTTTAGCAGAGGACATTAAAGACTCACAGTAGCTGGTCATACTAGCATGAGACACCAAAGATCAGCAGAAAGTTGTATACCAATAGACATTGTTCTACCAGTGATGATCTCATGTGGAAGGAGTTTATATTTTCCAAAGGAAAAATAGTCATAAAAACCAGAGGCAGTACCTTAGGCCAAAGGAGTCCAGTAACTTCATCAAGTTTAGAGATTTTTTAAATGTTTGTTTGTTTATTTTGAGAGAGAGAGAGACAGACAGACAGACAGAGAGAGGCAGAAAGAAAATCCCAAGCAAGCTCCATGTTGTCAGCATGGAGCCCTACACAGGGCTTGAACTCATGAACTGTGAGATCATGACCTGAGTTGAAACCAAGAGTCAGATGCTTAAACGACCGAGCCACCCGGGTGCCCCAACAAGCTCAGAAACTTTACGTTTGAAGATCCCATTAGTTCTTCTGACCTTGTCTGATGATTGAAGGTGATAGGGACTGTGTTAATTCCAAGAAGTTTCTAAAGGTTTTGTTAAGGCTCATGTGATTTTCCCAGTAAAATGCATACCTTAATCACTGGAGATTCTGAAAAGTATACCTCAAGTGAAACACACATTTTCTAATAGTTTCTTTGCCACTGTGAAGGCATCAGCCTTATGGCAAAGGAAAACATACACAATAGGAATATGTTGATATCCCATACTAAGTAGCAGTTAATTTAAGTCTAACTGCAGTGCTCAACCACCCTTGAGGGAGGTCTGAGATCTCCATGGACAAAACCAGATTTTTTAGGATTGTGGACCTGACTGGTAAGACACTGATAGTAGACTGTCCTAGCAATTTTATAGAAATCTCCCCACCATTGTCTATTAATAATTTAAGTCATCTTAAACACACTAGTAGGCAGAAGAATGCAAAAATGAAAAGATAGGATTTTCCAGAGAGCTGGGAAGAACAATGTGGCCATCTTGGATTTCCCATAATCCCAACTGTTCATCTGATTTACAATCATTCTTTGGCCATCTTAATTTATCTAATTCAGGAGTAGACTGTCACCATGTTGCAAGGACGTCAGGATGGCAAAAGTCTGACAGTAAAGGGTCATTTTTTATAGAAGAAGAATGGACTTTATCCACAACGTTTATAGATTCTATTGTTGCTGCCTCAGAATAAAAGTCAGCTAGGGCATTCCCCTGACACTCAGGTCTGATCCTTTTAGTGTGAGCCTCAGTTTTGACGACAGCAATTTCAGAAGGTAAGACATTGGCAGTAAGAAGGTCATTTACCTGTCCATTTTTATTGGGGTCCAAGAGGACATAAGAAAACCCCTTTGTTTCCATAAAATCCCCAAATCATGGATGACTCCAAAGGCATACCAGCTATCAATATAGATATTAACAGTTTGTCCTTTTGACTACTGGTGTGCTCTGGTTAGGGCATGAAGCTCTGCTTGTTAGGCTAACTTAGCTTGTGAAAGTTTCTCTTTTCAAGCAGTTCATATTGTGTAGTAATAGCATAACTAGCTCAGAAATTCTTTCTTGTGTTTCATTATGACTTATCAAAAATCAGGATTAAATTCAGGTTAATTAAAGGAATGTCTTGTAAATCAAAACATGATGTCACAAAAGGGAATGTTAGCACCTCACAGTCATGAGGACTGCTCATGTCAGATAGAGGTAGTAACATAGCAGAATTAAGAATTTTGCTACATTTAAGATGCAGATTAGGTGGCGAAAGCAGAAGGATCTCATGGGAGGTGAGTCAGCTTGCAGAAAAATGTTGAGTCAATTCAGAGTTAGAATCTTGAACAGTGTGTGGTTTCTAAATGCCATTTCCTAAGATTAAATCCGCTGAGGCTCTACTAACTTGTAGCTGCAGTTATAGCCCTAAGACAACTGGACAGGCATGAGCAACTGAATCAAGTTTTATGCTGTAATAGGCAACAGGCCTGAGTTTATTACTATGTTTGCATGGAGTTTTCCAAGGGATTGGTTATCTCTTTCATGCATAAGTAAGGGGAAAGGTTTTAAATAGTAAGGTAACCCTTGAACAGGCAGTTCTTACAAAGACTGAAGACCTGTTCATGTTCCCCAAAAAAGAGTTCAGGGACTGAAATTTTAGTAAGTTCGCAGAGTGGGGAAGTCAGTGAACAAAAGATAGGAACCCATGCACTGCAAAAACTAGCCAAGCATAGAAATTCAGAAAGCTGTCACTTTGTGGGTCTAGGAAAACTTTAATCCTTTTCGGATAGCTGGATTCACTCAGTGCTTAGATTATGACCTAAATAATGAACAGTGTCTAGAGATAATTGTATTTTTCCTTAGAGACTTTATGTGCCCTCTTCAACTAACTATTGCTGCTAAAAGTTGTAATCCTTTATGAATATCTCTTTGGTAACTGAGCACAGCAAGAGGTTGTCTACATATTGCAGAAAGGTCTTTTTCCAGGGAACTGGAGGGTGCTTAAATCTAGGTACGGTACTTGGAAGAAATAAGAATAGTCTTCTGTGAACCCTTGAGGTTTAACTATCCAGGTATATTGTTGATTGTTCTGAGTAAAAACAGATAGACAATGCCTGTGCAGGCTGAAGTGATGGCAAAATAGCTGAACAAAGATCCACAACAATGAACCACTGTGAGTCCAGTGGATTTTGAGACAAAGGGGGTGTTTAGGTTTTGAACAATTGGGAAATGGAGAATAACTATGCTGTTAGTCACTCTCAAGTCTTAGAGATATTGCCTTCCTTTCACTTAGGTTTCTGAACTAAGATAGGTCTATTGCAGGAGCTGGTACAGAGAATGATTAGCCCCTGGGTAATTAGGTCTTGGGTTATTGGAGTGCGACCGTGTGTAGACTCAGGTTTTAATGGATATTGAGACAATTTAGGAAGAGATTTAATCATATTTACCTGAAACTTTATGGACTCTGCAGTTTCTATTCTCCCAATGTCAGTATTAGAAGCAATCTACAGATTTTGGCCCTAACAATGACTCTAAATTCTTCACCTACAATGATTCTAAACATGGAAGATGGGACTGGGAAACAGATTGAACAATCAACTCTAAACAGATGGGGACTGCAGACTGATTCCAAACAAACGGAGAACTGCAGTAAGCAGTTTGCAACGTGGAATCTAGAGATAAAACCAAGGGCTGGGCTATCAGATCAAATGGGGAATTGTGGTCCAAACTACCAGAAATTCCCAGTGTGGAGCTAATGATTCCAGACAAATGGAGAACTAATTAGAAAGCCAAATGGATAAGGAACTCCATGCAAAGGGAGCAGAGCTCAGACCTAACTAAGTAGAACTTCGCTACAGTCCTTGGAAATGGTGAGAGACACAGAACTCAAAAGGGAGTTTGTGGGAACCATGCTTGTGTTTCTCATTGATGCTTAATGTTGCCAGAAGTTCACTTAACATCCCAACGCTGCCACCAAATCCATTAAATAATAAAAATTCAGCCAAGAAAATTGGAAAATCTGATTGGTTTGGCTGAATGATTCGTGAATTGGTCAGCATTCCATCTAGCAAATAGAAAAGATCTCTAAAAAGCTATGAAAAAGGAAACGTTTTTAAAGCCTGAACAAAGAAGTCATGAACAAACAAAAGGATTATTTCAGATTTAGGTAACCCACTTATGGCAGACAGAAGGGGACTAGTGGCACCTCATTGGTGCTGACTAGAAGTTTCCATTCCTGAGGGTAATGTAACTACATTTCGATTGGATATTAAATCTCAGTAGGCTTAGCACAAGTGACAGCATTTAGGGTCTGTTTCTTTTCTTTTCTTTTTTCTTTTTTAATATGGATGTTATTATGCACTCAGCACTATTTTACATGCATTAAAAGTATTATCTCATTTGCCTTATAATAATCTTATGAAGTAGATCTTACAATCTATATTTTATAGATAAGGAATCAGAGGTTAATTAACCTTCCGAGATCAGACATTAATCGGAGTTTAAACTGAATTAGAAACCAGGGAGACTGACTCTAGAAACCATGCCCTCTGTTTGTTGAGCTGCCTTGTAGAGCATAATGTGAAGCCACATACAGTCTGCAAACCCTACTCCCACCATTCGAGATGTGTGCACCTTACGTAGATTTGAGTCATCTCCAAAAAAATAAACAAAATGAAACAAAACAAAAAACGAACTGAAACAGAGACAGGGACCTGGAATAAACAAAAAGGGAAACATTTTTGCTTTTGAAAAAATTTTAGGGGGCGCCTGGGTGGCTCATTCGATTAGGTGTCTGATTTCAGCTCAGGTCATGATCTCAAGGTTCGTGGGTTCGAGCCCCATGGCGGGCTCTGTGCTGACAGCTAGCTCAGAGCCTGGAGCCTGTTTCAGGTTCTGTGTCTCCCTCTCTTTCTGACCCTCCCCTGTTCACGCTGCCTCTCTCTCTCTCTCAGAAGTAAATAAAAATTTAAAAAAAAAGAAAAATTTTTAGTGACCTTTAAAATTCCCTTCCTACATTACAATTTTCAGCTTTTTGTCTGATAATTAGAGTAATAATCTACATTATATTCATGAGGATTACTTTAAATGGCCTAATTATTCAAAGGCTTTATCAAACACATATTCTAGTATATACTGTTAATTAAACAATTTCATCTCTTGTTAGTCCCAAATTTTTCCTTATTTCTCACAGAAGTTAACAAAGCTGTTTATTTTACTTGAGCTTTATAAACCCATCTATGCTTTCATAAATTATGTGTTTTGTACTGTGAATGTCTTCTCTTTCAATCACTTCCAGTTAAATTCTGCATTGGCTGCAATGGCATATATAAAATCTCATAGGAATTTTTTTCCTGAGACAAAGCAAAACAAATTTGTATATTGTAAACATTCTTATATCTGTATTTCTGTCTAGTTGTATTCTGGAGAGGGAAAAGCACCAATGCATTCTACTTTATCATTCTCATTAAAGTAAGAAAAGTCAGTATAGAGCAAACATGTAAGACTGTGAATTGGAAGTTATAAGGAATACTCCAGGGGCTCCTGGGTGACCCAGATGGTTAAGCAGTTGACTCTTGATTACAGCTCAGGTCAAGACCTCGTGGTTTGTGAAATCAAGGGCCAAACTGGGCTCTGCACTGACAGCATGGATCCTGCTTGAGATTCTCTCTCTCCCTCTCTTTCTGTTCCTCCTCCACTCGCACTCACTCTCTCCCTCTTTCAAAATAAATAAGTAGAATTTTTAAAAAAAGATTATTTTAGAAGGTATAAGGGATATTCCATGTAATCCATATTTAACACTTCTGAGTTTCCAAGATACCTCAGGTATTTTACATGATGTCTGATTGATTGACCTTATCTGGAAACTCAAAATTCTTTTTGTTTTGCTATGTTTTGTATCAGCATTGCAATTTCCAAAGGTCATTTTATTTTATATAGCATACTGACTTTCATGGACAGATGAGTGAATTTTTTTGTCATTTGGTTTATTCCTATAAATATATTAAAAAATAGCCACTTATATGGTCTAAAAGTAATGGATTATGTTTAAGGCCATCTAGTTCTCACATTAACTAGTTGTGTTACCTTGGTAAGTCACTCGAAACAGTTATTATTCCTATAATCACCAGACAAAATTTAGGGGGTAAAGTCAATGAACATAGTGAATGCTTTAAATGTTCCTTTCAGACTAGTTATTGGCTATAGAATTTTTAAAGATAAAAAATAATATAAAAGTAAGCACAGTAAAGTCCCCACAAACATGTATGCCCTGATCCCCAGAATGTGTGAATATGCTAGGTTGCAGAGCAAAGGAGAATTAAGGCTATTGATGGAATTAAGGTTACTAAGCAGCAGATCTTAAAATGGGGAGATTATCCTGGATTATTCATGTAGGCCCAAAGGGTCCTTAAAAACACAAGAGTAAAGAGGAAGAGAAGCAGAGAGATGGTTGTGTGAGAAGACTTATTTTAACATTACTGTAAATATGGAAGGAGGAGGCCATATGCCAAAAAAAGTGGGCAGAATCTAGAGAATGGAAAAGGCAAAGTAAAGGAAACTTCCCACGTCCTTCCAGAAAGGAATGCCATCACCTGCCATTAATCTTAAACCCAGTGAGATCTGTGTCGGACTTATCATCTACGAAATGTGAGATGCTAAATTTGGGTTCTCATAAGCCACTAAGTTTGTGGTAATCAGTTATGGCTGCAATAGAAAGCGAATACAATACTTGTTAATTTAGTAAATGCATTTTATTCCCAGTCAGGAGAGAAAATCAAAGGCATTCATTTCAATGAACAGTAAATAGTACATGACCTTGCCCAAGACTGTCATCCCTCTGCTGCACTGTGTCACATTAGAGTCTGAAGGGGTCTTGATTGGACATTCGACAGAACATCTCTCTGATTCTTTGTTGAGGACCAGTAAACAAAAGTAGTAAATACTCCACATGCCTTGTTAAGGACTTGCTAAAAAAAAGGGCTTGCCACATTCATGAAACTTCTAAAGGCCCAAAGACCTGTGCATGCAAGGATATTAGAACTTTCTGCTACTAAGAGTCACAGTATTTTCTCTGGTTCAATTATTAGGTGACTTATAAGGCTGCCAGTTCCAAGTGGGGCCCAAGCAGAAAGGGGCTTGGTAGCAGGTGTAGGCTGCAGTACCAGCAGCTCTACCACTTGGGTCATATAATCGAGCAGATCCAATAATGTTGTAGAGTAGGAGTCAGCAAACTGTTTCTGAATGTGGCCAGGGTGTAAATATTTTAGGCTTTGAAAGCCATAGGGTCTCTTTTGAAACTACTAAACTCTGCTGATGCAGTGCAACTGTTCAGACCTCCCATTATAGTATAACTATTCAACTCCATACTCGTAGTGCAAATGGAGCCATAGATGATACATAAGCATATGAGTATGGCTGTGTTCCCATAAAGTTTTAATTACAAAAACAAGCCCTGACTCAGATTTGGCCCACATGCTATCATACTCTGAGACTCGTTATAGGGGAAAAACAAAACAAAGCAAAACTCACACTGTGTAGCGTCCTTGGAATACCAGTAAGAGAGTCACAGCACAGAGCACTTGGGTTTTGGCGTGAGACCTTCTCATGTTCAGTAGGGACCTGTATCCCACTTGCCGTACAACTTCTGGATTGGGGCCACACTAGATAGAGACTGAGTACCTGATTGTGAAGCATCAAATGACTATGTGATTAAAACTATCCAGCATGCATTGATTATTGCTAGAGCTATTAAGTCATAAGTTCATGCCACATAGCAACAAACCACCATAAGTTGCAAAAGGTGGCATACCATGCCTTTTTGGCACAAGAATTATCTTGAGCTGAATAGTTTGGAGGAATAACTCTGAAAAGAAACTCTTAAGAGTAGAAGTTGCCCTTTTATAAGGGAAAATTACATTTATAAAATAAATCTCCATTTTTAAAGGGGTCTCCCTGTCTGTAAGAGAAGGATGAGTCTAAATCACCTAAAGCTCTATCCATAAGCACTTGACTTAACTGCTAATAAACTTTACCTTGTTTACTGTGCTTTTCCCTGTAACTTCCCATAACTGTTCCAAAACACACACACATCTTTATTTAGTTTAGTTGAAAATGGTATTTAGGTGTTAGCTTGAGCCATCTCAGGGAGTTGCTCAGTTTCCCTAGGTATCTCTTATGTATGTATGAGGTAGGTATGCATGTTAATAAATTTCTGTGGGTTTTTCCCCCTCTTGTTAACCAATCTTGTATTACAAGAGGGCTCAGCCATGAACTCAGAAGAGTAGAGGGAAAAATTATTTTTCTTCCCCTATACTAGATATGAACTTTGAACTCTAGAGGACAAAAGAGGAATTGGAGGGGAAAAGAAGGTTAAAACAAGAATGGAATTGATTACTACTGACTCGTTCCTTCTTTCTTTCCTTCCTTTCTTCCTTTTTTCACTTATATTTTTTATATCACTCTTCAATATTAATTAGCTAATGTCAAATGATAAAAATAAGGGAATTGAGTGATGAATTTGATGTCCTTTATTAAAGAAAAAACAATCCATGGATTGGGGGAATACTGATCCTTCAAAACAGGGGAGTACTCTTCCCAAAAATGTCTGGCCAGAGTGAGTTTTGTAGAAGCAGCAATGCAGAAAAAGCATGACTGGGTAGAAGGCTGGGGATTTCCTTATAAGGCCAACAGGTCAATCAGAGAATAAGGAAAGAGTGTTTAGCTCAAATTGTTTGCTGGAGGTTGCATATCTGACCGTATTTAGAGCAAGGAAATCATTACAGATATTTGGCAGTTGGGGATTGGCTGGCTATATATACTGAATACCTGGTCAAGTGGAGCATTGACAAGGGCATAAATGTTATCAAAGTTTCAATTTGAAGATATAGCATCCTGGGCAGAAGTGGCTCCATCTTGGACATAGACATTTCATTTCAACTCTGTGTTCTGAGAATATATGGAGTGTCCTATTAATGTAGGCTGGCTCGGTCCAAGGACCCAGAGGAGGTCCTGCAGGACCAGTCAAAAGGGTTCTTGGCTCCGTGCAGTATAGAAATCAATTGCAAGACAAGACAAAGTGAGAAAGAGTTTACAGAGTAGTGTAAGTGATAGAGTATAGCAGATGGAGTATCTGGGAGACTCAAAGGAAATGAGAGAGAGTGGCATCTTTGCTTGAGGTCTGGTTTTTATTGACGACTGCATCCGGTGTACACGTCTTCTCAGGCTTCCTGGAACTGGTCAAAACTAGAGCAAGTGCTATTTGTCCTTCTCTGCCTGACTTATTTCACTCAGCATAACACCCTCAAGGTCCATCCATGTTGCTACACATGGCCACATTTCATTGTTTCTCATTGCCATGTAGTATTCCATGGTATAGATAAACCACATCTTCCTGATCCATTCCTCCATTGATGGACACTTAGGCTCTTTCCATGTTTTAGCTATTGTTGAGAGTGCTGCTATGAACATTGGGGTACATGTGCCCCTATGTATCAGCATTTCTGTATCCCTTGGGTAAATTCCTAGCAGTGCTATTGCTTGGTCATAAGGGAGTTCTATTGTTAGTTTCCTGAGGAACCTCCACACTGTTTTCCAGAGGCAAACCATGAGAGACTCTTGAATGCTGAGAAACAAACTGAGGACTGATGGATGTGGGGGGGAGGGGGGAGATGGGCATGGAGGAGGGCACTTGTGGGGATGAGCACTGGGTGTTATATGGAAACCAATTTGACAATAAACTATTTGTAAAAAAAAAACAAAAACAAAAACAAAAAACGAGCAAGTGCTCAGGTGTCTTCCATAAGTCATTTATGTCCTGGAGCCAGGGATCTTGGCATCAATGTGTCTGGAGTCAATGGTCAATGGTACATGATGACCTCACCCAGTCACTCCTTAGATTGTGGCAGAAGACTCCAAAGAAATCATTAACTCCTTTACTTTTTATAAGGAGGACATACATTATCAGTACTATAGAGGTGTGTAAGGCAGGGGTGCAGGTCCTAACAAGAACAGAAGCAGGAAAAAGAGCAGAGAGCAAATCTTCATGGGGTCCCTTCAGTTTCCCTATCTCACTATAGTGAATGAAACAAACATTAAGTGACATAACAGTCAAATATATTATCACACATTGTCAAAAGTGCTGTGAAAGAAAATGGGAGTACAGAATTACAATGGTAGAACCACTTTATAATCAGGTTTCTCTGGGAAAGTAGCATGTAAGGAAATGTTAAGAAATGTTTTGAAAAACTAGAGGAAATCAGCAATGCAAAGATTGAAATTAAGTGTGCTCACAGAAGAAAAAGATAAGCAGAAGAGTTCTTAAGGTTCAGAAGAGCTTGGTATGTTCAAGGAATTGAAACAAGGCTGAGATGATTAGTATGCGGGAATAGGCAAGGAATTCGAATGAGAGGGGTGCATTCTCAACTGGGGTAATAGCACCCCAAAGGAGACAAAAAGTGGTTCTTGGTGGGTAGAGAGTGGGTAAATCCCACTCTTTATGTATAAAGCACAGATATACATATAGTGCACAAGCAGATAAGCAGATACAGAATATATCTAAGATGTCAAAATTTAACAGGAGGAGTGACTAGGAAAAAAACAATGTCTAAAAAGGCCATCATTTAGGAGCCAAAAAGAAACATAAATTTGAGAATCACCAACTTAGGGTAACACTGTAAGAAATCTCAGTTTTGGTGGCTTAATGCAATAGAATTCTATTTCTCACTAATGTATCCATGTGGACCTTGCTTTCCTCCACTCAGACTGCTTTCTAAATTTTGGCTCAGACAGTCTTCAAGACCTCAGAGACCTCTCCTCAAATTCCAGGATCTTGCTACCAGATACACTGCTATGGTCTTATGTCCTATTAACTAGAAGCTAGTTAGAAGTTAGAAGAGCAACCTCAAGACCCGCTCTGACAGCAGTAGAAGTTACGTGACTAGACGCTGATTCTGTTCTCTGAAACTAACAACTCAGAACATTGTTCTTTATGAACCTGGACTGCAGTCTGCATAGTTTTTCCTAGTTCACATTCCTTCATGGACTCAGGTAAGGGGGGTTATTAGTGTTGTACTCTCTGTGATAGCTATAGAGTTTTGGCCATCTGCTTTCTACTTTGGCAAGTTCAAGGAATAACATTTTGATAAGTGTCAAAATGTTTTTATGCCAGAAATTTGGTTTCTTTGTCAATAAAATCATCTGCAACTTCGGTTGGTTTTCCTTCTTGCCAGTTGGAGATACTAGGAACCATATCAGAGTCTTAGAAATACTTTTCAAATTTGGCTTTTCTTTTGGTTTTTCTCTCCCACATCTTTCACCCTTACTTAATTGAGGCTATCTTGAAGCAATCTAAAATAATAGAATTAAAAGGGGAAGCAAAACCTGTACCTTACCTTTGCTTCAGGATTGAGTCACTTGTATTAACAGAAAAATCTTACTAGGCCTTTGTTGCCTTAAATCTATTTTACTCTTATCTCTTTGTGGCTGTTAGATTTTCCCAGTCCTGCTAAAGTAAAAATTTATTTATTCCCTCTTATTTTAGCTCTCAAAATAGATAATACTTGCATGAATTTATTTCTTAGGAACCTATTATAAAGTCATAATAATAATAATAGTAATGCCAACTATACTAATGCTTTTAATTTTTGGAGTCAATTTTTCCAAGAGCCACAGATCTAGTGAAATCTTGGTCCACTTTCCATATTATGGCAAGCCGTGATTTTGCTAAGTGTTTGGTATGTAATAACAGTTATACAACAATTCTGTCCTGAAACATTTTTGTTAGTCTGTTGCTCAACCATTGATACATTGCAAGATATGTCTATGATTCATTGCAGTAATATACATCCAGTACTATTTGTATGTTAAATAGGGTAATCATAAAGATGTGTGAAATAATAAGTCAACAAAGATGAGAGGTGTCTGGATGGCTTAGTTGGTTAAAGGTCTGACTTTAGCTCATGTCATGATCTCACAGTTTGTGTTTGAGCCCCATATAGGGATCTGTGCAGCCTGGAGTCTGCTTCAGATTCTGTCTCCCTCTCTCTTTGCCCTTTGCTTGCTCACACTCTGTCTGTCTCAGTGTCTCTCAAACATAAATAAAGATTAAAAAATTTTAAATACCAAAGATGAATACCTACACAGCATATAAACTAGACCTTTGGAAACAGCATTTTCTAGGGGAAACTCAGTGATACATAGCCAAGTCCTTCATTGCTCATCAGATTTTAGAATAATGATCAGGGATCAAGCAGGGACAAGATATCAAACTTTAAGAGAAATTTGGGGGATATGGGAATATCTTAGGCCTTGAAATTTCAGGCATAGAACTTGGCAGATGAGTAAACAGAATCCCCCGCCCCCTTTTGCTGCCTACTAAGATGAACTGCCTAAGGTGCTGATTTCACCAAATACTTTCAGAAGTCCTCATGTGTATGCTGTCTGGCCACTCACATTTGTTAATCTGTCATTCTTGATCAAATTAATGCACACTTCCCATCACTATAACAAGTAAACCCCAACATTTCAGTGAGTTAGCATATTAAAAAATGTATTTCTCTCTTATCTAACAGAACAACCAGTTTTTCCTATTATGCAGTGAGCGGTCTTCCATGGAGTAATTCAGAGAAATAGCTCCTTTTGGTGTATGGTTCTGGTCGATAGAGGTGAAAAAAGGAGGGGGCACAAAACATGTATATAATTTTCTCCTTTGTGTTGGTCCCAAAGTGACATATATCACTTTGTCAAGAACTGTGAAAGGTCAGAATTTACCTTACTTGGAAGTTAACAAGTTCAACTGCCGCAGAAGACATGAGACTCCTCCCTCAGAAACAAAGAACAGTTTATTACTTTCCTCAACAGCAGTAGCCAGAGTATCAACTTATGTTTTGTTCTCATTTTCACATGGTGACACCAAGAGGGCCAGATGGTACCTGCAAACATAATGGGTTATATTCCATAGGAGAGGAACCCTAAGTTTAGGGAACGTGAATCATTACTAATGGACAAGAAGCATGCTTGTTGTTTGCTTTGACAGAGACATTATCTTTATTGTACCAGGCAGTAAGTATACATAGTCTGCCCAGAGGGAGATATTATCTCTATGCACATATTCCTGAAGATAGTTAGGACAACATTCAGTGTCTCTGCTTGTAAGACACGGAGACATAAGAGATCCATAGACAATTTTCTCCCCAAAATATCCATCCATCCTTTTGACACCATTTGGCTTTTGATAGAGTTCCCTATTAGATTATGCTACTCCATTAGCTACTCTGAAAAATATGACAAAAGTCCTTCAATTTTCTTGTCTTTTTGAAGTTTCTGCATTAAAATTGACCCATGGCATTAATCCAGTAGGTTATGTTACCATACAGACCACTCTTGCTCTTAAGGATAAAATCTAAGGCAATCCTAGCCTGTGAGTTGATGCTGACTTGAATGCTTCCAAGGCCCAGATGGCACTGTTGCAGGATTTTTTACCTCAGTATCTGGGGTTTGTTGTCTCACCACTTGGAAGAATAAAGAGGTGGACACAAAATGAGCAGCGGGCAAAAGTTTATTAGTGTAGATTAGAAAGTAAGAACAGTAGGAAATCTCTCTTTACAGAGGAGGGACGTTCAAAAGGAATGCCCACCGACAGGCAAGAGTCCTTGTTTTATAAGGTTCTTGTTGCTCCCTTGTTCTCCCCCTCGTTCCTTCTCAGGTTCTTCCCTTATTGGCTGGATAGCTCTAGGATAACTGTGGGTTGTCCATTCCTGATCAGCTCATTTCCATTGCATGAGGGGTGGTCCATGGCCATGTGTTCCTGTGGGTCATAGGTTTTGTGGTTTAGCTAAGTATTTTGATCATCAAATTCCTGAGGGGAACCTGAAGGGGAGTACGTGGTGTCTGTTACATTCGTAAGAGGGACCTTACACCTGAGGGGAGTTTGCTGCAGTCTGACATTTCCAGCATTGTTCCAAAATATGTGTCTTTCCCCACCCAGTTTCCTCAGGTCCTAATCTTTCCTTTTGCCTATTTTATCCTATCTTTTCCTATTATAGCACCATGCCAGAGAAGTAGGCACTTATTTTTTATTACCTTTTCTAAATGGACAATTCTCATTGTAAGGACATTGACCTAATTCAAGAGGCAGTTACACTTCCAGAAAGTTCCCCTACATAAACAAGATTAGCTACATTTGGGACAAATCTCAGTAGTTGTTTTATGACTACCTGATCTAATGGCAATGTTCCCAAAAAACACTGAATTTTCCTAATAATTATCATGAAAGTATAGGTAAACATATATTTGGGTTAAAGGCACATTAATAACTTTATTAGTTATTATAGTCATAGGGCACAAATTATGGCCCTAGAATGAGAGAGTTGTCTGCAACTGTTGGGACCCCTCTCCCAGATGGGTCTACATCTTCCTGGGAGCCTGGCTAGTAGGCCCTCCAACATGGCTTCCTAGCTTGCTAATAAGCCTTAAGATTTACTATTCATTGAATAATTTAGTCTAGTCACTGATTTTGGAAGAACTACCTGAGAGCAGTCAGTCAAACCTGTCTCACTGTTCATGTCAATAGGCACATGCAGCCATCTGTCTCATGGAATGACTGAATTACAGATCTGACAATGGGGGTTGAAAAGACATTTGTAAGTGATAACAGTTGCTTTCCATGGAAGATAGAGGAGCTAGAGCTATCCTCTGATGTTCCAATAGAATTATCAATTAGATTGATGATCAAATTGTGTTTGAGCCATTTGGTGACAAGTTGTAGACCCAGCAATCAATAAAATTAAAGATGATGGAAACTGTCTGTGAGAGAATATATTAGTCAGAGTTCTCCAAAGACCCAGACCCAGAACAGAAATGGATAAATAGGAAGAGACTTATGAGAAGTTGGCTTCTGTGAGTATGGAGGCTCAGCTGTCCTGTGATGTACCATCCACAAACTGGGAAGACCAGGAAAGCTGGGGTGTAGTTTCACTCCATGCCCCAAAGCCTAAGAACCAGGGAAAGCAATGGTGTAAGTTCCAGTTCTATATGGTGAGAATCAGGAGCACTGATGTCTAAGAGAAGGAGACAGTAGATGTTTCAGTTCAGGCAGAGTGAGTGAACTTACTCTTTTCTACCTTTTGTTCTCCTGGCCCTCAGTGGATTGGATGATGCACACTTCCATTGGTGAGGGCAATCTTCTGCACTCAGTCTACTCATTCAAATGATAGTTTCTTCCAATGACACCATGACAGACACAACCAAAAGAATGTTTTACCAGCTATCTTTTCCCAGTCAGGTTGACACATAAAATTAACGAGCATAAAACATACAATAGGTCCTTTTTCTTCCCCATAAGAAAGACTCCTTGGGTAGTCAGAAAGATAAATATATATACACATAGTCCTTTCTTCTTCCTGCATCCGGGGGTCTAAGGTGTTTCTTCCCAAAGTACTGAGGTTTTTCTTTCTCCATCATCCCTGTATTAGGTATCTATACTATGTTTCAATTTATTACACACTTAGCAGCTTAAAACAACTACCTTTTGTTATTTCACAATTTCTGTAGGTCAGGAGCCTTGACATGGCTTACTATGAGTGATTGAAAATCCTCAAGTCATTGGCAGAATTTATTTCTTTGGGCTGCCATACTAAACTTTAGTTTCGTACTGGAGACTACCTCAACAACTAGAAGCCATGTCCATTTCTTGAAACCAATGCTCCTTGCCACATAGTAGCTTGCTTCCTCAGGACCAATTGTACACAGGTATCATAATGTACTTTGGGGAGTGGGATACCATTACCTTAGGCATATAAGGCTGTGAAGTAATCACGGGAGTAGCATCACCTTCGCCGTCATAGGTCATGCCCATAATCAGTGGAAACAGATTATATCAGGCAATGTACACCAGGAGGAAAGAATTATAGAGAGCCACCCTATGGTCTATACCCCATAGTCTCTACTTTGGTTCCCCAGTAATTAATGTTCCTAATATGTACAATATACATTCATCGCCTCCCAAGCTTCTCAAGGGTGTCATTCATTCATCATGCCCAATATCCAAAAACTCATCATTTAAATAAGGTTCAGATGCAGATGAGGTTCCTGGTTGCAATGTGTTAATTGGAGTTCCTAGGGTACATTTCTTCTTCATGTGTGCACCTGCAAAACTAAAGACACGCCATCTATACCCAGAAAACCAACATAAAATAATGAGACTAACATAAGATAAGAATTGTAGATCATTATGAGCTAAAATAATTTTTCTTCTTCCCTTCTTAGCCTTTTGCTGAGACCTCATGTAATAGATTAACAAGGAGGAAAAAAAGTTTTATTATATGTATATCTCATGCATACATGAGAGATACCCAGATAAACTGAGTTTAGTAACTCCTTAAAATGGTCCAACCAACCACCTTGAATATCATCTTCAGCTAAAGACAAAAGAAAAATGTTGAGGGAAGGGGAGGCAATTCAAGGGAAAGTGATTGGAGAAAATGGTAAATAAAAGTTGCTGTTAATAACTCTCTTCCATGTTCAGTTCCCTTTTTTAAAAGGGTAACTTCTACTCTCTGCTTTCAGTTTCTCCTGTGTCTGCAGTTTCTCAAAATAATCAGCTCAAACTAAATCATATGTCAAAGAGGCATTTGGTGGGTAGACTACCCTTTAAAAGTCCGAGGCAGAAAGGAGGGCTAGTGAGAGGTGCAGAGGGGTTACTGGCACAGCAGATTTGAAATAAACCTGGACAAATGTTTGGCATTTCTTGATTAGTTTTCAGGATAACCCTCCATGTCTTGCAGCTCCACTCTTTGGATTCCTCCTTTTTTATGGAAGGTAGCACACTTCTGAAGCTGAATAATTTTATCAGTTTGCTTCTTGCCAGTAGAATTTTGGAGATCTGACAACTGTCTTTTATTTTACATTCTCTCCGTCACTTTCAGTTCAATGAGCAGTGTTTTTTTTTTCTTTTTCTTTTTCTTTTTTCTTTTGGAAATAAACTTCTCAAAAACTTTGTAGGTCTCCCTTTGCTTTCAATGGGGTTAACTCCATTTGACAAAATTCACCTCTACAGATCTTTCCCAGTTAATCCTTTCCCTGTCTTGGCTTCCTGCTGTGATAGATAAGGGTCAATGCCCTTAAGCCTCCTGGAGACCTGTGGTTTGATTAAGACGATCAATGAGGCACACCCTTAATCTCTTCAAAAGGCCCTTTGTGTGAACCAATGCTCTAACTTTGTGGTTTTTTTCTGAAGTTTTAGCAAAAGTTCATACAGCCCGAATCCTTGGCTTTTCTCCTGAGCCACAATTTCAGAAGTGATGTCTGAACTTTTGCATCTTTTGCCCTCTTATTATGGTGAGAATTTCCAAATTCATTAAGTCTGATTCCTTTTTGTTTAACTATTTTATCCTCAATTTCTCTCTCTCCTGCATTTTCTTATTAGCAAAGGTGACTTCTTCATTACTTTGCTTGGAAATCTTTTTAGCTAAATTAACAAGTTCATCACTTACAATTCTGCTTTCTTCTGACATCAGGACACAGTTCTGCTATGTTTTGTGCCATCATATCCATGAAGAGGTGGGAATTCTGGAGAGCCACCCTATGTCTGCTACAAGCCCCAAGCTCTTTCCAGTTAGCTATAACCACATTTTATTTTTCCTCAGTCATCTTCTACTTAAACACAACTCTTTTGTCTAGAAAATTCATATCTAAGAAGTACAAGGGAATTTTTATAAAACTTAATGAAACCCATTACATTACCAAAAAGGTCACACATGAGCATTATAGAGGAACTCAGCAAACACTGTTATCAAAAGAGTACACAATCAGGCCAGACTTGCGTTATTACTAGGGGAAAGAGAGAAGTATCATACCTAGAAACGGTCAAGGCATATTCCTGAATTTTCAAAATAAGTCTACCAACCTCCATCATTTTCATTCTGATCATTACCCAAGAAGCACGCAAGAGGAAGTAATGCCTTTTTGGAGATAGCTGCATTCATGAACAAATTTGCCTTTCTAAGGTATGTGGATGAGGAAAAGGTACAGGATGTAGAGTTAGAAAATATTTTGAGTCAAGTTTTGAAAAAGGTTATTCCAGTGTTCAGTAGTACCAGATTCTGTGGATAGCAGGTTTCTTACAAACCTTATCTATGTGCCCATTGTTGATTCTAGTTGGTATTATCAGAAAACAGGCCCTTATCATAAATGTTTATATGAGTGAACAAAGGAATTTGAACCTCAACTGCAGTTTGTTTCTATAGTTATAACCCCAAAGAAAGATGTCTTTAACCTCCCAGTTTGCAATGTTTAAAATGGCACATCAAACAGTGAGACTATTTGCAATAGTTTCAGATTAAGAAAAAATATACATTAAAAAATTTACTAAAGAGTATATTGACCAGAGATATGATAAGAGCCTTTATTTCTACCTACTGAGTGGAATGACCACCAATGCTTTTGTTTCTGCATAATTAGGGCTGAGGTTGAATAGTCTAGTAATCCAGTGGATACCATTAGTGATCTAGGATTAGGCATTTAGGGAAATCTCTGTGAATGTGGATCCCATTGAGCTAGCAATTTGCTTTAGGCTATAGAATGGGATATTATGTTTTCCCCAAAGGAACAGCTGCCACTTTTTAAATGTAAAACAGATTTCAATAAAAAAAAAAGTTGACTGTATTGTAGAAGATGCCATTTCTATTTAACAAGGCTTATTAGGTCCTTCCTGACTTTTTGATCACCAAGTCGGAGTTTCACCTCAAAATGAATACATAAGATAGGAGAGTCACAATGACTCCATAAATCAGGTATTTAGCTGAGTACTTGCAAGTTGGGGAGGGACAGAGAGGGAGAAAAAATCCCAAGCAGGCTCTACACAGCACAGAGCACCAGTGCCCAATGCAAGGCTTCATCCCATGACTGAGATCATGACCTCCGGAGCCAAAATCAAGAGCTAGATGCTTAACCAACTGAGCCACTCACATGCCCCAGTATTGAGTTTTGATAAAAGACCAGTAGGAAACTAATAGCTGCTTGTCAAAGGGTTTGTACCTGATAGTCATGTCAGGGATGTGATGAATCTGAAACCACATGCAGCAATTCTAGGACTGTCATAACAAAGTACCAGAAACTATGTGGCTTAGAACAGCAGAAACTTATTCCCTCACAATTCTAGAGCTAGAAGTTTGAAATCAAGATGTAGGCAGGGCTCTAGAGGCAAGAACATTTGCCTTTAAAATGTTTTTTAATTTTTATTTATTTTTGAGAGAGACAGAAAGAGAGAGAGAGAGAGAGAGTATGAGCAGGGGAGGGGTAGAGAGAGGGAGACATGGAATCTGAAGCAGGTTTCCAGGTTCTCAGCTGTCAGGACAGAGCCCGACTTAGGGCTTGAGCTCACTGACCGTGAGATCATGACCTGATCCAAAGTCAGATGCTCAACGAATGAGCCACCCAGATGCCTCAAGGCACATTGTTTTAATTTTAGCTGTCAGTGATTCGTGGCTCAACCAAATAAATTTTAATGCTTTCAGTACATGTAAATCTCCAAATTGCAGAGCAAGGTACTCATTGCCAGCATTATTTCAGATTAGAAACTTTTTGGCTCAGTAGCCACAATTACATTGCCTATCAGGTGGGACTGTGGAGATGCCATCTTCTCCATCTTCCTGTTAAAATCTCTTCCTTTGCTCACCCAGTTAAGAATAAGAGTGACAAAGGCACCATTTGTACAGTTTGTTTTTAAACACATTTCTCACAACCCAGGCTCTAAACTTTCATTAACAAGCTGGGCAAGTGCTGCCATTATTCCCCCCTCCCCCCACTCCATTCAACACTTGCGTGACAATACTACCTAGGTCGTCTTCTCATATCACTAATATCAGAACGCTGGGCCTGTGTCCTCCCTCTTCCAAAAATCTAAGTCTCTGTCAGCATCTCATCTTCATCGCCAAAACCATCAAGAACTGTGAAGAGTTTGAGATATTACCATAGCTTGCCAGCTAACCTGTGAAGGGGACCAGAATATGCAACCCTAAAATATGCCACTTTCACATAAGGCTTATTTTGAGCTGAAGGCAATTGAAGAACAGACACAGGAAAAGCTCTAAAAACAGAGCATATTTTTTGTAAAGGAAATTTACATTTACAAAGTAAATTTAAATTTGTAAATGAGTCTTCTCCTGTACAGAAAGAGAACAAGTCTTGTCCTGGGGTCACTTAATCATCTGAGATGACTAGATTCCTATTAGCCCAGACTCTGCACAACAAACCTTACTGAACAACTCTTGTTTACCATATGTTCTTAGTCACTTTTCATAATTTACTCCCTCCGCATGAGACTTCAACCCTCTTTTCCTTTGTCTAGCTTCTTCCTCACACTTTATTACCTTTGGGATAGGATATAAACCATCAAATTCAGGCCACCTCCTTGAGTTATATTTCTTTGTGAACTCCCGTGTGCACATAAATTATTAAATCTGTTTTTTGCTTTTGTTACTGTGTCTTTTATCATTTTGATCCAAGGACCTCAGCCATTGAACATAGGAGGGTAGTTAGAGGTGTTCTGTTTTCCCTTCGCTACACCTACTTACCACAACTTCATGAATGCTCTCAGAAAACACAAGACTTTGAAATCAGAGACATAAGAAAATTTATTAGTTACATCAATAGGAGCAGCCAGAGTGTTGGCTTGTTTATTTTTGCCAGTTCCTAAGCCTCAAACCCTACAGGGCAATATAATGAGCTTACAAAACTAGAATTTTTGGTAATAGGCAGTAATCATACCTATCCTCTGCTTCAGAGTAAATATTATTTAAAAGAATTTTTTTAACATTTATATTTTTGAGAGAAAGACAGAGAGAGTGAGAGTAGAGGAGGGGGAGACGGAGGGAGACACAGAATCCGAAGCAGGCTCCAGGCTGTGAGCTGTCAGCACAGAGCCTGATGCAGGACTTGAATTCACTGACTGTGAGATCTTGAATTGAACTGAAGTCAGATACTTAACCAACTGAGCCACCCAGACGTCCCTATTATTATTTTAGTACTAGACAGTAAGTATGTGGATCCTATGGCCCTATGCTCCACAGGTAGACACTGTCTTAATCTTCCAAGGCTGTACACAAGCCCTTCATTTTCTCCAGAAGGAGACACTATTTCTATTTTCCAGGGCTATTTACTATGCAAGCATCCTTGAAAATATGCCCTAAACAAAATGTAGTCAATGCCTCTGCTCACAAGACTCACAGATATGCAAGAGAACCATGAAGAACTATCTCTTACTACATTTTTATTCACATTTTATTGACAAAAATCGGTTCCCAGGCTTCATAGTTGAGAGTAGACCTGGGAATAATAGTGTCTGGATGAATAGTTTCCTCCTACTGATAACCTATGGATTAAAATCATAAATTCTCTTGAACAGGTAGCCTTTGCTCCTCAAATCTTATAGTCACATTATGGATTGTAAAATGTTATATAAAAGAAAATAAAAATCAATAAAATATAGTAAGCAGATTTGGGCTTTCAAAACATTTTTCCAATGTGAAGAAATGTTCTCAAGGAACTTGGCAGATGAAATGGTACATTCTACTCCTAACCAACTAGCTTTCATATTTTTAAGTTCAAAAAATTGTTTGCAAAATCATGACAATCAATATTCCTACCTTTATATTTCCATTTTATTATTAATATTTCATGATGTCATGTCATACACAGATTAAATTGAGATACTATTATTTAATCTTAAAACCATATGATGATAAAGAAATAACATACTACATATTATTGCAATTCCAGTATTTATTATTCAAAATAAAATTAAAATTGATACATAAAGTCATGTGAACTACCAATCATACTCTAGAACATTAGCTTTTGCTATTTTTTTTCTATTTTTGGTGATGGACTCAAATTAATCCTCAGAGCCCCTTAAAACAAATTATGTCTGTGAATGGTTAGCCAAGACTAGCAAAACACCTACCTGAAATTGAATCTCATTAGCACCATAGTTCCTATAGCCTGACTAAAAAGCTATAGGTTGTTATAAGCATTGAATATAATTTTAAAACAGAAAGGAAAATTAAATCTTATTTGAACTTAAAATATACTCAGAGGTAAGGGAATATACCATGTCTAAAGCAACAAGAAATGAGGCCATCTTTCTCCCCCCACCATTCAAAAGTGTGTAAGACTTAACATTCTATACACAAAAGTCAGTGTGACGTAGGTAAGTATATTGCCTTTGGAGTCAGATAGGCATGGGGCTGAGTCAGATCTGCTCTCTACTTTCTGACCATAAACAAGTTACATAACCTGTCTCTTAAAAAGAAAACAAAGCTTAGCTGAGTAAATTTCAAAGATCTTATTTACTTTATTCAATGATACATGAATCAGGCAGTCTAGCTCAGAAAAAGAAGCTCCAAGGATCTGCACAAAATGTAAAACTTCTATAGGCAGAAGGGAGCAGGAACAAGGAAGTTACACTAGGGGAAAAAGAGTGGGCGTTATTGAGAAGTTACTTTTCCTTAGAAAATGGCAGGCATCTACCAGGCAGATCCTCTGACTAGTGCTGACCAGGCAACTCCTGACTGACTGATTCAGTAACAGTTTCTGATGTGGACCAGAGAGCATAAGCAACTCCATTTGGGATCTGTCATCTTGCTTTTTAACTTCTCTGAGTTGCGGTTTCCTCTTCGATATTATGAAAATAATATAGGTGACTCCCTTGTGGGTTCGTGACAGGATTACATAAGATACGTGAAATTTTAACTTGGTGCCTGGAACAGTACACACACAGTTCATGTCTGCTCTTATTTTTTACAGCTTCTCCAGTACATGTTAAGATGGTGATGCTTCCCATCATGATGTAAATGTCCTAATTTTATAATAGCTCATTTTATGCATTAGACATATTTCATATGTATTTGAAATAAGCCCTAAAAAGTAGAGCTTTCTTAATCATCTTGGAGAAAACATCTTGGAGAAAAGATTTAGTCAGTCATACAGGACATCAGTGGATTAGATTCCCAGAATTCAAATGCAACTCTAATCTAGGCATTTCAGATGAGGATTCATGCAAAAACAAGCAAACAAACAAACAAAACCCAAAGTAAATAAACAGGCAAAAACACTGGAAGAACATGGGAACACACTATGCACACTATATAAGTTAGCTTAGACTGCTTTAACAAAATACCATAGCCCAGGTAACCTAAACAACAGACACTTACTTCTCACAATTCTGAAGGCTGGGAAGTCCAAGATCAAGGTGCTGGCAAATTCAGTTCCTGCTGAGTACCCTCTTCCTGGCTTGTAGATGGCCACCTGTTTGCTGTATCTTTACCTGTCAGAAACAGAACTCTGGTCTTCTCTTCACTAATCCTGTGTGGGGGGCCCATCCTCATGTCTTCATCTAAACCTAATTGCCTTCTAAAAACCCCACCTCCAAAACCACAACAATGTGGGTTAGGACTTCAGTATATGAATTTTGGATGGGGGACAGGGGATGCAAACCATCCAATCCAAATATATCCTATTGTAACTTACTGTCTCTATTTAACAAATTGTCATGAATGATTTTTCTTGTTGATAAATGTTCTCTGAAAACATGAAAAAAAATTCTGGAAAAAAGACTTGGTTCAGGGAGCAGGATAAAAATCTCAAAGTATATAGTCAAATTTGTTGTAGAGGGAGACATGGGTTGAGGCTGCATTTTAAGTGGTTTGAGGCAATTTAATTGGTTTGAAGTTTATGACCAAGTTGTTTTCACAAGGAACAGCCCTGGGAGCCAAGATCGAAGAGTTCACATAAAAAGTTTATCAGATAGGCAGAAAACCTACTGAGTACTTTAGCTATAGCACATTTTTAGGCTAAATTTATCCCAAACACAGGTTATGGGAATGGCAGACTTTTACCAGCAATGGCCCATCGAGGGACAGGAGACCCTGGCTTGACACAATACAGTGTCCTAACTAGTTTGGGGACTGGATATGTTGAAATCTCCACTTGAGATAAGTCATCTCCAGCAGATAGCACTCTTAACTGTGAAAATGTGGTTTTTCCAGCATCCAACTCGAGGAGCAAGGCATACAGATTACGTTTTACAGTTTGTGTTTCATATTTCTCTTCAGATCCATCACTTTCTTTTGATTGAAAACAAAAAAAACCCCCATAATACTTCTTTTAGTTTGTTAAGGAAGCAGCGGTTACTGTAAATGACAGTATGTCACAATCCTCAGACTGAAACAGCTCACATATTGTGACTATGCCTATCGCCCTTAAAGATGTAGTGATACACATAGTCATTTACTTATTTCTTTTCATATTATATTGCTTTCTCCTCACATTCATAATATTATGCTACTATATTTTCTCGAAAATTTGATATCATTTATATATTAATATCACACTAAAGGAAAAAAGTTTAAAGAGTCATATTTTAGAGGACAGAAAATAAATATTTAAGTATTTATTGCATATACAATATATGAGATCTTTCTGAATAAGAAATACTACTTTATAGGTCCTCGGTTATAGATTTATAAGTTTCTTACTTTCTAGATCTAGAAGGACCTATTCTTGCAGACAGTTTTACAAGAATAAGAAATACATAATATCATAAATTCAATAACAACTGCCATATGTACCCTGTTTTATTACCCAGAGCAATACTGGGAGAGAGAAAATGGCTGAAAAATAAAGGGCGTCATCTTTGGCTTTGACCCTCAAATCTCATCCTTAATTTCAGAAATACTCTATAACTACTTCTAAATTGAATTTCCTCTTGGATAGGTGTCAAGATTTAACAATACATTTTATTTCTAGTGTTGATTTATAAAGATAAAATATAATTTTATTTGAAATTGGTGTAAGCGTTTGCTGGTCTCTAAGTGTTCTGAGGAGATACACAATTTTAGCACAACCTAGGTGCAGGGTATAGAACTTGGATGAAACATATGGTTCAATATGAAGCCTTAAAAGTAATGTGTGAACTTCAAATAATATTGAAGTCATTGTCTATAGAGAGTAATGGTAGATCATACTGACTATATTAAAGTCATTTAAGATGGAATATCTTCTATATGCTACAAATTACAGTCAGACACAAGAAAACTCCTTATATCATTACTCACCACAGGTATTTAAGCAAAGTAAAGAAAAAAACCCAAAAAGTAAAAAGCAAGAGTAATGGCCAATATGAACCTATTTAGTATTTATTTTTGAAAGTCTGTGACCGAGCTGAGATCCCTTTCTCACAAGTATGGAAAACTGGTATACAGAACATGAGTAACCACCAACAGTCCGTTGTTTAGAACAAAAGACCACAAGAGCAATGCTAAGGCTGAGTTTGGATTAGGGGCACCTAGGTGGCTAGTCGGTTAAGCGTCCGACTTTGGCTCAGGTCATGATCTCACAGTTCGTGGGTTCCAGCCCCATGTTGGGCTCTGTGCTGACTCCAGCTCAGAGCCTGGAGACTGTTTCAGATTCTGTGTCTCTCTGACCCTCCCCAGCTCACGCTGTCTCTCTCTTTCTCTCTCAGAAATAAATAAAACATTAAAAAAATTTAAAAAGGCTGAGTTTGGATTATTATAAATTTCACTTTATGCTGCAGAAAAGTTAAAAGACTCAAGTGTATCTTCTTTTCATTGGGGGAAAATTATGTAGTGTGATTGGGATATGAATATTGGAAAGGTGGGCAACAAAGA
Source organism: Proteles cristata cristata (assembly GCA_017311185.1). Classification (NCBI taxonomy): domain Eukaryota; kingdom Metazoa; phylum Chordata; class Mammalia; order Carnivora; family Hyaenidae; genus Proteles; species Proteles cristata. The sequence continues at coordinate 218,846 of JAESUZ010005249.1, read as the reverse complement.
TTTTCCATGATTTTTTCCCCACATTGAGAACTGAAGAACTTGTCTTTGGACTCAAATCGCATAGTAAACAATTTAACTATTCTAAATATTTACATTCTTTTTTCTAAATTTATATGATGAGAGAGAGAGAAACAAGTACTGCTTCAGATTATTGTATTTTCTTGAATACAGAAAATCCTTAGATCTAGGTGGTGATTTTTTTTGGTGTCTCCTAATTTCTTTCCTAGAGGAGCAAATTAGATTAGTTACTTGCAAAAGCAAACCTTTGTTTCTTAGGCTCTTTTACTCTAGCAATAAGAGAAGATAAAAAGTCCACAAAGTAAAATTTCTGTAGCACTGCATGTTCCTATTTAGTCTTCAGGAAATCCATTCTCCTGCAATTTCTTCTTGGATCATTTCCAGAGGTTCCTGGAAGTGTCAATGCTCCAAGAAGTTAGTTGTCTCCATGACTACTACATGATTTTTATCATTTTCTCTTTCTTCCTTTGCTCCCTGAATATCCCGGTTATTGCGATCCCTAAAATGTCAGCCACGCTATCAGTACCCACCAGAAACACAACTCCATCTGCTGCTACCACAGATTCAAACATCTGCCCTCAGGGTTGACCTTGGTGCTCAGGTCTACATCAATTACTACCGACTGCTAATGTTGAGGACCCTACTGAGTAGGCCAGGCATACTGCCAAATATGCCATCATTGTCTCCATCAATCAGCACACATGTCGTCTCTGATTTGTGTTCTCAAATTTTTAAGATCTCACATTATAGAAAAACTTCTATCTCCCTTTTCTCTATCTCTCTGTCTGTCTCTCTCTCATCTTCTCTCACTCTCTGTACTTTCCACTGTCTTTGGTTTTGAACAAAATTTAATGCTTTTGTTTTAGATAATACTTAAATATAAGGAAAGCTAAAATTTTAGAACTCAAAATATGTCAGCTAAGTTTTCTATACATTATCTTTACATAATGGTCCTGATTTTACTTTTCCTGTTGCCCAGGAGAAAGGAAAGACAGCCTAGAATAGTCTATGGGCCTTGTACTGTCTTCTCAGGCCAGGTGTCAAGTAGCAGAGCAAACAATAGAAGTGAAGAAGTAAGTGTCCCTTCCCTTCCTCTCTCACTTGCTCCCCTCCCCTTTTTTGAAGCATTTCTGAATAACAACTGAAAAATTAGATTTGAATATAAAAAGTGAAATGACTACTCCAATTCAGAACTGGATTTCATTAGAGGAACCCCAGGCACAGACAGGATGTGAATTACACCTTATCTACAGCGACACTGTGACAGAAGTAAAGGCATGCATAAAAGTCATTTCAATCATTTGCAATCCCTGAGCAAAGTCATAGCTAGCATTAACTCCTGTAAAATGAGGGGATTTGACCAGATGGTCTGTCACATGGCATCTAGTTGAGAAGGCTAGCTTCTTAAAATTTTTATTTATTTATTTAAAAATTTTAAATGTTTATTTATTTTTGAGAGAGACAGACAGAGAATGAGTGGGGGAGGAGCAGAGAAAGAGAGGGAGACACTGAATATGAAACAGGCTCCAAGTTCAGAGCTGTCAGCACAGAGCCTGTGTGCAGGGATAAAACTCAGACCAGTGAGATCATGACCTAGGCAGAAGTCAGATGCTTAACAACCTGAGCCACCCAGGCATCCCAGGAAGGCTAGCTTTTAAGCTCAACTCCTCTCTGCTAAGACGGCTGCCAGAAGGAAAGTCTATTGTACTGTGGCACCAATCTTTTGCTGTAAAAAAGAACTACACTGAGTATAAAGTAGATCAATAGAGTGAAAAATTTTACCATACTTGTGAGGTAAATTAATATTCAGCAACTTAACATTTATGTATGCTATAAAACTGTGGCAAACTATAATCTTAAACCAATAAACCAAACATAGTTCCATGGGATATTAAATTTGAGTAAGCCTTTGAATTACTAAATCCTGAAAGCCCATAATCTGCTTGTGCATTTTATAGTTTCTTCCAGGTCACCCGGAGAAGGAGAGTTCTTGTTTCCTGGAGGATCTGAAATAACTTATAAAAAAAAAAAGGCAAAGAAATTATGACTCAAGGGTTTTCAACCGTAATGATTGGGGTATGTTACAGACAAAGTCTCAGTTCTTCAGAATATAAAGCACTCTGTTTCTTCCACTTCTAATAGGTCATGAAGAGAAGTCACTACTAAATCGTGTTCCTATAGCATTTCCTGATAGTGGGACCATAATGTGCTTAATCGTGCTCACTACTTACTAAACGCTTTACAGTGGTGATGAGTTTCAAGCCTCACACTTCTGGCATTCCAGTTATTGTCGGGATCTGGGTGCTGTGTAATTTTTTTTTTTTTTTAATTTCTAGGAGAGAGAGAGACAGCGTGAGCAGGGGAGGGTCAGAGAGAGAGGGAGTTACAGACTCTGAAACAGGCTCCAGGCTCTGAGCTGGCAGTCAGCACAGAGCCCGACGCGGGGCTCGAACCCACGAACCGTGAGATCATGACCTAAGCGAAAGTCTGACGCTTAACCGACTAAGCCACCCAGGCATCCCCAAGGGTGCTCTGTAATTTGATACCAGGATGATGATCCTGCCTTGGTTATTTGGGGTATTGCTGTCAACTTATTTCTCTCTTTTAGAGAAAGACGGGACTTTTCAGATTCTATCTTCTTGTCGGCTCTTCTATTGTTGTTATATTGGGTTCAGCAACCAAAGAGTCAGAGGTAGTTCCTGTGATTCTGTTTGGATCTTTCAAAACATGAAAAACAACTTCTTTCTGCTCTCATATCTGTGTTGCCCTGTTTCAAATGGTGTTTTCTTACAGCCCAATAATATCAAAAGTGCTTTTACTTGGCGATGACTTTGCTTTGCAGATTCAGAATTTAGGAAAATTTTCAGCTTCAGGAATACTGGACAATATGGCAAATATTTCTTTCGAAAGTACACCTCTTAGATGAGCTGCAGACACTGCTGGAGTGGGGTTTTTTGTTTGCTTGTTTGTTTGTTTTTTGGTTTTTTTGACAGTTAAAACTGTGCATTCTTTTCTTCATCATTTTCCATACTCTCCCAGAATGAAATATTCATTTCTCTATTGTTTTTCTCTTTGTTAAAGTTCCACAGGAGGCTGTTTATACATTTTCCCTTTAGATTTCTGCCATTCTTCCAGGTGTTTCCTTTGATTCTCTGCTGTGATCTTCTTAATATTTGAATTAGTTTGGGTCCCATTTGGGACTCTTCTTCCATTTATGGCTTTGTTACCAGCTTGCATTTTGGGTGCTGTCTTATTGTGAAAATGGTACTGGGGAAGAGTCTTTTTCAACTTGGAGTCCAAAGTCTGTGCTTTTTGTTGATAGCTACTGCTGCATTTATTCCCACTGATTCCATTTGCTGTTATGTTAGGGGTGCTTAGAATGACTGAATTAAAACTTCCCAAATTAGAACTTTGGCTTATGTCTTTTGATTTTTGCAGTGCACAGGATGTTTGAGGTCTAAAATAAGGTTGAGTGGATTTCTGATCTTTCCTAATGTTTAGATGTTGGTATAGCCTCCCAGAAGCACACTGAGACATGTCCAGGGTTTGGCTTGTTTTACTTTCTGCTCAGTTACTGTGTGTGACTGTAACTTAGCCTCATTTGATTTTTATATTTATCTCTTTTAATATCTTTCTTTCCTTTATGTCCTTGACTACTGGTTTCTTTGATGCTTGAATCCTTCAAAGGATCTGAACATAGTGACAGGAAACTGTCTTTGGGAGTTTTTCTCTTGGTCTTGCAAGATTTGTTTCTTTAGAGAGTTGCTGTGACTTTACTGGTAGGATCCTAATTTATATTTCTCCAAAAAAAAATTGTTTACTAGCCATCTTTCAGAACAGCACAATTCCCTGAACTTTTGCCCAAGATTTGTTTAGGAGCCAAACTGCTCTTGGTTTGGCTGTAAGAGTTAGTCTTTGGCTTACCTATTGTTCATAATGTAGAATTTGGTTTCCTCTCAGAGTATGGCAAGGTTTGGGGCAAATTCTTTTTGTTACTCTCTTTTAGAAAGCTACCCAAGGATTCATTTTCAACATGGTTATTGTCCACAGAGTCTGCACATTTGGCATTTCCTCGATCTGCTAACTGCTGCTTTGCAGTTTTCTTTTCTTGTATATTAAGTGACCCTATGGTTTTTCTAGAGAGTTCTCCACGAGTGAATGATCCAGCTTCATGCTGTTGTTGACTATTGCTAGAAGGCTTACAGTTTGAGTTAGAAGAAACACATCCAGAAGTCAGCATTTTGCCCAGAAGTTTTGGTGGCTCCAACTTTGGCTTCTGGGATTCTGTGATATTATCAGGTCTGACTTGGAGTTTAGCGTGGATGGGTCTTGTAGCTTTGATAGGCAAAGAACGATGTTTGGTAACATCCTTTTTGAGTATAATAGATTTAAAAGGTGGAAGATTCAGACAATTACTCTTTGCATTTAGATAAGGCTTGGTGTTTGGGCAGTTGAGTTTTCCCTTGGCTGCTTGGTACTCCTGGAGCTTTCTCTGCCTGTCGATGGCCCTGGTAGCACCAGGGCACCTCGGCAGTAGTTTTCCTTCCTGTATTTTTCACTGTCTTGTATGTGTGTCTTAGGACACAGAGACGCAGCCAGGAATTGAAAGGGGGTATTTACCTTTTGGTAATACCAAAATACCAAAATACCTTGTCTTCAGAAAGGAAAGATAGAAAATAAGTAAGTATGTCTATAATCATTACCTATTAAGTTAAAAAAAAAAGATGATGTGGTAGAAAATAATAGGTATTGTGGCTGCTTTAAATATGTCAGGGAAATCTTTTGGGGATTATTTAACCTGTAAAGAAAAGTTAACCATGCAGAGCATTTAATATTCCATTTAGAGATTACTTCATCTAACATCAGCATAGTATGTATTCTTCTCAAGTTCACATGAAGCAATCCCCAAGAGAGAACAAATTCTGGGCCATAAAATACATCTTAACAAATTTAAAATGATAGAAAATAGGCAATGTCTGTTCTCATATCCCAAGGGAATTAAACTAGAAACCAATAACAAAAAGATAGCTAAATCGTCAAAATCCATGGCAATTAAACAACGTACTTTTATTTTTATTTATTTTCAAATTGTTTTTATTTTATTTTTGAGAGAGGGAGACAGAGAGAGAGAGAAACAGCAGGAGCAGGGGAGGGGCAGAGAGAGAGGAAGACACAGAATCTAAAACAGGTTCCAGACTCAGAGCTGTCAACACAGAGCCTGATGCGGGGCTCCAGCTCACAATCTGTGAGATCATGATCTGGGCTGAAGTCAGATGCTTAACCAACAGAGCCACCCAGGCACCCCAAACAACATACTTTTAAATAGCACATAGGTCAAAGAAGAAATCTCAAGAGAAATTTAAAATATTTTGAACTAAATAAAAATAAAAACACAATTTATCAAAGTTTGTGGGTTGCAGTAAAAGTAGTGCTTACAAGGAAAATGACAACGTTGGATGAATGTATTAGAAAAGAAGCAGGATCCAAAGTTAGATAGCTAAGCTTTCACTTTAGGATGGAAGAATAAATTAAATCTCAAGTAAGCAAAACAAAAGCAATAATAAAAATTGGAGCAGAAATCAATGGAATTGAAACAGCAGGTGAAAGAGTATATAAACTATGTACAGTATATCCAGACAATGGAATTTGTGAGTACTAAAAAGAAATGAGCTACTAAGCCATGAAGGAACTTAAAAAAAGGCCAATCTGAAAAGGCTACAAGCTGCATGATTCTAACAATTGATATTCTAGAAAAGGCAAAACTATGGAGTCAGTTAAAAAAGCAGCAGTTGTCATAGCTTAGTCAAGGAGATAGAGATGAATAGGTAGAGCACAGAATATTTTTAGGGCAGCAAAACTATTCTGTATGATAGTGTAATAGTGGATACATGCCCTTATGCATTTGTCTAAACCATAGAATGTAGAAACTTAATGTAAACCTTGGACTTTGGGTGATAATAACATTCAAATGTAGTCCCACCAATTGTAACAAATGTACCGAACTGAAAATGTTGATCATGGGGGAGGCCACGCATGAGTAGGGCCAGGGAGCATATGAGAAAGCTTTCTTTCTTCTGCTCAATTTTGCTATGAACCTGAAGCTGTTCTAAAAACTAACGCCTAGTGAATTTAAAAAATATATAACTGTAAGCATTAATAGTTGCTAGACATCAAACTAATTTAAGTAATCAAGATCAATGTATGACAACAAGTCTGAGAAACATTATGTTAATGAAAGAAATAGTCATTCAAGCCCACATATTGTATGATTCCATTTATATGAAATGTTCAGAAGAGAGCAATCCACAGAGACAGAAAGTAAATTAGCAGTTCCCAGAGGCTGGATACAGGGGGAAATGGGACATGACTGTTAATGGATTTTTTTTTCATAATTAATATATTCTAAAATCAGATACTGATTATGGGTGCATAGATATATGGATATACTTAAAAAACCACTGAAATGGGCATTTTTAAAGGATGAATTTTAATGGTACAAATGGAAATTATATCTCAAAAACGCTGTTATTTTAAAAGTTAATAAAATATAAATATCTTCAAACATTAAAATGTTGCTTTATGAGTGGATAAAATCAAATAGTAATAAGAGTTACAAATTTCTCAGATAATGGCAATGAAATTTCCAAAAAGAACTCTAAAAAAAGTCAGACTTTTTTGGAGGAATTAAAGAGCAAAGGAAGAGGTGTGAAACAAATTATAATGTTTATTTTTATAGATTAGTAACTGAAGTTAAGTAAGAATAAAAACTTTGGCCAAGTAACAAGAAGACATGTCAGTGCTAGTACCTAAATTCTGGCCAGTTACATCAGTGCTAAAAATATTTTTCTGTTCTTGAAGTTTTCTTACAATTCTGATGTCTTAGCAAATGAATATCTTTCTCACATTAAATCATATTTCTAGGACACAAATAAAAATCTATAAGGTGTTAAAAAATTCATACTTTTAAAATATTTACACTTCTAACATTTTTCCTTCAGGGCAGAAAAAAGGAAAAATGCATATTAAATACTCCAGATAGTTAAAATTTCAAAAACATTCAGAACATGACTAATAAAAATGCTTTGGAAACAAACTGAATGCTAACCATTATGACCACAGGTTTGAAACTGCTACTATGAAACATTTGTTTGCATATGTGGCATTAAACCTTTGTCTCGTTTGTTTAGGGCACCTAATTCAGAAACATCTCTTTGAATAGTATAGACTTACTATGGAAAATAGCTTCTTTATGAAAATAAACCATTCATCAGTCTGTCACTATTAAATGAAGGTAAGTCAATCTCTCTGGATAAAAATTCCATCTCACCAAAAAAGATGCTACATCAATTGTTATTAAAAATATACATTTTGGGACACCTTGGTGGCTGAGTCAGTTAAGCATCAACTCTTGGTTTTGGCTCAGGTCATGATCTTCTGTTTCATGATTGAAGGCCTGCATAGGACTCTGCATTGGCAGTTCAGAGCCTGCTTGAGATTCTCTCTCTGCTCCTCTCTCACTCTCTCTCAAAATAAATAAACATTTAAAAATATATACATTTTATTTATTCATTCATTCTAACTATTCATTTAGTCTATATTCTGTGTCAGGTATTTTAGGAAGTTCTAAGGTTGTGATATAGACTAACATAAGATACCTTTAAAGGAGTTCTCAGTTCAGTTGAAGAAATAAGCCTGTAAATAGAAATTTGAAATACTTATGATAATTTTAAGGTTGACATAAGCATACAGTATAGAGGATTAATAAATCTATTGAGTGGGTAGATGAGCGGCAGTGTCGAAATAAAATATCTCAATTAGAAAGGTAAGAGGTTCTTTTTTCAAATAAAAAATGTGTGACAACTATTAAAGCTGCAACTATTCCAGCTTTCAAGTGAAAAGCACCCCCAGTGTCTGAAAAGGTGCTCATCACAACTAATCATCAAGGAAATGCAAATCAGAACCACAATGAGATATCACCTCATACCTGTTAAATGGCTATTATAAAAAAATATAAGAAATAATAACTGTTGGCAAAGATGTGGAGGGGAGGGAACACTTACACACTGTTGGTGGAATTGTGAACTGGTGTAGCCACTATGGAAAACAGTATGGAGGCTCCTAAAAAAAAAAAAAAAAAAAAAACAAAACCAACTACTATATGACTTAGCAATTTCTCTTCTGGGTATTTGTCCGAAGAACGTGAAAGCACTATGTCAAAGAGGCATCTGCACATCCCCCTTCCCTAAATTCATAAGGATTATGTTCAACAGAATTATTTACCATAGCCAAGTTATGAAACAGCCTGTGTCCATTGATGAACATACAAAGAAAAAACATGTATATGAAATATTTATAAATATAAATATATATAATAGAAATAGAAATACAGGAATATTATTCAGCCATAAAAAATAGAAGGAAATCCTGCTATTTCCAATAACATGAATGGCATTTGAGGGCAAAATGCTAAGTAAAATAAGGCATACAGAGAAAGACAAATACTATATAATCTCTTTAGGAAACTGAAAACAAACAAAACTCATAGATACAGAGAATATATTGGTGGTTGCCAGGGATCAGGACAGGGCAAAATGTGAAAAGGTGGTCAGAAAGTATAAACTTCCAGTTATATAATAAATAAATCCTGTGGATGTATTGTACAGTATGGTGACTAATTTAAAAGAGAAAAAAGATCAGCAACCCCTAGTTACATCCTAACTTCTGTGCTTACGGAGAAAAAAGAAAAACATCAGTGTAGCTTCAGACAAGTAAGAGCACAAAATTATGCATAAATTTAATGAATCACATTATCCCCTAAACAAATGATGTACCATATGCAAAACAGAACATTTAAGAGTTTGGGATTCATTTGAGGGTTTGTAATGCCAAGCATCATCATTTTTCTGATATTATAGTACTTTTCAACTAATTTACTAGTTAATACCTTTGAGGGAGTTAAGTGTATAGGAAAGTTCTATTATAAGACAAAAAAAATAATGAATTATTAACTGGGAAACAGCTCTATTAATCTGGAGAAAATATTCTGTAATGAAAATATGAGTAAATCCTTTGCCTGGAAGGAAATTTATGCAATTCATAAAATATCACTACAAAATAAAATACACAATATACATAATTTTATTAACATAAATTTATATGGGGTGCCTAGGTGGCTCAATCTGTTATGCTCTGACTTTGGCTGTCAGGTCATGATCTCGTGGTTTGTGGATTCGAGCCCCGCGTCAGGCTCTGTGCTTACAGTTCAGAGCCAGGAGCCTGCTTTAGATTCCCTGTCTCCCTCTATCTCTGTCCCTCCCTGCTCATGCTATCTCTCTCTCAAAAAATGAATAAACATTAAAAAAATTTTTTAAAAGATAACTTTTTATAATATGTTTATTGTTGTTATTATTTTTTTTTAATTTTAGAGAGTGCATGAACAGGGGAGAGGGGCAGAGGGAGAGAGAGAGAGAGAGAGAATCTTAAGCGGAGCTCAATCCCATAACCCTGGGATCATGACTTGAGCCAAAATCAAGAGTCAGATGCTCAACCGACTAAGCCAGCCAGGCACCCCAACTAGAAATATGCTTATTTAAAGATACTATAGGATAACCCATAAAACAAATAAAATTTATTGTATTTTTAGCCATAAAATTTATCTCATAAATATTGTCTGTGTGATATAATGTCTTAAATTTTAAACACCAATAAATATGAAAGAACAAAATTTTGACAAAACTGTACATATAGTAAAAATGATTTTGACTGGCTGACATCAGTAATTTTTACATAATTTGAAGAAAATGAGAAAAACTCTGTGCTGACAGCTGGCAGGAAAACTTGGTCTGAAAATGTTTTATTCAGTGTTTTCTAAGACCATTTCCCAAAGAGAGTGTGCTAAGATTTCCAAGCCCTAGTAATTATGGAAAAGGATGCCAATTTTTTTCTCTACATGTGTGCATATCATATATTTTTTCATATAAATGCATAAGTGTGATTATAATATTAGACATATTAGAGAAGCATTAAGTGGATTTTCTTCCATTTGTGTGTTTCCATTTCCCTCTACTCACTTAAACCTAAATATATTTATTTTATTGAAGGGTTCAAGACAGATCTCCCCCAAAATATACTGCTTTGGCATAATGATTATTTTGAGTTTAAAGCAATTGAGACCTAGTAGATTCAGGGAAAGCTTTTCTCCCCCCCACAACTGCCTGAAAGGATTTATACAGAGGACTCACTCCAGGGAAAGAGCTCACACCATAGATAACTCCATTATGATATGAACTGCTACATATGGCAGGTGAGAAAGGACCTAGCAAGGTCAGTTTGGTCCAAGTCCCCTCTGTCTCATGGCTTCTGAGTGCATTACTTCCCTTTTAAGACCCAGACCCCTACCTCCTTCTCCTTAGCTCAAAATGACATATATACCTCATTTTGCCTGACTGTCATTGGAATTTCCATGTTTATGTGGATTCCCACATGCTATTAAATTTTATTTTCTCCTGTTAATCTGTCTCATGTCAATTTGAGTCTTAGTTCAGCTAGAAGGACCTTGAAGAGGACAGGAATTCTTTTCTGCTGACGTTGTATAAATAGACCATATGAAAGTCTTATTTCTATGAGCTTTCTAAGTGGTTTACCTCCACTTCGCTATTTTTATTTTAAGTAAACAATTTTATTCATTTTATTACATTCACAAGAACCTGCAAAGGTAGAATAATAATGATTTGATTTCCAAAGATCATTAAACTGTAAACTTACCATTAAACTGTTTATCATTAAACTGTAAAGCTTTAACTTCTAGCATATTTTCTGTAGCACGTTTGACAATATTTATTCACCCAAATGTTCTACATATATACTTTAGTTTTGAAATTTAGAAATTTTATCAAATCTTGATGAACTCCATTAGTAATAATGTTTTGTTTCTTAAACTTGTTCATACTTGAAAAAAAACATTTTTTTTTTTTGAGAGAGAGAGAGGGTGCAAGTAAGCAAGGGGCAGGTGAGCAAGGGGCATGAGCCCAAAGCTGGGCTCATGTTTTACCTGAAGTGGGGCTTGTGCTCACCCAAAGCAGGGCTTGTGCTCACCCAGTGTGGGGCTGGAGCTCACCCAGAGTGGGGCTTGAACTCATGAACCGTGGGATCATGACCTGAGCCGAAGTCAGATACTTAATGACTGAGCCACCTACCTGCCCAATACTTGATTACGTTGGCATATTTTCTTATTAAAAGACTCTTGCCTTCTTTCATGAACTCCACTTTGTTGCAGAGAATTTTTTTCCAGGTAGGTAAGTTGTTGGATTTTTTTTTCTAATTGTTCTTTTAGAGTTCTGCATTAGAATCTGTCTGAACGCTCATAGTATTTTTTATTTCAAATTTATTAATTACTCATTAACAAAGTATGCCTAGCTATTATTATTTCTTTTTTATTATTTAAATTTTTTAAATGTTTATTTATTTTTGAGAGAGAGAGAGAGAGAGACAGAATGCAAGTGGGGGAGGGGCAGAGACAGGGAGACTCAGAATCTGACGCAGGCTCCAGGCTCTGAGCTGTCAGTACAGAGACTGTCACAAGGCTTGAACCCACAAACCATGAGATCATGACCTGAAATGAAGTTGGATGCTTAACCGACTGAGCCACCCAGGCACCCCTATTTTTTTCTTTTTAAACCTGTCTAAAGTTTAGTGAGCCTCGGAGTGCCTGGGTGGTACAGTCGGTTAAGTGTACGACTTCATCTCAGGTCATGATCTCATAACCCACAGTCTGTGGGTTCAAGCCCCACATCTGGCTCTGGGCTGACAGCTCAGAGCCTAGAGCCTGCTTTGAATTCTGTGTCTCCCTTTCTCTGCCCCTCCCCTGCTCACACTCTGTCTCTCTCTCTCTGAAAAATAAGTAAACATTAAAAAAATAAAGTTCAGTGAGTCTCATCAATCTGGTAATTTCATTCTTTATTCAACTCATTAAGAGATTTCTTTATATATTTGTTACTTACCATCTCTTAAGCTCTATCATTGTTTTTTCTTATGGAAGTCCAAATTTTTTGTTATTTTTATTATATCTGCTCTTTGATGGCATGGTTTTCCCACCATAACTTGTGTCACTTTATATTTTCACTTTGTGCTTGGAGACATTTCTACTACTGGATCTTTTATATCCATAAGTGGGTTCACAATTTAAGCATACTAACCTTCAGTTTGGTCCCCTGCTGAGCAGCAGGATGAACCCTTTGCCATTCCCAGGCCTCCAGGCATATTCCCAACTTCAAGAGCAGAGGACATAGTCCACCTTCTCCCTCGTGACTAATATCACACACATTGGACAAACTTTCGCCAATGACAAATTTTCCTTTAGGGATCTCCATGTGCCAGGTATTGTCAAGAATATGGTGATTCTATTCTAGCCCAAGGAAGAGTCCTCATCAGTTTTCTCTATCAAGATCTCCTTCAAGCCTAAAGCTTCTTCTGTTCCCATCTGTAGATTGATTTCAACAGCTAATTGACTTGGAAAAGACAGGCAGGAAAAGATATAGGAGCCCCATGTATTCATTTGGAGGGGCTGTCACTTAAAAGGTACCACAAATGGGGGGGGGGAAAGAGTTTAACAGAAGTTTATTGTCTTACAGGTATGGAGGCTAGGAGTCCAAAATCAAGGTGTTGCCGTTGGTTCCTTTTTTAAATTTTTTTTAACTTTTTAAAAATTTATTTCTGAGAGAGAGAGACAGCGTGAGAAGTGGAGGGGCAGAGAGAGAGGGAGACACAGAATCTGAAGCAGGCTCCAGGCTCTGTGCTGTCAGCACACAGTCCAAAGCAGGGCTTGACTCACCAACCTCGAGAGATCATGACCTGAGCCAGGGTTTGATGCTTAACTGACTGAGCCCCCCAGGCACCCCCAGATGTCCCCTTTTTAAAACGATACTAGTCATACTGCATTAGGACCCCTCCTAATGACTTATTTTAACTTGATCATCTCTATAAAGATTTTATCTCCAAATAAGGTTACATTCAGAGGTAATAAAGGTTAAGAATCCAAACATACCTCTTTTCAAGAGACATGATTCAACTCACAACAGCCATATTTAGGTGTCAACTGTTTACATATTTAGGTCAACTGTTTATGATACTTTATGTATATATACAGTGATACTTTACCTAGTATATCAGCAAAGCCCTGGATTGATCCTGACCCCACGTACCATAAATGTGGGCAAAGTGCAACACAAAATTCTGGAGGTGGAGAGAATAACAAAAGGACTCTAGTACAGAGGACCTGAAGGGATCATGAGAACCACAAGCACATTATCTAAGCAATCCTAGAATTTCACAGGTATGTTTCACATATTACCAGCTGAACATAAATAAGAATTTTACAAAACCTTCAAAGACATTTACTACTACAAAAGTTTTTAATTTTATCTATAAACCATCCTTTTGGTTAGTTATTTACATTTTCACCTGAGGGAAAGGTAAAGCATAAAATATAGCCCTTCCAATACATTAAAAAAAAGAAACAAGGAAAAACCTAACTGGCTTAAAGGAAGTCATTGTTTAAGTTAATCACTGTATTTGAGTGTCAGGAGGGAGCTCTCTGGGGAAATAACTCCAAGGCTGAATTTCAATTAAGTTTAGAGAAAGGTATGAGGGGGAAATTGCAGAGAAAAAAAATAGCTTTAGTCTGAAGATTCAAAAGTAAAAGAATTAATGAGCAATGTTAAGTGACATTTTTTTGGTAAAGAGGATAGTTAATAACTACTTAACTAAATGGACTTTTAGAAATGTTTTAAAATATGCTACTCAAAAAACTTATTTTAATTTAAAAGGGGAGAACAGGCAATTTTTTATTGCAATTAAGTACACAATGAGCTCACAAGCATCAGATTAATTGGTCTTCTCTTTAGCACTCTATAAGTTCTATATTGATCCCATGTTCTTGGGATAATTGTTATTATTGGTTAAATTTAATTTTGTCAATCTGTTGGCTCTAAAAATTTGGTCTATAATTTAATTTGAATTTCTTACCTATAAATAAAGTTAAACATTTTAGATTACATAAATGACCTATTTCTTTTTTTTTTCTAATTCCTGTTCATGAAATCTTTCCATGTTTGTTTTCTAGTGAGTCATCAGTCTTTATTCTTGATTTTTTTAAAGAAATATTCTGCATATACATATTTATATTATACTATATAATAATAATATATTATTATTAAATTTGTTAAATATTTAGCTTACATGATCATCTAGTTTATCTTTATTTTCCACTTTACTTTTCCTCCCACACTTATTCCTCCTTTCTACATTTATGAGCATCTATTTGTTCATTCTAACATTGAAAAGATGCATTGTATATTATTCATTTTCAGCCTTTATTTATGAACATATAATGATACACATTTCTAATTAATCATCAGTTTAGCTGCTTTTAATATGCATTTTTATTATTGTTAACTTTATTTTCTGATTTGCTGTGTATATTGATATATACTTATATATTTGCACCCACAAGTTTCTTAATGCATAGTTATTAATTTTAAATAGATTAAATATCAGTCATAAATGCATTCTCTGAAATGATAGCACTTGTTTAAATTAGTTGAAACCTAAAGAATACATTATTATGTTCATTTCTTATAGATGTTCAACACATGCCTAAAGAGAATGTTTAATTTGGAGAGGTAACATTGTATATTCATTACATAAAATTTGTTTACTATATACACACTGTATGCATATATGTATGTACTAAATAATATATTTAGAATATTTATAATATACACTAAATATACACATATTTTTTCATAATTCATATCCTGATTTTTTGCAAGCTTGATCTGACAGCTATTGAATAGTTTGTTAAAATACCTTTCTTGGACGCCTGGGTGGCTCAGTTGGTTAAACAGCTGACTTCAGCTCAGGTCATGATCTTATGGGTTGAGCCCTGCATTGTTGCTCTGCTGTTAGTGCAGAGCTTGCTTCAGATTTCCTGTCTCACCCTCTCTCTGTCCCTTCCCTGCTCATGCTCTCTCTCTCTCTCAAAAATAAAATAAACATTTAAAAAGGTTTTTTTTTAAAAAAAAAAACCCTTTTGTTTACATTACACGTTTTAAAGCTCTATTATTAAGTGCATACATACTTAGAAGTTTCATGTCTTTCTGGTGAACAATTTTCATTATATAAAGACACTTTTTTGTGTAAATATACAGTTTTCTTCAATTTTGTTTAATATTAGTGTGGGTACACCAGCGTTTATTTATTGACTTATTTATTTATCAATCAATCTATCTACCTATTTATTTACTTATTGGCTCACAGTGACCTGATGTACTTTCTCCTCCTTTTACTTTTATCCCTCCAGATATCCTTTAGTTTACTTACAAACTGTATATTGCTATTAGTTCTTATTTTCATTTTTTAAAATTTATTTCTGAGAGAGAGAGACAACGTGAGCAGGGGAGGGTCAGAGAGAGAGGGAGATACAGAATCTGAAACAGGCTCCAGGCTCTGAGCTGGCTGTCAGCACAGAGCCCTACGCGGGGCTCGAACTCACGAACCAGGAGATCGTGACCTGGGCCGAAGTCGGACGCTTAACCGGCTGAGCCACCCAGGCGCCCCTCTTATTTTCATTTTTAAAAATAATCTTTTTCTAGTGGATTTTGAGAACTTTTCTTTGACTTCAGTATTACGTAGTTGTTTTGACGCCGATTTTCTCATTGACCAGACTCTACTCAGCCTCTTCTAGGCTTTTCTGACTTTTGGACTTTTGGGTTCATCGCTGTCTTGTGTAATTTTAACAAGAATTCTGCTAAGTCATTTTAATAAGAATGCCACACCCTCAATTTCTGATAGCCATTGGTAATTAATCATGCTCCTTATTCTCCACTGTACCCAAGGTCAGCTGGCCTGCCCACAGCAAGAATCCTGTTAGGTCACTTTAGCCAGAACCCTCTCCACCGCCCCCGCCCTTGCCCTTGTTTCTGCTAGTAATGTTTATCAAATGACCTGCACCCTGATCTTTCAGTATTAATTTCTGCATACCCAAGCTATATTCGGAGTTGAGTCTAATTTCTCTCCCCAACTGCAACATTTCATGTCAGTGGTCAGATACCTATGGCGATAGTTCCCCTTGCCTCCTTGAATAAAGCCTTTCTTACCATGCTTTCACGATTGTCATTGATTTTTTTTTCTTTAACATACTAATTAAGAAGGGTTTAGTTGTAGTTTTCTGTCTACTTGCTCTACTGGGACACTTTGCACATCTATAATGTTAGAACCATGCTTTAATCATTTTGATAAAAATTTCAGTTATTGTTTCTTCATATTTTACTTATCTCCATTTAGTTTATACCTTTCAGGGAGGAGAAGGAGAAACACAAATCCATTGTCTGCTGAAAATTATGAATCTCTTCTCTATGTCTTTAAAACTATTTTGAATATTTTTTTACTCTGTTGGCTCATATTGTATATTTTTTCAGATCTGTCTTCCAATCCACTAATTCTCTTTCGGCATATTTAATCTGCTGCTTCAACTATCCAAAGCTTTTTATCTTTCATAAGTTTTACTTCTAGATACTCCCTTGGTTATTCTTCAGATCTACCTGGCCAATTTATAGTTTCAGTCATATTTTTATTCTTTTCACATAGTAAGTGCACTTATTTTATATTTTCTAGTCATTGATTCCAACATTTATAGTCCTCTAAGTTTTTTAACTGCTTTGCTGACTCTAATTCATGGTGGCCTTTCTATTTATGTGTTTTTGTTTTTGTTTTCTTGGGGAGGTATTGGGTGTATGTTCTTTGAAACTTTATCTATGGGAATTCTTTCAAACTTGATCTTAAGATATATTCCTCCAGGGAGTATCTATCGTTGTTTCTGCCAGATTTCTAGGACATGACAATCACAGCACAACTTAAATACATACTTGAAACTTGGCACTTATGTGTCCTTAGGTGGTATCAATTCTGGCTCAAAAACTGTGTGTAAGTTTGTTTTGGCAAATAACTCTTCTCTGAGATTTTTCTGCCTCATTAAGAGCTAAAGCTGAGACAGACAAGTTTCCTTCTCAAAATCCTTTGGAATATGGAGTTTTTCCTATGGTAATAGCTTTTCCTGTGGTGGACAGTGCTTCCTATGATTATTAATTCTTGGAATTTCTGGTTTAAAATACATAAGGGTGCCTGGCTGGCTCAGTTGGTTAAGTGTCCAGCTTTGGCTCATGTCATGATCTATGGTTTGTGGGTTCAAATCTCTCATGGGGCCCTGTGCCGACTGCTCAGAGCCTGGAACCTGCTTTATATTCTGTGTGTGTGCGTTACTCTCTCTCTGCCCCTTCTCTGCTTGTGCTCTGTCTCTCTCAAAAATAAATAATTAAGCATTAAAAAAAAACCCATAAATCTTTTAGGCCTTTGTTTGAGCTATAGTCCTTGCCTCCAAGTCACTGTGTATCTGGTAAAAACTGAAGCTCTAGTCCAAGAGGGATCACCTGGTTACTACTGGATTCCTTATAGCTTTAGGCTTCACTTGCTTTTTCCGTTTCCTGCTCTTTCATTGATTTGACTGATTTCTGTGCAATCAGCTAAGCATTAAGGTTTTTAAAGCAAATATTTTCCTAGTACTTTAGGTATGTACAAAATGATATTTTTAAAGGATGTCTACTCTGTCAAAAATACCAGAATAAATTGTTAAGGAAATCTTAAAGACATTTGAAAGAATGATGGGAGCAATAACTTTCCCATAAAATTCATATTAATTTTTATCATTTTCATAAATTAGAAATTAATAGTCAAAATCATAAAGGATTCATTAGCTATATAAATTTATGGATTGTACTTGTTTCTATATAGATAAATTATTACTTATAGCATATTATTACATTTTTTGATTATTATATATGCACTCTGTTATTTACTTAATATGTCACAATAGATAAGTTCTTAATGTTTCTTGTTACTGTGTTTCTGACAAAACTGTGCATCATTAATTTATTATTCTACAAAGTAATAGAACTGCAATATTTAGGCTTCAAATCACAAGTGGTTAGCTATTGCCTAATAATTAAATTTTAGTAGTAGTTCACGTCCTATGGCTGACATTTTGGTTAATGAAGTAAAAAAATATTATTATAGAAATAAATCAGTATGAGTATGTAGAGGGATTGCTAAACTTTCCAATGGTTTATTTTTTCCTTCTAGCCTGGAAATTTAACAATATATATGTCAGTATTCATAATTTTCAAATTAAGTCACAGTTTTGGAGAAAATCTTTTATTGAATTTCTTATGAAGTGGTATTGTTACCCATTTTGAGAGATAAAGTACTGCTATGTACTGCAATCTGTAGTTGAGTGCCATAAGCAATTTACTATATGATGAAATATATATGACATTAAGTAAGAGAATCATACTCATAAGTCCCCTCAGATCAAAAATGAAAAGAATACTGTTTAAGTTTTGGTGTTTTGCATTTTATTTGTTTGAAAGCTTATATATATATATATTTCAATATGTAAGAGGCCTGTGATGGAAAATCTACCCAATGAGAAAATGACCTAAGGAGTATAAGTATGAAATGGGGGTTTTATTGAATTAATAGGTGGATGAAGGTATCTCCTGACATTACAACCAAGTTAGCGTATTATTAACCATCCAGAAAACTCAGCAACAGTTTTTAACTTTGTGCATTATTTGACCCAGTATCTATGGCCATCTATGATTCACCTCAAACCTCTTTTTCACTACTTTCCTTCAGTCATCCCCACCCCCCTTTTTATACCAATAATATAAATCATGATATTGGAAAATCTGTTTAAACTTTTTGGACCTCAGTTTCTTTATCATTAAAACATGGATAAGATTATGTATACCTAGGGTATACATTCTGCTCTTAAGAGCAGAAATTAAGATAATATACAAAGTATTGAATACAGTAGTTAATTACACAAATGTTATCACTCAAAAGTATTCACCCCATTATTTTACTTATACGCGTTTGAAGATTTTTAGCCTCCTCTTACAAAGTTTTTTTCACTATAATTTTCACATAAATTCTAAAAATTAACGGTGAATTGGTTTCAAAGCTTTGCTAAATATCCCTTATCTTATGAAAAATTTTCTAATCTTCTCATGCTTTCCATTTTAAAGTAATTCATTTGAATTCCCAGAGGATTTCTCTTTGTATCCTCCAGTACTTACATTCTATGAGGTAAAATGAATATTCATGTATATGTCTTACATATTATATAGATTGCAGTTCCTCTGAGACAAGATTTGTTTTTCATTCACATGTGTATCTCAGGAAGCACCTAAGATGATGCATATTATAAAGTCTAGGTTTGTTGATAAATTGTTTGAAGAAATAATTTGGAGGTACTGTTACAATTTGTGTCTAGCTGATACCAAAAACTCAGAGAAAGAATGAAATATTCAAAAAATTAACTGCTTCTAATATCCTGCTACCTAGAGAAAAAGATGATAGCTTGAATATTAAAATAGTAAAAATTACAATATAGTGGATAATATTCATCTTACTTATAAGGCACTTTCAGAGTGAAATGAGGGCACACATATAAACTTGAAGGTTACTTTCAGATGACAACGGAATATATTTGGCCTGGAAAAAAAACACTGTAATATAAATATCTTTAATAATTTTGAAGAAAGAATGGGTTAAAAGAGATTAGTAAGAATGGACTCTAGAAAAGGGAGAACCAAAATGCAGAGGATGTTGATACATTCATTCAGCTCACTCAGCAGATGCTTCCTCATCACTTCCAGTATGGCTAGACACTGTGCTAGCATAAGGATGCATATTGCTCCTCCCTTTTAAGAGTATTACAACAAAGGCAAACATCAAATTATAATTGAATCTATGAAGGATATGAATACTGATTTAAAGGTAAAAGGGGTATTTTTAAAAGGAGAAAAGAAAGATAGAATGAAAGAAAAAGAAAGAAAGGAAAATAAAACAAAAGAAAAGAAAGCAAGGAAAAGAAAGAAAGAAAAATTCACTCATACTGTGAATTAAAGGCTACAAAAAGACTAGCCACAAGAAGCCCAAATGGAAAAGTGTTTAAAGTAGAGAAATCATGAGGTAAAGAACAGCTTATGTTGCTGGTGCATAGTGGTGAAAAGGGAGACTAGTAAAAAAGGAAGTTGAGAGATTTGTCAATTGAAAATCATTCAGAGCTTTGTCATCTGTAAAGAGAACTTTGGGTTTGCTCAAGCCCAGTGATTGGTCTTATGATTGTTACACTAAATTCTTTTGGACTTTAGTCCATTGCAATGAAAAGACATTAACGGGTATTGGGAATAGAAGTGGAATCATCTGATGTACTAAAACAAACAAAAGAAACAAACAAAAAAATCCCTTAATATTCACAAGGGAGAATTAAACAAGGGGAATCAGAAAGCAAACAGGAGGAGCAATTAGGGGGCTGTTGCTGAGCTTCATGTGAGAAACTCTGTATCCTGAACAAGAAAATTGAGATAAATTATTAGATATTTCTACCACTATTCCAAAAAGAGGCATTTGACCTGCCAACATGTCATGATTATTATGATCCCTATACAAAATATAAATTCACTAGGCTCACATACTTGGTGATAATATCTACCTCTGCAATAAGATTAATTCTCCTCTATCTATTTAATTTGTACTGAACAAATGACTTTCTGATTGACTCTTAAATTAAAACTTTCTTCCAACGTTCTCAGAATGTTAATTCAAACATGTGAATATTCTAATTATTCCAAAAAATGACATTACTTTTTGTAACTTTTTAAGCTGGCATTTGACTTATACATAAACTTTTGATGAGATGATACACAACTGAATCTGATCAACTCTCAGTAAACTATTTCTAACCCGATACTACACTGACTTCTAAAAAGTAAATATACCTTTTACTAAATTACAAATCATTTTATCAATGTGTATAAAATATCACATGTTTTAAATCATAGGTAGTAACAACTGAGCATATGATAAAAGCTTTACATTAGATTGAATTTGATTTACTTTTCTCTAGGTTAGTCAATATATATATAGTTTGAGACGACAGTGGAAATATAGTATTAAAGAAAGCTCAGTAATAGTAGACGGTTGAGCCACAGGCATCAAGTTCAAGTTTAGGTTCTATACTAAATAATGGCCATTTTCCTTACTTCAGTGGAAAAGTCAAACAAATAAATGAGGAGGACCATAGGTTTTCACAAATAATTTGAAAGGAATAATAATGGTTTCATGAAAAACTGTCCATATTACTGTCCTCTTACATGACATTTATACTCAAAAATTGATTGACTAGATATATATTAATTTGGTAAAGTATAATATTTATATGTTTTAATGTTAAGATGAAATAGCTAAAACTATCATCTTTTAAGCTGCCATAAAACCTAACTATCTTGAATAATATAAATACAGAAATTTAAATATTGTACATTAATTTGCTCACTTAAATAAATACCCGTTGGTTGTTTCCTTTGGACCAGAGAATGAACCTCAGAGGTAATTTAACTCAATTCCCTCAATAAATATATATTTTTTAAAAAATTTTCTTAATGTTTTATTTATTTCTAGGGGAGAGAGAGAGAGACAACGTGAGCAGGGGAGGGTCAGAGAGAAAGGGAGTCACAGACTCTGAAACAGGCTCCAGGCTCTGAGCTGGCAGTCAGCACAGAGCCCGACGCGGGGCTTGAACCCACGAACCGAGAGATCATGACCTAAGCGAAAGTCGGACGCTTAACTGACTAAGCCACCCAAGAGGCCCTCAATAAATATATTTTTAAAGATATAGTAAATAGAGATATTTTTTAAAGTAGATTAGTTTTTCCAAAGATACCCAATTAGATAGTGGAAACAAGACAAGGAATCCAGGTCTTCTTGAAATATAATAAGTTTTGTTTCTTATGTGTGGTTTTTAAAAGAATTATTGCTATTCAAAGAATGACCTACTAAAAAGCATTTGTTCGGGGCGCCTGGGTGGCTCAGTCAGTTGGGTGTCCAACTTCCGTGCAGGTCATGATCTCACAGTCTGTGGGTTCTAGCCCTGCATCAGGCTCTGTGCTGACAGCTCAGCGCCTGGAGCCTGCTTCAGATTCTGTGTCTCTCTCTCTGCCTTTCCTTCACTCTCTCTCTGTCTCTCAAAATGAAATAAAGATATTAAAGAAAAAACCCTAAAAAATAAAACAAAAGCTATATTAAAAAATAAATAAAAAGCATTTGTTCTTAGCTTTCAAAAGGTTCATTGAAAAATTGAGTTAATTAAAATTGTATGAGCCTTCTCGGGTGCAAATACTCACGGGTAGAACCAGTGATATTTCTTATGAGACTTCTGGAAGTTTGTAATTTAAATCAGAAAACAAGGATGCAAAAGGAGACAAATACAGTAATAACATATAAAAATAAATTTAAAAATTCTTTATTCTCACTGAGTGTAAATAAGCTAGTCTACCAAAGAATAAAAAGATCGTTTTTGTCTACCGAAGAATAAAAAGATCGTTTTTTTCACTGGGTCCTCATTTGAGAGGGTGAGAAGGTAATGACTTATACCTTTCCAGTTAAATAAAGAATTACAGGATAGTCAATATGTCAATTGCTGCTGGAATTTAATTAACAAGAAAATATGTGAAAAAGTAAGAAGACATTCTTTGCATGTAGTTTAGTCATTGAGAAAGTTAAGTGATTAAAAAAGGGCTTTCAGAATAAATATCTAAGGGAATTTAAAGGAAAAGCTAAGACTCAAGTAGTGAAAACTTTAATCTTGGTTGATAGTAAATAAAAGCCACTCTAAATAACTAATAACATAGGTTTTAATCTTTTTTAAGTTCCCTTTTTGAGATACACGAATAAGCATGCACATGCACATAGCATACGCGCGCACGTGCACACACACACTTTTCCTTTCTTGTCTTCCAATCCAAATCCCCATGTAAGGGGGAGTTAGTGAGGGGGAGGACAAGAGAGGGGAGAGAAATATATATGGATGATGGAAAAATAAAAAGATGTACCATATGACCTAGTTGTCCTCTTTACCTGAATTTATGAAAAACGTGTAAGAAAAAAAAATGGGTAGCATTGTGCTTCTAAGTAGCCATTTCTTTAGATTTCCCACCTCCATCTTTTTAGAACCCTTATTACAACTGAAGAAAACTCAACTTAGTCAACAACGCTTCCTGGCCAGAAGAAAGCTGGCCAGGGTTATGAGAATTCTAAAAACAGCTGATTCTCCTCCTGCTGATGCTCATGAACCATATTTTCTGCTCTTCTCTAGCCTTTTCTAAGGGTTTGGGTTCACTGTTGACTCCTGCATTTCGATATGAGGTCAGAGAGATGGGGTCACATCTGAAAAGACCTTTCGTTCCTAAATTGTGCCTTTTACCGGAAGAAAATAGTCAAGGGTCTCTCCAGCGCAATTCTGCTATCTAATTCACAAAAACCGCTGACTCTCCCAATGCTTAGTCCTGAGGCTTTCTTCCCTCAACTCCCTCCAGTCAGAATTAAGGATCTGCACCAGTTATTCACAGCTTTTTTTTAAAGGGTAAAGTGCTAAGAACCGCCTACGGTCATGAGTGGCCTGTCACTCTGTCCCGCTGTGCGGTCGTGATTGGAGAACAGAACAGTGTCGTTTGGCTCCACCCTCGCTTCCCTTTGCCGCGCTAGCGGGGTCGGATTTTACTCAAAGGTGGAGAGTGGGATTCGGCGGGCGGCGCTTGGAGCAGGTGAAGAAGCATCCTTGTTCCGGCCGTTGCCGCTATTCTTTCTCCGTTGTCAGAGTCAGGGAAGGACAAGCATTCTTTACTGCTAGAGCTTCAGGGAACTGTTGCCCAGAACCTAGGCACTTCAGACATTTCATCGCACCCCTTATTCCGCGTTCACTGTGTAAACCACCTGCACATCTGTAATCCTGTGAACCTTCCTTCTGCTCAATGTCCAGAGAAGGGGTCTAAAGAGAATTTCGAGTGTTTGAAAGAGAGGGTCTTTGCAGGCTGCGGGGAGCTGTCTAAGGTGCTGAAGCTTTCCAGGCGTTTGTCTCCTGCAACACCACTCAGAGTTAGATTGCACATATTCCGTTCCTGGCTTTCTCATCCCTCATGACTTGGATAAGATTAATTTCAGGATCGTGAAAATCTCTCCGTATCATGGCCCACGTGAGACACTTGCGGACTTTCGTTTCAGGATTTTACTTCTGGGAAGCAGCCCTGTTACTCAGGTGAGTTCACTTGTATTAAACAGTTGAAGAATTCATTTAAGCCTGTGCACTAGGTTTCAACCACTTGTTATTGATGAAGTAGAGAATGCAATTCGAAATTGACTTGTTGAAAGTATCCCTTAAATCGTATTGTTTTCTACCTAAAACTGTATAGCAGTCTATCAAGACCTCTAAAAACATGTAACTTTGCTCTATTTTCACTAAATAGTGCTTTTCAAGTAACTGGTCTCATATTTGCTGCTGAGATGACCCTAGGAAAAATTTTTCCAAATCCTGGGTTTTCTTTCTCAAATTGCTTTTGGAGTTTCATTTTTCTACGTGAAATACAAAGTCTGATTGTTACTCTCTTTTTGAAAGTTACAAAACATTTAGTATTTAGAAATAAAATAATAATTTTTAAATGGCAAAAAAAATCTAGAACATAAGCATTTAATGATCAGAGAAATTCTGAACATTACTGATATATCCAGAGGTTAAGTTAAATAAATAAATAACACTTAAGGCCTTGTAAGTACCATTTCTAAGGGGCTTAATTCAAGCAATACATGAAGGCAAAATCATAAATCATTAGATATGTTTTTGCCAAGAATAGTCTTTTTGGAGAAAGTGACATTACAAAAAAACCTACTAAAGAATAAATATGCTTTCTGATATGTAATTTTCTTATCATGTCCAGTCATGTTTGGTGGGATTTTTAAAAAATTTTTTAATAGAGACCAGTCAAAACATCAGATAACCCCTATTCCTCTTGAAAAAGAATTAGAGTTTATTTATTTATTTTGAGAGAGAGAGAGAACATGCATGAGCAAGGGAAGGACAAAGAGAGAGTAGCCCTTATTCTTAATGTAACAATACACAAGCAAGATTCTGCTCATATCGACTTTTGAACCACCAATGTAAATTTTAATTTACTATTGTAATTACCTTAAGATTTCATTTTCATAGCTTTCAAGCTTTTCAAGAGGACTGAAATCAAATAATTGGAATAACTAAGTTATGTGTGTATTAATTTCTGTTTGAAGTATGTAAATATTGTCTTCTGGGTTGCTATGTCAGTTTTTCATCTTTGGGCAGCTTAGAAAAACATAGTGTATCTGACAAAAACTGCCTTAGAGGAAGTTATGTTATTTTGATAACATATTATCAAATATCAAATAACATAATATTTTGATATTCCTCTGTAGTAACAGGAATTGTGAAGTTTATTATAATTTTAAAATATTGTTTTGAAGTATAGGTTGAATCACTATAAACTAGGATATTTACAGTGAAAAATATTTTAATGTGACTGTAAATTTTTATAACTTCAGTTGTCACAAATTTTACATGTAGTGGTTAAGACAATAGTGTAGAGTTTGTATATTTACAAAAATTTCATGAACAGGGGTACAAATTCATGTTTTAAGTGAAATGGGTTATTATACTTTAATTACTTCTTAGTATCTTTGATGGTGGCATGCATATTTTTTTTCAAAGAAATCAGAATAACTTAGTTGATAGACACTTAGATTTAGAAAGTTGAAAGTCACTAAACCATTTGATCACTAAGGTCAAATTTGTATAGTGTTAATTCATCATTTGTTATAACATATTCTTAGGTATATAATTTTCATCAGTACATCCTTTGATTTTTGTCTAGTTTTATTGAAATTCACAAAAACTTTATTTCAAATTGATGATCATAATCATAAGAATTTATCTTCATTAATATTAAATAATTGTAATTAAAAATGCTTTTCATGAATAATCCAAAAATGCAATCCCTTGAAAAATAAATACATAGTATAGAAGTTTGTGCGATATATATATTCTTTACCATCAAGTTTTTCTTTCTTCTTCTATAAGTTAAAGTTTTCTCTTACACTGGTCTTAGATGAAAGTAACTCATCACTCTATGAAGGACTTTAATAACTTAAATTTTTTAATCATTTAAATAAAAAGTTTAGGGGCACCTGGGTGGCTCAGTCGGTTAAGTGCTCTGAGTCCATCAGGCTCTGTGCTGACAGCTCAGAGCCTGGAGCCTGTTTCACATTCTGTGTCTCCCTCTCTCTCTGCCCATCCACCTCTCATGCCCTCTCTCTCAAAACTAATAATTAATTAATTAAAAATGTACATATATTTATTTTCAGTGATGGCCCTTAAAATTTTCTATAGTTAAAAAAAAGTGAAGCTCCCTCTACTAGAAATATTTTGTAAAAGAAATATCTTTAGGAAAACTATTTTTATCCACTAAGTCCATCCCTGATGTATTGAGTGAAAAGGATACACATAAAAGAAAAAATAAAGACAAAAAGTATTTAGTATTTATAGATATATCTTTCTAATTTAAAAATATTCTTTTGGAGCAATTTGCAGGCAAGAATTACAACTGGAAAGCATAGATATTTATAATTAACTTACTAATGTAAGCTTCTCTTCATAAGTTTTAAATATTTAAAAAAGTCTTATTGAGATGTAATATACACACAGATAAGTGCACAAATAATAAGTTTCCATGTGAAGTTTCACAAGCAACACACTCACGTGAAGAGACCATGGATCAAGAAGTAGAATTGCCCTAAAAATGAACTCTCATATGATCTTGCAGTCCCAGTTCTGGTTATTTATGTGAAAGAATTGAAGTCAGGATCTTGAAGAGATATTAGTAATTCCATGTTTATTGCAGCACTACTTATAATAGCTAAGGTGTGGAAACATCTAAATGTCCATTGACAGGTGAATGGACAAAAAAGGTGGTATATAAAATCAAGGGAATGCTATTCAGCCTTAAAAAAAGAAAGAAATTCTGTAATATGCAACAACATGGGTGGATTTTGAGGACATTATCCTTACTGAAGTAAGCCGATTATCCTTATATAAAGATAAGTATTATGCGGGGAAAAAAAATTATAATTGCCTATATCACAAAATCACTCACCCTCCCACCGCCATACCTTTCCAGGCACCACTTTGCCTGAAGATGATCAGTACCCTGACTTATACAACCATAAATATGTTTTGTTTCATTTTGTTTTGCTGTTAGACTTTATTTAAATACTTATTTGAGTAAGCTTTATTTTTATAAGCATTATGTTTATGTGGTATGTCCATTTTAGTGCATGTAACAATAGTTTGTTCTCATTGCTATATAGTATTCCATTACATGAAGACATCACAATTTATCCAGTGTCCTCTGAAGGATATTTGGGTAGATTTTAGATTTTGGCTAGTGCTGCTATGAACATTCTTGAACAAGTCTTTTTCTGAATCCATGTGAATGAATGCATGTGAAAACATGCATTTTGGGGCCAGAATGGGTTGGGTCTAAGACTTGTTCTAGGAGAGGAATTGCTGTCATAGAGTGGGCATGAATGTGTTTAGCTTATTAGATATTGTAAACTTGACAAAGTAGTTGTACCTGTTGATAATTGTATCAATAATGTATGACAGTTTCTGTTGTTATTACTAGTACATAATTTGTTAGGTACATATTATAAACGTTTCTTGCATTTTCTTAGACTATTATTGGAGGCCCACAGATGATATATTTATCTTGGTATAATTTTTACTTTTTATTAAGTTTTGTAAAGGCAAAAACAGCAGAATAAAAATATTTGCTTCAATACAATTAAAAGTATTCATTATCAGAATATATCAGGTCTAAAAAATGTGATTTTTAATGGGAAATTATTTAAAAAGATAATTCTTTTAATTCTTTTACTTTTTATTTATTTTTTTAAAAAGATAACCCTTTTAAAAATACAAATGAGAACATTGTATAAACAAATGTGAGAAATCTGAATTTCCTAGTAGTAAAATATTTTTTAAAAGAGTTTCACACTTTGCTCAGATATTGTTGTTTTCTGAAACAATCCTTCTAGGCTTTTGGGTTCTAGTCCTCATATTAATAAAATAAGGAACAAAACAACCAGTGTTCAGCTTTCTTTGAAATGCAGATAAGTGATGATTATGAAAAGCTTGCAGAACCAATTCTAAAAAGAGGAGAACTGCCAAAAATATTTCATTTAAATTGGCTATTTTCATAAAATACAATTTTATTTTTCATATTTACAATTTGATACCAACACAACCTTGATACTTGAATAAATTATGGTACACTCTGTCAAAAACTAAATATGTGAATTTCAGACCTCACGATAATCACAAATAAAATGCTTTCTTGGTTTACTTTGAAGCCTAAGAAAAATGTTTTGGGATAGAATGTCTTGGTTTTGCTTTTGGTATGTTTTGGAGCATAGGGAAAACCCTTTTTATGGATTAGAGTCAAAATGTTGACTCTATTTTCTTGTGTAAAATATTAAAGAAAAATGTATTTGAAAGAATAAACTTTTATCATAATGATTTCCTATATGCAGGTACAGCATTAGGATTCGTAGTTTCCTAATTATGCTACATATAATATATGCTTCTTAACATTGTATCTATAAATAATCATACATTTCCCAAGTATAGGAAGATTGTGGCCCTGTTCTCTGGTCAATGCCTTAGGCAATTTTCCCTGCAGATTCAGAAAACAACCTGTAAAATATTTCCTATGCTATATATATATTTTTTCCTCCCTTAACTACACTTATGTACTGAGGCAAGTCAATCAACAAATATGTATGTAATGTGTAATGTTCGGCAATTTAACAAGATTCCTTTGCCAAATTCTTTGCACAAATTTTTGTGCTATGTACAGTTTGGCTATGGAAGGTTGGGAAACTACGTCATTTCCCATCATGGAACTTAAAGCACAGCAGGGAAGAAAGGAAAATACAAAGGGCCAAGTAACAGAAGAAAAACACAAACAGTAATGTTTTAGGAAATGTGAGGTAGGAAAGCTATCCAGAAACTTTGGAACTTGTGCTGGATCTTGTTAAGATTCTTGTTCTATGGGCAGAAATAGACATAAAAGAAATGATAATGGGCATACTTGTGTGCTTAGGGAGTGTTGATAGTCAAATTCAATAAGAAAATTTCAATTTATGGTTTACATTCATATTCTAATAGTAGTCATAATTGCTAGTAGTCATACTAGCAATGACTACTGAGCCAGCTGTAATAATAAACCTGCAGAAATATAGAGAAGGAACAGCTTCCTTGCACAATAGAATGTGGATAAAATTTAGAAGTAAATGATAATTGTAACTGAATAGTTGTCATTACAGGAATGGTGTCTTAACTTGGCACAAAATATCTCTATAAGATTGCTAATAATAATTGTAATGGTAATAACTATATAAACCAACGACACAGAGTAAACTACAAGGAGAAAAGGATAATCTCTTTCTTTTAGAATTTGAAAACCACATTTGAACTTTTCACCAAAATATGGTCTCCTTAAAGAAAGAAAATCAGGTAGAGGATTTGGATTACCGAAAGAAAAAAAGACACTGAACTTGGTCTGGTGTATTTGAGTTTGAAACACTAGCAATAGATTTTGGTATCTTGCCATCAGCTTTGGATGCAGAGATGATGCTTGAACTTCAACATTGAATTAATAGTCAAAATGCTTGAATTAACAGTCAAAATGTTATGAAGGTGATCATATTGTATGCAAAGAAGAGAGAATAGAGAAAATATTTGTATGGAATAAGGGTGAAACACTTTTAAGTTGGACACAGAGAAGTACACAGAGACCCTGAGTTAAACTGGAGGTAAGACTGATTATGACCAAGTGACAAAGTCACAACTTTATCAGTGTTATATAGTCTATCTCAAAGACCTGCTCTTATCAAGAGTATATATTTTTCTAAAACTTTTCTGTATAACCTTCCAATGCTCTAATTTCAACCATTCTCATAATCTCACCACCATAGATGGTACATTTTACTACTTAGTTTTCTCAGGAGACTTCTAGGGAATTATTTGAGGAAGTACATCTTTTACTTTTCCTTACTTAATGAAGTATATATATAGTGGATCCTTCTTGATTCTCCCAACAAACATTCTCATACCCTTCTCAGTATTGAGAAGATACTAATGAAGATATCTTCATACTAGTTGACAGTATTTATTGAAAATAAATTCATGTGTAGGTAAATATCTATGTGGAAGAATGATATAGCTGTAGCTTTGTTTTGCTTAGGGGAATGGGTCATGAACAGAGACATTTGAAACATCTTCAGAGAACGGATTCTGGAATGAAAGCAGGAATTCCAAAACTAGACCAACTGTCTGGCAACAAACAGAAAATGTGTGAATAGAATGAGCTATTCAGCTACAGAAGACAAAGCTATTCTAACTGCAAGCAACCACATTTTAAAGCATTTTAAGGAAACTTAAGTTTGCAATTCTCAGATGTCAGAAAAGAGAAGAACATAAAAAAAAAAGACACTTTCATTATAGTACATTTCTGAAATTATTTTATAATCTCCATACTGGGGATACTTTAGGAGGAAGTATTATTAGTGCCTCTAGGACAATTTAATACACAAAAGTAGTAACTTCAGTGGTATAATTAAGAATAGCATAAAATCTAACAGTTATTAACATCCTCTAAAAATAGATATTGAATGGAATAACATTCAATGCAAACGATGAAGAATTCTCTATGAGTGCATCCAACATTTGCCATAACCAGTTAGAAATATGGCTGAACACAGATATTTCTGATATTCTTATACAACCATCACCACTGTAGGATGATTGGGCCCACATTAAAGGTAACTGGTCTATCCAATATCTTACCTAAATCTGAGAATCTCTCAGAAATAATCTCTATCAGGGTGGTCATCATATAGACTTGAATATTCCCAGCAATAAGAATGTATTTTAACTTAGAAGGAAACTATTTATTAAATAATATTAATCAATAAAAACTAAAATGCCATTTTACTTTCTCCTGGCCACATGAACTTTTTCTCTCCTATATGTGCCTCCCAAAATATTTGTCTGTGTTTTTTGCTTCAGTGTTATGCCTTTTCTCCTCTTAAAATGATCTTACTGCTCATGGAAAGTGAGCTTTTATTTGAGGCATGGTCTGAATTGACAACATTTTCTATGCAGTTGCTCCATGAATGGAGCTTGTATTCTCCAGTTTCAGAGGAGCTGTAGCATTCTACCTGACTCTCTCTATGACTTCATATAAATCTACAGAACAAGGAATCCATTCCAGGCAGTGGGTGAGGTACTGGAGAAATAGAACTTCAATTTTTAACAATATACCACTGTAGAAGGAAGAACATATAACTTCCCTTTCAAATGTGTTTCAGATTTACATGCAAGTCTTCTCTCTCCCTCTTTTAAAAATTTTTTTAATGTTTATTTTTGAGAGAGAGACAGAGACAGAATGAGAGTGGGGGAGGAGTGGAGGGAGGGAGACACAGAATCTAAAGCAGGCTCCAGGCTTTGAGCTATCAGCACAGAGCCCAGCACGGGCCTTGAACCCACAAACCATGAGATCATGACCTCAGCCGAAGTTGGACACTTAACCAACTGAGCAATCCAGGTGCCTCATTCTCCCTCTTGATTGTAAGTCCCATGAAGACAGGATTGTTTCTGATGTTTATTTTACATCTATAATATTTAATTAATTGTCATGCATGAAACAGATGCTCAAGGGGCGCCTGGGTGGCTTAGTCGGTTAAGCGTCCGACTTTCGCTTAGGTCATGATCTCGCGGTTCGTGGGTTCGAGCCCCGCGTCGGGCTCTGTGCTGACTGCCAGCTCAGAGCCTGGAGCCTGTTTCAGTCTGTGACTCCCTCTCTCTCTGACCCTCCCCTGCTCACGCTGCTTCTCTCTCTCTCTCCTAGAAATAAATAAAAAACATTAAAAAAAAAAAGAAACAGATGCTCAATAAAAAGGAGGTAAGCTCTGAGATAGCATCTGCCTGTCACATCTGTCTACCTACCTATGACTTTAGATTTGAATTCTGTTTAAATCTGTATTATTCCTTGGAGTGAAAATAGGGTGTTCTTGATCTTGATCTGTGTTCAAGATCTCATAAAAAGATAGAAGAGCAAACAAATCTCAGATATTACTTTCTCTGGCAACATCTAGTGGAAAAGTAATAGATTTGCTTCTCATCACCATGAGAATTTAAAATTTGTGTTGTATAATGCATTATTTCTCAACTTTTCTTTTTCTATTATTGCCTTCTTAGGAGCCTTTTAAAGATATTTTTAGGCTTTTAGACTTTTTTTGTAATTGTCTTTATGAAATTGTAATACCATAGCACACTATATATTTGCTCATGTATAGTACATATAATTTGTGGTATATGTTATATATACATACACATATATAATATATAAATATATATACACACATGTATACATACAGACACACATGGCTTTATGCATAAAAGAATATGATTTTTTCCCCCAATATAAAACTTCAACTCCTACCTAGAAGGCATGGTGTAATAATGGTTGCTATTTTTTCATGATGCTGCTTAGAGTTGCATAGTTTTATCATTTTGAGTCATGACCTAGAAATAAAGCAATAGAGGAAGTATTTCCTTGTTTGGATCTTATTAGGTCTTTGTAACTTTGTAAAATGAGCAAATGGCTGACATCATTTCTCCATTGACATCCTGTGAGATAAGTTGTTCCTAAAAGCATTAGAACTTTAGCATTATCTTTTTCCATAAATACATATGGCTCCCCCAAACCACTAGAATTTTATCAATAAATTTCAATCACCACTGCCCCTACTAACACCATTGTTAGATAACTTTTATAATTTCATATTAATATTATATATTTATTTATTTATTTATTTATTTATTTATTTCTCAGGAGAGAGACTGAGAATCTTAAGAGGGCTCCAGGCTCAGCACAGGAGCCTCAATGATTCCAAGACTTGAGCTAAAATCAAGAGTCTGAGGCTCAACTGAATGAGCCACCCAGGCACCCACCATACAAATATCTTTTGAAAAGAATGTTAGAGTTATTATCACTTAACGTTTATTTATTTTTCTATGATGTAGACTCTATTGACTTTCTTTTGTTATTGATGTTAGATAAATGAAAGAGTTCATATTTCTTTCTAAAGTTAAATTTCTAATTGTTATAAAACAGGATATCAACAGTCAATACCTATGTTAACTCTGTATATTCTCCAGTACAAGGGTAAGGGATATGTATAAAAATCTGAGAATATGTTGCTATTAAAAATAAAAACTAGGGATGCCTTGGTGGCTCAGTCAGTTAAGCATCTGACTCTTGATTTTGGCTCAGGCCATGATCTCATGGTTTGTGAGTTCCAGCCCCACAGGGGGCTCTACACTGACAGTGCAGAGCTTGCTTGGGATTCTCTGGCTCCCCCTCTCTCTGTCCCTCCCCCATGCTCTGTCTCTCTGTCTCTATCTCAAAAACAAATAAACTTTAAAAACTAAAATTAAAAACAAAAACTAATTGTCATAAAATTGTAGTAACAATTAAAATGCTACTAATAAAAAAGAAAGTTGTTATTGATGGTCAATAGTGTGACCAAATCATCAGAAAACAGTTTGTCCTGTTATTATTGTTGTTGGTATTATTTTTGTTGCTTTGGGTTCAGATTGTCCATACAGTAGTTTACCATGAGGACCTGGGAGAAGATAAATGATTTGAACCTCAATAAAATGATCATTCCATCAAATGACTGTGAGGAAAATTGAGTTCTATTTGCAGGGCTAATTTCTACTCAACTCACTTTACCTTCTCTAAGAATCTTTCTCTGATCTTTCTCAGGTCTAGATGAGGATACCTCTTCTGTGCTCCCAAGCACCAAGCGCCTTTATTGCACACATCCCGGGGGTAGTAATTGTCTGAATCTTACCTCTGGTCAAACTGTGAAGTCCTTCAGGGAAGGACAATAATGTGTGTCCAGTTCTGTCTCCAGGACTTGAAAGAGTGTCTAGCACACTGAAAGTGCCCGCCCCTTTCCAGAATGAGACATCGTTTTTATTTCTAAGAGCAGATTGACAGTTTCAAATAAATAACTTTGTCTTGGCATAACTAAAAATACTATGTTGATTTCTCTGCCTCTAGCACTCAGGAAGAAACCTGGTCAACAATTTGGCACTTTGGTTTTTCTTTATTCTTAAGTTTATTTTTCTGTGGTAATACATTTACCCACTTGCCCCTTATCTCACTTTTATGGGAAATTTTTCAGAAAAAGTCATCTACAATTTTCATTTTTCTCACTACTCACTTATGCTTCACTTGTTCCTATTTGGGATCTATACCTACCTCTACTAAATAAATCAGTACCAATCTTTCATGTTGTAATAGCTCCTTCTTTTCCAAACATTGAAAAAATGGAAATTTCATACAATAATGTTTGTATGTAATAGTATATATTATATATAATAATAGTTCATATGATTATAGTTATTAAAATAATTATTAAATGTATATACAAAATGTTTATATATATGCATATATAAAATGTATATATACTATGTCTTTAAATCAATATATAACTTTTAATTATATACTTTTTATAACATCTTTGCACTGAAAAGGGAAGACATAACTAAATAAACATCCTAAATAGTAATCAAATAAATAATGCATATTCTCAAGACATCATATTCAAATTTCAATTATTTTTTTTGTTTATTTATTTATTTTGAGAAAGAGTGTGCGAGCAGGAGAGGGGCGGAGAAAGAGAGGGAGACAGAGAATCCCAAACAGGCTCTGTACTGTCAGCAAAGAGCCTGACGTGGGGCTCAATTTCATGAACCATAAGATCATGGCCTGAGCCGAAACCAAGAGTCAGATGGTTACCTGACTGAGCCACCCAGGTACCCCTAAATTTCTATTATTGTGCCTATCACAATCCTGGGATCAGAATCATTGACAACATTCCAATTCCCTAGATAAACTGAGACCACAGATATCACAGAATATTTGTTTTGAATTTTAATCTGTTCATTCACATACTTTTAATGTTTTAGGCCCACAGGACTCTATAAAAGGTGGTTGAACAATGATTTCTTTTTTACTGGCAACTATAAAAAATGTAGTCATGAACAACTACCCAAATAGTAGCAATTATAAGTATGAAGAAAAAAACACCTCTTTTTTTGGTATGGAAAGGAGTAGAAATTCTTTATAAAAAAGAAAGGAATTTAAATGGACCATAAGCAGTTGACAGAATTTAAGCAGGCAGAAAAGGGGGATCATTTCAGGTAGGAAAAAGCATTGTTAGCAGAGGCAACAGGCCACTTTCCATAAGAAGTGGAGGATATTGCAAACTTCACAGAAACAATTCTACCTTGGGACCCCCAAGTTTTGTTTTGTTTGTTTTGTTTTGTTTTCTTCTTTTTTAAATGCTTTTATTTATTTCTGAGAGAGAGAAACTGCAGGCAGAGGAGGGGCAGAGAGAGGGGATTATGGGGAGAGCAGGGGACGGAGGCTCTGAAGTGGGCTCCATGCTGACACTAGAGAACCTGATGTGGGGCTTGAACTCACAAACTCTGAGATCCTGACCCAAGCCATAGTCAGATGCTTAACTGACTGAGCCACCAGGCGCCCCCCAAGTTTCCGTTTCTGATAAATCTATACTTAAGTTGTTTTAGGACTAACTTCATGGGGGAAATCTGTATGACTATCCTTGGATGTTAGAAAACATCAGCAAATGTTTATTCAAATAATATTTTTCTATTTCTAAACAAAATGTTTCATTGTCTTCATTTGATTATGAGGAAGAAGGTATTTGAATAAGCTGTGTTATAGCCGTTTGTTCTGTTGATGTCAATATAGACATATGTTTATTAATTTGTATTATTTGAATGTGTTTATTCTGTGTATCAGAAGTCTAAGGACCAAAGCCCAATTAATTAGCATATCAAATAAAACAAAAATCCAAGGAAAGAAGAGATTTATGACCTCATAGTTTTATAAACAAATGGTTACATTCCTAACAAGTGAAAGAAGAATGATATATGTAATGAAATCTTGGCCTTCAAAACTTAAAAACAATCTATCTCTATACATTTATTTTTACTAAAACATTATAAAAACACTCTAATATGCACTATATAATATTTTCTACCAGTTCTTAACTTATTCCTTTTTAAGAAGGGACTTAACCCTTATTAAAACACTTACCCAACTTTGTATAGTATATCCCACTGCATGGTAAGAATAAATGAACCTCCTGTATCCTTAACTAGCCTCTTGTTTTATTTATTGTGAAGAATAGAGGTAGCAGAGAATTATATGGATAAAATTAGTAGGTATCTCCTATCTGCTTTACGTTGTTTCTTTGTAACAACCTTAAACCACTTTAAAAGACTGTGAAATCGATTTTTTCTCTTTAATCCCTGAAATTTAGGGTATCTCTTTCTTCCTGTGAATCTTAAATAGAATGAGAACCATCAAAGACACTGACTGCTGCAGACCTCAATTGGTACCTCTTGAGACTATAGTAGAAAATTAGGTTTTATGTGTAGCCTAAATATTCAATTCTAAGTATTAACATGTGAACTTATAATTTTGCTCCACTTAAAAATGCCGGTATATATAACATTCTCTGTGTGTATATGTACCGTTATCATATATATTAACTTAAAGCAAAGATTACATTGGGAAAGCTTAATTGATATGAAAAAAAAAACAATTCAAATTCTTACAGCAAATAAAAATTCAACCTAAAATAAAAGGTAATAAAAAGATGAGATGTATACCTTCATAGGAAATAGTTAGTTTATTTTAGGTGTGTTCTAAATTAACTTTTCTTGAGTTCTATCTTCTTTGTTCATGCATTTGTGTGTACACATGAAAACAAGAAGAAATTTGGAGAAAGAGGACTCAGCATCAGGTCTCAGTCCTGTCTTTGAAGGGTT
Organism: Proteles cristata cristata; assembly: GCA_017311185.1. NCBI lineage: Eukaryota > Metazoa > Chordata > Mammalia > Carnivora > Hyaenidae > Proteles > Proteles cristata. The sequence continues at coordinate 181,855 of JAESUZ010005249.1, read as the reverse complement.
GAGTGACCTTTCTATAGACTGAGTGATTGTATTTAATACACTACTTTATAAATATAATGTGTAGAGCTTTATTCAGCTACAGAGTACAATTGTTTTGACTAAGATAGTCAGAAATGTGATAATTTCTCTTTAACAGAAAGTATGTACCTAGCATTACAGCTATAATTTCTCACTTTATTTAGTATCAGTGACTTTTCCCCAAATCTATTTTCCCCCCTAACATCCATGTAATGGTAGAAGTGAAAGGTGTTGAGTGGTAGGAAAATAAGCAAGGGATGAACGGAGTCCTTTATTGTTGTTGTTAGTTCAGATTAGTATCATTTGTGAGTGACAGAAAGCTCACATTAATATTGGCTTAAGAAAGATTCCATTTTTCTTCTCAAAACTAAAAAAATAAAAACAAAAACAATCCCTATGGACGTGAGCAGGCCAAGTGTGGAATGGGGGTTTACCAATCCTTCCTTCTACCTTATTGTTTTGCCACTCCTCACATGGGGTTTCTCCTTTGGGATTCAAGATAGATGCTCTGATTCCAGAGATCGTAGGTGTTTTCCAGCTATCAGCAAAGAGAAGGGGGCTTCTGTTTGAAGGCGTTCCCAAAATGTTAAAGATTTCCCAGTCTCCCTTGCAGCTTTGTGTGTCCTTGTGACTAGCTTCTGGCCACCACGTTGTAAATAGAAGTGGTGCGTTTAACTTCTGTGAAGTGCCATCTGGGGGAGATCCAGAAGCTCCAGTTCACATTTTCCATTCTGCCTGATGGAGCTCAGTCTTTAACTGAAGCAAAAGAGAACCATTTGAGTAGGAGAACATGACCAGACTGTGGTTCAGAAATATTACTAAAGAAGTAATATGGAGAACTCAGAGGAAGCTATATTCATGATGCGGGATGCAAAACTGGCATCAAGGAAAGTAGTTTAGTTTCAAGCAGTGGCACATCCTAAAAATGGAGAGAAAGGAGCAGATGAAAAAAAGTGACAAAGAGAAAAGGGTGAAAAAATAAGATCCACTAATTGGGCATGAGTAAAACAGAGAGAAGAGTCTAGGATAATTCTCGCAATCATACTTTTAGTAACTGGGTGAACGATTCTGCTGTGACACAAAGAGAACAGAAGACAAGGGGAACAGCCATGCAGAAAAGTATCCTACTTTAAGTTCCAGATCTTGATAGTGAATGTAATGCTTATAAGATATTGTTAATGAAACACTCCAGCATAGAAGAGGAGTGTGAGACCTGGGAATAGATCAGACTGGAGAACTCAAATTCTGGGGCAGGACTTTTTATACTTGAGTACACATGGATATTTCATCCCACTGGAGTAGGCAAAGAGCCTGGTGACTCACAGAGTCATCAAACCTGGCTTTAGCTGCCCCAGATGCAGTCTCACATGCTGCAGGCTGAGGTGTGGCTCACACAGCACACCTGTAATCACTGGGGCATGCAGATATGGAAAAGTCCTTCCCTGCCCTAACTAGGGTGTCACCACTCAAAATGTGGTCCTCTAACCAGCACAGTAACTGTCACCTGAGAGACTGTTAGACCTGCGGGGCCTGAATTCCACCCCAGACTTACCGAATCCGAATCTGCATTTTATCATATCCTCCAGATGATTCACAAGCACATTTAAGTTTGAAAAGCACTATTTTAAGAACATAATCTTTGAAGGAATGGGCAGAAGAAATACTAGAAAAAAGAAGGCAGGTATGATAAGAGAAAAAGGAGAATTAGCAGAGAGCATGTTACAGAACCTAACAGATGAGTTGCAGAAATGAAAGAGTAATCAATAACATCAAATTCCATAAAAGCAAAAGGAAATATAGAAGATTATTAGTAGCCTTTTCAAGTGCATTTTTGGTACATGTGTACAAATATGATAGCCTCAGATTGAACGATGAGCTAAAGAAAAAGATAAATACAGATTTTTTTTTTCCCAAGAGGCTACTAGAAGGGGAAGTACAGTGGACATAGCTGAGATAGACAATTGTTGATTCACTTGTTCAGTTGTGTTTTTGAAATGGCAGGAGATGTAAGCTTCTTTACAGCCCGGAAGAAAGATGCCAAGAGCTCAGGAAATGCTTTAGGAAGAGACAAGAGGGGGTCCAGAAGAGGAGGGGCAATCACTGATAAAATGAAAAAGAAGAGTTTAAAGAGCAATAGTTGAAGGGTAGCTTTTGAACCAGAAGAGTACAAAGTCTCTCTGTGTGGCTGGACAGAAGGTTAGGATAGATGCAGAAAATGGCACGCTGTAAGATATGGGAATTGTGATTTCATATTTCAGCAGTTGAATGCTCAATTATCTCTTTGAAGAGACAAGGTCATCAGCTGAGATAAAGATCAACAATGAAGTGAATAAGTTTAGGCTGACTTCACAGTTACAAAAGAGAATAGAACCCAGAGTCTACCTTGCCTCTGATGCCCTGACAAGCACCCCCTTACTGCACATGCCCTCATTCTACAGGGAGGGGAAAGAAGTCTAGAGACCAGATCATGAGTCAGACCATATTAATTTACGTGGCAAGGCCATATTAATTTACCTACCTCACCTAATTCAGGTTAGCCGCTTTTTTCCCCCCAAAGGAACTCTGTAATTTCGGCTATTCTGAAGTAGAAAATGCAATGATCATATCACTCCTTAAAAGGTGAAATGTGACTCATTCAATTAGAATCATAGTAAGATTGGTTTATTGATATTTTGATTAAAAATATAAGAATGAACCCCACTTTCCAATTTTTACTTTGTTCTCATGTTCTACCCGTGAACATCAAGTGTGGCAACGCTGGCATACATTTTATACTCACACCTCTGAACCATTTCTTTTACATCTCTCCTGTGGCTAGCCTTTTCCTATACAGCATCGTCTCTAAGGATTTTGTTATGCTTGATTAAAGAAAACATATGCTCTTACTGCCACAGGAAATAACTTCTATAATCTAGAGGGTTTTAAAATCCTTTTGTTTCCTGGGAAACCATAAACACGTTTCCCAAAATAGCTTAGGCATATACAAAGAAGGAAGGTGGGAAGAGGGGAGGAGGAGACCCAGGTGAGGCACGGGGAGCAGAGGAAAGGAGCATCAGAGAGGGAGTAACCTCAGCTCTGCTTGAAGTATTGCGTTGACACCAGTGATCATTATCTTCATCTCTCTCTTTTTTTTTATTTAAAAAAAAATATAGTTCAATAAAAGGCTTCATTAAAAAGAAAGAAAACAAAAGCCTTGATGGATAGTCAAATTTTCACTTGAGGGAAATTGAATAGCACCATACTCATTGCTATATTTACCTTTCCTTTCCACTTCCAATTATAAACTCTTTCTTGCTTTACTGTTTGATTCCTTCCTTCATTCTGTGCCAGTTCTCTCTTCTTACAGGGATGTAATGGTCAGGCAAATATGAGGCTTCCTGCACCACAGGAAGAAAAAGGTCCAATCTGCCTTCAATACGCATAAGTCAGAACACCTTCCATTGAAAGGTGACATTAACATAAACATTTGCCGTCACACAAATCGGAATATCTAGTAAAATCTGAATAAGCCTGTGCTCTGCTGATTCTGTATTATTCAGGAAAAGAAACTTAGTATGGCTCCACGTTAATATTCTCTGTACATCTCTTTCAGATTCAAAGACTCTAGAGATTGGTAGTTTAAAATATCATGCTTTTATGCCCTGAATCTTATTGATTTGGGGATTTACAAAAGTGTGTTTCATTAGTAGGCACTGATGCAAGCACAGTGAGTTGAAAGTAGAAAGTAGAGAGCTCAGAATAAAACAATACTGTTTCTGCTATCCTGTTTCCTTTGTAATCTCAGGTTACAATCTCAGGTAAAAGGATAATTTCTGTATCACTCATCCCTGGCTGGTGGGATTAAGATGCTTATTTCTCATTTTTATTATATTTTTATGAATTTTTTGTACAATGAACATAGATTAAATTAAAGAATAAAATTTAATGTTTATTTTATTTTTGACAGAGATAGAGCGTGAACAGGGGAGGGGCAGAGAGAGAGGGAGACACAGAATCCAAAGCAGGCTCCAGGCTCTGAGCTGTCAGCACAGAGCCGGATGCGGGCCTCAAACCTATGAACCATGAGATCATGACCTGAAGTTGGACACTTAACTGACTGAACCATCCAGGGCCTCTAGATTAAATAAAATTTATAGTGTGTTTTAAAACAAACTTTGTGCATATTTTAAAAGTCGGAGAGGTGTCTTGCCAAATAAGATTCAGAAGAAAAACAATTCTCGATTAACATTTCCTCCATCGACTTGATTAATCACTTTCAGATTATCACTAGAAATATGATTCTGAGACCGGTGATCCCTTGATAAGTTAAACTGGTTGAAGTATATTTGGAATATAAGGAACAAATTTGTCAAATTGAAATCAAACAGAACTCTAGAAGGACTCTAGAAATTGTAGGAAAGTAGTATATTAGTGCTATGAGATAAGTTCCAATAAAATGAGTTATATGACCATCTCTGCCTTTAGCCAGGCAGTTTCCAGCTTGCAGAGGAGATCTTGTCAGGTTAAGTATTACCCATCAACAATAGAAACCGGTGGATGACAGAACCAAATGGCTTACAATAATTTAGTGGGAGAAGGATCGTTTCCGGGTCAGATAAGCAAAGAAAAGCAATGTAGAGAACATGACTTTCAAGCAAAAGAATTGGTAAGATTCCCTAAGGCAGGCAAACATGATCATAGCACATTCTTTATTTTGAATGATTAGTGTTGTGACTCCTAGAGTCCCCTGACCATTTTCTGACTGAAGGAAACGTGAAGTCTACTATTCAGAGAAGAGTTCACCTTCCTAATTTGATTTTGTTGATATCCAATGTTTTCCATTAAATTTATTGTCCAAGAGCACACTATACTTCAGAGTCAGAGCCAATTCCTTGATCATTTCTCAATTCAAAAATGTAGATTTAGAGGCGATGAACTTTGCACATACTTGGTATGAACGTGGGGGGATTGGTGAGTGAACACAACTAGAATAAGAGAATTTCAAAACACACTCTGCATAGATTATAAAGGAAGAAGCCTTTTTGGATAAGTCAGAGGAAACAATAAAGAAAATCACTTCTCAGGAGGAAGGGAGGGGCAACAGTATTTATGAAGAACATATTATTATTTGTGATTCATTTTGAGAAATTAAGTGCTATTTCATTGATTTGTGAAAGAAAAGGTAATATTGACAACATGTTTTATGTATGTTACTACAGAGGTTAAGAATGTAACTAGCACTTTTTTAGGGGTGCCTAGGTGGCTTAGCCAGTTAGGCCTCTGACTCCTGATTTCAGTTAAGGTCATGTTCTCATGGTTCATGGGAACAAGCCCATGTGTTGGGCTCTGCACTGACAGTGCCGAGCCTGCTTGGGACTCTCTCTCTCAAAGTAAATCATTATAATAATAATAAAAACATTTCAAAAAATTGTAAGTAGCATTTTTCAAAGAGCTTATTATGTAACTGCTGTAATAACTGATGTGTGAATACCACAAATCTAACTTTATGATTTTGAGTTTAACCATTATAGGCACTTAATTAAATCAGTTTCAACATATTCATGTGAATTTAATTTTAGTTAGTTATAATTACTTAAGTAATACATGATTATGTTTTCAGTATAAAAATCCAAATACTTCAGATAAACCAAAACTCCTCCTTGGTTACAGCTACCATCTTCTTCTGGCCTCTCTCCATTCTCTCAGTCATTCTACTCTAGAATAGATAGGTGAGTCTTTCTTTGGGGAGTTTGGAGGAAAAATTTGGACCAGCATAGCCAGAGCCTTTCTTTTCCTTTTCCACTTTGGACCTTGAGTAAGGTGTGGATGTATATGCATCATTCTCAATTCAGCATTGGGAAGCTAGTATGTCCTCAGACAACAGATACATTCTCTAATATCAGTTTTATCAGTTCTAAGATCATGTTATGATCCCAAATCATTTACCCTTTTGAAAATGTTTTTCAAATTGTTCCACATTTGGAGGGAGAAAGGGAGAATGCTTTAGATTCCTTTGGGTCCCAAGGTCATGCTAAAATGTCATTTTGTACTTGCTATTTCTTTTATTCAATGGTATTTCTCTAAGTACTTTCCATTTCAGAACACATAGAATACCTTATTGTGCTTATGGCCATATAAGTCTAAAGTAGGATCATATCAGAGATTTTCAAAAACACATTTATAGCTACTTAGGCCATTTTACATTTTTATTAATACAACCAATTTTGTGCTAAATAATGCTTTTCATAAGGAGGATGACTTAATAATCCAAATATAGACCATGAAATTCCCCCTTAAAATGGCTATATATGCCCTGCTTCATTTGATATTGTTTATAAAAGTTAATTTTACTTATATACCTATCTTTTTTATATTGCTAAACTTAAATTTGGTTAGTTGTAATGGTACCTAGTCTCTGTTTAAATGTGTATTGCCTGCCAATTTATATGCATTTCACTTCTTTTTGTTATCTGGTTGCTAAGGCTAGGACCTCCAGTACGATGTTGAACAAGTGACAGCAGACATCCCTGTCATGTTCCTGACCTTGGGGGGAAACCCAGTTTTTCCCCATTGAGGACGATATTAGCTGTGGGTCTTTCATCTATGGTCTTTATGATATTGAGGTATTTGAGAAGAAGTCAAATTTGCACTCTTTGCCAATGACATGATACTCTACATGGAAAACTTGAAAGACTCCACTGAAAAACTGCTAGAACTGATACATAAATTCAGCAAAGTCACAAGACATAAAATCAACCTACAGAAATTGGTTGCATTTCTATACACTAGTAATGAAGCAGCAGAAAGAGAAATCAAAAAATCAATCCCATTTACAAATTTTACCAAAAATCGTAAGATACTTAGGAATAAACCTAACAAAAGAGCTAAAAGATCTGTCTCAGGAAAAATTTGAAGAAGACACAAAGAAATGGAGAAACATTCCATGCTCAAGGATTAAAAGAACAAATATTGTAAAATGTTGATAATACTTAAAGCAATGTACATATTCATTGCAATCCATGTCAGAATAATGCCAGTGAACCAAGAATTCTAAAATTTGTATGGAACCAGAAAATAATCCAAATAGCCAAAGTAATGTTTAAAAAGGAAAATGAAACTGGAGGCATCACAATTCTGGACTTCAAGCTGTATTACAAGGCTGTAATCATCAAGACAGTATGATACTGGCACAAAACAGACACATAGATCAATGGAACAGAATAGAGAATTCAGAATGGACCCACAAATGTATGGCCAACAAATCTCCAACAAAGCAAGAAAGAGTATCCAAAGGAAAAAAGACAAGTCTCTTCAGTAAATGGTGTTGGGAAAACTGGACAGCAACATGCAGAAGAATGAACCTGGACCACATTCTCACACCATACACAAAAATAAGTTCAAAATGAATGGAAGACCTAAATGTGAGACAGGAAACCATCAAAATCCTAGAGGAGAAAACAAGTTGCAACCTCTGTGACATGCTGCAACATGTTGCTGCAGCAACTTCTTACTTGACATGTCTCTGGAGGCAAGGGAAATAAAAACAAAAATGAACTATTGGGACCCTGTCAAGATAAAAAGTTACTGCATCGTGAAGAAAGCAATCAACAAGACTAAAAGATAACCACAAAAATGGGAAAAGAGATTTACAAATGACATAGTTGATAAAGGGTTTGTATCCAAAATCTATGAAGAGGTTATCAAGCTGAACACTGAAAAAAAAATCCAGTAAAGAAATTGGCAAAACACATGAATAGAAACTTCTCCAAAGAAGACACCCAGATGGCTAACAGACATATGAAAAGAACCTTAACATCACTCACCATCAGAGAACTGCCAATCAAAACCACAATGAAATAACACCTCAACCCCTGTCAGAATGGTTAAAATGAAGAACTTAGGAAATACCAGATGTTGGCAAGGATGCAGAGAAAGGGGAACACTTTTGCACTGTTGGCAGAAATGCAGACTGGTATACCCACTCTGGAAATCAATATGGATATCCCTCAAAAAAATTAAAAATAGAACTACCCTATGATTCAAAAATTGCACTACTAGGTATTTATCCAAAGGATACAAGAGTGCTGATTTGAAGGAGCACATGCATCTCAATGTTTACAGCAGCACTATCATCAATAGTCAGATGTTCATCAGCTGATGAATGGATAAAGAAGATGTGTTATATACAATGAAATATAACTCAGAGATCCAAAAGAATGAAATCTTGCCATTTGCTACCACATAGATGGAGCTAGAGTGTATTATACTAAAAGAAATAAGTTAGTCAGGGAAAGACATATATATGATTTCACTCATATGTGGAATTTGAGAAACAAAACAGATAATCATATCAAGAAGGGAAGGAAAAATTAGATAAAAACAGAGAGGGAGGCAAACCATATGAGATCTTCAATAAAGAGTACAAACTGAGGATTGCTGGAAGGGAGGTAGGTGAGGGGACGGGCTAAATTGGTAATGGACATTAAAGAGAGCACTTGTTGGGATGAGCATTGGGTGTTATATGGGAGTGATGAATCACAGGGTTCTACTCCTGAAACCAATCCTACACTATATATTAACTAACTTGAATTTAAAGAAATACACTAAAAACAATAAAAATTTTAAAAACAAAAAAAAATAAGAAGACACTGCCTGATTACTTCTGAGTTTGAGTATCCTCTTTGTACTAAATATAAATCTCTATTTCTTTTTCTATGAATTGCTTATTTATATGCTTTGCTCATTCTTCCATTGGATTACCTTTTTCTAAATAATTTGTTGGAGTCCTTTATATAATTAAGATATTAAGTATTTGTTAGCCATCTACTATTTATTCTGCTTATTTAATTTGTTATGGTGCACCTGGTCATTCATAATTTTTTCCTCTCAGTTTTATTTATGTATTTATTATTTATTGATGTATAATTAACATACAGTGTTATATCAGTGTTATATCAGTTTCAGCATTAAAATGTAATAATTCAACATTTGTGTACATTATTCAGTGCTCATCATGATAAGTGTACTCTTTTTTTTTTTAATATTTTTTTATTTATTTCTAGGAGAGAGAGAGAGAGACAGCATGAGCAGGGTAGGGTCAGAGAGAGAGGGAGTCACAGACTGAAACAGGCTCCAGGCTCTGAGCTGGCAGTCAGCACAGCTCTGAGCTGGCAGTCAGCACAGAGCCTGACGCGGGGCTCGAACCCACGAACCACGAGATCATGACCTAAGCGAAAGTCAGACGCTTAACCGACTAAGCCACCCAGACGCCCCAAGTGTACTCTTTTTTAAAAGATTTGTTAAATGCTTTTATTTTGAGAGACAGAGAGGGCATGAGCGGGAGAGTGGGAGAGAGAGGGAGAGAGAATCCCAAGCACTAACAGTGCAGAGATGGATTCAGAGCTCCATCCCACCAACTGTGGGATCATGACCTGAGCCTAAATCAAGTCAGATGCTTAACTGACTGAGCCACCAAGATGCCTCATGATAAATGTACTCTTGATCCTCTTTATCTTCTATACCCATCTTCTCACCCATCTCATCTGACATACACCAGTTTGTTTTCTATACTTAAGAGTCTGTGGGGTTTTTTTGTTTTTTTTTTGCTTGTTTTTTTTTTTTGTCTTTTTTCTTTGTTCGTTTCTTAAATTCCACATATAAGTGAAGTCAAATGTTATATTTCTTTTTCTGTCTGATTTATTTCACATAGAATTATACCTTCTAGGTCTATCCACATTGTAGGAAATGACAAATTTTCATTTTTTTTTATGACTGGATAATAGTCCATTGTATAAATATACAATATCTTCTTTATCTGTTCATTTATTGATGGACATTTGGGTTGCTCCCATATTTTGGCTATTAGACATAATGCTGCAATAAATACAGGAGTGCATATATATCCTTGAATTAGTGTTTTTAATTTGGGAGATTAAATATACTCATTAGTGGAATTACTAGATCATATGGTAATTTTATTTTTAATATTTTAAGAATCACCATACTATTTTGGCTTCAGCAATTTGTTCTCACCAACTATGCACAAAGGTTCATTCATAAATTTTTAAATATTGATGTATTACTTCAATAATTTGCACATTAATGTCATGCTCACTGCTACAATTTCTCTGTAATTCTTTCTTAAACCCACTCAACTAGTTTTTCACTGCATCATTTCCCTAAAACTGCACTTGTCAAAATCACTATTGCCATCCACCTAGTAAAATAAAATGGCTAATTCTCAGTCCTCATTTTATTTGACCAACTAGAAGCATTAAATTATTGGTCACTCCCTCCTCCTTGATATACTCACTCTAGGTGGCTTCCAGGACACCACACTCTACCAGTTTTCCTTCTGCTCCCTAGGCTGTTCTTAACATCCATCTTTGCTGTTTTCTTCTCTCCTTCTCCATCTCTTCTCCTTTCTGTATTACTTACTCCCTTGATGACCTGCTCTAGTCTCAAGGCCTAAACACCATCTACTTTCCAAACTTGTGCCTTAACCAATAAAAAGATGTCCTTCCTCAGACTCTAGGACATAAAACTTACTGCATACATGCTCAGCATGTTGGAAGTTAAATAGACATCTCAAACTGCACATGCCCCAAATCAATCTTATTTCTTGCCCCAAACCTAGTCTACTGACATTATTCCCCCTTTTGGTTAATATCAAATCTATTCTTACAGTTACTTAGGCCAAAAAAAAACCCAAAAACAAAAACATGGACTCATCCTTGACCACTGTCTTTTGTCCCTCTAATGTATCAGAAAATCACCTTGTCTCAAACTTCAAAACACATCCAAAATATGATCACATCTCCTTATCTCCAATATGACAGATTGGTCTGAACCGTCATCACCTGGTCTGTAACAATAATCTAACTAGTCTCGGTCAGCCATCCTAACATCAACCCAGCGTATATTGAACAAGTTAGGCATTCACAGTGTTTCTTTATAAAAAGAAAGTCAAGCCATGCCATGTGAAATCATCGATTTCACTTGAGTAAAAGCCAAATTCCATATAAAGGCTCTTGTGTCCCTATGTAAATTGGTGTTTCATCTAACCCTTTAATGTAATTTGTCACTATTATTCTATTAATTGTGTTCTAGTTCCTTTTTGTTCTGTAAATACATCAACTCTTCTCCTGACTTAGAGCCTTTGCACTAGCTCTTCTCCCTGCTTTGAATAAATACTCTTCCCTCAGATACTCAGGTAAAACTCCCTGACTTTAATGCCTTGATAAAGTGTCACCATCTCAATGAAACTTATACTAAATACTACATTTAAAAATTTAACAGGCCCCCGTATCTTATCACACTGGATCATCCTTTGCTGTGCTCTAAATTTCTTTAAAATAGTAGAGGAGCACCTGGGTGTCTCAGTCAGTTAAACATCTGACTCTTGGTTTTGGCTGAGGCCATGATCTCATAGTTCGAGTTCGAGCTCCACATTGGGTTCCATGCTGTCAGTGTCTCTCTCTACCTCTATCTCTGCCCCTCCTGTCCCCACCCCCACTTGTTTTCAGGATTCATTTCTCTCTCTGTCTCTCTGTCTCTCTCAAAAATAAATAAATAAACTTAAAAAAACAGTAGATAATTTACTAATCTGTTATATTTCTTGTTTATCACATTCCATTCTGCTAGAATGGAAACTCACTGAGATCAAGGACATTGGTTTATTTTGTTTGTTGCTGAATCCAAAACACCCATAACAATGCTTGTCATATTGTGCATTTTCAAGAAATATTTCATAGAGAAAAAGAGTGAGTATGGGTACTAAATAAATTAGTCTTTCCCTTAAGGCTCTTATTTTGTCTTGTCTATGACAATTTTTTAACAGATTTTTGTATATTTCTAATCCTTTAGATTTTTTCAAAGGAAAATTTTAATATGGATTTATAATTTGCATGTCACAGAGAGCTTTGATGCTGTTTACAGCATTTCTCAATCCCATCTTCCTCATACTTAGTTGTCTTTCAGGAGAGCAACCATTTTTTAATGTTTGTGTGTTTTTCTTATTCTGATAATTATTTCCATACATCCTTAGGTCCTCATTGTTTTACATTTTGTTTTCCCTTATTTTCTAATTTCTTCTTTTGTCTTTACTTATATTAAATGTTTCTTTAAAGACTGATGTTTTGTTTCTTATCCCTCACACTCTTAATCCGATGATTTTGTCTATGTGATATATTCCAAACCTGTCTACAATCCACAGCAAAATGGCCTTCCTAGTGTTGTCTCTTCTGATCAAAGCTGTGGTTTTTTTTTTTTCAGGTTTTCTGTACAGATCTCATTTGAAGAAATCACATTACTGCTTTCTAAGTTATATCAGCTCCTTTTAGTTTTCTGTTTCTTGGTTACTCTCTCATTTTGCTGCAGTATATTCTCACTGATTCTCCCAAGAGAGTAATAATGCAGGTAGACTATTCAATTACTTATCTTGTGACTGCTTAATTACTGCTCACTTGATTCACATATTGGCTGGAATACTGGGTTGAAAATATTAAATTAAAATAATTTTTGCCCAGAACTTTGAAGGCTTGTTCTTGATGTCTTATAACATGTACAAATGTTCATTTGTGTTTTCCTTTTTCTTTCAGAATCTTTCAGGATCTTCTCTTAATTCTTAATAGTTGGTAATTTTACAGTAACAGCTTTAGACATGGTTCTCTATTAGTTCAACCTCTTTTGAATTCCATGAGTTCATTCACTTTGAAGACACTTGTTTTTAGCCCTTCTGAAATTCTCCCTTCTGCTCCACCTACCTCTGTCTTATTTCCTCTTGTCATCTTCCAGAACTTATAGGAATTTCTAATTTTCTGATATCTCCTTGCTGTTGTCTTTTAGTTGCACTCTATACCTCTTTTGTCATTTGGTATTCATTTAATGGACTGTTCAAAGGAGAAGAAATAAACACTACTCAACTATTTTAAAATATTTTAATGATTTACATACTTACATTTAGAACTTTAACTTATCTGAAATTTGTTTGTATTTATGTTATGAAATAGGAGATCAAATTTATGTTATTTGCCAAAATATTGTTGGTTATCACAACGCCATAGTTTGAAGTGGCTCTTACCTCTACCTCTACACTCCTCTCTCTCCTCTACATGCAGCTTATATCTCAATTCCTTAGCAAGTCTTTACTGACCATCCATCCAATATGGCCTCTATCATTTCATCATCTTGGCTATTTTCTTCTGAGAATATATAACAACTTCTAATTATCTTTATTATTTACATGTATATTTGTTTACTGTGCGTTTCTTCTATCATAACATAAACTCCTTGGCTACAGAGTTTATTGATATTTCTTCTACTGCATCCAGAGCTTTAGGTAACTGGTTTTTACTGCATATATATAACTAAATGAATAGAAGCATATGTGTTTTGTGTGTATAGGTGGATCTATATAGATAGATATATAAGTCTATATGAAAAGTATAATGTATATAGATGTACATATACATATGTATATGCACATATAGTTAATATATACATACATATGTAATATATGAAATGAAATCTTGAGGAACACATACTTTTTTGTCTTATATTGACAATCTGCTTATTTTATTCTTCCATAAAATTTTTACATTTTTTTGTTTAGTTTACTCTTGGATCTTAACAACTTGCTTTTGTTGTTGTTTGGCAGAATGAAACATAGTTTTGCTGAAAGGCTTATGCATGCAGCTGTTAGTGTAATGATATATTTGTATACAGCTACAGATTTAAGTTTATAATTTTAAACCTAATTACTGTAAATACCTAAATAACAACATTAAACTCCTCAGATTAAAGAATGATTTACCAAAAATGTTTACATGGAAGAAGAACATGAACTATAAACTTAAGGAAAAGTCTTCACTGTAGTTTTCACCTAATCTTTTAAAGGAAGGCATTTTTGCTTTGAGAGGAAATATGAAGTATCATCCAGACAAAGACTCTATGTGCTCCACTTTCCAGAGAGACAGTGATATTCTAAATCAAATAAAGTGTACTTTGATTGCTCTCTGGAGCTACACTAAAGTTGAAAGAGTTGAATCACTGAGTTTGTCAGATAACATCATTGCGAAAACATATCCTTACTTGAACTACTGTCTTGAAGACCTCACTTCCATGAAAATGAAAAAAAATAATTATTATTATATGAACTTTTTAAAGTTTATTGAATTCTATATCAACTTATTTTAATTATCACGCAGGATTTTCTTCATTTAAAAATACGATCTTTACTTTTATGAATGAGGAAACAGGGACCCAGGGTACTCAGACTCATATTCCATTTAGAAGTATTTCCAATTATAGGGGCACCTGGGTGGCTCAGTTGGTTAACTGTCTGACTTCAGCTCAGGTCATGATCTTGCAGTTTGTGAGTTTGAGCTCCGTGTCAAGCTCTGTGCTGACAGCTCAGAGCCTGGAGCTTGCTTCAGATTCTGTGCCTTTCTCTCTCTCTGCCCCTTCCCTGCTCTCTCTCTCTGAAAAACAAGTAAATATTTAAAAAATTAAAAAAATATGATCTTTATCTCTCTAGTGGCATATTTCAAATACTATTTATTCACTTATTCCAAAAATATTTATTTAATATCTCCTATTTGCTAATCAATATTCCGTGTCAGGAATACAGCAGTAAGCAGCAAAACCCCTGTTCTTATGAAGTTATCTTCTAGTAAAGAAAAATATCAAAATAAAGTAAAATAAATAATATTTTAGATAACAAGTTTTATAGAGAAAAGTAAAGCAGAAAGAAAAGAGGAAATGTGAAAAGGAAGATTTTTTTAGTTAAGTGATTCAATTAGACCTTTTGAGAAGGTGTCATTTAAGTGAGGGCTTGAAAGTGATGAAGGAGCTATCAATGTGGCTATCCAGAGAAGATTGTTCTAGGTGGAAAGAATGGTCAGTATGATAGCCAGTAGGCTTACTAAAAATTTTCAAAGAAGCCATCCAGTAAAATATTATTGCAAATTTTTGTTTCTCAATACAGGGAACCTATCATAGTAAGTTTTCCTTGAATATTTCAAAGCATCCTCTAATAGGTCCAAAATTAAACCCATTATTATAATCCTCAAACCTAGTCCCCCTTTTCACTCTGTCCTGTGTCAGTGAATGATATGTCCATACATATAGTTGCTCAATCCAGAAAGCTGAGTCAACATATCATTTATCTATTCCCACATAACACATTATTCTAAATTAGTGACTCAAAACAATAAATATTTATTAGCCTCAAAGTTTCTGTAGGTCAGAAATTTGGGTTAAGTCCAACTTAAGTTAGATTTTTTATTAGGTTACTGTCAAAGATGTTAGCCATGTCTTCAGTCCTATGAAGGCTTGACTGGGGTAGAGAATCTGATTTCAAGATGGCTCAATCCCATAACTGACAACTGGAGAGTTCTCTTGATGGAAGCCTTCAGTTTCTCCCATGTAGTTACTTGAGTGTCTGGGAGAAAAGTGGGTGAACCAAAAGAGAACTAGATGGAAATAGCTATGTGTTTTATGATCTAATGACAGAATTCATGTGCCGTCATCAAGTTACTTGTATAGTGAATATTCAACAGGAGAAAAAAAATGGGCTGTACTCTTGGGAGGTAGGAGTGTCAAAAAAATTTGAATAAGTATTTTCAAAATCATCACAGTTATGCTTGAGATGTTCCTTTTGTTCACATTCAGTACCAAATCATCACTAAATTTTGTGGATTTTGGGGATATCTCTTGGGTTCTTCTATTTTTCTCCAATCCTATTGCTATTTAAATTACTCAAGCCATCCTTGGTTCTCATCTTGACCACTGAGATTGTTTGCAAGCAGGACTTTGGACAAAAGTCTATGTATGATCTATAAGGCAATGCATGATCTGGTACCTACAACTCTCCAGCCTTATTTGTTATTAATATTGGACTCTATTCCAGATACAATAACATTCTTTCAGTCTCTTGTACTTTCCATTACACCACAAATTCTGAGATATTTCCTCTTGTATCTGTCATTTCCTGTGTAAATTCTGGACTACTATTTCAGCAGCCCTCCTTCCTAGAAGTTTTCACTGACTTTTACATAAATTGATTATACTCCTTTTTGCTGACTTTTATACGAGTTGATTATACTTCTTTTGTATTATTTAAAAAGTGGCTAGAATAATAAAACTGAAGTCAAACTACTGAGCAGGAAATTATATAAACCAAAAATTCCTTTAAATATTTACTCAGTAATTGAGTTCTGAAAGACTTAATGTTCTGAAAGAGAAGTTATTTATTATTCAAGCAATGAATGAGTGTGTCAATTAAGTCCCTTACAACTATACCTTTGCAAAGTGACTTTGAACCTCTCTAGTTCATATGGTTTCAACCATAATTTGAATCTATGAATCAGGATGTGTCAATCAGATCTTTTTCTTGTATGCTATTCAGTCTTATCTGAAACTTGCCTGTATTTTCTATTTGGGTAACACGGTATACTATTATAACCATCCAGGCCCCTTTTATATAAATTAGCTTTGGTGAATTTCTCTTCATTTCACTTAAAAAATATCCCTGACCAAAAGATTCATAGTATTTAATGCAAAATCCAAACACTGGCTTAAGGGCTTGGCATTTTTCAAAATACGTATGTAGACTGTCATTTGTTTTACTAAAGTTATCTGAAAAATGTGTGCTACTTTATGTATCCATTTTTATACTGGTAAAAGAATATTTTCTTGGCCCAAGGCAAAACAACTAGTTAATGACAAAACTGGAAAAAAATATAAGCTTCCTGGCTGTCAATCTGGAACCTTAACCATTATACCATGATGACTTCCATTTAATTATCTTGTGCACTGAACACATAACAGAAACTATTAAGTTTATTCTAAGTAATTTTCAATGTCTCTGAAACATTTAATTAGTTTTTTTAAAATAAATAAGTCATTAAGAAACTACAAATCAGTGAGTTAATTAGCTGGGTTATGGCCTTTTATTTCTTTCTGTTGAAATAAGCTATGCCAAGTGCCAAATAAATAATGAAAAGCTATAAAGAAGTAAAGGATTACTCATGAAAATAGGCAGTTTATATAGAAGTTATAAAGAAATTTTCACAGAAGTTATAACAATTATTGTAAATTTTGAGCACAATATTTTACAATATGTTTAGTAAAAATAAGTGATTTTATGATAAAGCATAAATTTTGTAGATAAAAGGATTATATAAAGATTAGAGTTAAGAAATCTCAAATGACTGCACTATCTAATCCTCCATTTCTGTTTTTACTATTGAATGGAGTCCTCCTTCTTCATCCCATCCCTTGACTATAACCTTTTATTAACCCTTCATATGCTAACATACAAACAATATGTAATTATCACTAACAACTAGCAAGCATTGAACATAGACATCATAGACCCTAAAAACACTAATTAATATAAGCACTGAATGTAGACACTGAAGTATCAGGCTTGGTTAAAAAGTCACCCATGATATTGTAATTTACAGCTCTCCAATTCTACTATTAAGTGATGATTTTCATTATTTGATTATTTAAGTTTCCTTTGCAGATTTCTGTGTCTTCATTTTTTCCTATTTCCAAATACTTGTTCTATGATTGTCCTTGATTATTTATTAACATTATTCCTAACTTGAATAGAAGAACAGAAGGAGAGAAAATTGGACCTTCTTTAGTATTAAACATATACTTGAAGCCTGATTACTAATAGACTTGGAGAGCTTTAGTCTGATATTTGACGTCTACATCATTATATGTAGTTAATTTGCCTCAGAAATATTTATTCAGTTGTTACTCTGAATGTTCTGGATTTCTTCTGGGTCTATTAAAACAATTGGAACAGTCATGCTTTGCTTAAATAGTAGACCCTACAAAGTAAGAGATAGACATTGATTAATTTTATTAAAATGACTATTGCAATTGTAGTAAGTGCTACTAATGAGAAACACAAATGTGGGAAATATCTTAGCAGGGTTTTACAAAATCAGAGAGAATATTTAAGGCTTCTTGACAAATGGTGTTAAAACTTAGATCAGAAAGATAAGTAGAAAAAAAAAAAGAAATATAAGTAGAACTTAATTAGTTGAAGAGATGATCAATGAACATTCCAGGCAAAGGTAGATTGTACCAAAAACATTGAAGAGAACATGGTGTGAAGCAGTTAGATTACAGATCTAAATTAGAAGGTAGGGCCAAGTGGATTGATATGATATGTGAAATAAAGAGAGGACTCAAGGGTTACCAAAGATTTTCCTCCAGAGAAATGGAAAGATGCAACTGCCATTAACCAAGATTGAAAAAAATGAAAAGAGAACAAATGTGTGTGGGAAGAGAAGGAGTTTGATTTATGTTTGCTCTTATTAGAGATCTGTGTTGCCAGCAATCAGTGATTATTTTATTCTAGTTTCAGAAATTGAGATGATTCAAGCTATGCCTAGTCTCCTACTAAGGCTTCACATTCCTGGCCCATTCTTACTCTAAAGTTGTAATTCTTTGAGATCTTAAAGCAACTCATAGGAGTTCATCCTTTGGTGAGCCTGGGAATACAGTTTTTGTTTCCCTAAATCCATAAAGCTTTCAGAACTTATACATAGATTGCTAACCCCTCAGCTACTACTCAAATTGATTCCCACCCTTGGGAGAAATGTAGCTCTAAATATTTGGCTCCCTTCTGTGAGTTTCCTTTATCTTAGGTCACAGCCATTATTTTCCATTGTGTTTTTAGCTCCTCAGTGCACAGATTTGTCTTAAATTTGTCTTTGTTTTCAGTGTAAAGTTCCATTTGTTTAAAATGTTGGCTAACACATTTAGTGTTTAAGTGGCTAGGCAGGAAACCTCTCTATACCTTACTTTCTACATCTGTAATACAGAGGAGATATTATCTAACTAGCAACATTGTTACAAGAATTAAATGATGTCATATATATGAATCCTGTGCCCCAGAGATCAGGAAGCAACTATCATATTTGTCCTATTTATTATCAATTAAAATTGCCTAAACCCCGTCAAACTGCAGATATGAGTTCAGAAATGAGATCATTTTAAAATGGTAATCATATTTGACTGGCACATTGCCCAGAGTAGCAAAAATCAAGATCCTAGTGCCATGTTAATTTTTCCTGAGTCTCCAGAGGTATTCTAGAATGGTTCTTTTAGATTCCTCCAGTATGGTCTCTTTTTTAAATAATTAGTATCAACAATCAACTTAAAGCCTGCTTCACTACATGTGTCTTCATGACAAAAAATGATTCCTTTTCTAAGGCAGAATGCTTTCATGTGAAACACTCAAACTTCACATATCCCCAGTGTCCCAATTCTCTTTAGTTTTCATAATGAGACTGAAGCCATAAAGAAATGGAAACAACATTCATATCTTCTATTTGGTGTTTTTGTTTCCTTTTTTTGTTTTAATGTTTATTTATTTTGGGGAGAGAAAGAGAGACAAAGTGCAAGTGGGGGAGAGGCAGAGAGAAGGGAGACACAGAATCTGAAGCAGCATCCCAGACTCTGAGCTGTCAGCACAGAGCCTCTCAGAGCCTGACACAGGACTTGAACCCATGAACTGTGAGATCATGACCTAAGCCAAAGTTGGCTGCTCAACAGACTGAGTCACTCAGGCATCCCTGTGTTTTGTTTTTCAAACAGGGGCAACAAATATCAGTTTCTTGTATTTCTAAAACTCACAAAGTTGCAAATAATAACTCTGAAAGTTTTTTTTTTTCACAAAGAATTGTAGGCCTCTAAGGCTGGTTGTGAAGCTATAAAATACAAAGGAACCTGTGATTTTCCATCATACCCCAAACCTTCTCTGCCTCAGGAATCTGAACACTGATTTATTCACCACAAGTCACTCTTCCTTCTGCACAAATGAATTCATGAAAATAGATGCATGGAAATTTGTGGCCCCATCCATGTGCCAAGACTTGTCTCAGATCCCCTTAATGTTGCCCTTCTACATCTTTCACATTTTCTCTCAACTTTAAGGCTCATTTAGCAGAGGTAAATAGGTATTGACAATTACACTAAACTCATCTTAAAATCATTCATGTTTAATGGTGATACCTGTCCTCCAAAAGTGGATGTATTTTATTTTCTTGTCTCAATGAAGAGGTCAAAGAGGAGAGAAGAGGAGGGTAAGAGATACCTTTGTGATGAATTTTTGTTTTTAATTTCAGTTCTTAAGAAAATAGATTTCTGCCAGTGTCTCAGAAATTGAAGTCTTTGAACTTGTAAGTAGCATGTCTTTATAAAAACAAAACTATATAAAACACTTAACTGCAACAGATGTTCACTGATGGGAATGTATATGAGTTAACCCACAGTCTCCAAAAAGAGTTGAGAGGAAATAGTTAAGAGAAGTTAAGAATAGGTAAGAGTAAATAGAAAATAGTAAAGATAATAAATACAGTACTTAGTGCAGTAGAGAGAAGAAGAGCCAAGCCTGGGAAGCAAGCAAAATAATAGACTTGATAATAAGCAGTTTCTTGTCTAAAATCCATTTTACATTAACCTTAGATGTTTTCTCACACTGGCTCCTCCTGCCCTGAGTTTTAACAACTGAAAAAAAAAAAGTCTTAAAATATGTTTGCACAGATGATGCTGATGACTGATGCTGATTTAAAAATTAGAGAAAGACCCCTGATTGGTCAAATGGAACTTCATGCTCTGTTTATTACTATAATCTCTCTTCAATGACTACAGTTCTCTCAAGACAGTCTATTAATGTTCAAATGATGCAAGTCTCAGATATTACTGTAATTGGAAGAAAGTTCTAGGATTAATATGCCAGAGCAGGAATTGTATGTGATGGGAACTCTTCCTATATGTATAGCCTTTACCTCTTTCAGAAAAGGAAGGGATAGATGATGTAGAAATGTTTTTCAACCAGTTACTCCACATAGTTTTGTTGGCAATCATTCTTTCTGTGTCAAAACTGAAAATTTTTAGGGGCACCTGGGTGGTTCAGTCAATTAAGAATCTGGCTCTTGATTTTAGCTCAGGTCACAATCTCACAATTCAGGAATTTAGCCCCATGTTGGGTTCTGTGCTGACAGTGCAGAGCCTGCTTGGGATTCTATCTCTATCTGCCTTTCTCTGTCTCTCTGTCTCTGTCTCTGTATCTCTCTCTCAAAAATAAATATTTAAAAAATTGGGAATTTTTAGAAATAAAAACAATTATCGATAAACGGATGGTTCTTGTGTCACTGAAGGAAATGTAACTAGTAAAGAATATTGGAATGTTTCTCTGCTCAGAATTTCCCCTTTTTTTCCCCTAATAGGCATCATTCTGCAAAGCTTGCTTGTGAATTCTTGTTACAAAACAGGGAGATGTTGCTTTCAGTGGTAGGAAGAAGGGAGCCAGTCATTCTCTTCACTGTAGCTTCACTTCCCAGCTCCTGCTCACTGATACTTCCCAGGGATTCTCTGTAGGCTTTAGATGGTTCCAGACAGAGTAATCTACCAAACTGTGAATATTTTAAAAATGCAAATCTGTGTTCTATGTACTTTAGGTTCTTAGCACTGTGTTTTGCACCTAAGATGTGAGAACTCAAATTCCTTGTATTAACATTTAACAGATTTTTTAAGTGCATTTTGACATGAGAAAGGATGTTTTCGTACAAAAATGCACTATAATTTTATTGTTAGTAAATTTCTCTGTTTAACAGACCTCTGAAAATCCTCTCCTTCATAAAAGCAGTGAGAAAACTGTCAAAAAATGTGACAATCAACTTTTTCAGAGCTCTGTAATTAATCAGAGATTTGCAGTAACACATGAAGTCGTTTAATTATGAAAAACAGCTGAATCTTGGTAAGAACAGCAGGATTTGTGGCTATAACTTATCCTATTCTTATTCTCTTTTCTCGGCTCCACGGTAGCATGATAAACCAACAGTCTGCAGTAAAAACCAACAACCTGACCACTATCAGCATGGTCAGAAAGGAGTCTGAATTCCTTTCAAGCCTGTTGGAGAAATGTCATTATTTGACCTGTCTGGAGGTTCTCTGGAAGACCTCACATTCAAGACTGCTTTTATTTGACCTAACATGGAGCTCCTGTTTTATGAAAAGTCTTTTTCCTCTAGATGCTTGTCAAATACATTTAGAGACAATGTTTTAACCTCATGGGTGCTGGAGGCAGTGAGTAACAGTGGGGGTAAACAATAGAGTAACCAAAAAGCTTAAAAGAAAAGGCAATGGGATGATATGTCCTGAGGGTATCTAGAAGACCATGCATCTGTACGGGGTTGTGAGCATGCCCAGTGTCATTGACCTGGTTACATCCTTTAAAAATTTATATGTTGAAATACTAACTGCCAATATCTAAGAATGTGACTTTAATTAAAGATAAGTAAGATAAAATGAGGTCATATGGGCTCACCCTAATCTATCACTGGTGTTCTTCTAAGAAGAGGAGATTATGACTCAGACACATGGAGTGGAAGAAACAGAGAGAAGATGGCCATCTGCAAGCCATGGAGGGAGGCCTTCAAAGGAGATTAACCCTGCCCATAACTTGATCTCGGACCTCTAGCCCCCAGAACTGTGAGAAAATTAATTTCTGTTGTTTAAGGTACTTAGTCCAGGGTACCTTAAGATAGTCTTAGCAAACTAATACACAGAGAGTTGTGTGCATGTTCAGGAAAGACTTGAGAAAACCTTGAGCTCTCAACTCAGGCTGGCCATGAGGCCCTGTGCAAATGGGAAATAAAGGCTAAGACACAGTTGTCAATTTCTAGCCTCATTGTTGAAGTGTTGTGGCCCCATAAACACAGCACTCTCAGAAAATACTGGGAGATACATTGGTTTTAGGAATTTAAGAAAATCCCTGTCTAATTATGAGGTGACCTCTAAGCTACTCAGACAGACTTTACAGAATTAGTTTAGAAAAACCAATCAAAAACAAACAAAAATCCCAGCAACAATAAGAAACCTTATGGAGGAGAGATAATATGATTTATAGAGTTACTGTCTTATATTATCTAAAATGTCCAGTTTTCAGTAAAAACATTATGAGTCGTTCAAAGGAAAAAAAGTGTGGCCCATGTGAAGGGGAAAAAAGGCAATCAATAGAATCTGCTCTAAGAAAGCAAAGGGAGTGGAATTACTGGACAAAGACTTTAAATCAGCTATTTTAAATACAATAATAAAAACTAAAGGAAACCATGTTTAAAGAACTAAAAACAAAACGTATGACAATAATATCTCCATGAATACAAAATATACCAATAAAGAGATAGAAATTATAGAAAAGAACAAAAGAGTAATTCTGGTGTTGGGAAGTGGAATAAGTTAATGAAAAACTCACTGGAAAATAACCTGCTAGTTTTCTCTGACCACTATAATAAATAACACAAAGAAGAGTAACTTACTCTTTTATAGTTCTGGAGGCCAGAAGTCTGAAGTCCGTTCACTGGGCCCAAAACAAGGTGCGAGTAGGACCAAGTGCCCTCCACAGGCTCTAGAGGAAAATCTGCTTCTTCCTTTTTGCAGCTTCTATTGACGGCTGGCATTCCTTGTCTGTGGCTACATCACTGTAGTCTCTGCCTGCATGGTCACATTATGTTCCTGTTTCTGTCTATAATCAAATATGCCTCTGCCTCTCTCTTATAAAGATACACAGCATTGCATGTAGGGATGACTTGCATAATCTGGAATAATCTCCCCCATGCAGCGCAAAATGTGATGATTATCACTTTAGCATACATAGTGTTCTATTTTGTTTTTTAAAGGTGAGGGGCATTGTATTATTGGTCCAGATCCAGGTAAGTCAGTGTATTTGTTGGTAGGAGAATGTAGAAGTTTATTTTCTGATAACGGAAGGGAGGATTTTGCAAAAGAAATACTGGGAATGGTTTAGAAGCAGCAATCTGTAGTTATGAGAACCCTGGCTATGCCTTCCTGCCCTATGTTCTTGGGCCATGGAAAATGAGCAAATGCTGCTTAAGAGGACAAGTGAAAGTTACTTAAAACCAGATGGTAGAGAAAGTTCTAGAGTTATTGAGAACATAGTGGATCTTTATGATATTATGATTATTACTATTACTATAACATTAGAATAAACTTTCCAGAGATTATGGTGACAGAGAGTTCAACTGACCAGTAATAATCAGAGATGAAGGGTCATAAAGTAATATGGAGCCTAAAGGATAGAGATAGGAGAAGCTTCTGCTCATGGAAAAGCACGAAAGACAGAGAGAGAGAGCCGCTGGGCAGATAAGTGACTTTGAATGTCCAGAACTACATAGAACCTTTAGAACTGTGCAGTAGTTCATGGATGCCATTAGTGGTGATCTTACACATTCAGAAATGTCACTGTCACATTGTGATTGATATTGGATTTTAAAATTGTGCCTATGTCTGTGGTAGACAATTTCACAGTGATGGCTGTAAGACCCATTTTCACTACTTATTAAAAACTCTGGCAGGAGGAACTTGATACTGCTGAGATCAAGCTGTGACCACAAAGGTTCAGGGGTTGGTGATGCTCTGAGATGAGTGACAGAGCCAGGAGGATATGAAGACTGACAATCTCTGGGAAGTAACATCAGCTTAAATATATCAGTTTCAAACACATGTGTGCTCAGGAAGTCTGTTTCACTTCCCTGAGCAAAGCGCCGCCGATGAAAAGAATCATTTGATCTTAGCAAGCAGGCCCAGGCCTTCCGTGGACCAACGAGGTAAATGAGGAGCTGGATGGGGTGCAGTGACACGTGTGGGCATCTAGGATGAGATGCTGCATAAAACAAACAAACATTTAAATGAAAAAGAGTGCAGTGGCTCTTTACTTTTCCCGGACACACGTTCTCATTGTGTAATGCCAGGTGCACTGACCACATTTATGGTAATTTCTCAATCTTAGTGCACAGATTTTAGATCTGAACAAAATGTACTGTAGATGAATGACACAAGATGAAAGTAGAATGAATTTAACTGAGGATGTTACTAATAGAGGAAGCATCTAATTGAAAAAAAGAGAACATCATTGTTTAGTCTGTAGGACAGAAGTTTTATTACCATTGAGAAGAAGTTACAAAACTTGAAAGGTGATGTTTATCCCCTCAGTAAAAGCAAAGAGAATTGTATTTCACAACTGAACTTTCGTTTTTTTCTTATCCTGAATCACTAAGCTTACTTTTAACTAAAAATTCCAATTAGAAGTCAAGTTTGGGTAAATACAAATTTTGAAAGTCTAATAATTTGGGAGTGGCTTTGTTTCCAGACTTAAAATAATGTCACCTCTGACCTTTGGGCTGAACACTTGTGAAACCATAAAATACTTGACTGTAGATCTATCTGTCTATACGTCTATAGATCTATAAAGACCTATCTGTCATTACAATAATATTTGCCACATAGTAAATAATATATAGAATATATACTACATAAAACATATAAAAGTCTTTCTTTTTGTTTTAAAAGGTAATTTTTGCTTACCATTTTTAAAAAATATTTTTATTTATTTCTAGGAGAGAGAGAGAGAGACAGCGTGAGCAGGGGAGGGTCAGAGAGAGAGAGGGAGATACAGACTCTGAAATAGGCTCCAGGCTCTGAGCTGGCAGTCAGCACAGAGCCCGACGCGGGGCTCGAACCACGAACCTCGAGATCATGACCTAAGCGAAAGTCGGACGCTCAACCGACTAAGCCACCCAGGCGCCCCTACCATTTTTTAATTCTCTATTTATAGTGACAATCGTTAGGAAGACTTTTGGTTGTCATTTTCTGTAAAATCTGAATGTTCTTCTCATTTATAGCTTGGTCGCAACAAAGGAAACAGACAGTGCAAGATCTCGAAGTGCTCCAATGTCACCTTCTGACTTTCTGGATAAATTAATGGGGAGGACATCAGGGTATGATGCCAGAATCAGACCCAATTTTAAAGGTAATTATCTACTTACCATTATATTTGAAATGTGTTTTGAATATTATTAAACAAGATAAATTTTCAGATTGATTCCACAAAAATTCTAATGCTTATTTCCAGTAATCTTCCAAGTAGTGTATTATGCAAAGATATGTTTTGAAAGAAAAAAAATCTATTCTTATGTTAGTAGTTCTCAGAATTAGTCTTCTTTGAACCAATAGTGTTTGCTCTTCTTTCCTTGTTATGATGCTTATTGTCATGATATTCATTTTAGGAAACTACATATATATATGTATATGTATATACATATGTATATTTTTTACATATATATTTTTACATACATATATTTACACACACCCATATATTCTACTCACTGGACTAGAAGCTTCTTTAAAGGTGGCAATAAACCATATTTTAAATTGCCCACAGCAAAACTCTTTTATATGTGGAGAATCAAACAGTTGTTGAATTTATGTACTGGGAAAAGAGTCTGGATAACTAAAAGCCACTGATAGCATTTCAAAAATTATTCCTTCGACCAAATGTTTTGCTTAAATGTAAAGGAAAGAGTGTAATTGTCAGTTTAAGAAAGTCCTCTTTTATTCTTTTGTTTAATATACTGACAAGCAGCATACTTATACGTGTCGTATGTAGATTGTCCAGAACCACAATATGTCCTAGGATAAAAGATTAGAAAGCTACTTCCATGTCTGTATTTATTTAATATCTCTTGAATAATATTCTATTCAATAAAGAAAATAATCCAAATAATAAGAATACATACCTTTTCCATGAGACTCAGTTAAGCTATTTTTATCCTTAAAGGTGAAAAGAAATACAGTGTAGTCTAAATCATTATTTTTTTTCCTGAATTTGTTCTTATGGGAGAAAAAAGAAGAATTGCTTAGCAGTGGTTTAAGAATTATTTAGAGAGGACAATAAATATGAAGAATGGGTAGTAGGAGAAAAAAAAAGGTGTAAAATTTGTTGATAATTTGTAAGTAAAAAAACTATGAATTGCTTCAATTTCAAAATAATTTTCACATTTAAATTGTAGGTTGCATTTCTTGATTTAAGCATTTTGGCCATAAATATTTTTAACTGTACAAGAAGAAAACACTAAATGTAAAGCCATGAGAAAATAGTACAGCTTAAGACATATCAGATACAAATGAAACAAGAGATTACAACGTTATGAGGATCTTTTACAAATTGAGGAACAGCAGTATCCCTGACATTAGGTTGAGAACTAACTTTGAATTGACCTTTAAATATATGCAGTTGTCATATTAATAAACAGCAAGAAACATAATTAGCAATTAGTAGATTCATTATGATTATTCTATTCAATGATTCACAGCATTGCTTTGTTTTCACTGAAAACTAAAGAGAAAAATATATTCTATTTTTAAATATCTGTGAACACTTTAAAACTCACATAAACAGACAGTGGAGGTCTTAATAAAAATATAGGTAAGTTACTAACCACACAAATAGTGGTCCCAGTGCCTTTGCTGCTTTCTTGGAAAGTTTCCTTCATTTTATCATTTCAACCATTTAACCAACAAAGGAAATTTTAAACCATCTTCAGTGTGATTAATATTACTATTTACATGTGAGACCAGGAAAGGACTGGAAAGATTTGATCTTGCTTTAAAAACATAGTGATTTTTTTAAAAATAAAAATACATTTCTAAAAACTAGGTGATAATCAAGAGCAGTTTAGAGGTGAGGAGATTTTTTTTTAATGTTTATTTACTTATTTTTGAGAGAGAGAAAGAGAACAAGCAAGCAGGAGAGAGACAGAGAGAAAAAGAGACAGAGAATTGGATTATTTTGTACTCTAAATATCAGAAAAATAAGTGGACGCTCATTTGATTACCATAATGTTAGTTTATTAAAACCGATAACTTAATGGATTCGTTCTTAGCGAACACTCTTGATTTTCCAGTCAAATATTGTTGTCTCTGGGGAACGCTCACAGCTTCCTCCCTGAATTCAGCACATTCAACAGTTTCCTTTTGTTGAATAAAATAACATCAAAATCCTTTGACTACCATTTTGTTGCCCAATACTGAAATATAAATGAAATACATTTAAATATTTTTGAGGTATGAAGGTCCTAACAAACTAAATACAAGACTTACCAGAAGATGACGAGATTAGCCCCTCTTTTGTCAGGTACCCAGACACCTACCAGTCCTCTAAGAAAATAATTTCATCAGACAGAAGTCAGAAGGTGAAGAAACTGTTCTGGTAATATTTAACTCAGTTTTTCTGTGTAGTATGTCACAAGACTACAACTACAATGTGCCACCTTTCCCCCACTACCTTGCCATATTGATTTTTTCCCCTTTGTCTATTTTTTTATTTTTATTTTACTTTTTTTCATTTATTTCTAGGAGAGAGAGAGAGAGAGAGAGAGAGAGAGAGAGAGAGAGAGAGAGAGAGACAGCATGAGCAGGGGGAGGGTCAGAGAGAGAGAGAGTCACAGACTCTGAAACAGGGCTCCAGGCTCTGAGCTGGACAGTCAGCACAGAGCCCGACGGGGGGCTCGAACCCACGAACCGCGAGATCATGACCTAAGCGAAAGTCGGATGCTTAACCGACTAAGCCACCCAGGCGCCCCAGCCCCTTTGTCTAATTTTTTAAAAAGAATTTACTTGTAATCAAATAAACTAACATAGTATTTAGTATACATACTTTGCCTCTCAGTTTGCCAAAGACAAGGAATTAATACGGTAAGATTTTCGGGACCTGAGCGTCAATAACGTGATATGTGATACTCCACTAGTCTTTTTTTTCAAATAGGTAAGCAAAATTAAATATTTTTTTAAAAGTATAGGGATGGGAATTTGCCAAAGCAGATGTAATAATGTATTACAATAACTTGAATGATTTCGTCCCCACATCTTCATAGATTAAAATGTTAAGAAAATAAATCTAGAAATTAATTTAGTGATTTGGATAATCACTCAGACAATAGGCAAATGTTTTCAAAATACAAAAGCCTTGGAAAATAAACCTCTCAGGGGTTTACAAATTTTGTAAGAGATAAACAAAATCTTTTATTGACTTCAGACAATTTACAGAGAATAAATAAGAATGTTCAACCTCATTAGCAATCACTTCAGTGAAAATTATAATAACAACGTGATAGTATTTTCACCTTTCAAAATATAAACATTTAAAAATAATATGAATTATTCCAGGTTAAATGCATTATTAGGAAATTTATTTCTGGAATACTGATTTCAAATTTGTGATTGTTTTCATGGGTACATATACCCATGTCAAAAGGGAATTTATCTTTTGGGCCATAGTGGAGAACAACTATTTAAAAATATAAAACACTTTTGTTAAAATGTTACTTTGAGGGGCGCCTCGGTGGCTTAGTCGGTTAAGCGTCCGACTTTCGCTTAGGTCATGATCTCGCGGTTCGTGGGTTCGAGCCCCGCGTCGGGCTCTGTGCTGACTGCCAGCTCAGAGCCTGGAGCCTGTTTCAGTCTGTGACTCCCTCTCTCTCTGACCCTCTCCTGCTCGCGCTGTCTCTCTCTCTCCTAGAAATAAATAAAAAAAAAAACAGTAAAAAAAATGTTACTTTGATTTTATTCTTTTATATACTACTAAAATAAAAAATCTAGATATAGACATTTTTCTGTAATGTAAATTACAGTATGTTTGTATTTTCCTCTAAAAAATGCCTGCACCTTTAGAAAATCTGACCTGTTAAGATGAAATGTTTTAAATATGTTATTAAAACATACCACACAAAAGTAGGAATAAATAATTTTCTGAAAACACTTTAAATTGGTACTGAGCACAGATAGGACAGTCTCTTCTATAAAAAATTATCTTAGTAATTAAATTAAATATAACTATTGGCTACCTAAAATAATAAATGTTGAAAGAAATTAAAATATTCAAATGCCTGACTCACCAATATTCTTTCTTTTTCACTAATTAACCAACTGTTCTTCCCCCCTCCAGAATATTCATAACTTACTTAAACTTTTATAAGAATCATGTTTCTCAAAAAAAAAAAATCTCTTTGCCTTTAGGATAATTTGAGTATGAAAACAACTTCAAATCTCTATTATATCTTACTTCTGTTAAATATAATGATTTCTTTTTTAAAAAATTTTTAAACATTTATCTATTTTTGAGAGACAGAGAGAGACAGGGTATGAGTCAGCAGCGGAGGAGCAGAGAGAGAGAGGGTCACAGAATCTGAAGCAGTCTCCAGGATCAGAGCTGTCAGCACAGAGCCCTATGTGGGGCTTGAACCCACAGACGGTGAGATCATTACCTGAGCTAAGTCGGACACTTAACTGAGCCTCCCAGGTGCCCCTGATTTGTTGAGCAATTAAATAAAGAATACACGAAATAACAACAACTGGGTTTGGAAATGATCTGAGTCTGCTAAAACAAATTCACAAATAAAGCTCCACAAATAAAGTTCAATGTCATTGAACTTGTTGACCCTTCAACAGAAATTAGAGTTTTGCATAAATAATGCTTTCAAAAATGTGGCCTTAGAAGACAGAGATGATATGTATAGGAACTATTGCTTCCATTTAAAAAAAACAAAAATGGTAGGCAGACCACACTACGTCTTTCCTGGAATTTGAAATCCTTTCTCTAGATCTGTTCCTGTCTAGGGAAAAGTAGAAACGAAAGACGCGCAGTGACAGGAAGCATTGCCCTCCAGCCTGAACCACACAGTCCCCAGAGCCAGTCATGTTACTGGCTTGGATGGCCAGACAACTAACTTATGCAAAGCCCCCCAAATCCTTGTACCCAGCAGTTTCTCGAATTCATATTTATATCCAACCCTTTGTTTAGTTTCCAAGGTTTCTTTCTTTTTTTTAAAATTTTATTTCTATCTCTTTCCACATATGTAAAGATACAATAAAACACTTCTTCGTTTTCAGAACAGGAGTAAGTTAAAAATACACTTTCTGATCATTTTTTTTTGTTTGTTTAATTTCTAGACTCTTTAAAGAGCGGTTTTAGGTTTACAGAAAAATTGATTGGAAAGTACAGAGAATTCTCACATATCCTCTCCCATCCCCCACAATTTCCCCTATTGTTTACCTCTTGTATTAGTGTGATACATTAGTTAGAACTGATAAATTAATATTGATTACTGAATAACTATTCATCAACAGTTAATGATATATTATTATTATGAACTAAAGTCATTGTTTACATTAGGGTTCACTCTTGATGTACATTTTGTGGCTTTTGACAAATGAGTAACCCACATGTAACCATCATGTCTGTATCACACAGAAGAATTTCACTCTCCTCAAAGTCCCCTGTGCTTCAGCTGTGAATGTCATTCTCTCCCTCTCCACCCAAATCTCTGGCAACCACCGATCTTTTTCTGTCTGTTGAGTTTTGTTTTTTCCAGAAAGTCATCTAGATGAAATGCTATATGTGAAGACTTTGGAGACTGATGATATGCTTTTAAAAATCCTCCATGTCTTTTTGTGGTTTGATAGCTCATTTCTTTTTATCATTGAATACATGATAATCTCTTGTTTATACATTTAACATTGAAGTAACTTTAGACAATTATCAAGTTACAGAACTCTAGCTGAAAAGCTTGTTAGATATTGTTCCATTGCCTACTGACATTTAGTATTATTTAGTATTGCTCACTTACATATAGCGTATTTTTTCTAACTATGCATATTTTTTCTTTTTTTTAAAAAAAAGGATGGCTTATGCTAGCATAGTTTTCTGTTATTCTCCAAACAATGCTCTCTGTTAAAAAAAATCTGATTTTTTGTCATCTGTGTCTAACATACTCCCACTCATACCCTTTACCCTTTTGTCTTTTTTCCTTTATATTTAAGGACTATTCAGATTTATTCCATAAAAGACTCTTTGATATTTTACATGGTGTAATTTGATGTTTATTTATTTGAGACAGAGACAGACAGACAGACAGAGACAGAGAGACAGAGAAGGGCAGAGAGAGAGGGAGACAGAATCGCAAGCAGGCTCCATGCTATGAGTGCAGAGCCTGATGCAGGACTTGATCCCACAAACCATGAGATGATGACCTGAGCCTAACTCAAGAGTTGGACGTTTAACCAATTGAGTCAGCCAGGTGCCCCTCACCTGGTGTCATTTGGAATGTTTGGGAAGATTTTAATTCTGTGCTTGTATTTTGGTGTCTTCACAGTCACTTTTATCCTAAACCATTTTCCTTGAATGTGAAGTCATGGAAGTTGTGTTACAGGTTGCTAGGCAGGTGCTATTTTGTATATTTAGCTGTTTGTTTTGTATATGACAAGAGTAAAGAACAGATACCTGAACTTGGTAAAAATTCAATTGTCTAAAAATATTAGTGATGGGAAGCAGCCCTTCCTTGTCTCAACAATCTTTGTTCACAGCTATACTTCTTTGAGGCAAACCCTCCAAAGGTAAAACTGGTTACTTCACTAGGTACCTGTCTGATTGGTATCCAGGCCTCTTACAAAGAAAGCAGTAGAAGATTCCTTGACACTAACTAGACCTCTAATTTAGTGCCTCAATTTGTATTCTACCTCTTCTGTTTTCCTTTTCTGCCTGATGATTTCTCTTTTCTTCCTGCAGGAAAAATTATGTTTGTTCATCTTGTTCATTCTTTAAGCTGCTAGTTACCTTATATGTGATCAAAACACTCTGTAGTTCAGGAGAGATTAAGTTGATTTGGGTGCTGATACAGGTTTTGCATGGTGTGTGTGTGTGTGTGTGTGTGTGTGTGTGTTATAAGGAGGTGGTTTTCTGCTATTTCTCTCACTAGACAGGGAAATCTGACAGAGACATTCTTGCACTGAACAGAATTGTGCTTTAGATGATTGCTGAGTGTCAATGAAGCTTTGGTCTGAGGTCCCCCTGATGCCAAAATACAGACAGCTATAGTTTTAAAGTACTGTCAGGAATTGTTTTCTCTGATCATCTTTTTGGTTTTTTTTAAACTTTTTGCAAAGAGTTAGAAGTTGAATAAACTCTGGCAATCTAATGCACAGCCTTGTGGTTATACCTAATACTGTATTATATATTTAAAAGTTGCTAAGTGGGTAGATCATCAATGTTCTCACCACAAAAAAGAAATAGTAATTATGTGACATGATGGAGATGGAAGCTAAATGCTACAATGGTAATTATATTGCAATATGTACGTGTATCAAATCAACACAGTATGCACGATGAACAATGTGTTATGTCAATTATATCTCAATAAAGCTGGAAAATTAAGCAATTTCAGAAAGTCAGCATTGATTCACAGAACAATATTATTTCCAATCACCTTAGTGAACTATGTTAGAAAATATATTTTTTTCCATGCCTTCAAGAATTTCTTAGACATAAACCCCAGGCCATTTCTGCTCTGTAGAAAAATGGATGGGAGGAGCGCCTGGGTGGCTCAGTCGGTTAAGCATCCGAATTTGGCTCAGGTCATGATCTCACAGTTCGTGGCTTCGAGCCCCACATCTGGCTCTGTGCTGACAGCACAGAGCCTGGAGCCTGTGTTCGGATTCTGTATCTCCCTCTTTCTGACCCTCCCCTGCTCATGCTATCTCTCTCTGACTCTCAAAAAAAAAAAAAAAAAAAAGGATGGGAAGCAGAGAACTTCTTTTTTCTTTTCTTTTCTTTTCTTTTCTTTTTTTTAGTTTATTTATTTAGTTTTGAAGCAAGAGGCAGAGATAAAGGGAGACTGAATCCCAAGCAGACTCCACGCTGTCAGCGCAGAGCCAGACCCAGGGCTTAATCTCAGGAACCATAAGATCATTATCTGAGCTGAAAGCAAAAGTTGGACGCTTAACTGACTGCGCTACCCAGGTGCCCCTGGCTGGGAAGCAGAGAATTTCTGAGACAGGTTCCCATGGCCTCTCTCTCTGCAGACCCCTTTTAAATACCTTCTTCCTTTCATTCAGAAGATGACCCCACACTCTGTTTCTCCCTGGGTAGCTCGCCCTTCTCCACGCAGTCTGAACCTGCATTTCTTTCATTTCTTTTAGGCTTTGCTCCATCAACATTTCCTTCTGCCTTCTGCATTTTAGGTTATTAAACTAATTATGACTTTCCTCTCATTCTCTTTGGTGTGATATGTTTAGTATCATTTTTATTTGATAACATCATTTTAGGTCCTCAGAGACAAAAACTATGTTCAATTTTCCATCTTGAAACAGAAGCATCCAGGAGTCATTTGAAACCAGAAGCCAGTTTAACAGATGAAAAAGCAATTGAATAGCAAATAAATGTATATCCAAAGACAATAAAATATTATTTCACTAGACCATTTTACCAGCTTTTTCTAGAGTTTACTTATTTCTTTTGACCCTATTGTTTGCGCCCCAGCTGGTCTTTCAAAACACTGAAGTGTAATTTGGATCCAGGCAGAAAGTATTCTCTTAGCAATCACTCAATTACATATTCTTCCTAAACATTTATCACATATTTGTTGGGGGCTTTTTGTTTTGCTTTGTTCTATTTCCAATGGTTACTTTCTTTATTTAGAAATAACATTGTTTGTCTTCACAATGTCTTTGTGGTTTCTGTCTTTTCATCTGTAATATTTTCCTATATTAATCCCTTTCTCCCACATCACAAATCTAGGTTTCAAAAGGTCTATTCTGCTATAACACATTCTATCCCCAGGATGGCATCTGTACGTGAAACTCATTTCCTGCCTGCTTTTTTTTTTTTTCCAGGCAAAGTATTAGCATCTTCCTTACCCATTTTAACTATTTCTATTCATCCAGGCAGTACTGTCCTTGAATAAAATTCAATTATTTTTTGAAAAATGTATATTTTCTACTTGCATTTTTACATAATACAAGGTCATTTTAGCAAGAAAAATCTCTTTAATAATAAATCTTTCCAAAACTATAAATGTTCACCTGAAATGCTCACAAATTTACATTGGTGTGCTCTATATCTTATGTTGCCTTTGATTTTTAGTTTTTAATGTATTTTTCTGTAGTAATTTTTCTTTTTTTCTTTTGAAAAATCTCAAGTTAAAAGAAGATTTACAAGTATAGCACAAAACTTCTTTTTCCTGAACCACTTGAAAGTAAGTTGTTGACCTGCGCCCCAATACTCAAGAATATCATACAAATAAGAACATTCTCTTAAACAACCACAATCTGACCATTGAAACAAGAAAATTAACATGAATATATTGTTACCATCTAATTCGTGGACCCCCATTCAAATTCTACCAATTACCTGAATAATGGCTTCATAGCAAAAAGATCCAATTTAGAATCATGTCTTGCATTTAGTGGTCATTTCTCCTTGTTTTATACAATTTGAACCAGAACTTAATTCTTTCAATGACTGTCATGATCATGACATTTAAAAAACACATTATTATTTCTTTTTTTTTTTTTTACAAATAGTTTATTGTCAAATTAGTTTCCACATAACTCTCAGTGCTCATCCCCACAAGTGCCCTCCTCCATGCCCATCCCCCCTCCCCCCCACATCCATCAGTCCTCAGTTTTTGTCAGCATTCAAGAGTCTCTCATGGTTTGCCTCTCTCCCTTTCCCCCACCATTTCCGCCCTTCTTCTCCCCCTTGTTCCTCTGTCAAGTTCTTCCTAATCCTCCTATACATGCAAACATATGATATTTGTCCTTCTCTGCCTGACTTATTTCGCTCAGCATAACACCCTCAAGGTCCATCCACATTGCTACACATGGCCAGATTTCATTGTTTCTCATTGCCATGTAGTATTCCATGGTATAGATAAACCACATCTTCTTGATCCATTCATCTGTTGATGGACACTTAGGCTCTTTCCATGTTTTAGCTATTGTGGAGAGTGCTGCTATGAACATTGGGGTACAACACATTATTATTTCCTTATTTAACAGACTGTACTTCAGTTTGCATCAGTAATTTTCTTCGTGTTTCAATTTAGGAAATGCATCTTAATAAAAATGTCAGAGAAGTCATACTTTGTCCTGATTGCATTTTATCAGATGGTGGACCATGTTGATTTTTGTCTTCACTGTTAATGCTCACTTTGATTAATTGATTAAGTTGGTGTATTCCAGTATCTATCTATCTATCTATCTATCTATCTATCTATCTATCTATCTATCTATCTACACATATTTACATATATACAGGTACATACATACACACATGTATATTTATATACTTATTAATTTACATCTCTATCCTCACTTCTCTTGAAAAGCACGATTCACACTGATATCTCTGATGCCATTGGTTTATTCTAGCTTCTGAGTTTCCATATTTTAACTTCCTCGTCTGACGGTAAGAAATCTGCCTCCACACCAGCTCCAGCTACCCCTCTGTAGGAACATCCTGCTCACTCACTCTGGCTACAACATCCCAGTTTGCTGTGGATTCCTTCTTCCCAGGTGTGCTTCTCATCCTATCTAGCTTATCCCCTCTTCCCATAGCCATCCCGACATGCACGCCTATCTGGTATTGGCTGAGGGAATGGCTTTAAGACATTTTCAGAAATAAAACAGAAGGAAGGGAACAGGGAGAAGAAACTGGATCCTGTCTTTTTGCCTTTTCAAAATTTTTTTCAAGTATCTAACAAATGATTTAACATCTGGATTTAAAATCCTCACATTTACTTTTATCAACCAGAAAATAACATTTTTCCTAGTGACCTGACTACATGTATATGTGTGACATATACATACATATATACATGCATATAAATGTAAATACAAAAATTTTCTGAGATTTAGTATTTCAACTGCATTCTGTATCTTTAAAAAGGGTGAGGTTTTAATGCAACATTACATTAACAATTTTTTGGAATCATCTTCATGAACACTTGGGCTGCTTTTTGTTTTTTCTTTGTTTGTTTGCTTGAGATTTGCCTTCTGAACAATTTTTCCCTAGTATGAATAGCAATAATGTAATTGCCAAGGGTCTGCAATGTACTTTGCCACTTTGCCTTTATCCATCTCTGAATTTAAAAGGCATATTCTATTTCTTTGAGGGACATCTAAAAGAAAACATGTTGCTGAAAACATCTGCAACTACTGCTGCTTGCTTTTTAGGCCTACAGTGGCTAATGTAATGAACAATTTAAAGGCACAATTTGCCATATGGATGCTATAGCAATTATTTGCTCTGTTGCTAAACATAGCAGTGTACTAGATGGATTTGACAGCTTTTGCACTGGCACAGAAAAGTAGCAGATTGGCCAAGGACTGCTAAACAGGTGCTCTCTGTAATGGCACTAGAATATTTACAATCTTCTCTGAGCTTCATTCTCTACAAAATTTTTGAATATACCTATCAATGGCTACCGTAGAAAGATTACTCTAAGACTGCTGCTCTGATCTGCCACAGACCAGAAGCTTAAAGTATAGAATACGGTGCTTCATAAACATTATGGTACTGCATCCATTTCATTCTTTGTAATCCATCTACACTGATACTGCCTAGGTCAGGGCCATTCTACCTCCCAACTGTACTGTAACAATAAACTGCTGTTTTCTCTGTCTCAATGCTTTGGCCACCCACTCAGCTACCCGCTGTGTTGTGTTGGTTCACTACACAACCATAATGAGAAATCTGTCATGGCTGCCTCATAACCATAAAGTAAATTTCAAATACCTTTGGATCTCATCAAAGAGATTCGATGATAGCCCTGGACTGTGCTTAAAAACAATGACTCTTATTCTCAAGTTATTGTATACTTCTAATATGATTTTTCAATTTTTTTTAAAATAAAATTTTATAGGGGCTCCTGAGTGGCTCAGTTGGTTAAGCTTCTGATTCTTGGTTTCGGCTCAGGTAATGATCTCGTGGTTTGTGGAATAGAGCCCTGTGTCAGGCTCTGCACTGACAGTGCAGAGCCTTCCTGGGATTCTCTCTCTCTTCCTCTCTCTCTGCCCCTCCTCTGATCACACACTCTCTCTGCCTTAAAATAAATAAACCTTAAAATAAAATATAATTATATATAATAACATATTATATCACACACACACACACACACACACACACAAAATACACACAAATATTTGAATGTCTGCTCTATTTTTGAAATTTGGAATTAAGGTTTAGTGCTTAAACTCATTGGCCTTTCTTCCTGCCGAAGAAGAGAATACACACGTAAGTAGTCAGATGGGAACCACATAGCACTCATGTGTGTTCTAATCATCAGGCAAAGAGCACATCTGATAACCAGGGGAATAAATGCTAATGCTTAGACCTCAGATCGCTGGGATTTACTTTCCTACCGCATGGAATTTAAACTTTGAAACCAGTCTGACTTTCTGTCTTTAGGAGGAGCTTTCTGTGTGTGATTAGAGTCATGTTGAAGAGGCCAGGGCTGAAGTCTGTTTCATATAATATTAAACATCATGTTCCTAAGTAGAAGTGAAAGCTTCAATTAGTCCCTCCTCCTTCTCCATTGCTCTTCTGTGGAAACATGTTATTTTCCTTATTTCACTCACGGACCTTACTATGCGACCCTCTGATTAACTCCGGATGCCAGTGCCACAATTTAGGGAGAAAACATGTACTTCAGGGGATTCCTCCTAGCACAGTATTTACTACCAAGTTCTTTCAGAACCTTCCTGGATTCATTGGGACTTGCTATAAATCATAAGCGACACAGAAATGCAACTGAACGGATACCACTAACTTCAGGCCACCAAAGCCCGTGCTGAATTTTCACCTTTGTTCTATTTTTTGGCACTACTATCCAAAATTATATGGAAAATAATTAAATTTATATGATGAAATTAAAAAACACATAATAAAGAATGCCTCACTTTTTATTCAATGCTCAATGAGAAATTAAGTGAAAGCCCCCCCGAAAAGACCCTCCTTCTTGCTAGATTAAAATGAAAGGAATCACCACCACTGCCCACCCTCCCCCTACTTGATGTTTTATTTATTCCAATTTCAGCCAAAGAGTTCACAGTCAGATGGAGCCGACAATCTTATAGTGGCAGCTGTTTCCCCTACATGGATGTACTTCCATCAGCATTTTATTGGGAGATGAATTAACCCAATACCAATGCTCTGTGTTTTCCATCTTCCAAAGGTGGTGAGTCAACAGAGCCCAAGAGAGTTTATTCCAGGCTAAACAATATTCCCCAGATTCATATTACCATTAACAGCAAAAGAAAATAACACAGTTTCAGCATTCTTCAGAAAACAGAATAACCTAGAAAATATGAAAGATTGGTCTTTTCAATATTCCAGATACTCTGTGTACCTAGTTGAGAGTTCAATACCTTAGGCTTACATAAGCCAAAAAAAAAAAAAAAAAAAAAGACCTAACAGCTAATTGTGACTTCATGTTTCTCTTGAGATGGCATAAAATATTCATGAAGTAAAAGCTTCGTGCTTTCTCCTCTCTCACATAGTGACATAAAAGACATCCTTATCATCTTACAAATTTGTAAATGTTTAGAAATAACAAAGAAATATTAAAAAGAACTTTCCACTAGTAGCCAAATAATTATCATACCTCCGGAATTCAGGATTTTCATAGGGTTTTCTGCTTAAAAAAATTTTTTTTTTATTTTGGAGAGAGAGTGCATGAACAAGTGAGAGAGGCAGAGAGAGACAGAGAGAGAGAGAGAGAGAGAGAGAGAGAGAGAGAATATCTTTTTATTTATTTTTTATTTTTTTACAAATAGTTTATTGTCAAATTAGTTTCCACATAACACTCAGTGCTCATCCCCACAAGTGTCCTCCTCCATGCCCACCCCCCCTCCCCCCACATCCATCAGTCCTCAGTTTTTGTCAGCATTCAAGAGTCGAGAGAGAGAATATCTTAAGCAGACTCTGGGGCTCAATCCCACAACTCTGGGATCATGACCTGAGACAAAATTAATAGCTGGTCTCTCAATCAACTGGGCCACCCAGGCGCCCCAAAGTTTTCTTGTTCATAAATATCCATCCTTCATATTTAAAACAATTTACTTTCTCTATCTGTTTAATTTTATGTTCTATGCATTTTGATGCTCAGTAGGCTTTGGGCTCTTTCTAAGTGCACAGCATCTATTTGTTTCATTAGCATTGTTGACCAAACTTAAAATAGGCAACTCTTGTGAATATTAATGGCCTTGAATTTTCAAGGCCTTCTAAGTCCTGACTCCCCTCTCTCTATTTCTTCACCTCCAGGCATATTTCAGGTTATTTTTAGCCCTGCTATATTAGTGGGCACAGATGTCTCCTTGTCTGGAATTCCTGAGTGGTTTCCAGCAGCACTGCACATCTGAATCATCTGGGGAGCTTTTAAAAATATCAATGCTCAGTCGCATGCCATAACATGATGGTAAAAATCAGGCATCCATCTTTTTAAAGATCCTTCACTGTGCATAGGATCCAATGGCCTATGGACTGTGGACTTCATTTTTGAAAAATTTTGTTGTTTTTTTTCCCCTCTACTTTCCCCCAGCAAGACAAATGGCTATCATAAAATGAGTAGAAACACAAAGATGAGAATTGTGCACCAGAAATCAAGAAAATGGGAATTAAAACCACAAATGATTTTAAACTATTCTGACTAGTGAAGTGTTTTTATTTTTATTTATTTCTTTTTTATTTCTATTTATTTATTTAATGTTGGTACAAAGAACTTCCTTTTTATCTTTACAAAGGATCAAGAATCTGAACGGCTTTGGACTTTTTACCAGCAGTGCAAGAAAATAAAAATAATAGAGAAATGTCTTTAAAATTCAGAAAAAAATTTCTAACCTAAAGTTTTCTACCAAATTTAAATGTTAATTAAAAGGACATTTAAGGGGTGCCTGGGTAGCTCAGTCAGTTACACTTCTGACTTTGGTTTAGGTCATGATCTTATAGTCTGTGAGTTCAGGCCTTGCATTGGGCTCTGTGCTGACAGCTTAGAGCCTGGAGCCTGCTTGGGATTCTTCTGTCTCTCTTTCTCTCTCTCTGCCCCTCTTCCACTCACGCTCTGTCTCTATCTCTCTCAAAAATAAATAAACATTAAAAAAATAAAATAAATAAATAAAATCAAGGGGCATTAACAAATGGTGAACAAGTGAATTCTCAAAAGCTTCACATCCTTATGTACCATTTCTCAAAAAATTACTGAAGGATTTATTCCATTAAAATGAAAGGATAAGCCAAGTAAAAAGAAAGTAGAGGGGCCATGAAAGGAGCTCCCACAAAAGAGAGATGGAAGTAATGCCCAGAATAATGATCATGGAAGATCATAAGATGCCTGCTACCCTCCAGAGTAAAATATCTGATTTTGGAATAAATCCAAAGGAAGAAAAAACTAATAAAATATTTGATGCGTCTGACATTGATACATAATTCAGACACTTTACGGGTCGCCTGGGTAGTTTAGTCGGCTGAGCGTCCAACTTCAGCTCAGGTCATGATCTCACGGTCGGTGGGTTCGAGCGGCGCTCGGCTCTGTGCTGACAGTTCACAGCCTGGAGCCTGCTTCGAATTCTATGTCTCCCTGTCTCTCTGCCCCTCCCCAACGCATACTGTGTTTCTCTCTGTCTCAGTAATAAATAAACATTAAAAAAGAAAAAGAAAAAGAATTCAGACATTTTAGAACTTGTGGGTAGTTTAATGATACATATGGAGGAAACTATGCGCAGTACATAAAGCACTTATCAACCTCAAGAAAATGTTTACCCGAAAAGAAAAGTCATCATAATTTATTGCATGGCTGAGTTGGAAGCAATATTTACCTTGTCATAATGTAAGAAGTGGATACTGATCTACTACCGACAATGTAACTATATCTGTGTGCTGGGAGGATATACACAAAGGTTTCTGTCAGGAGAGGTGGTGATAATGATTTAAAGAAAGCTAAATAAATCCTCATCTGCCGTGGGTATCAGAACATATGCCTAAAATGGGAGCATTAAAAGTAGCAAAATAAGCTCATTATTTAGAGAAAATTAGGTAAATCCCCAGAGAATCTATTAAATAAGTTGAAGTGATTATCTCTAGTGATGAGGGCATAGAAGTATAAGGCAAAGGTCAGGCATCTTAGATAAGGCTTATATATTAGTTTTTGTGTGTGGCATTATCTGACTATTAGGTAGAGTTTATCTCCGAGTTATTTTAACCCCTACCACATAATATTTCAGTGCTGTTGCTTTACACATCTATCAGTTTAATAACAAAGTCGGTAGCCAGATAATGGAATGCTTTGGATGTAATGTTATGTGAAGATCATGGAGCAACTTGATATGATGGGGAAAAAATGATTCCTAGAATCAGACCAGTGGTTCAAATTCTAACTATGCTATTCATTAGCATCTTATGTATCCTCTCAGAGCTTTAATTCCCTGTTTGATAAATGGTGTAATATTACCCACTTGCAGTGTTATATGGATTAAGTGGTATCTATGAATCAGCACACACTTGGTAACAAGAAGTACTCAACAATTTATGAGAGCTTATTCCTTCTGCCCAGCTAGATGATAATCTCATTGTGTCTTCTTCAATTTGGTGTACACAATTTTTAAATATTTAGTAAAGGAATGGATAAGTGGATCTCATAAAAACAAAAATTACTGATTTTTATGATGAATGCTAAATGCGCTTATAGGGGACTTCTGGAATGGCAGACTGATGTTCTTTATAAATTCACTCCTCCAAAAAAAGCAATAAAAATATTGGAAAAATTGTCAAAATCAACTTTCAGAAGCTCTGAAGAGCTTACAACACACTAAGGAATGTGTATTCAAGTAAAACTAATAGGTTTCTCTAAAAAAAAGAGGGCATTTAAATATGGCTACCCTCCCGAGCAACCATAGAAGCTGACAATCCAGAGCCTAGCAGGTATCGAAGTCCATCCCCAGAGCTATATTATTTTTATCTGGCCTACTCCCTAGAAAGTACCACTCAGAGGGCTTATAATTATTGGGCTTTGACTGGGAACTCCCTCAGTGGGAAAATCCTATACTAGGGCCTTTGTTAAAAATGATCACAAAAGGGGCACCTGGCTAACTCTTGATTTTGGCTGAGGTCGTTAACTCAGGGTCCTTAGAGATGGAATCTCTCTCTGCCCTCCTCGGCCCCCACCCTTGTTGCCTCCCTGTTCACTCACTCTGGCATGCTCTCTTGCACATGTGCTCTTAGAACAAAGAAAAGAAAAGAAAAGAAGGAGAAAGAAAAAGAAAAGAAAGACAGAAAGAAAGAAAAGCAAAGAAAGAAAGAAGATGATCACAAGAAACTGTTTAACACTGCACTTGCCTAACACTGTGATACCAGATGGGCAAATAGCCTGAACAAAAATTTTAACAAGA
Organism: Proteles cristata cristata; assembly: GCA_017311185.1. NCBI lineage: Eukaryota > Metazoa > Chordata > Mammalia > Carnivora > Hyaenidae > Proteles > Proteles cristata. The sequence goes on along the minus strand of JAESUZ010005249.1, from coordinate 138,757 downwards.
TCTGAGGAATGAGATGCTCATAGAAGGCTTTGAAAAGTTCTGACGTCCTCTTGTAGATCTAGAGGGTAAACACATGTATAAGGCTGTGTGCAGCCCAGGAAAGACTTAGAAGGTCTCAACCTCTCGCCTCTGGCTAACCTCAAATCCTGTGCAAGCAAGGAAGTGAAAGTAAAGACATGAACTTTAAAGGCATGCCCCCAAACAAACTTGAAGTCCTCTTGCAAAGGGTGGAAGACTTACCAGTTCAAGGCATTAAAGAAATTTCTGACCAATCACTAGCTGACCACTAAGCTCACTGAGCAGAATCCTCAGTGACTGCTCACTATGGGAAAACACAAACTTTATTAGTCCAGGGAAGTCACTAAATAACAAACAATGATAAGAAGCACCAGCAACAACCAACTATGGGTTGCAGGTGGGAGGTCTGGTTTCCAGGGTTGCCACATTGTATTATAGAATGTATCCAATTTTTAACAACAAAAAAATATGTAACATGAAAAGAAACAGAAAAATAGGGCCCATTCATGGAGAAAAAAAATCCATAGAAACAGCCTGAAGGGGCCCCAATGTTGGACATCCCAAATCAGACACTTACAAAGCCATTAGAGATAACTGAGACCAAGTGAGATTAATGACATATAATGGCCAGCCTCAGTGTTCAAAGGAGACTCTGAAGTTGTGATTTTCTTTTCTTTTTTTATGTTTAAAAAAAAATTTTTTTATTATTGAGATAGAAACAGAGTGTGAATGGGGGAGGGGCAGAGAGAGAGAGAGAGGGAGACACAGAATCCAAAACAGGCTCCAGACTCTGAGCTAGCTGTTAGCACAGAGCCCGATGCAGGACTCGAACCCACAAACCGTGAGATCATGACCTGAGCCAAAGTCAGACGCTCAACCGACTGAGCCACCTGAGCAGACTGAGCCACTGAGCCCTGAAGTTGTAATTTTTGATTCTGATGATTTCACAGAGTGATTGCCTTCAATTTTAAGCATCTGTGTGTATACAAATGTAAAATACATATGTTCCTTTTTAAAAAAGCTGATAATGAAAAACATGGAATTATTTTAAGATATTTTAGTTAAGTATCTAAATAGTCTTCATGTTTTAATCTCTTTTTCAGGCCCTCCTGTTAATGTCACATGCAACATATTCATAAACAGCTTTGGCTCTATAGCGGAGACGACCATGGTAGGCATGTTTACTTTGTAACAAGTTTCACACTGAAGTATCTTGTAATTACATTAATGGCACATTTTCTGCTAGTGTTATGTAATTTCAAGCCAAGATTAATATAATAATATTTAAAAAATTAAAATTAATGGTACAATTAAACTGGGATCAACTGCAGGCAATAACGTTACATTTAGAGATGGTATATTTAAAAAATTAAACAAAAAGTTTTCCTACTTTGGTAATTAAATATTAAATCACAAGTTAAAACTAATTTTTTTCATATAAATCATTTCTTTTCAATGCTCTTTATTAACCAGAGATGAACATAGAAGTAAATAATCTCATGTTCAATTATTCTGTGTACTTAAAATGTGCTTATAATATTAAGTTTTTTATTTGGTTACTTTTCCAAATGAATATAATTTTGTTCAAACATTATAAATGTTTTATGAATTGTGTATATGTCTTAATTTATGGAAACTCTTTGAACAGAGACTTCATTACTATGTAGTTGAAAACATTTGAAATAATGAAGTTATTATTTCATTGATCATAACAGTGATCATAACAGTCCAAATTTATTCTGATTTGAATTTTACAACTTTCTCTAAAGATTGTGTTGTATCTCTACCTTACACTGAAGCCTTTATTGTGCACATTAGCTAAAGTAAAATGCAGAGACAGACTTCTGAGCCACTCAATATCTGTAAAATTGTCTAGCAGGTAATTTTTTTTCTAATTGAAACTATGTATGGTGGTTCTTAAATCACCTAGAATTCTAATCCATTCCTAAATTTAGCAGGTATAATTTGCATTAATTTTCAAAGTTGATTTTAGCTAAAATAGGATGTAAAATACTTAAAGATTTATTAGCTTCTAAAACCATTTTTAAGTAAGTGGAGAACTATGCTTATTTTACGTGTCTCAGAATGACTCGATAGCAAATTTCCTAAGAAAAAAATCTAATACCCAAATTATCGTGGGTGGATATAGAGGTATGTGTGTGTGGAGAGGATCTATCTCAACAGGAAGAGACTTAGGCATCTTTTTCCTCCCGTGTGTATGCAATATTTAGTCATTTAGTGGCATCTCTGTGTTTTTATCAAACTCAATATAATATAATTACAATAAAAGCATCAGTGAAGAGGAACTGGCATTATTTGGGCATTATAGAGACTTATCTTGACTACAGCATATAAACTAACATGAATGTGTGTGTGTATAAACACAGAGAAAATGAGTATAATTTGCTTGCATAAACACAGTGTTGTTCTGGTGCAATTCTGACTCTAAAATGAGTATGATCCCATTTTAGGCTTTGACATATTCTGGATTCTCATTGAATATCTCGTCCTGGTTTATATCCTCCATTTGTACTACTGGGGAGAAAAAATTTTCCTCTACTCTTCAAGATTCTTTTGAATGGTTTAAGAATTAAATCAACATGAGACAATTAACTGGAGAAAATCAAATTTAATACCACACATATGAGGAATTTCCATAAACATAAGGGGTTTCAAAGACAGCCAGGCAAAGTGAGGTATATATGTCATCCTGAACTAAGGAGGAGGTGGTAGGAGTCTGGGACTTCAAAGGGAAGGTCAGCAATTCACAGCAAGGTGAAACAGAGTAGATGTTTTGTAAACAAGTGTTTGCTGGGACACTTAGAAACAATGGGACATTGAGAGGACTTTAATCCAATGGGCCTTGCTAGGTTTCTACCTATTTACCAGACTTAGTTCGTATTTTAACGATAGCTATCTATGGTGCTAGCTGCCTTTCTGGAACAGGTCCTCTGTCTCAAGTCTTTTAGGCAGTTAGCAAAAAGAGAAACTTCTTGAGCCCTCTGGGTTTTTTAAACTACTTTTTAAAATTTATTTGGGGGTGGAGAGGAGGGGCAGAGTGAGGGAGAGAGAGAATCCCAAGCAGGCTCCATACTGTCAGCACAGAGCCTGATGCTGGTGGGGGCTGATCCCTTGAAGTGTGAGATGATGACCTGACCTGAGATCTAGAGCCGGGTGCTTAACTGACTGAGTCACCCAGGCCTTCCATTGAGTCTTCTGTTTCTTAAAAATAATCAACTTAAAATAATCCGTATGCCAAAGAAACACATTTTGGGGTGAACATTTTTTTTTTCTCTACAGTACATTCCAAATTGTATTTAAAGATGAAGGAATCTCTACTGGCTTTTTTCTGCTTAGACTTTCCAAATTGTATTCCTAGCCCTGGCAACTATTTCATTTTAATAGCTGCTATACTGTAGCTATTAAATACTGTACAATCTCAAAAGTCTAAAACTATGTTTATACTTTCTCTTTTGCAAGATTGCTTCCACAAAATACTTTCAGCAGCAATAGTTGGAGAGATTTACAGCCTTACTTATCTTTGTGGGATGGAGGAAGAGACTTGGAAAAAAGAGAAGACATGGCCAGATTTCCTTCTCATTAAACTTGAAAGATTGTCAGGTTCCTGAAGGTCTTTGCTTTTTATAGCATAACTCATCAGTCTGCCGTAAATGGTTATAGCACACAATCGACAGGGTGACGACACCAGCTAAATTTTTCATCTTTAATAATTTTAGACTTCCTTTATAAAATAATATTACATAAAAAGCTTGCAGAATATTATAAATACACTCCTGCAGTGACTCTTACTCAGTTTTATTCCCCATCTGTAACATAGAAATCCTTTCCATTCCCACATATTCCATCATAATGTATTTTTAAAATTTGTTTTAATGTTTATTTTTGAGAGAGAAAGAGAGAGAGAGAGAGAGACAAAGCATGAGCAGAAGAGGGATAGAGAGAGAGAGGGAGACACAGAACTGAAGCAGGCTGCAGGCTCTGAGCTGTCAGCACAGAGCCTGACTCGGAGCTCAAACCCACAAACCATGAGATCGTGACCTGAGCTGAAGTTAGATGCCCAAACAACAGAGCCGCCTAGGCGCCCTATCATAATGTATTTTTTAAAATCATTTTTAGCATCTATCCCTTTCCTCTTCACAGTCACAAGCAGCATCAATAAACATTAATCAAATACCTCAGAGATTAAGTATTATAAAATTTACTATATTCACTTTGAAATCTTTCTTTTTAGTCTTTTAAACTTTTAGGAAACTTTTTTTTTTAGTCTTCTAAACTTTTAAACAGGTGATATTATTTCTATTTATATAATCAGATTCAATATTTGTAAAGTTTTTAATGGTATCAGATGGAAGAGCTGCAACATGGTGTCCATATACATAAGAATGAAGAAAATTAAAACTTATTATTATATTTAATATCTTAAGATTCATAAAATATTTTCCTACCACTTAATTAAGTTGATGTGTTTTATTCATATTTTCTACTATCATAGCTCTGCAACTAAACTTGGTCCCATTCTTTTATTCACTGTAATATTGTTTAAATTAATTTATTCTTATAGGAGCACTTATGTATTTTAGAAATACTTACAATCTTTATATTATTATAGTTTACTTTTGTTTCAATAATACAAATAGCCTAATTCAACTAATACAATGTATTAAAATTGAGAGGATGGAATTTCAAATGACCTGCAATCACTAATAAATATCATTGCATCTGAGATCTCATACCTAAAATAAAATGAAATAATTCTCCCAATCTGTGTATCTCTGCTTAACAAAGACTTTAACTGTCTTCAGTGTCTGTTTACTGATCAAATATATTAAGCTCCCTCTGCTGGTCTAGTTTCTCACAATTGTATCTCTCCCCATTTAAAATTAATCTTTAGTCCCATTTGTGGTAATTATTTGATTCTTGAGAAAATAGTTCTGGTAGAAATTCTACATATTTATCCATTTTTTTGGAAAATTAAGTTAATTTAAAATTTCAATGTGTTTTGCATCTTCTTTTTGTACCAGATTTGTTTTTTTTTAATATTTATGTGCATTTTTCCAAGAACATAAGCTCAAATTTATTTTTAACGGTGAAACTCCTCCTTTCCCAATGTGGATTTATCTAATCAACTTAATGTTGTTCTGACTACTCTCACTTGAGTACAGTTTTATTGTTCTTGACAGATAGTCATCAACTTTTTTTCTAGAGATAATTGTGGAAATTTGAAACTTCCTTACTTCACTCACATTTGGGTCCTGTGTCATGTATAAAGAAATTCTCTAAAGGTGTGTTCAGCCTCCATTAGTCCAAGTTCACATTCTTCTTAAGTATGCAAAGATTTATCAACTATTGGAAACCACAGTTTGTAAAAAGTTTAAATTAAAGATAAAGTTGGTTTACCATTATTAGAGTCATTCTTCTTCCCCTTTCGTAACATGGCCTTGGTAAGGAAAGTGTGTCTCTCTTGCCTTCTAAACTCAGGGTGACAAAAGTTGCTCATGATTGTTTTTATTGCTTCTGTGAGGGGAAGCTTAAGATCACCAGATTGATTTGATTCCTAAGTAAAACATAAACTCTTGCAAACCTGTGATGAATTCTGGATAGGGCTTATATGTCAGGTTGAAAGCATTTGTAAGTTGGGTTTAAAAAAAAATCATAGATGAATGTAGTAATTTGGGTGTGTATGTATAGCAGTGTCTCAAACTGAATACATTGGCTTAACCTATCTTCAGAAAAACAGATGGCTCTCCATCCTGTTACACATATGTTCTCAGAGAGTTAGAGAACTGCTCGGCTATGTGCCTTAAGTCAATATTTACTCATTGAACCATTACTTTTCACTAGTGCTGATAGAATAAATTATTTTTACAAAATAAAAACAAAAAAAGTTAGATATTTTGGTATAAGAGTCTTTCAGGGGTTTGTATACAGAGAGGTATGGTGGCATTGGGTGAGAATACCTAAGGGTCTGTTGTGATCTCACAGAATTGTCCAACTGCACATTTTCTCAACTTTTTACAGAAATGATGGATTCATATTTTAGTTGCAACAAAAGTCACACATATGTAGACGCTATGTTGAATCACCAGATCATTAGAATTTCAAAAGAAGTCTAAGCCAGTATGGCATAAAAATTTTTATAGTGTCCACTTATAGATTCTTTTTTATTTATTTAATTTTATTTTTTTAAAAGTAGGTTTGGGGCGCCTGGGTGGTTCAGTTGGTTGAGCATCCGACTTCAGCTCAGGTCATGATCTCACGGTTTCTGGGCTAGAGCCCTGCATCAGGCTCTGTGCTGACTGCCAGCTCAGAGCCTGGAGCCTGTTTCAGATTCTGTGTCTCCCTTTTTCTCTGACCTTCCCCTGCTCACGCTGTCTCTCTCTCTCTCCCCATCTCTCTCTGTATCAGAAATAAATAAAACATTAAAAAATAAAATAAAGTAGGTTCCACTCCCAGTGTGACAGACCTGAGCTGAGATCAAGAGTTATACACTTCACTAACTAGCCACTCAGGGGCCCCTCCATTTACAGATTCCTAATGGAAAACCCTACACATTCTTTTTATCTAAGTGTATTTTTATCAAGGTTTTTTATCAAATAAAATTAGTATTTTTAGAAATTTCAGAAATAAGTAAAATTCATTTTCTATCATCTTAAGAAATTAAACATTAAAAATAAATCAAAGCTGAGCAAATACTTCCCTACCTTTCCAAAAGATACTTCATTTCTGAATTTGATATGAAGATATAAAATTCCATTCTACATGTATGGAAATGTGAACAAAATGGCCATATTGGAGTATCCAGATAGAATTTGGGTTTTGTTTTGTTTTGGTTTTTTTGCTTCAAATTCATGTTTTTTGAGATAAGCCTTAGACTATTTCATTCATTTTTATTTCAGGAACTATTCTATATTGTATTTATTCATTCTACATTTGCTGGACATTTTGATTGCTTTAATGTTTTCACTACTACAAAAACTCTGCATTGAAAATTGTTGTACATTATCTTTTTTTTTTTTTTTTTATTTCTAGGAGAGAGAGAGAGAGAGACAGTGCGAGCAGGGGAAGGGTCAGAGAGAGAGGGAGTCACAGACTGAAACAGGCTCCAGGCTCTGAGCTGGCAGTCAGCACAGAGCCCAACGCGGGGCTTGAACCCACAAACCACGAAATCATGACCTAAGCGAAAGTCGGACGCTTAACCGACTAAGCCACCCAGGCGCCCCATGTTGTACATTATCTTGTAACATGCATAGGCAAAATATTCCATGGGGTATCCAGGAATGGAAGTATTTGGCTCAAGGTTATATTACCTACTTCCTTCATTAATAGTGTGTTTATGCATTTTCCTTGGATGTTATTCATTCATTTATTCATTCATTTATGCCATTCTGGTATCTTGTGCAAATTGCACTGGTTCACAACTCCTGTACAATGATAAATAAAATGGATGAAGAATGACCAGCTTTGTCTTTTTTTTCTGATATCAGTGAGAAATAATGCAATATTTTGTAGTTAGAAATGCTATAACTGTAGATTTCTCCTAAATGTTCTTTATCAGGCTGAGGAAGTTTTCTTCCATTACTTCTATACTGAGTTTTTTTTTTTTAATCATGAATAGGCATTCAATTTTATTGAATGCTGTCAGCATTCATTGAAATGATTGACTTTTCTCTTCATTCTGTTAGTATTATGGATTATATTCAAGTCAATCAAAAATATACTGATTTTCTTTTTTTTTTTTTGAAAAAAATTTTTTTAAATATTTTATTTATTTCTAGGAGAGAGAGAGACAGCGTGAACAGGGGAGGGTCAGAGAGAGGGAGTCACAGACTGAAACAGGCTCCAGGCTCTGAGCCGGCAGTCAGCACAGAGCCCGACGCGGGGCTCGAACCCACGAACTGCGAGATCATGACCTAAGTGAAAGTCGGACGCTTAACCGACTAAGCCACCCAGGCGCCCCAAAAATATACTGATTTTCAAGTACAAAATGTTTTGCAGTTCTGGGATAACTCCCATATGATCAAAATTGATTAGTCTTTTTATATATTGCTGGTTTAAATTATAGTCTTTGGTTTGGGATTTTTGCTGCTGTGTTCATTTTGGGTATTGAACTGTAATTTTCTTTTCTTATATTGTCAAGAGCAGTGTGTGGTATAAGTTTTATGCTAGGTTCAAAAATTAGTTAGGAAATATTATTTCTTCCTCTCCTCTGTAAAATAGTTTCTGTAAAACTGTCATTATTTCTTCCCTAAGTATTTGGTAAAATTTACTAGTAATGCCATCAATGCTGGTCATTTTACTTGGGGAAAGATTAAATTTACAGATTCCATTCTTGAACAGATAGAGGACCTTTCATTCTTTCTACATTTTGCAAAAGTTGTTTTTAAGAAACTTGCGCATTTCATTAAAAATTTCAAATTATTGACATAAACTTATTTATGGTACAATATCATTTCATCTGAGGTATCTTTTTAATGTCTTCACTTTCATTCCTTTTGTTAATAATTTTGTTTTAGCCCCTTTTTTCTGAATTAGTTTACATATGGATTTACTTTTGTCTGCTAGAAATTTTTGCTGCTTTCTGATCATTACTATAATTAATGTTAATCTTTTAAAAATGATAATAGTCAATTTTTATCTCTCCATTAGTTCTTTCTGTAAAATTTATTACACTTAATATTCTGTACTGATTTTCTCTATCAGAGTTTCTACCTCTTTATATTTCGGTGCCACACATTCCTTATATTTAAGAATTGTCACTGGTAGGGGCGCCTGGGTGGCTTAGTCGGTTAAGCGTCCGACTTTCGCTTAGGTCATGATCTCGCGGTTCGTGGGTTCGAGCCCCGCGTCGGGCTCTGTGCTGACTGCCAGCTCAGAGCCTGGAGCCTGTTTCAGAGTCTGTATCTCCCTCTCTCTCCTAGAAATAAATAAAAATATTGAAAAAAAAAAAGAATTGTCACTGGTAAATAAATCATTGGAAATCCGTAAAAATCCCAAATAAACTGTAATTTTATATCAATCCATTTTAGATTTCTTCACAGCAAATAACTCAATGACTTACATAAGGCAATTCATTTGCACACTATAATATGGTAAGTTTTTCTTACACTACTTTATTTGGCTTTTAGGATGGCATTTAACTGCATGTACTGATTTGACAAATAGACTTCATTGACATCCTATTATTTTATTCGATTTAGGTTTTTAAAAAAAATTTAACAGTTATTCATTTTTGAGAGACAGAGAGACAGAGTGTGAGTGCATAAGGGGCAGAATGAAAGGGGGGCACAGAAACCATAGCAGGCTCCAGGCTTAAGCTATAGGCATAGAGCCGGAGATGGGGCTCGAACCCATGAACAGTGAGTGAGATCATGACCTGAACCAAAGTCTGACGCTTAACCGACAAGCCACCCAGGCACCCCTTATTCAATTTTTAAGTGCTCTTTATCTTTGTAATATTTTATTTAAATCCATAGACATGTATTTAGAATTAAAAGAAATTTAACGTTTATTTTTGAAGGAGAGAGACACAGAGGATGAGTAGGGGAGGGCAAAGAGAGAGGGAGACACAGAATCCGCAGCAGGCTCTAGGCTCTGAGCTGTCAGAGCTGGATGAAGGGCTGGAACACACGAACTGTGAGACCATGACCTGAACGGAAGTCATTCGCTTAACTGACTGACACAGGCGCTCTGAGAACTTTTGATTATAGGCTCCATAGAGCAGCAGTACACTCTGCAATATTCATTATTATATCATTAACAGCTAAGATAATTCTTAGCACAGAGTAGATCTTAATTATATATTATTGAATAGATGTATACATGTATTCTGACCAACAAAGAGTATCTTTTCCAAAAAGAAAACTTCACTATTGTATCCTTGTCACAGTGTTTTAAGTGTTTTGCTTCCCACTATGGTCTAGTTTTGCAGTTCTGAGTCTTGGTCACTGTTTAAAAATTTTTTTTAATGTTTTATTTTATTTTTTGAGAGAATGCAAGTGGGGGAGGGACGCAGACTGTGGGACAGAGGATCTGAATAGGGCTCTGTGCTGACAGCAGTGAGCCCAATGTAGGGCTTGAAGTTATAAACCGTGAAATCATGACCTAAGCCAAAGTCAGACACTCAACCGACTGAGTGACTCAGGTGACGCTTGGTCACTATTTTAAATTGGTGCTACAATCTCTTAAATATGAGCTTAGAAACTAATTGTACAATCAAGTAACTGTTTGCTAATATTGCTCAAATGAATATGGATTTTTTATTAAAAATTTTCCTTGTAATTTTATCGTTTCTCAAAAAGTGTCTGCTTTCTCAGCTGTATTGATAGAAGCTCATTAAAACACTAAAATTTTGTATGGAGACTTCTCTGTGACAAGAAATTAGAACTCCTATTTTACAGTGCTTACGGCAATCAAAGAATAATGTTTAAAATCTAAATTACTAAGATGTGATTATTTTAGAGATCAACTAGGTTTAGCAGTAACTTTTTATGACAATTGGAAGGAAATGTGTGTAATATGAGGGAAAGTCCATTTTTTTTCTGTCTTTTTATAAACTTTTCCAAAAATGAGTCTTTGGTCCTTAGTATCTATTGTCAATGACTTAAGTTCTTGTAAGGGTTCACTTTATGCGTTTCATATAGTGTTAATGACTATTCTTGTATAATTCATGTTTCTAGATTTAATAATGTTAATGTAGCATATGACTAGATGGGCCCCTATTCCATTTCCTTTTAGGAAAGCCTGAATGCATACTGCTATCCATTTAAGATTAAGGTCACGTCTGTTAACATCTTATCCTTGCCATCTTATTATTCTTAGTCTGAGTAATGGGTAAAGCCTAACCAAATATAGCAATGGCATTGGTCTGAACGATTTTTTAATTTCAAGCATGAGTAACCAGTGAGTGGCAGCATGAATGTGTTCCGAATATCATTTATAAGCATGCACCAGAAATAGGGTATATTTATGGGAAGGGTTGCAGAAAGATAAGTGTGCGTGAAGGTTACACATCCTGGTGACCCCATCAGAAACCCAAATAAATCTCTGCCCGGTGCAGCCATCCACAAGACCATCCTCATAGTCACTGTGTCTCAAAAAAGAGACTGTTTGTAAAGCCTATTCGCACAGGTGAAGATTCTTATCAGGAACATCACAAATGATACAATTGCTTAATTGTGCTGTGATGGTATTGAAACAAATGTGATGTTTTAAAAGTCTATTTCCAGTTCTCTGGGGAAAAGGGCCAAATAGAAATTCATAACAGCAAGAAAGCTTTAAGTGGAGAAGGGAGTTGTCAAGCACATACTTCTGCAATTTCTCTCTCTTATCGGACCATGTATTTTTGTAGAATTTCCTGTTACTCTGGCTAAACAGGCTGAAAGCTTAATTGTATTTTGTTTATGCATTTGAAATATTTGGATTAAGACAAAATGAGTGAGATTATAGGGGTGCCTGTAGTGTCACTTAACTCTCCTCTCTGCCTACTAACACTAATTTATAATGCAAAGTTACTATTATCTGCATGTGTCCTCGCTAGAGGAAGATGTTGTATAGAATTCACTGGTACCAGATCAATTAAGCACTTGTTGGCTGCCTAACATGGCATAGAAATGATCTGATTCTCATGAACAATTCATAGCAATGGTATTCATCTTCAAGGTATTTATTATCATACACCTTTTTCTAAGAGAATTTGATTTTCTAAAAGAATGCACTCCAAAATGTCATTTCAACTGCTATAAAGATAAAATGGGCAGCAAGATAGGGAATTGTGTTCTCTAAGATGATTGGCACTAGTCATAATTTGTTACTTAGTCATGAATTTAGCATGTCAATTAGTGTTAAATGCTTGGCAATCAATTTAAATTGCAAATACCTCTTCAGCTGTGATGCTGAGTCTCTGACAGATGAATGAGTTAAAGTTAGTGCTGACGCTCTCTAGGCCAGTTAGATGATGTTTCCATTGCTGCGATGAAACCAGCAGCCTATCTATCTATAAACAAGCCAACTATGCTTCACATGGGCTCAAATGAGCCAGATGACGGGGAACTGGGGCTGGGCCACAAATGCCCTGTCAAATAGTAACAGATGCAGGCAAATAGTTAAGCAGTTCATGTTTTTTCCAAGAGTCAGTTAGAAAATGGAAAATTCCTGCTTAACAAAGATGTGTGTGTGTGTGTGTGTGTGTGTGTGTGTGTGTGTGTGTATCAACTGAGTTTTAATACTTCAGGACTTGGTTTTAAAAATATAAGGAAAATAATTTTGTTCTCAATCTCATCAGGAAGATGCAATAACAAACTATTTGTTCCATGGGAGAGCATGAAGATACATGGATGTATTTCGAGCACATGTGTATTACTATGATCTGCATTATCTTTTAAAAATGCTCCTTAGTAGTTTCTTGGAATGTTGCCAACACTATAGACACTAGCTGAAGTGTAAGGCAAATAATCCTTTCATAAAGTTATATTAGGAGGTTTCATGAACACAAATGAGCTTATAACATATATCAACATTGAGTAGATAAACTGCAAATATTTACAGATGAGTCCTGGGCAACCTTCATCTGTGATACCCATTCAATTTATCTGTAGATGATACTGAAGTCTTATTTTTCCTTTCAGGGCAAACTTGGGAGTGTTTTCCTCTCCATTAAGTCTTCCAGCCCTGCTGAAACTCTTCTTTCTACAGATTTTTGAAATTACTGAGGAATTCCTCTCTACTTTTCCCTATCTGAACTCTTATCTCCCTCTCTCCAACTTGAACTTGCTTTCATCCCTTAATGGTGTTAGGCACCAATGTTTCACTTACTTCCAGGAAGCCTCTGGCCTGGTGCGTGAGTCTCCCCTGGAGGTGGTAAGAGAACAGCTGATCTCTCTCTGTGCTAATGGAACGATATTTAACCCCCTTCTTTGGTGGAAGTCAATTCGTTTCAGGTTGTTCTTGCACTGATTTTCTCTTTTCTAAAACCATTTTTAAAATCTGTGTCAGGTCTTCCTGTGGCTTCTGCTCGCTGAATCTTTTGATGATCATTTAATTTTAATATACCTTGTATTATATGCATGTTGTGTACACATACTAGGGAACAGCCACTAAAATGGTTAAAAATTCTGATTCTAAGTATATTTCACTCTCTATCATACTTTAACTTGCTATAAAGATAATTGCCATTCCTCACCAATGTGCTATAAAATTAAATATGATTAATCAAAATTTGACCGCAGATCCAAAAAGAAACGAGTAAGCTCGGCTTCACTCTTATTCTTTAGTTTCCTGTAAGCCAATGTTTCTCCACCATTTTTCCCCATTATGCCTCTCTAATGAGCTTTTTTAGACATCGTTTTCCCTAATTACCCTCTCTATAAAATTTTAGCATTTCAGATTTCCCATGTATCTGTTTATATACTCTATGTATATCTCTGACTTGCTTGTAAAAGATATAATTTTTTTTTCACTTACCAAGAACCAATTTTTACTCCCTTGGGAAGAATATTGTTGTTGTTAAGAATGTAGACTCCAAAGTGTACTTGTATTTATAGGTGTACTCATGAGTACACTTGTCCAAAGTTAACATTTTTCTCCTTGTTATTCGGTAGCGTATGGAACTGCAGGAGAAAGTGGGACAAAAACACAGTGAATTCCGAGGGGGAAAGGAGTACATTTTTTTGCCCCTGGCTATTTGCAAAACTAATAATGCATATGGACTGGAGGCCAAACCATAGTCTCTTTCTCTCGTTTATGTGTTAACTTCTTCTGTTTTAGATGTTATTTTTCAAACTTCATATGTGTGCCTGCACACACACACACACACACACACACACACACACACACATCCCTAGACTAATTGCATGATTTATTTTCTATGTTGGACATACAGGCCATATTTGTTTCCTTTCCTTTTCTTTTTTTTTAATTAAAAACATTAATGTTTATTTTTGAGAGAGAAAGAGAGAGTGAGTGGGGGAGGTTAGAGACAGAGGGAGACACAGAATCTGAAGCAGGCTTCAGGCTCTGAACTGTCTGTACAGAGTTCGTGGCTTGAACCCATGAACTGAGAGATCAGAACCTGAGCTGAAGTCGGACATTTAACCAACTGAGCCACCCAGGTGCCCCTAAGATTTTTTTTAAATGTTTACTTTTTTTTGAGAAAGAGACAGAGCATGAGCAGGGAATGGGCAGAAAGAGAGGGAGACTCAGAATCTGAAGCAGGCTCTAGGCTCTGAGCCGTCAGCACAGAGCCCAACATGGGGCTCGAGCTCATAAGCTGTGAGATCGGACCCTGAGCCAAAGTCGGACGCCTAACTGACTGAACAACCCAGGTGCCCCTCCTTTTCTACTTCTGTGATATTTATGTTTTGCTTACACTCATATAACCACTGTTGTATCCTAGCTTTCACTATTTAATAAAATTGATATTGAAGTATTTCCAACATAGTTCATTCCTCAAGCCTGTTCCAGTGGCAACAAATCTTTGTGAGATATGCATAGTATATATGCTATTTACTGGCATGGTTAAGCTAGAAGAAAGTTTTATAAAGGTATAGTTTACTCAAATATAGAAGAAGAAACTGTGACTTCGATCTCTGAGGGGAAAGTTCTTCATGAGATATTTTTAAAAATTGCCTGAAAATTTCCCCAAGAATTCAAGATCAAACCCCCACCATTAGTTAAGCTTCCAACAGAGAGGTGCCCAGAACCCAGATATCAAGCCTCTACCCTGCTCTTCCTCCCACCCCCATTAACTGGGATGTGTCTTGTGGTAACCTTTTCAGAATCTTGCTGCTGATTCTGGATGCCATGTTTCACATTCCATGTATTTTCACACACAACACTTAAAGTAAATTGTTCTGGGGCATGCTTTCTTCACCCATGACCCTTCTCCCACTTCCCTCCCTCCTTAATTTGTCCACTGTCCCATTTGGAATCTCTGTTTCTTAGTTGACAAACTTAACTCTTCCCACTCTTACCTTTTCCTGCCCCTGCCACAATCCACCCCCACACATACCGTTTATGACGAAGAGTATCTTCATTGTCTTGGTATCACTGAGGGAGGACTCTTTCTACTACTTCTGCAATCCTTGAAAAAGTCTCCCATAAGCCATGAACTTGGATCAGGAAGTCTTCTCCTCTTTTTCATTCCACTTTTAGATACTTCTTCAACCCTGCTTTGAAGCAGCTATCTTTGACTATCCACATGCCTCCCCTGCTTCGATTCATCATGTGCCAAAGTTGTGGTTACTCTACTCATTCATCTACAACTTGATCCAGAGCCTTCTCCATCTGCCTTAATTTGAAGTGGGTGCAAGATCCATCACCTTCATCCCCACAACCTGCTCACCTTTAATAAACATCTTTTTCACTTTAGTTCAATCATCCACCTCCATGGATATACCTGAGATTTGGTCAAAACATGAAATCTGCTCCAAAGGCTGATCAAATTCAAACATCTTAACCTCTGATGTTAATTTCAAATCTCTTTCTCTCTCCAGTCTTTCAGCATTGAATTGCATAAAAACAAAACACACTCTAGTTATTTTATATGGAAATGGATATGGTTCAAAGATTAAAATACTTACAAAAACATTAGAAGGATTGGTAGAGGCAGCTATAGGTTGAAACTGCCAAAACTAGCAGTTTCATGGTTACTTGATGAATAGGTCAAAAAAAAAAAAAAAAAAAAGAGGCATCATACTCAAAAGTGGCGTATGTTGCTACCATAATTCAAAGAAGTCTAGTGAGTATTGTTTCTCTTTCTTGATGACAGGGAAGCAACTTGCTCTGCATGTTTAAAGAGATATCAGGACATGCTCTAATTCCTTGATGCCCTGAAACTTTGTTGAAGGTTCTTTGGGTTTATCTTTTATTCTCTGGCTCTTATAATGCTATCTGTTATTTTCTCCCACTCACCTCTTCTAGCAGCATGATATTTTCAATATTGTAGACCAATGGGGTGTCTTGTGATGCTGGATTGTCAGCGGTCTCATGAACTTAATTATGGCAACTGGGCTGCAAAGTTGGATCTATTCCATCTTTGCAAAACAGCAAAGATATTTCTACGACATAAAAGTCAATGCTTCTGATGTTCTTTGCTCAAGAATTTAGAAGAAATGTATTTAGCATATCAGTTAGAAACCAGGTGCCGATGACTCTATTGGTTTGCTCTAACATAGAGATTATACATATGGAAACAACAGCTATAACGAAAGTAATCAGCGAATAAAGTTAGGAAGATCAATGGGCATTCCCCAAGATTCAAGAGTCTTCTGCAGAGGCCAAAAAGGAAAGTTAAGTAGGGATGTTAAAGGAATCATATCCCACCATCATAGACATCTTGGAAGGAGTCATTAATTTTTTTTGGCTCCTCCAGGAATACAATACTGCTCTTCACTAATTATATTGGCAAGAAAAGTGCTTTTGATAATTCCATGATGGTATTCCCACTTCATAATTCTTACTCCACAGGCTAAAGAGATTATATGAGAATTCTGTAGTTGATGACTTTATATATACCCAGACCTTCACTTAGGAAATGAAAAAATAGAAGAGAATGTCTTCATAGAACTACTGGAATCAATGTGATATAAATTCTCATCCAAATTTCATTATTATCTGGCTCTCTCATAACCTGCCACTCTGACCAGTTGACAATAGTAGTATTTTGTATGTCTAGGAACTGGAATTAATTCAGAATGATGGACCGTGGTCTCAGAAACATTGCTCTTCATAGTTTGTGTTCCTCAGCATGTGGTAAAAATTATTTGCTGCAGGTCCCTGTAGGAAGAATCAGGACATGTGTTTGTGATATTCTTCTCTAAAGGAGCTTGAGTCTGTGAACTCACTCATATTTTCTAATTAAATGAAGTTTTGCATCTGTCCTGGTAACTCAAGTAAATCCTGTTTGTCAGCCCTAGGGTTCCTTTGATGGCTCAGAACAAGTAGAATCTTCCTTAATGAACCATCTATATATTTGAAGCCTATGAATCAACCATCTACAATCTGATTCACATGCCCTGAATACCCACTCTAATTCTACTCCAGTTATGTAATCATGTCTACTTTGCCCCTGGGGTTAAGTATCTGTCATTTGGGGTTAAGTATCTGTCATTCTGACAACTGTCATTTACTATTGAAATCTAGAAACAGGTATCAGTGGCAATATGTCCAGCTTAAGAGGACAGCTATCACAGTCCTGTTTCAAAACGCTGTTCCTTCACTCACCAATGTATGTTTCAAAGCACTGATAAATGCACCTCCCTCAGAGTACATAGTTGTGAATTAATGAATTAGTTGCATACTTAAAATTATTTCTATGCTCTTATTTCCCTAAGTCTTTGAGTATCTTCTTCTATAATTAACTAACAGATGTATAGTATATCAACTTTATTAGCACAGGTCACTGCTGTTTCCAGCTTACCATTAACCAAAGGAGAAAACAATTGAAACCACTTAGAGCTCTCTAACATACTGAATCCAGAATCTCTGTAGATGCATCCATATCAATAAATTTAATCAGTTCCAAAATTTTATTTCAACACTCCATTGTCTGGTACTCTCAGGATCTATTACCCTGTGTAAATGCTTATGCATATATAAATTAGAAACACCTGGCAATTCCTTGGGGTGTAAAACTTCTCTTCCCGAGATTGACTATACTTGGCTCCCTGACTGCTTTCAGGGATCTAATGCTTGGTACAGGTGTGGGGCAATGACGGTTGCCAGAGTTGAGTACAATGAGAATAGGCATGCCCCTTGTCACTCTGGGGAGGAGAACCTGCTTCCACAAACATGGGGACAGTGGAGTTTTGTTGTTCCGGATACTTGGAATCTTCCAAACACTCCCAATTTTAACCATTATCTAACAGTTTACGTTTCACACTTTCCACTCAAGGTCCTAACATTCATCTGCATCACCCTGCAATAGAGTGAATAGAATATGATCTCTGGTTCAGTAAACTACAGATTCATCCTTTGCATCTCGTTTTCAGCCATAGAATTTCTTACCCATAAAGATATAGAAGATAAGAAAGATACTCTTAGAGGAAAATAATGAAAAAAGTTTCTGGCTATTCAGCCAGCCATCACCTAAGAATTTAAATTTCTGAACTGGATATTTTTTTCTTCTCCAAACTCCCAATTAGAAGCAGACTCATTACTCATTTCTTGACTCCTTCATGCCTATGGCATATTTTGCTAAGGCCTTTAGCACCTGGCCTGCTACCTAGTGTATGAAAATCATACATCTCATTTTGGATGGTCATGAGTAAAATTTTTAGTTAATTTTACCACTGCTTTCCATGTACCACTGGTGTCCCCTCCTTATAGAAATTGAAATATGCATGGCCTTCAAATACAAATGGGCCTGCTGAACAGTCCATGGTTTCCATTCTGGCAACTCACCCCTGGTGACAAATACTAATCCAGTTGGTGTTCAATGACTGTAACAGAAACTGCCTCATAAAGAAAAAAAAAAAAAAGGACTTAACACTGGGAATTAGATATGCATAAAATTACTGGAAACCTGAAGAAGAAGAATTACACTACAGATTTGGCTTGTCAGTAAAACTGCCCCCTCCCTGATTCAGGAAGGGGGTCCAGGACAAAACTGCTGAAACGTAGGAATCAGGAAACCATCACAGGAATCAGGAAACTGGGCCGCCATGAAGTACTAGATCTGTGCTATTTACTGAATATGCCATATTTATTCCTTCAACAAGCATGAAACTAGTGACAGGAAATGGGAACTCCTGTCTCTGCCACTACAAAACTCAACACTACTATAACTCCAGAAACTTAGAACAAACAAGATTGTGGCAATGTCGTGAAGGGCATCTGAATGGTGAAATGTAAACCACATCAAGACTTTAAGTCTTAAATACTGAGAACAAACTGACGGTTGATGGAGGCAGGGGAGAGGGGAAAATGAGTGATGGGCATAGAGGAGGGCACCTGTTGGGATGAGCACTGGGTGTTGTATGGAAACCAACTTGACAATAAACTATAAAAAAAAGACTATAAAGGGAATTAAAACAATATCATAGTTGGAATTTTCGATTTTGGGACAAAACCAAACTTAACAAAAAACATATATAGTTAGATCTTGAAATTACTGAAAAAAAATAATTTTTCAGTAATATTGGGGTAACTTCAATTCACTTTGATTCCATTAAGTTTCTAGCAATGTGTAATTATTGTCTAATTTGTAATATTTCCTTACAAATTGAGGAGGGGACCAAAGAGGTAAACATGATTGTAATACAGAGTGGTGAGCATAATAATGTTGGTGTATAAGAGACCCTGTTGAAAAGAAAGATACAAAGTTTTTGAGTCATCTTGGGTAATTCCAGAGAAAATATTTAAAAATGTATTTAATAAGGGGCGTCTGGGTGGCTTAGTCAGTTAAGTGTCTGACTTTGGCAAAGGTCATGCTCTCATGGCTCATGAGTTCAAGCTCCGCATTAGGCTCTGTGCTGAACAGCTCAGAGCCTGGAGCCTGTTATGGATTCTGTGTCTCTCTCCTTCTTTGCTCCTCCCCGCCTCATGCTCTGTCCCTTAAAAACTGAATAAATGTTAAAATTGTTTTTAAAAAAAGACTGCTAGCTTTAGGTGAAATAAGAAATACTGTATGATCTTACTTGTGTGTAGAATCTAAAAGGAAAAAGTTGAATTCACTGAAGTAGGGAGTAGAATGGTGGTTAACAGGGGTAGACATTTGCAGAATATTGGAAGATATTGGTCAAAGGGCACAAAGTTGGTTATATAGGATGAATAAGTGTAGAGATCTCATGTTCAGCATGATGACTATAGTTAATAATTCTGTATTGAACACTGGATATATGCTAAGAGAGTAGATTTTAGATCCTCTCATCACACATGCAAAAAAGTAACTGTGTGAGGAGATATGTGAATTGGCTCAACTGTAGTAATCATTTTTCTATATGTATGTATATTGGATCACCATGTTGTACACTTTAAATACATACAATATATATTTTCTCTTCAAAGAACAAACCACACTGAGAAAAACCAGAATATTTGATGACTAATAATAGGACACATCACAGCAGGGGCCATGGTATATATAGTTTGGTTACAATTATATAAAATATAAATTCTGAATGTAACCCACATGGACCTAAATTCTTCAAATTTAAGTCTTCATTCTTTCTGTGAGTTCGCATGTCATTCCAAGGTGCTGTCACTTTTAAGACACACTATTGTTTTCACAACAATGTTTTGACTGAAAATTATAGAAACACTGATTTCCATGCAAACGTCTATTTTATGTAACATCTAAATTTCAGATATGATGAAATGTGTTTTTTTAAATGCCCTACGCCTGTATGAGAGGGTTTGGCATGTCTCTCACTTCTAGAACTGCGATAAGGTGTCACCTTACCAGAAACAAATAAATAATTGAAATCAGCCAGGATTTGGGTTGGGAGACCCAAAATATAATGCAAACAGTAACAATTAAACTTCACTATGACTTTACTGTGAATAAACCTGGCAGATACCTCCTTAACGATATAATCAAGCCTAACATCACCAATAATAAGACATGTCAACATCAAATGCCACTGTTATGTTGCAATGAGAAGGGAAGAGTATCTTTTCTGTAATCATCTTGTTAAAAATGAGTAATACTAATCTAATTGTGAGAAAACATCAGACAAACTCAAATTGAGGGGAATTTTACAAAATATCTGGTTTCAAAAGCATCAAGGACATGAAAGACAAAAAAGACTGAGCGGTTGTCACAGATTGGAAGAGAATGTGGACAGCTAAATACAATCTGAGATTTTGGATTGGATCTTGGGCCACAAAAAGTGAGAAAAGGTCATTAGAACATTTCACTAAATTCAGAGCCGGTAGACAGGCTGATAGCATTCTATCAATGTTAATTTTCTGGTTTCAACAACTATGCTATTGTTATATAAGATATTACATTAGGGGAAGGTGGGTGAAAAGTTTACAGAAACAGTCTGTACTATTTGTGCAACCTTTCTGTAAATCTAAAATTAGAATGGAGAAAATACCTTCTTTCTGGATTTTCCAAAGCAATACATTTAGGTGCACAGCACATACGGAACTTCATACAATGGAATAGGTTGTTCTTTCTTGTTGCTGTGAAATGGGAAGGGTAAAGCAAAACAAAACAGCCAGCAGAATGGGACTTCAATAATCTGGTATCGCTCTCCAACGGCATCATCCCTTCCCTTCAACTCTGCTCCTTAGGATACAAACTGGGTTTCACAAGGATCAGGGTATCTTAAGAAAAAGGATGATATATTCATAGAAATTCTCTTCTAGTAATTTTTGTCCTTCTGGGAAAAGTGATAAAATGCCAGAAGACAAGCTCTAAGAGCTGTCATTTGTCTGCTGTGATCATGGAGACTTTATAGAAACACTGATTTCCAAATGACTTAGCACTACAAATCTGAATTTTTGTCTACCTTCCTTTTACTCTCAAGCAAAAAGGAAAAAGCAAATATTCCAAACAAAAGAGGGAGATTATTTTACCTTCTTGAATTTCTGTATGAGTTTAGCAGTATCTTGCCTTATAAAAGCCTATTGGCTATTAGATTCAGAATGCAATACATTTTTGTAATCCCCTTTCTTTTCTGAGGCTTCTATATCTCATTACTTCAAGGGCTAAATTATTTGCCCTCGGCAATTTTCAGTACTATAGCTATTGTGAAATGTGTTATAAAACTTAATTCATTCTGACCAATTCAATACTTGAAGCAAGATTTGGGGCCCTTATTCTTCAAATCGTATTTCTCAAAATAGCTCATATTTAAAACATTGGACAATAGACCCTCTTAGACCCAAATGATTTGGATACGCTCCTGATTAATCTGCCTGCAAATATCGAACCATTGATTCAATTTTGGGCCTTTTGGATTCCTACCAAAGAACATTTGTTAAAACTGGAAGATATTTTCTTCCTAGTTCCCTCTTTTAAAAACACAATTTTTGATTTATGTTTCGTCACACTTTTTAAAAAAAGCTTACTCTTAACAAAAAACTGTGCTAGGGAATTTCTAGCTAATGACAATTATGCTGTACACCGAGAAAAGGACTGTATTACTTATTTGGATTCAAAGCTAAGTGAACTCAGAGATGATCAAGTAACCTCTTACTTTATGAATTTTTAGTTCTGTTGTTCCTAGTGGGCATCATAAAATGGTATCATTCTTCTAGTTTTAAAGTAATACTCACCTGATTCAAACACAGAATACCCTCGTTCATGCTCTTTTTAGTTTCTTTCCCTACATATCACCTAATAGTAAATTATTTGTGATTTTTTGAGGATATATGTAGAAACAAGAAGTCTCTGTTCTTAAAATACTTTATGTGATCCTTCTCCTAGTGAGAAAAGTGTCTAGTCAGAAGGAAGAAAAATTATCAAGTTATCATCTTCTAAAGGATGTGTGACTAATTTATAATTTTTCTTTAAGAATATTTAAAAATCATTTCAGTACTGAGAAAATTCTATGACTTACAGCAGTAATATCTCTAGGAGACATGCGTATTGGAAAAAATACAGGTCACCTTTCCTCATGAGCCAACATCTGGGCTTTTACATCCATTGCCCTACTGCCTCGTGGTAAATTATTTGCAAGGATCTCCTCCCATACCTCTTTGCACACCTCTTTGATATGTGACTTTTTATTTCCCCTCTCTTTGAACCTGGGCTGGTTTTGTTACTTGCTTTAATAAAAAAAACAAAACAAAACAAAAATAAAAAACAAACAAAAAAAATGGTGTGGTAAAAGTGATACTATACAATTTGCTGAGCCTAAACCTTGAGAGGCATTGTAGCTTCTGCGTTTACCCCCTGGGAACCCCAGGACTGATATATAAAGACTTTGCTAGCCCAATAGACAATAAAAACCCACGTGATGCAGAACCAAGTAACCAAGCTAACAATTAGCAAGTAAATGTTAGGCATATGATGGAGGCATCTTAGATCATTCCACCTCAATAAATCAACCAAAGGACTAGAGTTGCTTTAGTGATCATAGGCAAACCCAACAGGGGCACTCTCCCCCATCCCGGCTGATCTTAGCTTATTTTGCAGATGCCCAGAATTGTGAGCAAATAAAATTGATTTTTTATGGCACTAACTTTTGGGTGGCTTGCTACACAACAAAAGAGAATTGATTCAATATTTGACCCCTGAATGCAGTTATTTGCACTACTTTTACCTTCAGAATGGAGGCTATATGTACCTATAAATTACAATAGAGCCTATGGGTGTTTAGGTGTTTGGGCTACTGGCTTTAT
This sequence comes from Proteles cristata cristata, assembly GCA_017311185.1. NCBI lineage: Eukaryota > Metazoa > Chordata > Mammalia > Carnivora > Hyaenidae > Proteles > Proteles cristata. Next base: position 115,429 of record JAESUZ010005249.1, on the reverse strand, counting down.
AAGGATCATTATAATATAATGAGCTTGGTACTATGCTTCAGGTTAAGGTGACCGTATAGTTTCTCCTCCAAATAGGAAACATTTGAGACTGAAAGAAGGAACTAAGATATAATTTAATTTTTTAAAATTATTTATTTCCTAACAAATTAGTTTTCTTATATTGAGAATTTACAAAATATTTAATTAAACCTATTTCAACTAATAAAATTCATTACAAAACAATAAAAATAATGAATGTTCATATCTATTTGTATGTATGTATTTAAACAAAAAATCAAATGTTTTAATGTAATTTATCTGACTATTAAATATAACAGAGGCAGAATAACTGTCTTGGCAAATAGTCATCTTTCTTAGTCAGTTCCTTAGATGTAATTCTAATATTACGTCACTGATGTTTTTCTGGAAGATGAGTTCTTGTTATGTTTTTGTCACTTTCAGTTTTTTTTTTTAATGTTTAATGTTTTATGTATTTCTGAGAGAGAGAGAGAGAGAGAGAGACAGTGTGAGCAGAGGAGGGTCAGAGAGAGAGGGAGACACAGAATCCAAAACAGACTCCAGGCTCTGAGCTAGCTGTCAGCACAGAGCCCACGTGGGCTGGAACCTTGAACCAAAGTCAGATGCTTAACTGATTGAGCCACCCAGGCGCCCCATATCACTTTCAGTTTTAAGATTCTTTTTTTTTTTTATAAAATTACCTGAAATCTTTTTCAAATTGAATTTTATGACTATTAAATTAAAAGTATTGAAGCCTTCAAATGACTCATAGTAGAACATAATATTTTTCATTGATAAAATATTTGCTCTCTACAGTACTTGGTAAAGTGAGAAAAAAATTCTGCTAAATGAAAGAAATTCCCAACTGTAATTTATTTGAATTGGAACACATAAATATTATAGCCCAAATATACTCAGATGAAGTACTTGTATTGATATAATGCCTATATTTCAGAAATAATATCACAACACAACTTGTCTGTATTTATAATGTATTCATTTCCCCAAGTTAAGAAACTGTAAAAAAACATAAGCATGCTCAATTTTATCCCATTTAATATAGTAATAACTTTTTCAAATAAATGAAATAATTATGTACATCTAACAAAACATATGCTGGATCTATGGGCTGAAAACTATTAAATGCTGATAAAAGAAATCAAAGAGAGAAATAGATGTGCATTGTTTATAAATTGGAAAATTCAACAAATGGCCTAGATGTCATTTCTCTTAAAACTGATCTATAGTTTAAATGAAATTTCAATGAAAGCACTAGTAGGAAATTTTTTCAGGTGTAGATAAGCTAACTCTCAAATCAATAAAGAAAGGAAATCAAATTAAAATGCCAGAGCAATTATGAAAAGAATGGGCCTAGTTAGAGGACTTGCATCACCCAATATTAAAACTTACTATAAAGTGACATTATTCAAGACAATCAGGTATTAGTGAAGGCCAAACTCATTGATCAATGGCAGAGAATAGAGTCTAGAAATACACACATACGTCATCAAGTGAGTTTTGAAAAAGTTGTACAGGCAATTCAATAGAAAAATATGGCCTTCTCAACAAATGGTTTTGGAGCAATTTATCAACCATACAAATGAAAAAATTATTTCCAACACATACATCATATAAAAATTAATCTACAATAGATCCTAATCCTAAATATGAAACCTAAAATTTTAAAACTTTCAGAAGAAAGCAAAAACATAAGAAAAATTTTAATGCCCTTAGATTAGGCAAAGAGTTCTTAGAAATAAAACCAAAGCATAAACTATAAAATAAGTTGATAAAGTGAACTTTATCATAATTAAAAACTTCTATGAAACATGCTATTAATAGAAGGAGAAGAAAACCTATATGCTATGGGAGAAAATATTTGCAATTCTCATATCTGTCAGAGGACAGGTATCTAGAGTATATAAAAAATTCTTAAGGGGCGCCTGTGTGGCTCAGTTAGTTAAGCGTCCAACTCGGCTCAGGTCATGATCTCATGGTTCGTGGGTTTGAGATCTGCGTCACGCTCTGTGCTGACAGCTAGCTCAGAGCCTGGAGCTTGTTTTGGATTCTGTGTCTCCCTCTCTCTCTGATCCTCCCCTGTTCATGCTGTCTTTCTCTCTCTCAGAAAAAAAAAATTCTTGAAACAGTAAGAAAAAAATTTTAATTGGCAAATGATTCATACAGACACTTCACTAAATATATATATTTATATACATATAAATTGCAAATATGCTCACAAAAATCTGTTCAACATCATTAGTCATTAGCAAAATTCAAATCAAAACCACAATGAATTATTACTTCATACATATTAAAAAAGCTAAAATTCAATTAAAATAAAGTCTGAGCATAGCAAGCACTGGTAAGGATATAGAAGCAACTGAAAATCTCATATATTGTTGGTGAGAGTGGAAGTTGTACAGCCAATCTAGAAAACAGTTTGTTATTTTTTTCAGATGTAAACATGCACTTAGTATATGAACCAGTAATCCTACTCTTAGGTAGGATTTAAGAGAAACAAGAACCTGTGTTCACTTAAAAACCTATATAAAATAAAGAAGAATTTTCTATAATCACAAAATACTGGATCAGGGAGCAAAAAAACACTGTGGTTTGTCAATACAATGGAATTCTACTTGGCAATTGAAAGGAATAAGCTGAAAGGAATAAATCGTACAATAACTTAAATAAAAGAGCGAAACTCCAAAAGTTAAATATTGTATGATTCCATTTATATAACATTCTAAAAAAGGCAAAGTGACAGAGATGAAGAATTGATCATTGTTTTTAAAGGGATAGGTGTGGAAATGGCTTAAGTATCAAGAGCAGCACAAGGGAATATTGGCGGGTCAGGGATCTGCTTTGTATCCTGATAATCTGCACAGCTCTGTGCACTTGTTAGGACTTTATTTGTAAGATCTCTCTGAATAAAAAAAAATTTTAAAGGGACCTACATGTGGCTCCTCTAGCACGGCTTATCAGGGGTATCTAACTACATATAGTAGGTAGCTGGCTTGCCCCAGAGTTTCAAGAGGAAGAGTAAAATATTGCAAGTCTTCTTGGTCATCTTGAATCTGACACAATCTTCCTCCTAGTGACCATTATTCACATTCTTCCCACATGCAAAATAGGGACACCCCTTTCTAAAAACCCCAGCTTCTTTACCCCATTATGACCTTCTCTTAAGGTTGGGATCTTGCCATCTAAAAAAGGTCCAAGTGTAAATTGGGCTCCCCAGGAGGCCATCTTGATTATGCTTCCTCTTCATCAAAAGATAAAGAGGATTTGAGAAGTAATCCATTCTATACAGTCGACATGCAAAGGTGCTGCAAGAATAGGTAACTGCAGTAGACACTCTCGTTCAAAGATGGGGAGAGCTGGGGGGTACCACCCTCCCTTTAGTCACTGGTTCATAGCAGTTTTAAAGGCTAAGCAAGCACTTCTCTCCAGTTACACGATTAGAGCCCAGGCCTATTCCCTGCAAATGATTCTTTGTGTATCTTGACTTCACTATTTGGTCTCTCAGTTTTGCCTTCTGAGTAATCTTTACTTTTGTATAAAAAAATGGACCGGGGCACCTAGGTGGCTCAGTCAGTTAAGCAGCCGACTTCGGCTCAGGTCATGATCCCATAGCTTGTGGGTTCGAGTTCCCCTGCATTGGGCTCTCTACTGACAGCTCAGACCCTGGAGCTTACTTCAGATTTTGTGTCTCCCTCTTTCTGCCTCCTTCCCCGCTCATACTCTGTCTCTCTCTCCTTCAAAAATAAATATTTTAAAAAAATTGAAAACATGGACAATGTTTGCTGTCAAATAGACTTTTCAATCTATATCCTGCTTGTAGAAATTTGAGGTTTTTTTCAATTTTTTTATGTTTATTTATTTTTGAGAGAAAGAGAAAGAGAAAGAGAGAGAGAGAGAGCAAGGGAGGGGCAAAGAGAGAGGGAGAAACAGATCCCAAGCAGGATCCAGGGACTGAGCTATCAGCACAGAACTCACTGTGGGGCTTGAACCCATGAACTGTGAGATCATGACCTGAGTTGAAGTCAGACACTTAACCAACTGGGAACCCCAGGTGCCCCAAAATGTGAGAATTTCTTAAGCTGTCTGCATTTTGAACTGTTCTTATCCATTTTAAAAGAAACTGATAGTAGTTCTATTTATTGAATTCTCTTAACCATTTATGTGAGCTTCCTATCTTTCCCTACTTTGGACTGGGAACCAAGATTCTGTGGGATCATGTTCTTAAGATTCTTGGAAACTTTGTAATCTTGCTCAGAAAATCTATGAGGCAACTTTTCAATCTTCTGAAGAATATGAACAAGGGTTTCACAGCCTCACTCTTGAGAAGATCATTACTCTGAGCCCATGAAAAAGTGAAGTAACATTTTTGAGATTTTTCCAGGAAATCTCTTTAGCCAAATTCAATAGTTTATTAGTTGGATTTTCTATTTTCCACATTACCGAGATGATAGTAGTTTGATTTTTTTCTCCATCTTCTGATAACAATTTCTTCCTCATCTTTCCAGCCACCACAAAGGTCTCCAAAGCCCTTCAAACTCCTGCCTGTTATCTGGTCTCAAAGTCAGTTGGAGTATTTTCTTACTGCAACTTTTATTTCTGGTTACTTAATTTCATTTCAGATATTTGCTGTATACCAAACCACCCCAAAATTTGTGGCTTAGAGGGGCAAACATTTTATTATATTTCATAATTACATAGGTTAGAGATTTTGGATATCCTCCTGGGCTTTTCTCACATAGTTTTGCTGGAAATCACCCAGTGAGTTTTGCTTGGTGGATGGACATAGTACCTAGGAGAAAATAATCTGCCATCATAAAAGACTCTTTGCTTTTGAGATGGTATCATTTGTACTAAGCACTATATTGTGTATCATGCAGTGAGAGTTCAAGGCCTGAGTGAACATGAGAGAGATCTCAGTTTTTCTTCTTGTTTTGTATAATGACATTGGTAAGGACACTTATTTTACTCCATTAGTTTTCATAAGTTGAAGTAACTTCCCTGTCATGAAAGTACTCGAGTATAAATAGGAAGCTAATTTCACAGAGAAAACAATGTATCAATAGATTCAGAAATAGGCCAAAACATAACTATAATGTGGAAATAAAATAATCATATTGAAGTATTTCTAAAAGTGTTAGCATCTGTTTTATGCTAAACCCACTCTAGGATTTGCATTTGATAGAATATGGATGTCCTCATGTTTATATATTAAAAAAAAAAACACCACGTCTTCAGGTTGCCAAATATTTTGTGAAAACTTATGGAAATGGGCAACTTTTGACTATGATAATACCCTACACTTGAATATTTTTGAATACATAAGCATAAACATAAATATCTAGAAATAAAGAAATATTAAAATGTGTGGTGCTGTCTACCAAAGAAACAAAATATCTGAATATTGATTACATTTTTTTCTTATAATTCTGTATTTGGTGAGTTCATATGTACTATTAAGTAATTGCTTTCAGAGAAAATTTTGTACTTTTTAAAGTGATTTCATGTAAAAAAACAAATATTCCATCTGTTATGTTAAAGAGGTATCCTAAACGAGGCTGCTGTTACTGAAACCCAAGGTCGGCTACCAGTCACTCAGAAAACCAGTACTCAAGAGATGAGTGTAGATTGGAAAGGAATATGAACTTTATTCAGGGGGCCAGCCACCTGAGGAGAAGGCAGACTCTTGTCCAAAGGCCAACTCTGTGGTTTTTCTGCCTTGCCCAAGGGTTTTTGAAAGAGTTTAGGGGAGTTGATCAGTGAAGAAAGTGCAGTAGTCTGTAATATTTCTTTTTATTAATTTTTATTTAAATTCCATTTAGTTAACATGTAGTGTAATATTAGTTTCAAGTGTACAATTCAGTGATTCAACACTTTCATACAACACCTCGTGCTCATAACAAAGACATTTAATTCCCGTCACCTATTTAACCCATTCCCCCACCCATTTCCTCTATGGTAATTATCAGATTGTTCTTTATAATTAAAAGTCTTTTTTGGTTTGCATCTCTCTTTTTTCCCCATATAATTGTTTGCTCTGTTTCTTAAATTCTACAAATAAGTGGGGCGCCTGGGTGGCTTAGTCGGTTAAGCGTCCAACTTTCGCTTAGGTCATGATCTCGCGGTTCGTGGGTTCGAGCCCCACGTCGGGCTCTGTGCTGACTGCCAGCTCAGAGCCTGGAGCCTGTTTTAGTCTGTGACTTTCTCTCTCTCTGACCCTCCCCTGCTCACGCTGTCTCTCTCTTTCTCTCTCCTAGAAATAAATAAAACATTAAAAAAAATTTTTTAAAAATTCTACAAATAAGTGAACTCAAATGGTATTTGTCTTTCTCTGACTAACCTATTTCACTTAACATGATACTCTCTATCTCCATCCACATCATTGCAAATGGCAAGGTTTCATTCTCTTTTAATGGCTGAGTTATATATATATATATACCACATCTGTTTACCCATTCATCATCAATGGACATTTGGGCTCTTTACATAATTTTCTATTGTAGATCATAACATGTTGTTTAACCTTCACGTATTGTGGCCTTTTCAGAAAGTTTTTCTTGTGGTTGACTTCAAGTTTCACAGCATTGTGGTCAGAAAGTATTCATTAAAAATGCATTTTTTACTTGTCAAGGCCTGATGTGTAACCTAGTATGTTACCTATTCTGGAAAATGTTCTATGTGCACTTGAAAAGAATGTGTATTCTGCTGTTTTAAGATGCAGTGTTTTGAATATGTTTGTTAGGTCCATCTGGTCCAGGATATCATTCAAGGCCATTGTTTCCTTACTGACTTTTTGTTTAGATAATCTGCCCATTGATGTAAGAGGGATGTTAAAGTCTCCTACTATTATTATATTATTATCAATTAGTTCCTTTGTGTTTGTAATGAATTGTTTTATATATTTGGGTCTTTCATGTTGGGTGCATAAATAGCAACAATTGTTAGATCTTCTGATTGGATTGTCCCCTTTATTATGATGACACTTATCACAGAGATAAGAGTTAAAAAAGAATGAAAATGAAAGCAATGAAAATGAAAGTAATGAAAAATGGAATAACTGATATTGGAAACCGGCTTCATGCAATGAATACAAAGCTGAAAGAATCAGAGGAATGGATAAGTGATATAGAAGACAAAATAATGGAAAATAATGAAGCTGAACAAGAGAAAGAAAGAATTATGAAACATCAGAATAGATTTAGGGAACTCATTAACTCTATTCAACATAATAAAATTTGTATTATAAGCATCAAAGAAGAAGAGAGAGAAAACGGCAGAAAATTTATTTGAGGAAATCATGACCGAAAACTTCTCTAATCTGGGGAAGGAAACAAGCATCCATATGCAGGAGGCACAGAGAACTCCCATCAAAATCAAGAAAAGCAGGCCAGCACCAAGACATACTGTAATTAAATTTGCAAAATAACAATAAACAAAAAAATCTTAAAAGCAGCAAAAGAAGTCCTTACTTTACAAGGGAAGACCCATAAGGCTAGCTGCAGATTTCTCAACAGAAACTGATAAGGCAGAAGAGAGTGGTATGATATATTCAAAGTGCTCAATGGGAAGAGTCCTTAGCCAAGAATACTCTATCCAGCAAGTCCATCATTCAGAGTAGAAGGAGAGATAAAGAGTTTCCCAGACAAACAAAAACTAAAGGGTGTCAAGACCACTAAATCAGCCCTGAAAGAAATGTTAAATGGGATTCTTTGAGTGGAAAGGAAAGACCAAAGTGACAAAGACAAGAAAGGGAGCAGAAAATAATGACAAAACAAAAAATAAAATGGCACTGAAAACAAACCTCTCAATAATCATTCTGAATGAAAGTAGACTAAACAGTCCAGTCAAAAGACATAGGATATCATAGTGGATGAACAACAACAACAGTAATGACAGCAACAACAACAAAAACAAGAAACATGTATACACCGTGTACAATACGACAAACACACGCATTTTAGACTGAAAGACACCAGCAGACTGAAAGTGAGGGAATGGAGAAACATTTATCATGCAAAATGTTAAGATAGCTTTCAAAAGCATTGATAACCTGGAATTTTAAAGTTTTGCCAAGTGAAATAACAAATTGGTTTGAATTCTTGGATACCTAGGACTTTTCCAAATGAGAAAGAATACTAGAGCATTCATTACTGAACATTGTCCATATTGGCTTCTTATTTCAGAGAAACAGAGGATATTTGGGTGTCTGGGTAAACATGCTTTGTGCTTTATTAAAAGATTATACTGTGTAAAAGTTCATGTTTCTAGAAATTATGAAATGCATTCATGAATCTCTGATCTAAAGAATTAGGTGTAACAGTTCACAATTGGTTACTACTTAATTTTCAATGTAGACTAAGGTTTCTAAGAGTTAAAATTCTGCTGAATATGTAATAGAACCTGATGAAAATGATAAGGAAAGTAACTCTGTATGTAAGAAAGTGGGAGATGTGTAAAAAATGCAGAAGAAAAGAGAATACCTTGTTGTTGAGGCAAAAGAAAGTAATTTTGTCCTAAAATGAGACTGGCTATTTGGAGAGAGAAGTTTTAGGACAAAATCTGAATGAAAAAGAAAGTTGGAGAAGGTTTGAGAAGGGGGAAGCTTTGGAAAATAATTTTGTGTCTGGTCAGGACTGACTCAGATAGAAATGAATGAATGGTAAAGCTACAAGTGGTATAAAATTGAAATTCTGCTTTGTTCTCTATTAAAAAGACAAAGTTTTCTTGGGTTGTTGACTTTCACTCGATAAGAAATTGTAAACAAAGTTGGTTGTTCTTGGCCCACAGAACCAAAGTTTCTATGCTTTGTCTTTATTAAGTCTTTGATTACATAAGAGAACTAAAACTCCTCAATATTACAGGAGCCAAGTTTTGCTAGCAATTGTGTAACTTTATGTAGAATTGCTTATTGCCACCTTAACATACACATAATTAAATATTAGGCTCTTCAATGATCTGGAATCCTAGTTCAGCATGCACTTTAAAACTTTCTGATGTTTTTAACAGACATCCCAAGATTGAAATTCTAAATGGAGTCTTTTTGATTAATGAAGCTTGTTTATTTGGTATGTCCAGTTACTTGGGAAGCACAGTCAAACAAATGATGGTAAACCTTCATTTGGTGGTATTATTATATGGGTATTGTATGCATAAATTCTCTATCTGTTCTAGAAAATATATATATTCCTGAAGTTGTAGCCATTCTTATAGAATCATCTCTTGACACTCTAATCATTGAAATGATGGGTGTCACAGAAATAACCAGATTTCCTTGTCAACTGCACTATAACTAACTCTCATTATATCTTTAACCATGTCCATTTTTTATTATTTGTCATTTACAGTTATTACTCTGATGCTCTTGAAAAAAATGCATTATATCAAGGAGACTCATGAAAAGGACTTTTGACCAATACAGATTTCTGATCTTTAAGATCATAAAATAAATCTGGGTAAGAATTTCCAGAAATAATGAAAAAGCTTCCTTTAAATGTACAAGAATTAGTAACATGAGACTGAATGAATAGAAGAAGGTGACTATGACTTTTCTGCTGGAAACCACATTCCCCCACTCTGTAAAGTCTCCCACTCCAAAATCCCTGTATCATCCCTGATCAGCAAGAAGTAGCTACAAGAGATGAACTTTTGTCACTAATCCCATAGATAGGGAATGATGAACTTAATGGTGAGATATTAAAGCCACCTCTGCCCCTCTGGCCAATCTCAGCCTTAGCAGTCATCCTTAGCCCATGAGATTGGTTAACTAACATTTCTTTCTTTGTATATCTGTAGATTGTGCATTTTTTCCTAGAAAGAGAAGAGCACTTCTGCACATCACAAAACAAGAAACATACCCCTTCGGACGACACCTTTGCACAACCTCTAAGTGCTGAGATCATATTTAATGTGGATAACTCTAAAACATTTCTATTTTAATTAAACCAACACACTTAAACAAATACTTCACACCAGGGTCCACTAAAAATCAAGCAGTTCATTTCCCATGGTCAACTTTTTACCTGGAGCTCCTCATGGGAAATCTAAAGTGGATGGTTTAAGTATAAGGGAGCTGCTAGACCCCTTCATGTTCTTTTGGGAGATGCTTCAGTTTGAACCTCTTAAGGAGGCAGTCTCACAGCTTCACGTGCTTTTCACTCCTTGACTGAGAAGGTAGGGGAATCAAGAGTCAATGGCGCCTGAGGTACTGCGTGCGGATGGTATGCCAGCCAAGCCCGCGGTGACACAGAAACAGGAGGAGGATGCAAAACAGAGGCTCAAGGGTGTCACCAGTTCTCTTCCCCTGCCTGTCCCTCTGGCACAACACATTTTGTGTTTTGTTTTCTGATTGCTTTTCAGTCCTCTGCACCATTTATTGAAAATATACCTTAAGAGACTTTCTTTGGGAGCACAAGGTGTAAAAAAGTTCAGAAAGAACACAGAGGAAACAAAACCATGACTGAGTAGCATATCTGTTGGCATTTCCCCCCAAAGTTGGGGGGCTTTATGGACTGAACCAAATGGCTTCCTACTTTCTGGGTCCTCCCCAAAGTCAGAGTCCACTGACTAACCCAAACGGCTCCCTAGACAAGCTGAGAGAACCAAACCAGCACCCTCTATTTGGAGGCAACTCAATGGTAGGAAGAAATCCAAGAGAGCCATTTTGTGGCCATCTTTCTTCTGAGCTTAACCTCATGGCAAGGTGGTATTACAATAAAAGTTATCTTCTTTGTAGCCATAGGGTCCTGTCAATACTCCTTCCACTTATTCAAGATTCAGCCCAGTGGGCTACTTTTGGCATAGAGATGGGTCTTCCTATTCTACGCAAACTTAACACAATGCAAACACCCCACCGTTTCCACCTTCCCCCCCACCTCACACACACATGCCCAAACAGAGGTGCTCCAAATTCCAAATGCAGTGACCGTTATTCAATTCCCTTTTAGTTTTTCCCGAAAGCCACACCTTCCTAATGGGAAAAGCATGGAGGGCAAAACAAAAACACACACACAGTTGCTTCACAAATGGGAAACCTATGTCAGCACACACTCTGAAGGATTTATTTAGTCCACAGTTTGGTCAGTGGCCCCCAATGCACCTTTCCTTCCTGCTCAAACCAAAAGGTGAAAATTGCAGTTAGCAGTGGTGGACAATTAGCAGGAAGTTTTCCTAAGACAGATTCCTGCAGGGACAGATCTCTCAGATTCCTTCCCTGAGACCAGCTAGCCCCTAAGCTGCTAACCTCCTGTGTGCCACCCAACTTATTAGCCAGGGCCACATTCAGATTCCACAGGAACTGGATGCCACAGCGACCAGCATTGGCCCCTGGCTGCCTTGACAAAATGAGTTACCGAAACCCATCTTTGGCTGCCCATTGCTCAAAAGCCAATATTCAAGAGATCAGTTTTGACTGGAAAGGAGTAAGAGCTTCTTTCAGGAGGCCGGCCACCCAGGGAGAGGACAGACTCTTATCTAGAGGCTAGAAGCTAACTCTGAGGTTTCTGCCTGGCTCAGGGGTTTCTAAAAGAGTTTAGGGCAGTTAATCAGTAAAGGGAGCACAGTGGTCCCTAAGCATTTCTTGATTACTTGCAGGCTCCATTGGTGCCTTCTACAGATGTTATCTCTGTGCTGGGAGGTTGTGCAAGAGAATCGTCTAAGGGGTCTGATTCCTGTTTTGTGATGTGCAGACGTGCTCTGTTCTTTCTAGGAAAGAATGCAGGTGTACAGATATACGAGAAAAAGTTGGTTAATCAATCCTGCAGCTAAGGGTGATTACTAAAACTTAAAAACCTATATGTTGGCCAGAGGGGCAGAGGCCACTTTCCTGCAATATTCAATAATTGTTTCTAAAAGAAGTTAATTCTTTTATAGCTCTAAAGTGCAGTTAATATCCTCCATACAGCTTTCGACCTATCCTCAAATCGACAAATAGCTAGGTAAGAATTATGTGTATTGCTCAGAAGGAAATCACCCCAAATAAAATCTAACTTCATTTTGAACATATAATGTATAACTCACGAACTCTTCTCTAAAATTAACTTTAATATTTGTCCTCTATCATTTCATAGAAAATCATATATAATATAAGCCCTCATGAATTCAAAGATTCCCAGAAGACATAGAGGTTTTCAGAAAAAGCATTGCATTTGTAAATAGCAATTAAAGTTAAATGTAACACAATTTAATTTAATCACAATTAAAATGTAAAATTGTGATAACATGGCTCAATGTTAGAATAACTTGAAAATACTGAAAGTATGTATTGAAATAATTGATTGAAATGACCAATTATCTGACTGAGGACAAATGTAAAAACAAACACACAAAAACAATAATCCTTTGCCAATAATACCTACTTTTTTGGTTTTGTTTTAGTTTTTGTTTTATTCAATCATGTCTTGACCTAAAACTAATATTGCTAAGTACCGAGAGTTCATTAAAATTGTGAAGGGAAGTGGGGGCATGATCCCAAAAGAATAGATTGAATTTGAAAAGTATGTAAGTGAACAACTAAAAATCTAAATATATTGAAATTGAAAACACTTAAATGACTGCTTAATAGGCACAGGGACCTGGAAACTAGATAGTGTTGATAGATACAAAATATTACGAATATACTAAATGTGTCTAGTGATAAATATTGTATGTATGCATTTGACTACTATTTATTTATTTAAATAGGAATTTTATTTTTTAATGTTTATTTTGAGAGAGAGAGAGAGAGAGAGAGAGAGAGAGCGTGTGTGCGCAAGGGAGAGAGGGAGGGACAGAGAGACGGAGAGAAATAATCCTAAGTAGGCTCCACACTGTCAGCGCAGAGCCCAATGTGGGGCTCGATTGCATGGACCCTGAGATTATGACCTGAGCCAAGGACAAGAGCCACCCAGGTGCCCCTGACCACAGTTTAAATTAGAGAAAGAAAACACATATAATAAAACATAACACGGTTTACATCAAACATTTATGGAAACATATTAGTTAAAAGATCCTCAAATAAAGTATTTCATGGCACTATTATCCACCTCTTAGTGTGAAGTATGTCTCAGCTATCCCCAGAAAACTTTTCTTCCTGTTAGTGAGTTAGAATTTTCTGCTTGATTGGAAGAGCTTTTATATTGTTGACTGACGGTAGGATGTTCTGAAGACCAAATCATAGTTGATTTTCCAAAAGACTTTTATCTTTTTATGATTCAAGTCATATGTTCCAGTAGGAACAGTTATTTAATGGAAGTTCCAAAAATGAATAGCAATAAGCAGATGGGTGACCATAAGTCATTAAACATGCAAATTGCAAAGTAGTAAGCGCTATGTGTAAACAATTATGTTCATTTGAACACAAAAGTTATGAGGTTAACATTAAGTAGAAATAAAAGCAGACAGGTAAGCACATTCTATTTTGGATGTAAATTTTGATAGAAATTTGGGGTCATGAATGACAGTAGTAGTGACAGAATTTCCATGTCTTTGTTGCCTAAACCAGGAGAAACATACAAACTTCCTCTTCCTGTTTGGTATAATACTAAATGGAGTTAACTGAAGTTTAGACACTGAAATTTAGATTTGGGCAGAAACATGAGGCAGGAAGGTTGTGCCAGTTTGGGTTTTTGGCTTTGCATTTATGTATGTATGTATGAATGTATGTATGTATGTATTTAAAGGTTTTTTGGCACAGATTGATATTAGCAGAGAATGCATCCTACCTGGCTGTGAGAAGGTTGAGGTTAAATGCCTGGGCATACAGTTTGCAGGAAAAGGGGAATTCAGTAGGAATGGAAGTGAGCACTGGAAGCAGATGGGAGTTACTAATTAAATGGGATCTCATGGAGCACTGCAAAGAACGCATTAAGACAGAGAATAACTTGTTACCTTACGATCAAAGAAGAATATAAATTACTAGTTTTCACTGAAAGGAAACATTCCATACTGGAAGTATTGACTCTGTCCAGATCTTTACCTCTAAAGCCAGACAGGTTCAAACTGAATGAACTATATTAATTGGAAAAAATCTTTATCATCTTCTGCAAGAACGTTCGCATGGACTAAGTTTACCTCCCCCAGAAATTATTACCTTGGAGTGTACACTCAGGTAGTGGAATACAGCTCTTTTCCAGTGGTTTCATTTTTAATATTGCTATTGTCTGAATGTGGTGTCCTCCCCCAAATTTGTATATTGAAATACTAACCCCACCAAAGGTACTAGGCAGGACTTGGAGAAATGTGTAAGTCATGAGGGAACCTTCATGAATGGGATTTTTGATTTTACACAGAGATGCTACAGGGCTCCTGGCCCCACCATGTGAAGATACAACAATAAGTCTACAACCTGGAAGAGGACCCTCACTCCCCATACTGGCACCCTGGTTTTAGACTTCTAGCTCCTAGAACTGTGAAAAATAAGTTATTGTTGTGTATAAGCCACTCAATCTATGATATTTTGTTATAGCAGCTTGAACAGACTGAGACAAACCAGAGTTTACTGAATGAAAGTGTTATTGAATCTACTCAACATACCTGTTCTGACCCATCCTGTTAAATTATAATGACTAATATTCCCTTTACATACTGTCATTGTAAGAGAAAACCTCTCAAATTCTGAAAAAAAACATAGGGGTTGATTTTGTTTATATTGTCCACATATTTTTGAGAGTCTACTTTAATTCTTGGGAATTCTTAATTTTATGCTTCCAGGATTGGTACGTGATTAGGTTTGCTAAAAACATGGTTTCATAATTCTGAAACATTCTACCCTTTTCTAAAGGATAATTAAGCATATGGATAATGAAGAAGTCAAGGGGAGATTTTAAATAGCCTTTCTGGGACTCTAAGTAGTTCTTACAAAATGTTTTTTTCCCCCTTCTGGTTTAGTAACTGACAATGGAAAGGCACTTTCCCAATGGACCATTGTCTTAGAATCAGTGGCCCCAAATGACCACCCTCCCTGCAGTGGGCTTTATAGAGCAGATGGTACACACAACATGGGGAATGTTATGGAGATGACATCAGCAGCAACTTTTCTACCACTGAGTATTAGCGTTCCTACGTTGTACAGTACTTCAGAGTTAGAAAATCTTATAAAATGAAACACAAGACATTTGTTAGGGAGTTTGCTCTTTGTCCTTACTTCTTTGAGAAAGGAAAATTATTTTCTGATCATTTTGAAATTAACCAGGGTCTCTCATGAGAACTTCTGAAACAGGAAGAATTCTGAGGTTTTTTCCATTTGCATATGAATTCAGTGATTTTTGCCTTAAATGTTCTATCTTCTAAAGTGATTGGCAAAAAATTCTATTCTAGAAATTCCTTTAAAACATGAGAATGATAATGTATGCAAATCAAAAACATATATGTATCAGGATTTTTTTTTATTACAACTGTAACAAAATGTTACCAAATTAGTGTATTAGCAACACAAATGCATTCTCCCACAGTTTGGGAGCTCAGAAGTCTAAAATAGGTTTTACTGAGCAAAAAGCAAGGGGCCTGCAGGGCTATGTTCCTTTGAGGAACTCTGGGAGTGAATCCATTACCTTTCTTTCTATGCTTCTAAGGGCTTCTCTTCCTTTTTGGCTCAAGGCCCTTTTACTTTATTGTAACCCAACTCAATCCTATATCACATCGCTCTGTTTCACTTATAAGGATACTTGTAATTACATTGGGCCCACCTGGATAATCCCATTTCTACGTTCTTAATCACACCTGCAAAATCTCTTTCTCTAAATAAGAGTGCGCATTTCACAGGTTCTGGGGATTATGACGCACACATCTTTGAGCCATCACCCCACCCAGCGCAACATCATATAAGATCTGCAATAAGAAGATGCTAATAATATGTGGGGAAAATTATAAAATATATTACAAAAAGTGTATCAAAGGCAAAACGCTGCAATGTATAGTGTATTTTCTATAAATAAACAGACAATTCCAATGAGCATTTCCAATGATTCAGTTCATATTCAGATATCAATATTTTGGTATAAAATTACATAAATAATATATGTAAGTAACAAAGTATCATTTAATACAGCAAAAACAATTGAAACTACCACCTAACTTCAGAACTAAAACATGACCAATATTAAACATGCCTGTGTAGACCACCCCAATCCCATTCGCCTAATATCTCCCTAGGATAACTGCTATCATGAATTTTGTGTTTGTAAGTCTTTTGGTTGCCCTTGCAATTTTGATGATAGATAGTGAGATAGATAGATAGATAGATAGATACATACATACATACATACATACATACATACATAAAGAGAGAGGGATTGCCTGGTTTTGAATTTTACCAAAATAGGGCCATAACATATTTTTGACATTTCCTTTGTTTTCACTAAAAATTTAACACTGCTAAGATTCATTCTCTTTATTGCATAGTAGTATCAACTCAATTCACTGTTACGTAATATCTAATTTTGTTGCTGTATCATAATTTATTATTATCCATTTTCCTGCCAATGCATATTTGGATTGATTCTCAGTTTTGTTTTGTTTTGTTTTTTACTATAGCTAACAGCACTACTATAAATATTTTTGTGTTATGTCTCCTACTGCACATGTGCAAGAGTTTAAGATTTATACTTAGAACTTAAATATTGATATCTTGAGTATTCATATATTTAATTTACTGTACAATGTGATTTTTCCCACCTTTTTCTACTTTCAACAGTAGTGTATATAGTATTGTTTTGCTCTATATTCTTGCCAAATACTGATATCATCAAACATAATGTCTTAATTTTGCATTTCTTTGCTTACCAATGAGTTTGAGCAACTTTTCACAGATTTCTTAGACATTTGTGATCTTTGATCAGTGAATTGTGTCTACTTTTGATTACTTTTCTACTCAATTTTTTGTCTTTTCTCAACGGTTAATATAGGATCTTTAATAGTTTGGCAATAGCCAGGTGTCAGTTATATCTATGTGGCAAATATCTTCTTCCAGTGTGATTTGGTTTTTCATTATCCTTAAGTGGTCTTTTAATGAACAGAATTCCTTAATTTGGAGGGGATCCTGGGTGGCTCAGTTGGTTAAGTATCTGACTCTTGATTTAATCGTAGGTCATGATCTCACAGTTTGTGAGTTCAAGCCCCACCTTGGTCTCTGTGCTGACAGTGAGGAGCCTGTTTGGCATTCTCTCTCTCCCTCCTTCTCTCTTTCAAAAATAAATAAACATTAAAAAATCTTAGGGGCGCCTGGGTGGCTTAGTCGGTTAAGCGAACGACTTTCGCTTAGGTCATGATCTCGCGGTTCGTGGGTTCGAGCCCCGCATCGGGCTCTGTGCTGACTGCCAGCTCAGAGCCTGGAGCCTGTTTCAGAGTCTATGTCTCCCTCTTCTCTGACCCTCCCCTGCTCACGCTGTCTCTCTCTCTCTCTCCTAGAAATAAATAAAAAATTTTTAAAAAATCTTAAAAGAATTTCTTAATTTTGACATCAGAATTGATTAAACTTTATTTTATGAGCAGTACTATTGGGCTTCTTAAAGAATCTACCCTACCTCAAGGCTAGATTAGTCTGCTGTGTGTGTTTTCTTTCTATTTTTAACCTATCTTATTCGAATTTTTAATTCATCCAAACTTGCTTTATTGAATCCTATTGTTGGGAAAGAATTTAACCTTTTTGTCATATGCAGAACCATTTAGTAAGTCCCTGCAGGCACCACTAATCTGCAACTCTACTTTCTTCGTATATCACATGATAGTTGTTTTTAGACTCCTCATGTGGTCCCATTGGTCAGTTTATCTTTGAACCAACCATAATGTTTTATAGGTATTAATCATTTTAAATACTTCCTACAGTGAGTCTTTCTACTCTTTTCTTCTTCTGTAAGAATGCCTTGGCTATTCTGGACCTTTGGCAGTATTTTATACAAATGATAAAATTAGCTCATCAATTGTAAATGATAGTAAATTAAATTAAATAGTAAATTAAATTTAAGTATTTATTTACTTAAGTTTTCAAGAAATTAGAAGATGTTCCAGGTAAAAGTTTTTCACATTTTTAAACATTTATTTCTATATATCTATGTAATCAGTCACAGCATGTGATACTGTTTTTTTAATATTTCAGTTCATTTCAACCCCATAAGTTATGCATTCATAGCAATTTTTTATATAGAAGAAGTCTAATCAAATTTATATCAAAGTTTTCTAATTTCTTGTTCTTCATTTCTGTTTGTATTTCAGAACAGCATTCTGTTTTTTTAAAATTCTGTCCTTCTGAAGTACATTAATTAAAAGTCTACTTTATAAATGTTTAAGAGAAAACTGTGGTTTTCTTTAATGAATTTCTTTCACTTTCAATTTTGAAAGATAATTTCTAGATACACCAATAAAATTAACTATAATATTCTCTTAATATTTTGAATATGTTAACCCACTGTATTCTATGTTTCATTATTGATGCAGAGTCCACCACCAGTCTAGGTATTTTCCAATAAAAGCGATTATATACATACTGTATACATATATATAATTCATTCTACCACAACCATTTTTGAACACTTATCACCCCAAAAGAAACAAAGTACACTTCAGTGGTCACTCTTCACCTCTCCCCAACTGCTATTCAACTTTCTGTCTCCACAGATTTGTCTAATGTAGACATTTTATATACATGGAATCCTAGAATACATGTTTATTTATTTATTTTTTGTGACTGGATTTTTTAGTGTATTATTTGCAAGATTCTTCCATGTTGCATCATGTATCAGTACTCCATTTATTTTGATGAATGTTTAAATAAAATGTGCTGGAGCACTAGCATGGCTCAGTCGGTTGAGTGTCTGACTTCGGCTCAGGTCATGGGTCCGTGAGTTTGAACCCTGCATTGGGCTCTGTGCCGACAGCTCAGCCTGGAGCCTGCTTCAGATTCCGTGTCTCCCTCTCTCTGCCCCTCCCCTGCTCGTGCTCTGTCTCTGTCTCAAAAAATAAATAAACCTTAAAAATTTTTGAAATAGAATGTGCTATTCCATACAAAGGAATTGTTTGGCAATAGAGAGGTGATTGTTTTAAATATATTTGCTTTGCTTTTGATATTCTACAGTTTTAATATAATATCTTCACATGGACTTCCTTTTGTTTACCTTTATTGGTACATTTGACTTGCATTAGTTTCTTTTGTTTGTGTTGTGAAATTCTTTATTCAGATGTTTCTTACATGCATGCTTTAACACATGCATTAAATTAACTCTTTAATTTCAACAATTATATTTTTATATTATGATTATTTTACTTTGTGATTTTTCAAACATTCCTGGTTATTATTAGCTTCTAGTCCTGAATTTACCTTTTATTTCCTTAAATATATGTTACATGTTTATTTCATATTTTGATAGGCTATTTCCATGAAAGTTTATATCTGCTCATGTCTCCTTTCTTTTGTCTGTTGTAAATTATTGCTGTTGCTATAGACACATTTGTTTGAACTTAATCTGTGATATACTTCAGGATCTAATGGATTAATTCTTAGTCACTGGTTCAGGTTTTCCATCTTGTGGTGGCACATGACTCAGTTTCCCAATCTAGACATTTGGATTTACTTACCATCACTGCTTTTATTGTAGCTTCAGCTCATTCTTATTTTGCTAGCATTTTTGTCTTTGAAGAATCCCCTTATTTTCTTGAGAACGGTAAATTTTTTTAATGTTTTATTTATTTCTAGGAGAGAGAGAGAGAGAGAGAGAGAGAGAGAGCGTGAGCAGGGGAGGGTCAGAGAAAGAGGGAGACACAGACTCTGAAATAGGCTCCAGGCTCTGAGCTGGCAGTCAGCACAGAGCCCGACGCGGGGCTCCAATCCACCAACCGCGAGATCATGACCTAAGTGAAAGTCGGACGCTTAACCGACTAAGCCACCCAGATGCCCCGAGGACAATAATTTTTTTAAAAAGTGTATGTATTTTTTTCTTTATTCAGAAAATAATCTACACCAAGAGGGCCCCTCCATGTGTCCGATCTACCATTATGTTGGAAGCACAAGTCCTTTATTAATATGTTTTTCATCTATATCTGCATTTATACCTGTATTTCTTGCACATCAAGTCTTTTTTCTTTCACATTCTTTATTATATTTTAATTAGAAACATTTTTTTTACATTTATTTATTATTGAGAGAGTGAGACAGAGCACAAGCCAGGTAGGGGCAGAGAGAGAAGGAGACAAAATCTGAGGCAGGCTTCAGGCTCCAAGTAAGCATTCAGCAAAGAGCCCAACTCAGGGCTTGAACTCACAAACCATGAGATCATGACCTGAACCAAAGTCCATCACTTAACTGACTGAGCCACCCAGGTGCCTCTATTTTTTTAAATAAAATAATACCAGGTAAAAATCAGTAAAGCTTTTATTTTCACAATAGATTTCTTCCATAACCCCTGATTTGATTCATATTGTCTTCCTTTCCCTTTCCTTTAGACTGTTCACCTCCAGGTGACAGGCACCATGCATAATCCAACTTTATAACCCTCCTCATATTGCTTACTACATAGAAGTTGCTCAATTAATATTAAGTGAAAAAAATAAATTACGATATTAAAATTTGGCAACTTCTTATGTTAATCATTCAAAATTACAGTGATTACTGAATTTTGTAATACAGGATACATTTTATTATGTTTTCAATGTTTGTCTAGCTGATTTTTTTTTCACTTTGAGGACCAAGCTCAATTTGATTTTCCTCAGGAAATCTTCCCTGATCCTTCCACCTTGGTCCCTATTCCTTATGCTTCCATAGCTGCAGTGGATGCCTCCCACAGAGCACTTATAATGTGGAAAGCTAATTGTCTGTTTACAATGTATCTTGCACAAGATAGTGATAGCAGAGATCATCTTTCAATATTGTGTCATCAGCAATATGTGATAAGCATTTGCTGAATGAATGTAAATAAATTTGAGAATAACATTGGTCTCTTAATATATTTTTAATGTTTATTTATTTATTTTGAGAGAGAAAGAGAGAGAGAGAGAGAGAAAGCTTGAGAGCAGGAGAGGAGCAGAGAGAGAGGGAGAAAGAAAGGATCCCAAGCAGGCCCCACACTGTCAGGGCAGATCCTGATGCAGGGCTCCAACTCACGAACTGTGATTTCATGACTTGAGCCAAAATCAATGACTGAGCCACCCAGGCACCCCTTTAATATTTTTTAATTTGAATACATTTTGTTGAATTTTTAGTAAAAATAAATCATCCATCTTAATTTTTCAACATAGACATGTTCAAATATATGCATGTGTCATTAAGTATACACATTTTACTCTTACAGAAAATCATTGAATAATAATACTTGTGGCAAAACTTACATCAAGTTACACATTGCGTAGCTTTCAAATAAATTTCCAATAATTTAGTAAGGTTAAATACCAGTCCCAAATAATAGCATTAACAGCATCATCAACCAATTTTAAACACAGTAATAGAAACTGAATTCTTTAACTTGGAAAAAGTGTCTTTTCAAAAGATTAATTAGTATCTTAAATGTTGAATTTGTGAAACCACTTTGATTAAATCAGGTTTTAAATAAGAAAGGCAATAACAGTTTCCACTATAGTCATCATTTTAGGTGAAAATGTTTATAATCATTGGAAAGCATCCAAGTTGTTTTTTAAAAAATCCTCTTCTTGGCAATAATATTTATTTTTGTGCTATTTTGCAATGAGTATTTTCAAAGTAACATTTTAAAAGAGTATTTTTAAAGAAATGTCTTCTGAAAATATGCCTAGCATATTCATTTCTCACAACGCTTTATAGTCAGAGCACCTGGGTGGCTCAGTCAGTTAAGTGTCTGACTTCAGTTCAGGTCATGATCTCATGATTCACGGGTTGAAGCCCTTTGCTGGGCTCTGTGCTGACAGCGTGGAGCCTCCTTAGGATTACTCTCTCTCTCTCTCTCTCTCTCTCTCTGTCTCTCTCTCTCTTTTTCTCTCCCTCTCCCTGACTCATGCTTTCTCCCTCTCAAAATAAATAAATAAACCTAAACAATTTTTAAACTCCTAATTCTTATTCAAATTTATTGAGATATTAAAAAAAAATATGTTGTAGTAAGTAAATCAACCCATTTAAAGTTTTTGTAAATTGCATGATTCCATGTGAGTTAGACCCTAATTAGTCACATGAAAAATTATTTGTATAAGAAAAATGCATCAACAAAACAAATGAGCAAAAGGAGGAAAAAGAGAGAGACAAACCAGTTAACTATAGAGAACAAACTGATGGTTATCAGGCGGGAGGGGGGTAGGGAGATGGGCTAAATAGGTGATGAGGATTAAGGAATGTACTAGTGATGAGCACTGGCTGCTCTATGGAAGTGTTGAATCACTAGATTCTACACCTGAAACGAATATTACAGTGTATGTTAACCAACTGGAAACTGAATAAAAACTGAAAAAAAAAATGCATTATATAGCTGTTGGAATGATGATTAAGAAGAATGCTAGATAATGCGAAAAATTTATTAAATGAAAATGAAAGATGCAAAAACACATGTGCAATATGATTTCAACTATGTGAAAAGAAAAGAAAGGAAACAAACACACCTAGATATCAACAGTGACAGCATCACTGAGACCCATTTCTTTTGTTCTGTAACAACACAGTTGAAAAGCACTTACATCACCAGTATAGAAATGTGGATGCTAGTCCGACAGAGGCAGAGTGTGTGTACAGATGTGTATGGGGGGCAGGGCAGAGGAGGAGAGAGGGAGACAAACACAGAGACAAAGAAACAGAGAAGAGAGAAGAGGAAAGGGCAGAGATAAGAAAGAAGATGGGGGGGGGGAGGAGAAATTGGGGGAGGGGTGCTGGATTGGAAATGGCCTGAAAACACTAGGGAGCTTTAAACTTAATCATAGACCAGAGGGAAGGGAGTGCTTAACAATTTTAATTAACATTAGATGATTATTTTTCTCTATTTTTTCTAACTTGTCATTTTAGTTAGTTTCTAGCAATCCTATACTTCCTTATGCAATCAAAGATGAATATTATGTTCTATGTCATTTTAGGTGATACACTGGGCTGTGAGTTTTACTAAATTTGGTCTTTCCCCAAGATACTTATTATGGAGAAATGACAACCTGGCACCTGTTAGATTTAATTGGATGACATGTAGGTATAGGACTTGTGATTTCTTGTCATTGAGCATGTTGATCAGTAATCCCCCAATTTCATTATGAGACAAACAATCAAATATAAACCACATAAACCCAGAATCTTTGCAATCATGACTGATACTCTATCATGTGGGCAACATATTCTTGAAAGCCCTGAAAGCAGAATGTATGGGCCTGGATTACAGTTTTGTCACCTGTTGGCTCAGTAATCGTGTTGAAGTTACTTAGCTTATCTTTATCCCATAGTCCACATCTGTAAAAATAGGCAAATAAAACACCTACCTCAAAGATTTGCATGAGGATAGTAGGAATAATCCACAAAGCACCTAGTAGAACATCAGGCACAAAGTGAAATGTAAGCAGCTATATTTGACTTTAGGGAAAAAGGCCTTATAACACAAATTATAGAGGCAGGGGGAAGACGGGCAATTAAATACAGGCAGGACATACAAATATACATAAATGTTGCAATGCAAACGTTGATACAAAAACTTACTGATAAGCTTATCATAAGAGTTTGAAAATTTTCCATAAGATACTAGTCATCAAGTTCAACATGACAAGCATCTCTCCTGAATGCCTATTGTTTCAAAAACTAATTTATAAACAGAACACATAACCACATTTCTATTTAATATGAATTCTAATTTAGAGGACCTAAAAGCTAATAAGTGTGGTCCTAATACTTGTGTGGATCAATCCAGTGCTCAAAGATGCCATCAGGGGAAGTACTGTTATAACCATCCCTATTTTATGGAAGAAAAAACAAGACATGAGATTAGAAAACTGTTCACTGGAAGACCCAAGGTTTGATTCCAAGAAGACTTAGTTCTGGGTCTAGTATATGAAACATTACAATATTTGCTTATTTGAATTATTATTTTTTGTACCTCATAATGTAACAATTTCAAATATCAGGCCTATTATTTACTATGTGACATATACATGAAATTTAAGTACATTTGAATGGATACTTACTTTCAAAGCCAAACATGATATATAACTTTGTCAACAAGATATTTTCTTACAAAATTAAAGTTTTTAATGTGTATCAATCTATTCTAATAATAATAATAAATTTTGACTCCTGAAATATCAAAATTAGTCTTTCTCATTTACCAAATAAATGGCTGTATTTCATCACTGTTACTGTATAATGTTAATAACATACTCCTGTAGTATAGCATATGCTTACAAATCACTTATTTACTATGTAAGACGATGAAAAAATAAAATTAACTCCTGGAGGGTTTCCTGCAAAAGGAGTGTGTAGGGAAAAGAATCATTAAATGCCACTGTCCCAAAATTTGATAATTCTATGTAAAAGTCAATTCAGTTGCCTTATAAGACTTATGAATGAGTTCAATACATATCTAGATTTTAGAAATGTGAGGTACAAATATTTATTTCATTATCAATATATATTATCTCATTTTTATTGTTTTTTTTAAATTTACTCACATATAACTTTCCTACATTTTCACTGTTATAGAAGCATGCCCAAGTAAACAGAGGAACTTCTGTTAATAAAACAATCTTTCTTTCATGTATAGCCAAGGAATGATAACACACTTTGAAGCTGGCTTTAGTAGGTCAACTTAAAATTTTTTTTGCATGTGCTGCATACACATCCATTATCTCTGTTTTGCAAAACTGTGTCTTCCTTTATTGCATGCTCTTTTAGTACAGGCAAGTTCTTTCAAATTGAGTTATGAGAACTTCTCTTGGTGGCGCTATTTGACGTCATTTTATTTACCCTTTGCACATTTTCACAAATGATCAAGACCCACATATAATATAAATGGTTGCCTAGTGTAAATGGGATACATTGGCTATAAGGAATTAGCTTTAAAAATTTGTTTTTAAAATGCTGAATTTGGTTGTTTCATAGGGAAGCTTCCCAGCACGATGTTCATTTGCAGACAGGTCAAAACTCAGACTGTGAAAACCATTAAAAGCTAAGTTTCTAGGTCATTAGGAGATAGTCATTTTTGAGTTTTCCATTGGATCCTGGCCCTGACCAAAGACTCAAAACGTGTTAGTAAACAAAGATATTTCTGGTTATTCACAGAAAGAGCACAATGCATGTAGGATATTATTTGGCCTTGGTGACAGGTGACAATTGGTTTCTGTCTTGTATGATTTAGAAACAGAAATTGAAGGTTGCTTGATGTCCTTTTTTTAGTTCAGTCTTGGAGCAAAAAGTGTTCCGGGAAGATCTGAGGTTGTGTCTATAAAGTTTATCACGAAACTAACAGTGTAGGATAAGGAGAGTCAACTAAATCTTATTACATACACTACAGCTCAAAAGTACTTTTATTTTAGCTTCACGGTGGGGAACATTTGCAGAGTGTTCTCGATTATATATACATATATAATTGTAAGATTCAGTCCCAAGGAAATTCTTTAGTCGTCAGTTATTTTTCCAGGCAGGCATCTTTATAACTGGGGTTGCTTTCATCTTCTCCTATGGTTCAGAGAGAGGGAAATTATTCCTTTGGTGGTAGTTAGGGCTGAAGCACAGACTTCAGAACAGCAGGGCATGCAAGAGCTGGCCGCCAACCGTGGAGCTCTGCTTCTCGGCGTTCCAAACTCTCGGCAAAGAGAGGGTGACCTGTCTTTGGCTGGTAGAAGCATGTTCATATATCCCCATTTACACATTCTGCAGATCCTTGTGGCTGGTGAGATTTCCACATTATCGCGAACTTTGTGGTAAAAAGCTGAAGTGAACTCTGTTCCATTGTCACTTTGGAAGACACATGGGGCCACCTAGCAAGCAGGAAAAAAAAATAAGATCTGGTATGTAACCTCAGTTACAGTTAGAAGATAAGAGCCTCAGTGTACAAATAATGATCAAGGGAACATATAGATTTATAACATTCACTACTCTGAATTTGACCTCCCTGTGAGAGAAAGCAATCTACCAGGCCTGATATTATGGAAACATTCTTTGTGATTGCTTGGTTACATATTCTGATACCTGGTAATTTGGTATTCACGGAATAAAAATATAGATGAAAACTGGTGTTCAGTTTCTCTGAACATCTCTAGCCTTGGCTATTTTCCATAGAAATAAAACCTTCCTAAAATGTTCACTTTATTCACGCTTATAATGAAATATACATGTTTAATTTATTTGCTCAGTTCAAAAATCTAAAATGTATTTGCTCATTTCAGAAGTAATAGGTGATGCTTATATCCATATACTGGCTATCAATCTTTGTCATTCGATATATTAGTCCAGAAATTGTGAGCAAGAATTTGATTGAAGTCAATGACCCTTCCCCTCACCTTTTTTGTTAATGTTTATTTATTTTTGAGAGAGACAAAACTTGGGAAAAACTCTTTAGCCAAATCTTCTTAAAGGATTACTGGCAATACTGTTCTTCTCTATTATTCTTTTATTTCAAAATCACCTTTCATTTTCCCCAAATCGCCTATTTCATGGAACTCACTGCTATATTAAACATGAGGAAATGTGTCTTCATTGTGAAGAAGTATATAAGATAGCTTTTTTTATAAGACATTTTTATAAGATAGCTTTCAAGAAAATTTCACTATATACATTCTGGATGCTATTGGATATCTACTAAAAGAAATGGTTCTAGAAAATAAACACAAAGCTGAAAGTATTTTACTTCAAGTGTCTAATAGCTAGCTAACATTTTATTCTGACAAACCAAGACAGTTAAATTTGAGTGGAATGGCGAAATATAGGCATAATAAAATTGTACTCTTCTGTGGCCTTTTCTTTAGAGACATATAGATCACTAAAAACATGGGCAAAACCTTGTAACTTAAATAACTCTTGTCAGTAGTGATGAGTGAGAATTGTGGGATATGAGAGCTCACAAGGATGTCAGTGGTTTTTACTAAAATTCAGAGGATTCCAAAGAATAACACATAAGATTCTAAAGTTCTCAAAGCAGGTTTTTTTTTTTCCCTTTCTCTCTTTTATTATAGGATTACAGAGTCAATATCTTCCTTCGTCAGAAATGGAACGATCCTCGCCTTGCATATAGTGAATATCCTGATGATTCTTTAGACCTAGACCCTTCCATGCTGGACTCCATTTGGAAACCTGATTTGTTCTTTGCCAATGAAAAGGGTGCTAACTTTCATGAAGTGACTACAGACAATAAATTGTTAAGAATTTTCAAGAATGGAAACGTTCTTTACTCCATAAGGTGAGTTATAGACTTAAATTCCTGATTTCAGTGAAATACAGTTATTGTTTTAATTTTTTTAAATGAGTGTTTTGAGATTTTTGAGTGGAGGTTATCATTGTTCTGCTTGAGTTCCTCTATTACACCATTTCCCAGGTATGTCTAATCATCAGTTATAGACCCAAGCTCCATATCTAGGAACTGAGTAATTCTTGAATAATCTACATTTTTAACAGCCATTTAATATCAGCCAGACCGGTGGTTAGTTTAAAGGCAAATTGAATGGTAGATGATTTAGACACTGTGATTATATTTCTGCGAATGTATACTTCCTTTAAGTATTTATAAGTGAAGGAATTTTGGATTTACTTGTTTGGGATTCATTTTCCATAAATTATTTTTCAGGTATTTGTATTATTTTTTAATATCCTTGGGCTTCTCTGGTCATTCTTTGGAAAAGATCTGATTTACATTTTATTTATTATGCATTTCTCAGAAAACTATGTAGCTTTTAAAAACTAATAGCAACTCATAACAATAATTAATACCAAAACATAAACACTCATATTAAAATTTCTTGACTACTGAATTTTAGATCTCATTCAACTTTGTCTCTTAAACATCAAATAAGTTTAAAGTCAATAAATAGCAACTTGAAAGGATATATAGGGTGATTTGTGAAGCACCTGAGAAATATTCTAAAATAAATAATTTTCATAAAACTTCCATAATTATTTTATTTATTTAGTTTATGGGTAGATTATGGATATTTCATTGTTTATATCAACTCTCATTGGAATTGGAAAATGGTGCCATTCATTATAGATTGCTTACATTCTTTCTTCTATTTTTTAAAAATTTTTAATGTTTATTTATTTTTGAGAGACAGAGAGACAGATTATGAGTAGGGGAGGGGCAGAAAGAGAGGGAGACACAGAATCCGAAGCAGGCTCCAGGCTCTGAGCTGTCACAGAGCCTGATGGGGGGCTAGAACCCACAAACCATGAGAACATGATATGAGCTGAAGTCAGATGCTTAACTGATTGAGCCATTCAGACGCCCCTAGATTGCTTTCATTCTTGTAATATTTCGGGGAATGTTAGGGAATGATTCTGAATTGCATCTTTTGTCCTTCAGTGTGAGTTCAGATGAAACAGATGATGTCTCTTGGCTCCTAGTTTTGGTTTGTTATACCCTGGCTCACATAAACAAACTTCATTTTTTGTGACTTGTTTTCAGAACTCTCACAGGACTTTAAAATCTTCAAATAGCTAATAGCTTCTTTATTAGGAAAAGTCATGCTATTTGTCACTCGATTTACAAATGGAACATCTGGGATATTTCATGAGAGATCTGGCTTTCCTGCTTGTTTAAAGAATGTCCCAGCAGATCTGGCTTATTGAACTTATCCATAAATGAACAGATCCATTTATCTATACTTCCTACTAAAACAAAAACAGTGAACTGAATAAGGTGTAAAAATGGCATTAACACACAGGAGGATGAAAGTAACTGGAAAGAAAACTGATGGATGAGTGAGGATGACCTATTTTAGGAAGCTTCAAAATGAATGCACTTGTGAAAACTGATGTAACAGAGCTGAAATCTAAGCTAAGAGGGGGAGCCCTAAAGGAAGAAAATAATATCCTCAGACTTTTAGAAGTGTATGATAGTTCGGACTTCAGAAAGTAAGAGCTAGAAAAGAAATAAAAGGACAAGAATTGATTTAAACTTTGTAGAAAGAAGACTGAGATTTCTGTTCCTGATTTTTTCACCCATGTCCATCAGACTAGGAGTTGCCTTCTTGCCTTCTGAAACGGGCAGAAAGGACAGAACATCTTGGAGCGGTTGTACCAAGAGCTTCAGGAGTAGGGACCTTCTCAAGTATGGGTGGCATCTATCATGAATGAAGAATGTATGATGAATGAAGAATGTGTATGTGTTGCACACTGTATGGTGAAACTCTTGTTCTCCTTAAAATGCTGAAAGCCAGGTCTAAACTTTAATTGAGCAGTAGCAGTCAGAAGAATACACCTCTGGAAAAAGATCTATAGATGCTGACAATTGGAGAACCACAAAGAAAAACTCTGTGCAGCCATGTTTTATCTGACAATTAAAACCATTAATCAATGAACCATCTGCAACCCACTGAGTTCCAAATAGTTTTTACTGCCTCATTCTTAAATAAAATCAGATAAAGGGGAACATTCTATAATATTAACAATAACCAAAAAAAGGAAAGAAGCGGAGGCTGGAAGAAACATGCAGAGAAAAATAAGAGAAAAGAGGAGAAAGTTAAAGAAAGAGAAAAGGACTGACTCAAGAGAAAAAGCAGACAGCAGAAGAGACCATTAAAACAGTAATCTCTGGATAGATGAGACAATTGCATGCATGAAGTAAGATCTTTCTAGGAAAGGAATTAAAAGGAGTCAGTCAGAACATAACAGGAGCAAATAGTAAACCAAAATTTTTTCACTTTGGCTAAAAGACTCACTAGAGTATTTGGAAGATGAAGTGAAGTCTCCCAAGAAGTTATATCAAGATATAATGAAGTAGAAGGGAAAGAATATGAACATCAGAGCATCAGTACAGAGGTTTCATATTTGATTAGAAAGAAAGAATGGAAGAAAATAGAGGTTTCCATGAAAAAAAGGAATTGATAGATTAACAGCTATATTAACCATTGAGAGGGATTTCGTAGCTCTGATAGCAAGTGTATTGAATTTGTAGCTCTGATAGGGAATTTGTTGACTATTAAGATGAGACAATTATTAGTACTAGAGAAAATAAAATACTACACAAGAGTTATAATTAAGCAAACTACTATGCTTAAGCATGAAGAGTAATAACTTATTCATAACATGTAAGCACTGAATATTAGTTTAACTATAAATATTTATGTAACTAAATTTTGAATATTATGGGAAAGGTAAGTACATGGAGTGTGGTATAAAAGAAAATTTTTCCTTATAAGAAATAGACAATTTTACAAATTAAAAAAATCAAGCATAGTATAATTGCAACTTGGATATATGATTATAAATCTTAGTGAAGTATCTAAAGAAAGACTGCCTCTGAGAAGCTAGAACTGAACCAGGGGTAGGATGGGTAGGAAAAAAATAAAACTTTTTTTATGCTTTCTATACTCTTTGAACTTTTTAAATGATATCAGTGACTTATATTAATAATTTTTAAATGGAAGTACTTTTCTAGCGAGGGCTTTAGAGTCAGAAACATGACCTTTTGTCAACGTTGGGATTTGGTTTTACTTTACTTATAAAATTAGCCTTTTACATATTTTATGGATACGACAGAAGACACAAGACTCAGAGTCAGAGATAAAAGGATGTATTACTTACTGTAGGCAAGTAGCACAAACATCAGTGAACTTGCCTAAGTTCTCCATTGCCCTCAAATGTCATTGGGACGATGAACCAGGCCCTGATGGATAGGACCCGCCCTGTGTGTCTGTGACACTGCTGTGGGACACTAAGTTTGGGGAATCCACTGCCTTTACAGCAAGCTGGAAGCAAGTCTCCTCTTTGTCTAAAGGAACAGCATCATCTCATCTCTCAAAATGAGCAGCTGAATAAACAACCCTGAGAACTGGCTCAGGTAAAAGAATAGCCAGGGCTAGTGACTTGGCACACACCCAGCAAGACAGGCACCAAGACACAAGAGACCCAAGGAAGCCTGTCTTTCTCAAGCCAGGTCCTGGCTCTACGGTTCACCAGCTGTGATGGGAGGCAAGTCTCTACTTGAAAGACTCATTTTTTTATATGCATGATAATGAACATACTGATCACCTTGAGTCTGAAATAATGTATGTAAAGCACCTAACAGAGTGCCTGGCATACAATAGACAGTGAAGTTATTTTTATTTTTATCTTCCTCAAAAAAATAACCCATCCCAAACATGCAAGTTCTGTAAATGAGCACTGTATGGACACTTGCAAGTTATTAATCTAAGTCTCCATTTTGTCACTTGTGTAATAGGGATAGCAAAATCCTCACAAGATAATGGAAGCACATGAGAGGCAGCTTAATTTTATCTACTGCTTACTTTACTAATACATACTCATTCATCTTTATTGCTTATATTACAGGAGTGTTATTGCATTAAAAATCAAATAACAGGAAGAAGTTTTGTATCAAAAATGCATGCACAGTGACTTGCCAAAGACCGTAGCACAATTTCAACTTTTATTTAAACCAAATATAATCACTTTTTCTTTGAAATCAGTTGAGAAAAGAATTAAGGTTTCCTTATATAATATGTATTTTTTGAACATTAATTTTTAATAGAAAAGGCAAATTTATCAACAGAGGCTCTGTTTAGGATGCTGTTTATTCAAGGGTAATCAATTGACAATACCATAAAATAGCCGTTGTAAGGAGAATTTTGCATGTGTGTGATTATGCATATTTCTCTGAAGAGATCCTTAGCTCACATCAGCTTCCGGAAGCAACCATCAATAATACTGAGATTCCACTGGTGATGGGTAAATAATCATCAACTTTATAATCATATTTAAAATCAAATGACAACAAACTCCAGATTAGAACATTATAACAATCTCCCTTCCAGTGCTTCAACAATCCAATTTCTCCTGAAAGTTTTTGATCTCTATAAAATCATAAGAGAATACCAAAACACTCAAGTAAATATATAAAATTAATGGGGGAGTTCCTTATACTTTCTAAAGTTTAATTATATATATCTGATTTTGTTAAAAATTTTTAATGTGTTTTTTTTTTTCTAGAAGAGAGAGAGAGAGAGACAGCATGAGCAGGGGAGGGTCAGAGAGAGAGGGAGTCACACACTCTGAAACAGGCTCCAGGCTCTGAGCTGGCTGTCAGCACAGAGCCCTACTCGGGGCCACGAACAGCAAGATCATGACCTAAGCGAAAGTCGGACGCTTAACCGACTAAGCCACCCAGGCGCCCCACATATATCTGATTTTTTTGGAAGAATCATTTCTGTATCTTTTACTTTATTTTTTTAATGTTTATTTATTTATTTTTGAGAGAGAGAGAGAGAGACAGAGAGAGAGAGGGAGAGAGTACAAGCAGGGAAGAGGCAGAGAGAGAGAGACACAGAATCTAACTGTGGCTCAGGCTCTGGGCTCTGAATTGTCAGCATAGAACCTGACATGGGACTCAAACCCGCAAATTATGAGATCATGACCTGAGTTGAAGTCAGACTCTTTTTTTTAATTATTATTATTATTATTTCTAGGAGAGGGAGAGACAGCGTGAGCAAGGGAGGGTCAGAAAGAGAGGGAGACACAGACCCTGAAACAGGCTCCAGGCTCTGAGCTGGCAGTCAGCACAGAGCCCAACGCGGGGCTCGAACCCACAAACCGAGAGATCCTGACCTAAGCGAAAGTCGGACGCTCAACCGACTAAGCCATCCAGGCGCCCCTGAAGTCAGACTCTTAACTAACTGAGCCACCCTGGTGCCCCTGTTACCTTTTACTTTAAATATGATATAATAATTAATACTGACTGAAAAAATTTCTTGCATTATATAAATATAAAATTTGAAAAATCGTATTAATTAGAGAACCTATTTTCATGAAAAATGTTTCAATGCCTTTAAAAGGCAATGTACTTAGAGGTTAAGGTTCTAAGAAGTACTTAGACCTAGACTCCCAGAGTTGCAATTTCAGCTCTACGATTTCTACCTTGTAATGTCAGGTGAGTTGGCTGGTTAGTTTCCTCATCCCTAAAATAAAGATAACACACTTTATCTGTCTTATAAACTTGTAGTAAGGAATAAATGAGTTGAGAAATAATGTAAAGTATTTAAAATTGGACAGCAACATGTGGAAGAATGAACCTGAACCACTTTCTTAACACCATTCACAAAAATAAACTCAAAATGGATAAAAGACCTAAATGTGAGATAGGAAACCATCACAACCCTAGAGGAAAAAACAGGCAACAACCTCTTTCACCGCAGCCATAGCAACTTCTTCCTCCACATGTCCCTGAAGGCAAGGAAAACAAAAGCAAAAATGAGCTACTGGGACCTCATCAAGATAAAAAGCTTCTGCTCTGCAAAGGTAACAGTCAACAAAACTGAAAGGCATCCAACAGAATGGGAGAAGACATTTGCAAATAACATATCAAATAATGGGTTAGTATCCAAAATCTATAAAAAACTTACCAAACTCAACACCCAATAAACAAACAATCCAGTGAAGAAATAAGCAGCCAACATGAATAGACACTTCTCCAAAGAAGATATCCAGATGGGCAACAGACACATGACAAGATCATTCATCATCAAGGCAATATGAATCAAAACCACATTGAGATACCACCTCACACTGGTCAGAGTGGCTAACATTAACAACTCAGGAAACAATAGATGTTGGCAAGAATGTGGAGAAATGGGAACCTTCTTGCACTGTTGGTAAGAATGCAAACCAGTTCAGCTGCTCTGGAAAATGGTGTGGAGGTTCCTCAAAAAATTAAATTACCCTACGGCCCAGCAATAGCACTTCTAGGAATTTATCCAAGGGATATAGGAATGCTGATTCAAAGGTGCACATGTACCCCAATGTTTAGAGCAGCACTTTCAACAATAGCCAAATCATGAAAAGAGCCCAAATGTCCATCAACTGATGAATGGATAAAGAAGATGTGGTTTATATACAATGGAATACTACTTGGCAGTCAGAAAGAATGAAACCTGCATTTGCGACACCATGGATGGAACTGGAGGGTATTATGCTAAGTGAAATAAATCACTCAGAGAAAGACAGATATCATGTTTTCACTCATATGTAGAATTTGAGACACTTAACAGAAGACCATGGGGGAAGGGAAGGAGGAAAAGTAGTTTCAAACAAAGAGGGAGGCAAAGTATTAAGAGATTCTTAAATACAGAGAACAAATTGAGGGTTGATGTGGGGGCAGAGGAGAGTAGAAAATGGGTGATGGGCATTGAGGAGGGCACTTGTTGCAATGAGCACTGGACGTAGTATGTAAGCAATGAATCACGGGAATCTACCCCCAAAACAAAGAACATACTGTATACACTGCATGTTAGCTAACTTGAAAATAAATTATATTTAAAAAACAAAGTAACATAAAAACTGAAAACAAAGATATGTTCAAAGAAAACCAATTAATAAGAATCATACCCCTAAGATAAAATAAAATAAGATAAAATAAAAGTGTCTACTATATAGTAAGTACAATAGGTATATTACCTTTTGTGATATTATAGATAAAATTGAAAAATTGATAATCAAGAGGTGATTATTCTTATAACATTAAATTTAGAAATGTTAGGAACTAATAAAAATACTTATCAGTATGGGGCACCTGACTGAACTCAGTCAGTTAAGTGTCCAGCTTCAACTCAGGTCATGACCTGAGGTTCATGGGTTTGAGCCCTGCATCAGGCTCTGTGTTGACAGCTCGGAGCCTGGAGCCTGCTTCAGATTCTGTGTCTCCCCCTCCCTCTGACCCTCCCCTGTTCATACTCTGTCTCTCTCTCAAAAAATAAATAAACATTAGAAATTAAAAGATACTTATCAGTTTCATAAGGAGCCAAAAATGGAATCAAAAAAGATGTGTTATTTTTTTTTATATACTTACAATCTGAGATAGACACCATGCTCTATGCAATACTTTTTCAAACATGGACACTACCTCAATTTTAACCAGGTCAGCTGTTTGTCATAGATTATAGTCATCTTTTTTAACATTACTACTTCACTAAGCCAAGACTTTTTAAGAGAAAATAAAAAACACCATATCCTGTTTATGCGTCTTGTCTCAGAAAGAGAACCCAGTGTCCTTTCTTACACAAGAAGATATTCATTTCCAAAACAGTAGAATGTGATTAATTGCCTTTTGATTTAGTTTTCTTTTGATGTGGTCAGAACATATCTTTAATTTATATGTAATATTTTGATGAAGAAATTCAGAATCACACCCACCAAGCTGACATGTATTTTTTTTATCCATATGTTGTTAAAGAGGTAATTGTACAATACTTTAAACAAAAGAAAGAATCTCAAAAAACAGATGTTTTTCAAGATATGATTTATGACAGAAGTTCTACAAACAGTGTTTTTCTTTGCCAAATAATTCCTTTCAAGCCCTTCTTTTTAAAAGAATTATGTAATGTCTCTCATTTTATGCCAAAAAAATAGCCAGGATATGAATTTGACATCACATGCATGGTGAGAGCTTGGAAAAGATTCTGAGAATGCTATTCACTCTCATACAAAAGGTCACAGAATTAATCCTCCCAGCCAGCATTTGAAACTGGCTGTCCACAGAGCCAGGGAAGTTTGGAAAATTAATGTGCATGTGTTCAAAATATACTTGTGCATACACTTCTAATAAACCCTATCACAAGACAGAGAACATCGCGTCCACCTGATTTTACAAGTGCCTTTTCAGGAGAGAACTTTGTAGATCTACAAGATCATACTTACAGGACCGCTTAACCTTGCTGAGCCAGTAGAAAATAGCCTTTGAAGAATGAAATGTATGAATTATTTTAGTGTGTTACAGACTCTGACTTGAAGGAATCATCAAATGATCCTCCTGGAGTTCTAAAACATTCAACACCTTCACATGGCTGTCCATTTATACCACTCAAATTATGTTAATTGGACCTCACCAAGAGTATTCACTGTAGAACATGGGTTTTGTAATGTTACATCTATGGTCTACATGAAAATGCCGTTTTGGAGAATGTGGTTGCATTTAGTAGTGCTGACGATTATTTTTTGTTAAGCTTAAAGAGGCTTTACGCGTGATTTAATTCAGCCATCTTTGTGCCCATCATATATAATTCCGGGGAAGCATAGATGGAGCAGTCTCGAGGCAGTAGAATATATTAGCAATCCTTAACAACTAATACCTGTTGAGTGCTTACTATGTGTCACGATACTTGCCTAAGCCCTGTACATGTATTAGCTCATGTATTACTCTCAAAGTTTCTCCAGAGCAAAAACTATTCCGCCTGAAGTGCTCACTGAGATGCTGAATTTCAATGGGAAAACTGTTAATAAAGGGGCTGGCTAGAGAGTCCTCAGACAAGAACTGTATTTGAATAAACTTGGGTTTGTTTCTTCTTCTCTGGCCCAAGAACTATAAATACTGAGTAATCCTTTAAGATTATTTTTGTAATTGGGGTGCCTGGGTGGCTTAGTCGGTTAAACATCAGACTTCAGCTCAGGTCATGATCTCATCATTTGTGAGTTCAAACCCTGTGTCAGGCTCTCTACTGACAGCTCAGAGCCTGAAGTCTTTTTCAGATTCTGTGTCACAAATATATACATATATTTGTGAGTGATGAATTATCTGGAATGCCAACATACAAATACTTTCTGGAAGGGGAAATAAGGGCAGAATGCTGGTATGTGCCATCCAGATCAACTCACTTTGTGTGAAACCAAATCAGAAGTTTGTTTTGGTGAGCATAGGATCATGTCACACATATTCTAGAGGGCTATTTCTTGACTCTGGTAAGAGCTAGAGAAATGTCCTAGTCCTATGGCAGAAGACTCTTAACACCTAGAATTTTCAAGTCCTCCAGATTCAGAGGGGTTTTTTTTCTTTTGTTTCTTTTTTTTTTCTTCTGATATTACAGCTGCATGTTCATCAATGTTACAAAGATGACTGAAAGTTGTCACCCAGGATTGCTTCTCTACACCGTGTTTTTCCAATTCCTGGATATACTTGCCTCCTCACATATACTGTACAGGAGATCTTGGGAATTGTGCCTTCTGGCATTTTGGTATTAATTTTATAGAACCCACTCTCAAATATCTTTTTCAGGGTCTTTATGGAAATATAGACCTTTAGTAGACATCTACAGCCCTCTGTAAAGGAATAAATGAATGAGCAAAATAAATAAATGTGATTGGATGTTTAAATAAATGTTTTAAACCCTCCCTGAAAGGCAGATTTACAGATAAAGATACAGCTGTTCTATAGTAAATAACATGCCCAAGAGGGGGCAAATTTTATTTGGTTAGTTGTTGGTAACCAACAGGATGGTAATATGATATCATAAATTATTTTTAAAAATAATTACTTTGAACTTTTTCAGATTGACATTAACACTTTCTTGTCCAATGGATCTCAAGAATTTTCCAATGGACGTGCAAACATGTATAATGCAACTAGAAAGTTGTAAGTATGAATAACTTACTTTTTCTGAGCACTTTAAAAAGTTTAGAAGATATCAATTTTAATGGATTATGTATTTATAATTTTGTAATTGTTTTTGTCAGATATTTACTCAATAGGCATGTTATCTTTCACAACGTACTAAAAGTGATGTCTATCATCGCATGCAGTTTATACCATTATAAACAAATTGAGGACCTAGGAATAACATTTTTAGGCTTGAAAAGCAGGTATATATCCCTATACAAATTATCAAAGGTAAAAAATATAATAACCATCAAAGACAAGCCACCATTTTTATTGAGTGCTTGCCATAGGCCAAGCATTTTGCGTATGTTCTTTTCTTTTTTTTTTTTTTTTTTAATTTTTTATTTATTTCTAGAGAGAGAGAGAGACAGCGTGAGCAGGGGAGGGTCAGAGAGAGAGGGAGTCACAGACCGAAACAGGCTCCAGGCTCTGAGCTGGCAGTCAGCACAGAGCCCGACGCGGGGCTCGAACCCACGAACCGCGAGATCATGACCCAAGCGAAAGTCGGACGCTTAACCGACTAAGCCACCCAGGCGCCCCTTGCGTATGTTATTTTCAATACTCACAAAAAAGATATTGCTGTTCCCATGTTTCCACAAGCTAAAATGGTCATTATGAGCACTTGAGTATTGTGTTCCAATTTATGGAGGTGGTGGCAGCAGGCCCTCTGGTTCCCAAGCTTATGCTTACTTTGAAACATTTTGCCACCACTCAGCTCATATTTATTCAGAGTAAACTCGGCTGGGTATGTAATACACGTTATCTCAGAAGAAGGAAAACTTCTCACACCTTATCAGAGATTTATCCAAGCTTGCAATCACTCCTTTAAATTTCATCTTTCAAAGTGGATCCATGAATATCACAGATTAATGTTAGCACATAAACATTTCAAGTCTTTCTGTTTCTCTGAACTTCTTTGTAGAATCAGCCCAAACTTAGGGGCACCTGGGTGGCTCAGCTGGTTAAGCCTCCGACTGTTGGTTTCAGCTCAGGTCATGATCTCACAGTTTATGAGTTCAATCACCACATTAGGCTCTGCACTGATGGCATGGAGCCTGCCTGGAATTCTCTCTTCCTCTCTCTCTGCCCCTCCTCTGCTCTCGCTGTTTCTAAAAATAAATACACTTTAAAAAAATCAACCCAAAATTATTTGGTTTTCAATGTTCAATCCCATAAAAAAGGAATCATGGTGCAATCTTTTTCGTGTGGTACTGTGTCATATCAGGGAAAAAAAAGTTTGACATATTCCTTGAGGAGGATTTGAAGGTGAGTCTCCAGATTTGCAGGCCTGAGGCAAGGCTTGTAATATGGTACATCTGTCACTAGATGGCAAGCCTACTTCATGGGGGAATGTTGGCCATGCCTCTGCTCAGTTTTTCTTAAAGCAAGAAAGTGGAAATCTCTCTCTGATCATAACTCCTTGTTAAATTTAAATGCATTACTTTTATAAATAGTTCCTAAATATTAAGCATTCACACCAATAAAGTTAGTTGGGGCACTATTTAGAAATCTAAATGGGGAGGGACAACAAAAGAGTCCCAGCAGTAGAGCAGTGGATACCATGAAGGCATTGTGAGGACAGGCTGATTATGTATCGTGGTTGCAAACAAAATTTGGTACATAAAAAGGTATCAAGAAAAAAATCATATGCAAAATACCTAAGACAAAGGACTCCCTTAATAACTAAACAGGACGTTATCTGATGAAGTTTGAGGTGACAGAGGATCATGGGGTCCAGAGCCAATGGCCAATAAAGAATTATTGAAGACATCTTTGGTGCAAAAAAGGTGATTTTATTAAAGCTGGGGACAGGACCCATGGGCAGGAAGAGCTGCATGGGGTCCTGATGAGTAACTCATTATATACCTTCATGTTGAGAGAGGTTGGGGATAGAGGAAGTCTTTAAGGAATTTTGAAGCAAAGTTTCCAGGACCTGGAGGGTCTAGCTGTTGCTAGGGAAACACTATTCTTTACCATTTAATACAACAGCAGTCATGAGACCCTTTAGATGTATATCAAGGGCCATAAACTTGGAGTATGATTGTCAGCATATATCTTGGGACAGTTGAGATAAAGGAAGTTGACTTACAGGATTCTCCAGGTTGGGTTATTGTTAAGCGAAGGTTCTCTTTTGCCCCCAGCAAAGTGTCATCCTTGAGGCAGCTGAGCTCCTAGAGGGAGGTCACTCTGCCAGACTTGTCAATGGGCTATAGGCAGTAAGAGAATTTAATTTTCTGTTTGCCTTAGTTTCCCACATGACCGTGACAAGCACTTTGACCCCTTTCCTTTGTTCTTGGGAAGCCAGGAGTGTTTGAAGAATAGCACATCTGGGGTGGGGGAGAGGGTGCTAGTTAGTGCTTTACCCCTCAGCCTGCCTCATTCTCATCATTATGCAATAGGCAGGAGGAGCAGTTCAAGCAAGATTTAGGAGTAAGAAAATGATTTGTTCAATATTATGCTCTTAATGCTCTTAAAAATTCTCCCAGTCAAATGAACCAACGTTATTTAAGAAGGTTTCATAGGGAGCCTGGTGGCTCAGTTGGTAGAATGGCCATCTTCGGATCAGGTCATAATCTTGCGGTTCATGAGTTCGAGCCCCATGTTGGGCTAGCTGCTGTCAGCACAGAGTCTGCTTCAGATTCTCTGTCTCCCTCTCTCTGCCTCTTCCACACTACTGCTGCCTGTCTCTCAAAAATAAATAAACATTTTTTAAAAAAGTGTTTTCATAATATTTCTAAAAAGGAGAAGAAAGAAAGTAGGGATGAAAGGGAATGGTGTGGAAGGTAGAAACAACAGAGGATGATACTCTAGGGAGTCAAAATTTTATCTTTACCCTCTTATCCTTTTTCAGTAAGGCTTGAGAACTAAACAGACATAGCACAGATTAACAGGAGAAAGGATACAAATTTTTTTAAATGTAAGTTCTATGCAATGTGGGATTCCTCAGAGTGAAATGAACTCTCTGAGAAATGGCAAAACCTAAGTTTTATAGCAGGTTAAACAAGGAGAGGCCATTGTGAAAACATAACCAAACTCTGCGGGGGGAGCTCAAAGAAGATAAGAATGATTTTAACAAAGTCTGTACAGAATTCTCTTGGCTTTGATTCCCCACTGAAGAATGTTTCATTTTTTTTTTTCTGGTATAGGGAACACATCTTTCATATGAGAGTTTTTAATCTCCTGTTTTCAAGGGGGGAAAGGAAGGGG
This sequence comes from Proteles cristata cristata, assembly GCA_017311185.1. Classification (NCBI taxonomy): domain Eukaryota; kingdom Metazoa; phylum Chordata; class Mammalia; order Carnivora; family Hyaenidae; genus Proteles; species Proteles cristata. The sequence continues at coordinate 74,753 of JAESUZ010005249.1, read as the reverse complement.
ACATTTACAGTGTCTTTCTGGCATCTGCTATTTTTCAAGTGTCTTTAGCTCAAAATAATCCTTGTGCTAACGTGGCATCTTTGAGGATGGCAGTGGTCTGCCACCCTTCATTTTCTTCCACACAAAATGGACAAGAGGCTCTGGGAGAAGATGAGCTCAGAGCTTAGGTAAATGGAATCCTAGTGGAAATATTAACAGAGAAAGAAAGGTAAGATGAGTAAATGTGGAAAGGAATATTAACAAATCCATCTTCATATATTTGAGGTTTGGGGAATGTAGGTATAGAAAGCCAAAAAGGAGGAATTAGAACTGGGGACACACTATTCAAAACCATGTGGAAAGTGGTTCAAACAGTTAAGATAACATTTCTGAAGAGAGAACAGAGAGAGGGAAACAAAAAAGAAAAGACCGGTTAGAAACGCCTATGTTTAGAGGTTGTTGGAAGGACGTCTAGTCAAGAGATGGTCCTAGATAGCAAATTAAAATCATTATCATTCAATCTCAAATAAACTGCTGAGATCTGTTTAATGCATCAAACGCTTCCAAAAAAATAAATAAATAAATAAGGCAATTGAAAAAAGTGCCACTGTTATTTATGACAAAGACAACTGTGGTTAGGATGGTGAGGGTCAAATCTGGATTCTGAGTTTTCGTTTGGTTTTGTTTTTTAAGGGCACAATGAGAAAGTGGGAGCGGTGAGTAAAAACCTATGACTCTGGAAATGTTAGTTACTAAAGAAAGATGGGAAAGAGTACAGTGCCTGAGGGATAACTGGGTCCCTGGAACCTCTTTTTTAGAGTAAGGAAAGCATACTGGGCTATTTTGAGGAACAAAAAAACTGAACAATAAGATCTTTCATTGTTTCTGCCTTTCCCAGAACATTTCCAAATCAATCAAAAACTCAACGTGGGAAAACAGAGCCTCTTGCCCCCTCCTTTTTGTTTCTGATTTCCTTTATCGGGAATGACTAGGTTGCTTCACATGTCATTAAACACTTCCTGCTCTCTTATTAAAAATTAATCACGCTCACAGCAGAGATACTGTTCATTGAACTTCTTTAGCAAATGCTAAGAAAATCTTGGCAAAGTAGAAGCTACTGAAGTCAAATTCTTCAAGATAGATTTCGTGAACTCTTTTAGAGCAATCACTCTTTTTTTTTTTTTAATAACTGTTTAAAGTGACAAGTTAATCTGCTGGAAAGCAAGAACTATAAGGAACCTAGTGTCTTTTATTGATTGAATTCTGGCTGCAAAAGAGAAAAAGAAAACAAAATGGGATGAGAACCATAGAAAACAAGCAAAAAGACACATAATTTAAAGGCAAAGGTGTGTGTGTGTGTGTAGTTTTGTTTTAATAATCTTGGAATTAGTTTTGTATTGTGTCAGCTACTGTGGTAGCTCCAGTGTGATTTTATCTGTCTTTTTATCTATCTGTCTATCTATCTATCTATCTATCTATTTTTCTGTTGGTTCCAGAAGTAGAATTTAGTGATTCATCATTTACATGTAACACCTAGTGCTCGACACAAGTACACTCTTTAATACCTATCACCCATTTAGTAAAGATAAAGGCTTTAATGGTCTGTAATGCCCCACCTTTCTTAAATTCAATGAATGTCCAATAATGTCTGCCATCGGTCAAGACGGTTCGGTGGGACCAGAGGAATCTTCATTCAACTAAGTGTCAATTGGGAAATATCTATCAAATATCTAATATATTCCACAAGACACAACATACATAAAGCACAAAAGCCCCTGTTCTTAAGGACCTGGAGGACCAGCTGAAGTGTTCTTCCTGCAAATGACAAGCACATGTTCATTAATACTGTTGGTACTAAAGGAAAAGTGACAAAGGGAAGAACAGTGATAAAAGTGAGTAAACAACTCAGAGAAGTATATTTTGTCTAAACTAGCAATGACCTCACACCCCTTAAATAGTATATTCGTGACTTGGACTTAAAACCCTGGGTGACACACAATTCCTAGTATTCAGAGAAGCAGGTTACTGGGAAGAGGTGGGCAGGAGGGGCCTAGGGAAGAAAAGTCTTATGATAAAAACTGATGAGAAAAAAAAAAGTCTGAGCTAAGGATAGCATGAGAATAAAAAGGAAATAAATAACTTTCAAGCCAGAACTAAAAAAAAAAATCTGATTCATTAGCTAGAAAATGGGAAAGGAGAAAAATAAAAGAAATGAAAATATAATATAGAGGAAGCACAGAAAGAGAGCAAAAATAGCTTTCAATACCACCATCATTAAAGTAAATGCAAAAGTTAAATTCACATAGCAAAACAGAGATCCTCAAACTAAATGTTAACAAATACTAAGACTCAACAATATGTTGTCAACTAAACGCTTTTTAAACACATTATGCAAAAAAATTCAGGAGAAAAGAGAAAAATGCATATCAAGAAATGTTTCTTTTTTAAAAAAATTTTTTTAATGTTTTTATTTATTTCTGAGAGAGATGACAGTGTGAGCAGGGGAGGGTCAAAGAGAGAAGGGAGACACAGAATCTGAAGCACGCTCTAGGCTCTGAGCTGTCAGCACAGAGCCCGATGTGGGGCTCGAACCCATGATCTGTGAGATCATGACCTGAGCCAGTCAGATGCTTAGCAGGCTGAGCCACCCAGGTGCCCCAAGAAATGTTTCTTAAAATATATTCCAGGATAATAATTTTAATATCATAAAAAAATAATTATAGAAAAAAATTATAAGACATGAATGCTTGAGTAACATGTTGATAAAGAAACAATGTATAAATAAGCTGTAATAATTATAAAAACATCTTCCATATGACTTCTGAATGTATAACAAAGCAGCCAAACTACAATTAAAAAAGTAGACAAATCAGTAATTTACTTGAAAATACAGGTATAAATATTGAAACAAAAATAAGTTAAAAGTAGGTAAAGAGAAACTCATAGTTTGTTTTAGCATACAAGAACTTTTACAAAAAAATGTTACAATTACAGAAGTCACAAAGGAAGATTTAATCAATTCTTAAAAATGTACACATGATGGAATGTGATCTCACTAAAATGCAGTATGACTAACTACAAGATGAAGTTGTCATAAATTACTATATATTAACATGAATTATTACATACTAGTATACAAAGGTACATCTGGAAACCAACAGCATATAATAAGTGACTCTGTTTAAAGAAGAAATAAAGGAGAACTCCATACTAACACTCATGGAGCTAAGCCCTTTATTCAAGAAGATGAAAAAAGAATAAAAGAGCATTCAAAGAATCCCATGGAAACCTAAAACTGGTATTTTGAAATGTTTAAGAGCTTAGACACACCCTTGGAGAAACTCTTCAAAGAAAACAGAAATTAGGTTGCATATAAGAGATACAGAGTGAAGAGAAGAAAATAATTGTAGGTATACTAGATTGGAAACAATAAAAGAAAATTCTGAGCACTCCATCTTTTCCAGTCATATCTAGTGATCTGACATTAGAAAAGAGCTTTAGGCAAAAGCTGTATTTGAAAAAAGAAATCCATACACATCAGATAGCTAATTTCATCATAAATTAATGAGAAATTTAAAGACCTGAGACAATAATGAGAAAAACAGAACATTTTGAAGACTTTTTCAATGATTTGCATAAGAATTCAGCATAAAGATGGTTCTCTCAAGTTTCCTTTTAATCACAAGGATTAAATGTTGCTTCAGTTGCATGAAGTAGAAAAGAGTAGTTGACTCATGGAGAAAGTAGTCCAGAAGCTGACTTCTTCTTCAATATGATGTGTTTCTTATAAAAATACATACGTGGCCAGAAATTTATTTTAGATTACTGCCCGTTTTGGAATACAGCCTGAATAAGAAATTGTTGTGGAAATACAGACAAATAAGGTTGGCAATATTGCTTGGAGACATGAAGATAAAGGAAATTTCTGAAGGTAGTCTTAAAAATAAAGAGCAAAAGGGGCACCTGGGTGGCTCAGTGGGTTCATGATCTTGCAGTTCTCACGTTCAGGCCCCACATCAGGCTCTCTGCAGTCAGCCTGGAGCCCACTTCAGATCCTGGGTCCCCCCCCCCTCTTTCCCCCACTGTTTGTTCACCCTCTCTCAAAAATAAACAGGAAAGAAAGAAAAAGAAAGAAAGAAGGAAAGAAAGAAAGAAAGAAAGAAAGAAAGAAAGAAGGAAAGAAAGAAAGAAGGAAAGAAAAAAGGAAAGAAAGAACGCAAAAAAGAGGAAAAGATAGTATCATCGGGTTTAAGGAAAACTGGGGGACAATCCGAAAGAGTAAAACAGAGAAAGGGATTGAAAACTCATCGTAACATTTTAACATGTGTTTCCTGGAGATTGTTTTTCAATCTATTCATGGAGTGTACATTCATCTAGCACTTGCGCTGAACTTCAAGAAAAAATAGAAAACCAAAATTACTTTTTCCCGATATTTAACTACAAATAGAAATGTATTAGCTGCAATTGAAAAGGTATTTATCATAGTGATTCATTCTACTGCCATTTAAAATCAAAGCGAACTAACTACAGTAAAACTGAACTTTACCCTCTGATTAACCTAGAAAGTGAAACCTCCTTACTGAGAACTCCTCTGAAGTCAAAGGAAAGAATAGGGCCACAGGTACACAGGCTCACTTCGTTTTATTGTGCTTTTGCTTTAGCGCCCTTTGCAGACATTGCGCTCTTTTTACAAATGGAAGGCTTGTGACAGCCTGCATTGGCCAAGTCCATCAGCACCATTTTTCCAACAGCATTTGCTCACTTTGGGTCCTGGATCCTATTTTGATAATTCTCGCAATATTTCAAGCTTTTTCATTATTATATTTTTTACAATGATCTGTGATCAGTAATCTTGGATGTTACTAGCATAATTGTTTGGGGGCTCCATGAAATGCACCTATATAAGACATCGAGCTCAACCAATAAATGTTTGAGTTCTGACTGCCCGACTGACCAGCCATCATCCCATCTCTCTCCTTTCCCTTGGGCCTCGTTATGCTCTGAGACCTATATTGAAATTAGGCCAGTTTATAACTCTACAATGGCCTTTAAGTGTTCGGATGAAAGAAAAATTCACAAATTAATTAATTAATTTATTTATTAATTTATTTATTTTTGTTAAAGTGTATTTGTTTTGAGAGAGAGAAAAGAGAGAATCCCAAGCAGGTTCTGTACTCAAATTCAAGAACCATGAGATCATGACCTGAGTTGAAATCACAAGTCGGACACTTAACTGACTTGAGTCATGGCAGGTGCCCCCACATAACTCTCACTTTAAATCAAAGCTAGAAATGATTAAGCTGATGAGGAGGGGAAGGCATGTCAAAAGCTGAGATTAGCTGAAAAGTAGGCATCTTGTGCCAGTTAGCCAAGTTGTGAATAACAAGAAGAAAATTGGAAGGAATTTAAGAGTGCTATTCCAGTGAACACAAAGGATAAGAAGCCAAAAAGCCTTATCGCTGATGTGGAGAACATTTGAATGGTCTGGATAAAAGATCAAAACAGCTACCACATTCCTTTAACCTAGAAGGTGTTCCAGAGGAAAGCCCTAACTCTTCAATTCTGTGAAGTCTTGGAGAGGTTAGGAAGCTAAGACAGAAAAGTTTGAAGCTAGCAGAGTTTGGTTCAGGAAGTTTAAGGAAGAAAGCTATTTCTATAACATTAAAGTGCAAAGTCAAGGAGCAAGAGCTGATGTAGAAGCTGCAAAAATTATCTAGATGATCTAGCTCAGATAATTCATGAAGGTAGCTACACTAAATAATAAATTTTCTGTGTAGATGAAACAGCCATTTATTGGAAGAAGATGCCACCTAAGATTTTCATAACTAAAAAGAAGTTAGTGCCAGGCTTCAAAGCTTCAAAAGACAGGCTGACTCTCTTTCTTGTTAGGGTCAAAGGCAGCTGGTGACTCTAAGTTGAAGTTGATGCTCATTGGCCACTCCAAAAATCCAAGAACCCTTACAAATTGTGCTAAATCTACTCTACCTATGCTCTAAATGGAACAACAAAGCCTGGATGACAGCACATCTGTCTACAGCATGGTTTACTGAGTATTTTAAACCCACTGTTGAGACCTACTGCTCAGAAAAAAAGATTTCTTTCAAAATAGGACTGTTTATTGACAATGTACCTGGTTACCCAAGAGCTCAAATGGAGATGGATGATACGGATAGTGTTGTTTTCAAGTCTGCGAACATGACATCCATTCTGCAGCCCATAGATCCAGGAGTAATTATGATTTTCAAGTCTTATTATTTAGTAAATACATTTTGTAAGGCTCTAGCTGCCATACACAGTGATTCTCTGATGGATCTAGGCAAAGTAAATTAAAAACCTAGAAAGGATTTACCATTCTAGATGCCATTAAGAACATTCGTGATTCATGGGAAGAGGTGAAAATATGAACATGAACAGGAGTTTGAAGAAGTTGATTCCAACTCTCATGGAGGATTTTGAAGGGCTCAAGACCTCAGAGAGGGAAGTCACTGCAGAAGGGATAGAAACAGCAAGAAAACTAGAATCAGAAGTGGAGTCTGAAGATGGGACTGAAGCTGCAAGCTCATGATCCAACTTGAACAGGTAAAGAACTCTTTCTTATGAATGAATATAGACAGTGGTTTCCAGAGATGAAATCTACTCTTGGTTAAGATGCTGTAAAGATTGTTGAAATGACAACAAAGGACTGAGAGTCTTACATAAACTTAGCCAATAAAGCAGCAGGAGGGTTTGAGAGGATTGACTCCAGTTTTTCACTTTTCTAAGTTTATTTTTGAAAGAGGGAGGGAGAGAGAGACAGATAGAGAGAGAGAGAGAGAGAGAGAGAGAGAGAGAGAGAGAGAGAGAGAGAACAAGGAAAGGAAGAGGCAGAGCACGAGGAAGAGAGAAAATCCCAAGCAGGCTCTGTGCAGTCAGTGCAGAGCCTGATTTGGTGCTCAGTCTCACAACTGTGAGATCATGAATTGAGTTGACATTAAGTCAGATGCTAAACTGACTGAGCCCCCCAGGCACCCCTCCAATTTTGAAAGAAGTTCTGCTCTGGGTAAAATGCTATGCAATTGCATCATGTGCCACAGAGAAATCATTGGTGAAAATAAGAGTCAGCCAATGCTGCAAACTTCATTGGTGCTTTATTTTAAGAAATTGCCTCAGCCACCCTAATCCCCGGCAGCCGCCACCCTGACCAGTCAGCAGCCATTAGCGTGAAGGCAAGACCTTGCACCAGAAAAAAGCTATGACTCGCTGAAAGCTCAGATGATGGTTAGCATTTTTTACTAATCAAATATTTTAAAAGTAAGATATGTACATTGGGTGTTTTTTAGACTTAACGCTATTGCCCTCTTAATAGACTATAGTACAGTGTAAACATAACTTTTATATGCACTGTGAAACCAAAAAATGATTTGACTCACTTTATTGCAATATTTGCTCTATCGCAGTGGTCTGGAGCTGAACCAGTAATGTATCTCTAAGGATGCCTGTGGGTTCCAAGTTCAACCATTACCTTTATTGAATCTAAAGGCCTGCCCCATAGTATGTTTGTTTCTCAAATCTCAACAGAGTTTTACCTGATTGCTTTTTTAGGGAACCAGAAGTTCAATATAGTGTTATTCCTCTGGTCTACAACATTCTCATTCACCCTCATGAGAGAATTCTCAAAAAAAGACTTGCTTGCTTTAGGGTGTATTAGTTTCATTAGTTTTATTTATATTTCTTTTTTTCTTCAAATTTTTTGTTTAACATTTATTTATTTTTGAGCGAGACACAGAGTGCAAGTGGAGGAAGGGCAGAGAAAGGGAGACACAGAATCTGAAGCAGGTTCCAGGCTGAGCTGTCAGCATAGAGCCCAATGCAGGGCTCGAATCCACAAATGGTGAAATCAGAACTGAGCCGAAGTCAGATACTTAACTGACTAAGACACTCACTTGCCCCAATTTATCTTTATTTCTAATACTCATTTTTCTTCTTCTTTTTTTTTTTTACTGTCAAGTTCAGTCAGAAAATACTGGACAATTACCATGACAATTCGCATCTCCAAAATTCATACCAGTAGAGAGCTAATGAAATAGTAGTAAACAATATTAACATATACATATATGACTATGAAGAGAATTCTCAATGAAACCCTACTTTTCGTTAAAAGTTTTATTTAATTTTAGAAAGTGAGTGATTTGAGCTCCATTATGTGTTGTTGCTGGTAATACGTGAGATTGAGTGACATTTCTAGTGATGATAAATTAAATATTAAAGTGATCACTAGCCTTCCTTCTCAGGATTAGATTGTATTAGTTTACTGAAGATCAGGATCCACTGTATGATCCTTTCTTTATCTTTTAATTTATTTTTTTAATGTTTATTTATCTTTGAGAGAGAGAGACAGAGCAGGGAAGGAGCAGAGAGAGAGGGAGACACAGAATCTGAAGCAGGCTCCAGGCTCTGAGTTGTCACCAGAGAGCCCGACATGCAGCTTGAACTTACAAACCACAAGATCATTGCATGAGCCAAAGTCAGGTGCTTAACCAACTGAGCCACCCAGGCACCCCTGTATCTTCCTTTCTTTCTTTTTTTTTAATTGGCTGTATGAAGTAAAACATAAAGCTATATCTTCAAAAGACAAATTTTATTGACATCACAGTTTTATTTATAAATGCATTTTGTTTGTTCACTTCACAAATAGCTAATCTACAAGGGAAGGAAACACGGCCATATTATGCCTTAGACTGTGCCACTCAAGGATTGACAATATAAATTGATGTGCAGGAATATGGAGTGAGAAAAAATGAAAAATTTAATTTTCAGCCTTTGATTTACACCGTAAAGAAAATTTCTAAATTGACAATTTTTTTTCTCAGGTGAAAAAAAGGATGAAGGATGTTTTTAATCTTGGTAGAATATTGAGCAATAATTTCCTAGACTCATAGTAAAGCTTCATTATTTATAAAAAGCCAAAGATGACATGGTGTATATAAACTATCACTATATCAATAAAAGATCTAATTCCTTATTTCATATCTAATGAGGAATTTTGGTAACAAAACAGGAAAACCTCACCAATGTGAGAAAGCTAAAGAAATTTTAATTATTCAGGTTAGAAGAGAAAATACAAGGAAATAATTCAGGGAGGAAAGGACTCTTTTCCACAAAGAACAGCCTAAATCCCTAAAATTATACGAAAAGATATTCTTAAGGTCAACTTAAAAAAAATCACTGACACAAATTTTAAGAAACTTTCAAAATATGCTTTAATGGGGTTTTTGGATAGAAATATCTAAAGACAGATGGGAGGTTTTTGCTCTTTACTTTGCAGATTCATTTCAAAACCACATCTGATGTGACTCAGATTGGTTACTCTGGAATTTATGCCAAGACTATTTAAGGAGTTTGGTGAAGATTTTTCACAATTATTTCCTAATAATCTCTACTGTTTTCAAGCTCTTTCATAATTTAAAACAGTACAGATATTCTTCAAAATAATACTACGCCTTTGCCTGGCTAGTTAGAGATACAGATGGTTCTTGTTTTGCTGAGTACTTACTACTAAAGTCTATGAAGTTACAATGTCAGTTAGAAAGCAAGTTTTCCTCAGACAAAAATATTCACGAAGGAACTAGCCACTTAAAAAATTACTCCCCGCCTTAAACACTATTGCATCCTACTTAACACCATGACCATTCTGTCCCACTGTGTCCTCATCTTTCTAATTGGACTTTTTGCCGATTATCAGATATTTTAAACGTATGACAGGAGAACAAAAACATAGTGTAGTTATGTCTTACAAAAAGATGTTATCACAGTGGTTGTATTATCTTTTACATATATTATCTGATTTCATCCTAAATGCAACTTAATGAAATAGGTTTTATCATTTTTTATCATAAAAATCAGCTAATGAAGGTTTAGAAAGGTAAAGTGACTTCCCCACAGTGGACAGAGACAAATTTATAACAAGCATTCATCCTTTTTAAATCTAGCTCTAGTAACAAAGTACTAGTAGAGTGATTGTTATAGGTTAGTTATACCAGGGAGTTTTAGAGGAAGTGTAATTACTAAGGTAATTTAGCAGGCCTGTACTTAAAGGAAACCACATATAACAACCTGGTTAATGGTAAGATTATTCAAATTAAATGCACAAAGTATAAATAAAAATGTTTTAGTTAAATACATTTTGACATAGCAGTTGTTTCTTGTCAAGTCAATAAAATTTCTTGAGTAATATTCCTCCTGGCAATAATCAGCAAACATATGCCAAGTGTGAGCATTTTCTTCCTTTTGTGTTTTAAATTCCAGTCCCTACTTAAGGGTATCTGCATTTGCAAGCTGTGTCAAACTGAGAAATCTCAGTCTCTATCCCTCCTTTATTTGACTGAAAAAGCAGGCCCAAAAGTGATTCTAGATCACTTAACATTGAATGTGAATCTATGGTTTATTTATAATTCTCAAACTGATTTCAATTAACTATATTGTCAGTCATATTTTCCCTTTGAATAAGTATTTCTTTTACATACTACTATAAGATATTAAACAATATTCTCTTTCTTTTTCTTCTGTAGTCTTTTGAACTGTTTTTTCAATAACCAAAGGTCATTTGATTTTTTTTTAAATGATAACATAATACATTTGAATGATGTCTTCAAAATCAGCATGTTTATACTGGGAAATTTGAACAATTGAGACTGAAAAGCAAAAATATGTTTTAGCCTCAACTCACAATCCTTATTACTAGTGTTAACCACTTTTTTCTCCTGACCCTTTTTCTTTTACTCTGTGTGTGTGTGTGTGTACACACATGGGCTATGGGTATGGTTACAAATGTTCCATGAACATGTAATATAGCTGAGAATCTCAATTTCTAACTGATCTACCATGAGGTTTACAACAAAGTAGCTTCCATATCTTATTATTTGAGGGAACAAAAAATTTTAGAACAAAGCCTGAAGGCTAAGTAAATGAAGATAAGAACTGGTTGGAAGGTCTGCTTGAAATGTTGTATCTGAGCAACAAAGAAAAACATCAAAGTATCATGATGCCAAGAGAAGTGAATTTTACCAGCCTCAGATTTTGTTGGACATGAAGGTACAGCCCTCAGAGCCACAGTAAAACATCCTAAAGTGGAGGGTAGAAAGGACCCGTGAAGTGACATCAGTTCAAGGGGTCTTCCACTCATTTCTTCTCAATGCCACCAGGGTGCCTAAGCTCCTCCCTATTATCAGGGTAACCTATAACTTATTAAAATGGAGACACTTAAAAAATTAAAAGAAAGGCACCGAGATATTTAAATTATTATATTTTATAATATCCATTTATTAACTGACAGGTTTTTAAAAATACTAATGGGTAAATTAAATAGTTCTAAACTATTTATTTTTTAAAATCTATCTTTTCTGAGGCTCCTGGGTGGCTCTGTCAGTTGAGCTTCGGACTCTTGATTTCTGTTCAGGTCATGATCTCAGGGTCACAGGATGGAGTTTTACCTCCAACTCTGCATGGAGCCTACTTGAGATTCTCTCTCTTGCTCACTCTGCTCCTCCCCACTTGTGCTTGTGTGCTCTCTCACTCTCAAAACAATAATAATAATAATAAAAGTATATCCTTTCTAAAGAAATATATGCACATATATTAAAGAAAATCAAAGTAATTAGGATCCTCTTTAAAATTACAATTTTGGTATTAAATTTGAAATCATTAACACTATCAGTTGACCCTGCTATATAATGTTTTTAATGAGCAAATAGTTCTGGTAGCTACAATACTTGATCATTTCAGAGCTTGATTTTATGTATTTTATATTGATTGAACTATGTAAGCCATATATTTTTATAGATGTTGTCTTTGTCTTGAATGAGGAGTTTTTATAAAGAAATATGTTTTTTAGGACAAAACTCAGTCTAATTAATTGTTTCTACTTAGGAATCTTTTTAAATTTTTTTGTCTAATTTAGATGCTGGGATATATCTTTTCTTAATTCCATTTCCATTTCAATATAAGCTATCCAATGAAAAACAAGCAGTCTATCAATATAGAAGGTTTTCCATTCCAAAACACAGTCATCACATTCCAATAAATAAATATTGCATGTCATTTAAGATTTTATTATTTATTCCTTTATATTGTAGGGATTAATCTCAAGGTGTTCCTGTGTAGAAACTTCATGTTTATAATTACTATTTCTAAAAGCTTCAAAATCCAAAATTTTAGTGTTCCATTCATAAAATAATTTGATTAAACATTTCCAATTGATCTTAAACAACTGCAACAAAAATTCAGAGAATTTGTTTGCCAAATATTCAATATGATTGCAGAACATATACGTTGATTTACAAAACACTTCTTCAAATATTCATACTTAAAAATTTAACCCATAGCAAGCAGTAAATAGAGAAAGCATGTTTGCCATAATGAAATGTAATTTTTAATTCAACATTGGGTTTGTCAGATACAAAGAAATATAGTTCAGGTACTCTCTTTCAATAAAAATGTCATAAATGTTAATGACTATGGCTACTCTTTCATTGATAGAGTGTAAGAGTTTATGGACATAAAATAAATCATATATGCATCATAACTAATTCCAAGAACACTGCAGCTCCGCAGATTTTTAGGTAATGCTGTGCTCACCACAAGTGCAACTAACACATCTTACCATATAACACTATTACAATACCATTGACCGTATTCACTATGCTGTGCCTTTCATCCTTGTGACTCACTGGCTTTTTTACAACTATGGTGAATTCCAACAAAGATTTTATTCAGCTCTCTCACAAGCAAGTCACACTTATTTTCAATGTTGAACTTTTTAAGTGTATTTAAGAGAGACTTCTGAGTAGAATTTACAATGGCAGTACATAGTTCACCTTCGACAAATGTAATTCCAAAAGCTTTACTTTGATTACAGAATTAGATTTAAAAATTAATTTAAAGTTAATTTAACCAATTTTCTCTTTAAAGTAGGAAATGATACTGAAACAAGCCTAATATCATTTCATTGCTTGCAAATTTCCCGTCGTGCACTTTTCCAGGAAAAATGTAAATTAAAAAAGAGTGAAATTACTTCAGGAAAGCGACAGTTTGATCTAAATAAAAACTCAGTTTTTATAATGCAATATGTAAATGTTTCCCCTGCAATTAATTGCACATACCAAATGTTCATCTTTGGGCAGTATTCTTGAACAGACTGTATCTTTTGAAGTAGGTGCCGATGAATTTTCAGCTGTGTTCTTGCGGCTTTTATGTGGACAGAGCTTTCGTGAATGTTAGATATAGACAATGTTTTATTTACGTTTCACATTCATCATCAACTTTCTTGTAAAATGGAAATTTCATGCTTAATTTTTCAATCAATATTGAGCTTTCATTTCCTTTAGCCCTTTCTGCTAGAAGGATTTATTGCAAAATGTAAGAATGTTGTCAAACAATGAAATACATAAATGCTTGTAGGTTTCAAAGCATTCAGCATGTTTTCTATTTGGTCCAGAGCAGCACTGCTCCACTGCTCAGCTTTCGCTTACAATTTTTTTGTAACTTATATCCATGACACTTGGATACTTTAACTGACCCTTACAAACGTCACAGGTTTGTATACCAAGTGGGCAGCAGAGGGGGAAAGTTACACACTTCGGGCCCCACTGAGATCAGGAGTCAGCAGCCTCCGAAAGAGAGATGCCAGTTTCTTTGGGAAAGAAAGAAATAATAATTCTTCTTATGGGAAGGATTAGATAAAGACAGATGGACATTCCTGATGTTTGTTGTTGTACAAATTTAATCTAATGTGAAACTATTAAAATAGTCTCATACTCATATGCCATGGGAGAATGTAGAAGTAAAATTGAAGATCTGACAAAGCAACAATGATGTATTTTCAAACGATGATTAATAATACCTAATCTAAAAATTAAAAATCTTGAGTTGCATGGGTGGTTCAGTCAGTTTAAGTGTCTGACTCTTGATTTTTGTCTCGGTCATGATCTCAGAATTGTGTGATCAAGTCTTCCACACTCAGTCTGGAGTCTGCTTAAGATTTTCTCTCTCCCTCTGCCCTTCTCCCCCAACACACACTCTCTCTCCCTCTAAAATAAATAAATGAAAATGAAAAATGAAAAGTGAAAAATCTAGAACAAGTGCTAAGCCAGAGAGAATATGAGGAAAGCAAGTACTGTAGGCGAACCAAGATGTATAATTTTAAAATCATCATCTATAAGTCATCTATAAAATATATATAAAATCATCATCTATAAGTAGGTGACTCTCAAACCTTAATCTTAGATCTTGACCTCATTTTCAGTACATAGGTGAATGAGTTCAACTATTTTCAACATATAAGTCAATCTACAGACTTATGGCAGCCAACACCTGCATCTTCTGCTGGAATCTTAACTTCAAGGTAACCCAAAATAAACTCATCATATACAAATATACACACACAGGGGCACCTGGATGGCTCAGTCTGTTGAGCATCCAAATCTTGATATTGGCCCAGATCATTAACCTTGGGATAGTATGATCAAGTCCCATGTGGGGCTCTGCTCTGAGCACGGAATCTGCTTGAGATTCTCTCTCTCTCCCTCTGAACCTCTCTCCCCCTGACATGCTCTCTCTCTAAAATAAACACACACACACACACACACACACACACACACACACACACACACACCTTCCTCCTTCCTCCTTCTATTTCTAATTTAAATATTCAAACTCCTGATATATGCCATATACCATTTTAGGTACTGAAAAATATGCCAGTGACTAAAATGAAGAATTTCAGCATGTATGATGTTTCAGTTCTTGGAGGCTAGGTAGAAAAATACCTAAGAACTTGATGCATATGTACAATGTCAAGTAAAGCTGAGTTCTGTGGGAAAAGTGAACAGGGGAAAAATTGTGCAGACTGATTGCAGGAAAACTATTTTATAAGATGGTCAGAGAAGGCTACTCTAATGACATGAAATATAAGGTAAAGGGACATAGCTACTTATCAGTTACTTAGACCTGAAACTTTGAAGTTTCTTTAACTTATTATTTTTTCCTAAATATATATTTAATTCACCCCCAATTTTGACAAAACAAGCTACTGAAATATTACCTCTGACTTCTATTCCTTAGGGACCATCGGGAAAGAATGAGAATGTTTTTTCTTTGCCATCTCAAGAATGCAAATGACTTTTTAAAAATTTATTATATTGTGGTAAGAACACTTAGCATGAGATCAGCCCTCTTAAATTTTTAAGTATACATTATTGTTGAGTGTAGGTGCAATGCTGCATAGCAGGTCTCTAGAACTTACTCAGTTTGCTTGACTACAACTTCATGCCAGTGGATTAGTAATTCTCATCCCTCCCTCCCCTAGTTCCTGACAACTATTTCTATTTCACTCTTTGATTCCATTGACTTGACTCTTTTGTATACATCATATAAGTGAAATCTTGCAGTATTTGTTATTCTGTGACTAGCTTATTTCACTTAGCATAATATTCTCTAGGTTTATCTAAGTTGTAGCAAAAATTAAAAATAGGACCGCTATCTGATCCAGTAATTCTACTTCTAGGTGTTTTCCAAAAGCATTAAAATCACGATCTCAAAAAAATACTAGCACCACTATATTCATTGCAGTGCTAGTCACAACAGCCAAGACGCAGAAATAATCTAAATATCCATCGAGAGATGAATGGATAAAAAAGCACAGTATATACATAGAATGAAATACTACTCCATCCTTTAAAAAAAACAAAGATGACTGGGTGGTTCGGTGGTTTAAGCTTTCAACTTTTGATTTCGGCTCAGGTTTCTCATGGTTTTCACAAACCATTTCTCATGGTTTGTGAGCTTGAGCCTCACATCAGACTCTGTGCTGACACTGTGGAGCTGGCTTGGATTCTCTTTCTCCTTCTCTCTCTGTCTCTCTCTGCCCCTCCCCTACTACTCTTTCTCTTGAAATAAATAAAAATAAACTTAAAAAAAGAAATTCTTTATTATGCAAAAAAATCTTTAGTTTCTGAGATAGTAGCTTCTTAAAAGTTAGTTGCAATGTGAAATTGGAAAGCATATCAACAAACTCTTCATACTCTTGTACATTAAAATCCATTTGTCTCTCTTGCATTTTGAGTGGATATTCTGATTATGCATAATTTTTAACATCATCTGTCAGTCATTTGGAAAATGTTAGTTTGAAGAGTTATTTAGATCTTCCAAACACTGATACATGTCACTATACAGTATTAAAAGTTCACTTTTGTTAATATCACCATTAAGTTCATCAAAAAATCTTTATGTATCAGGTAACCAATTGTTCCAAAATTCCAATTTTGACTTGAAAGTTCAAAATCTGTCATTGATTACAAATACTCTCAGTTATTTCCCACAGTGTGATAGACTCATTCCCTTTATTTCTGATAAAAACGGTTTGCCGTAAATAATAATTATAGTTTACCAGAATTTTTTTTTCAGGTAAAAATGGTGTTTCACACACACACACACACACACACACACACACACACACACACACACACACACACACAACTGGTTTAACTTGCCAATCAGTCACTCCAGTGCCTTTCCTTAAAAGAACCATTATAAAACAGTATGTAGCTGAAGTACTTTATATGTACTTAACATTTTAACACACAGAATATTAAAAGGACTTTTCCAGAATTGTCAAAATATCATAAAATGATAATTGGTATTGGTACTGCTTCATCAAGGATCGTAGACACTTTATTATTTTTTTAAAATGTTTTATTTATTTCTAGGAGAGAGAGAGAGACAGCGTGAGCAGGGGAGGGTCAGAGAGAGAGGGAGACACAGACTGAAACAGGCTCCAGGCTCTGAGCTGGCAGTCAGCACAGAGCTGACGCGGGGCTCGAACCCACGAACTGTGAGATCAAGACCTAAGCGAAAGTCGGACGCTTAACCGACTAAGCCACCCAGGCACCCCGATTGTAGACACTTTAAAACTGGCATTGTTAGTCCTGCACTACAGGGCATCGAATTAAGAATACAATAAACACACATGCAGTTTGTTGCCACTGTCTTTAATTATGTGAAAGCACTAGAAGTTTTACCCTCCATTGTTTCTTCACCATCTCAGCAAATGTCAACACAATGAAAAAGGCAAATGTCTTCTCAAGACTATGAAAGAAGTTTGGGCCTTGAGAAACTCATAAATGGATCTCGCTAATGTTCCTACAGCCTAATTTCTGTCACGTCACTCCTCTGCCCAAAAGATTCTAATTGTTCGTCATTGCCCACAGGGAATTTTAAAAATCAAAGCTTTCAACCTGGAAGTTAAAATTCACACAATCTTACATTAATTTATCTTTTCATTCCACATTGCCTTCATGCAAACTGGCTCTAGACAAACAAAGCTATATTTCTATTTCTATTATACACCCTGGGAGTTGGCAGTTTCTCGCAACTAATTATACTGTTCTCAGTGCCTGAGTGCCTTACCTTTTTTCACATTCTTTGTATGAAGCCACTTCTTTTTTTCAAGGTCCAACGGAAATGAGGCCTACGTGGATATCATAGATCCTCCTTCTGAATGTACTTGGCACTCTGCTTTTCCCGTGCCATTTATGTTCTACCCTGTGCAACACCTCACCATTCCTTCAGCCTAGCAGGGTGTCTGACACCCAGTCGGTACTCAGTAAATACTTGGACTTTCGGTTGCATTGAACCATTTGTTTCCATGTTTCACTGCAGCTACCATAGAAGATTGTTGGCTGAAATTAGGGTTAATGTCTCTGTTCCCTGAATAGAGTTTTTCTTCTTGAGAGTTTACTATGATACAAGGCAATTCACCTTACCGCCCTGATCTCATTAGCCAATCCTGTTCTCCTTAACATTGTCAGGCATAGCCCTGGAGGGTCCCATATCTGTCCTGAAACCAGAATTCAGACATGCCCCTTCACTCCAGGTGACTTTACAACATCTACCAAATAGTTCTTGCTCCATAAGGATACTGTGCTAGAACTTCAACATCAGACCCCCGGAAAGTCTAGAGACATCTTGTCTCGAATCACTGATGCTCTCACTACTACTATCCCCACTGCCAGTGGAATAGATTCTGCTGGATACGCCCAAGGCTCAGATGGGTGCAGATGAGTCTCTGACTCCAGATTCTGCTCCTTCTGAAGGGTTCTTTTCCAGGTACGGTGGGAGACGGGAAAGTCCCCCTCCATACATGTTGCTCTGTCCAGCCAAATCTACTTCATGCCAATTGTTCTTAATCACTCAACAACTTATTCCCTACAACACTAGCTCATTTCCAGGATAACTTTTTCGGGACAGTTTCCCTTGCTTGCTGCTTCATGGATCTAGAGCTTCTGCTTCATTTATCTGCCCACTTGACTTAGTTCAGAAGCCAGATCCTATGTCCTCTCTCTACCTCCATGGTAGTAGTCTTCCTACATAAGCTCCATTCCCTTTTTGTCTTTAAGTGTACAACTCAACAGCTTCTCATTCCGGGGTGGGGGGAGATAAAATCCTTCTTTTCTTAGATACCACTCCTATATAAATATGAATTTTTCATTTACTAAAAGATGCTGACTTATTACAAAATGTATTAGTTAATTCTGTCCTGAATTCACTGATAGTATGTGCAAGAGTTTCCTCCTCCACAAACGGTTCCACATAGATTTTCTTTGTACTCTGATGTTCTCTGAAGAACTGGTATTTCTATTTAAAATATCATTTTGTTCATTTTGGGGTTTGGAATGTAGAAGCGAATGCCATCAACTAAAACAGTTAATGATTAAAACAAGAAAGATATAAGGCTTGTGGCACCTGGATGCTTAGACCATTGAGCGTCCAACTCTTGATCTTGGCTCAGGTCATGATCTCATGGTTCATGAGTTCAAGCCCCACATCGGGCTCTGCACTGACAATGTTCAGAGCCTGCCTGTAGTTCTCTTTCTCCCTTTCTCTCTGTCCCTACTCATTTCGTGTTCCCTCTAACTTGCTCTTTCTCAAACTAAATAAATGAACTAATACACTTTAAAAGAAAGAGAGAGAGAGAGAGAAAGAGAGAGAGAGAGGGAGAGAAAGAAAGAAAGAAAAAGAGAAAGAAAGAAGGAAAAAAAAGTAAGAAAGAAAGGTAGAAGCCTTGATATTTTCCCCCACAGATATTATAGTTTAGGCATTTTCCTAATCAGTAACACTTTTGGTTTTTGTTGCAAGAGTCCTGAGGAATTTGAGAGGTAAGGGGGTATCTAATGGAGTGGAAACAAAATGAACTGTTGAACTAATTCATTCAGTAACTGCCCATTGTTTCCAAGGAAACAATGTGTATGCATGTCCTTTGAAGTTTCTATAAGCCATGTCATGCTTTTTATTAACCTACTATGTTTTCTCACATTATTTGATGAATATTCTATGAAAATAGACTTCAACAGACTTTGGTCAGATGGATCTGCCCGTCTATTGATGCCGCTGGTCTTCCCACTCCATGTGAAATATAAAAGATATTTTTTTTAAATGTTATTTCTTTGCCCCTTTATGCTATGAATATGTTTATTATGTTTCACCTAGTTGGATACACTATGAACGATCTCATTTTTGAATGGCAAGATGAGGCACCTGTACAAGTGGCCGAAGGACTCACTTTGCCCCAGTTCCTGCTGAAAGAAGAGAAAGATTTACGATACTGCACTAAACATTACAACACAGGTAGGGCTTAAGCACTCTTTGTTATTCTTGTGATTTCTGGTTTTATGATGCTCGGTATTTCTTAATTATAGTGGTATATTAATCATTTTAACTATTTATAGCTCAGTGCGTTTCATGGTCACAGCAGAAAGCAAACGCATATGAAATTGATGAATGCTTCAACTCAGTGCATGTTGTTACATAAGTGATTTGTATAGGATCAAAGAAATATTTGGTATTCAGTTATACCTATTTTTTCTTTTGCAAAAAGCTCATAGTTATGTATAAATGATATTTTTAAAAAAGTTCCTTTAATTTCTATGTGAGCAATAAAATGTACTCTGTAGCTCTTTTTGGACAATATACATTGTGTTTGATGACAAAATGAAAGAATATTTTTTAAGGCTTCATTTGTCTAAACTTCTCTTTTGGCTACAGTTTCATGTATTTCAAGTTACTGTTACTTAAGCACCCACTACTCACACTGACACAGTAGTGTTTTGCTTTTGAGGATACATATAAGATACTGTCTTTTCTTTAACATAAATTTTTTAAATGTTTATTTTTGAGAGAGAAAGCATGAGGGGGAGAGGGGCAGAGAGAGAGGGATAGACAGAGACAGAGACACAAAATCTGAAGCAGGCTCCAGGCTCTGAGCTGTCAGCACAGAGCCGACACAGGGCTGGAACTCATGAAGCACATCATGACCTGAGCTGAAGTTGGATCCTCAACTGACTGAGCCACCCAGGTGCCCCAAGATATTGTTTTTAACACCAAGGAATGACAGACTTACTGTGATATTTGCACATTCATGAGATCTGTTCTCTTCTCTCAATCAGCCCGGACTATTCTCATAATATTTATTCTTGCTGCCTAAACTCTTCCTACAAATTCTGTTAAACCACCCACAAATGAGTCATCACTTCAGTGTAGTTAGTCCATAGCCTCCCACTGGCATCAACTGCTGCTCTTATTATTTTCTTACAGTAACTGTGATTCCTCTTTGGGTCATCATTTGCCGGTACTATGACCTGACCTTTCACTCTACAAGGTCTTTAATCTCGTTTATCTCTTCAATCAATTCACAGTACCTGGTGAAAAAGTCGCTGCTATTTTCTTAAACCAAGAGGATGATATTTAATTTAATGGGAAGTTCAAGGTTGACATCTCAACACACAGATAAAGAGCAAGCAGGTCAATACCAGTGACCTTGATCAACTCTCCAGGGGCAGCTACAGTGATAAGCAGATTTCAGAGAGATGCTAAGAAGCATCTAGAGTTAAAGTTGGAGGATGTCGGAGGCCGGCTTCGACAGGTCCAGGGGTCCCTGAAGGATGGACTGTGTCGGCAAGAGAGAGTGAGAGAGCCCTGAGATTCAGGCAGGCATCTCTGCCCTGTCGGTTTTGGTGTCTTTATTTAAAGGTTCAAGAACAACATGAGATCAGAAAAAGGAATTTTTACAATGGGAAGCCTTTTGTGAATTACCTCAATCATAGTGAGGTTGAATTTTACAACTAAGGAGATAACAGGATGTTCTTAATGAAAAATAGGATGACGTATATATGTTAAGTCGTAAATAGTTAGGCTAGGAATTATTCTGTTTGGCTCTCAAGAGGATGAATGTTTTTGAACTGGTTAGTTTGTGGAAACCTATTTGATGCTGAATGTGTGAACACCACGGGGGCCCTAAATGTGTTAGCCTTTTGCTTTTGGGTTATGTGTTAGCTACTCTTTTCTATCCTCATCCCAGCCACTTGTAAGGGAGGATGTTTGCAGAAGGTGTGCCTTGGGGAAGGGACTGCCATACATCACCAGTTAGAAGAAGCTGTAAGTGTTAAGTTCTATCCCTGTTTGTTCCTAAACTCTAAATTAGGCTCTTTGTCTTAGGGCCAGGCTCAATTGTCTTTGATATGCAAGGCCCATAGGAAGAGGCTTTTGACTATCACCCACAGAGCTCTCATCTAAAATCTCTTTTGTAAAGGCAGGAATATGCTTTTCCTTATGTGGTATCTGTGTTCAGAATATGGGTCTGATATGGAATATTGTGAGGCCTGGTCAATACCAGCAGGCTTATTTCCAACATGAGCCAGTAGTAGCAGAAGGAGATACCAGTTTTCATTTCTCACAGCAGGAGCTGTGCAAACACTGCCATTTCCTTGCGGTGACTGCCATCAGAGAGGCCGGTGCGGCTCCCAGCAGGCGGACTAGCTTCTTAGGGCTGCTGTATCAAAGTGCCACAAACTTGGTTTCTCTCCAGACCCTCTTCTACTTCTCCCCCGTCCTCTATAATTTGGCCACAGTGGCTTCTTTTCTTACGTACACCCACTGATTCCTGCTTTGGGGCCTTTGTATTTGCTTTTCTTTCTGTACATGGTCTTCTCTGCATACATTTATTCGTCTATACATACATTCTTCTACACACTCTTTCCCCAAATTGTCCCAAACTGAATACTCTCACATACTTCAGGACCGCTCAAATGACTCCATAACAAGCATATGTTAAATGCTCAAATCCCCCCTTCCACTTACTGCTTTCACTGCCTAAAATTTTGTCTTTAATTTATATGCTCACTTATGTATTGTTTCCTTTACTACAAAAAGTTTTTAGAGCCAAGGATTATATATGGTCAATTTCTGTGTTTCTGGAGTCTGCTAAAGTATGTAGAAACTCAACAAGTATTTGTTCAGCAAAATAAATAAAAAGTGAGTTTGAACATGGAGAATTTGTCTGTACACGTGAGAATATTACAACCTTCCCCCTTAAAGGGGCAGATCTACACCTTTACCTCTGCATCGGCAAGCAGGCTTTTTCCCCCTCCAGTTGTGTGGAGACATAATTGACATAAAATAATAGGAGAATCAGCGAACAACGTGATGCTTTAATGTCTGTATACACGGTGAAAGGATTCCCCCTATTAAGTTAGTTAACACATCCATCACTTCACATACTCACCTTTGTGTATGTGAAAATATTTACGTTCTATTCTCTTAGCAAGTTGCAATTGTACAGTACACTGTTACCAACTCTAGTCGCCATGTTATTTAGATCCTCAGACCTTGTTCCTCTTGTAACAAAGAAAAATTTTTTTAAACAACTCCATTGAGGGGCTTCTGGGTGGCTTTCAATTGGTTAAGCACCCAACTCCTGATTTCAGATCAGATAATGATCTCACTGTTCATGAGACAGAGTCCCAGGGGCTCTGCACTGATAGCGTGGAGTCCGCTTGGGGTTCTCTCTCTCCTCTTTCTTTGCCGCATCCCCACTTGCACTTCACATTCTCTCTCCTCTCTCTAAATAAATAAATAAACATTAAAAAATACAACTCTTTTGAGATAGAATTTAGGTACAATAAAGTTCACTTGTTTAAGGAACACAGCTCAATGATTTTTAGTATATTTACAAGGGTGTGCAACGATCACCATAATATTAGAACATTTTATCACCTAAAAAAAAAATAAACCTCGTATCCATTAGCAGTCTTTCCATCCAGCAGCCTTAGGCAATCATTAGTCAGCTTTCTACCTCTATAGCTTTATATTTTCTGGATGTGTTATGTAAATGGAATCATATGTGCTCTTTGTCATAGTCTTCTTTAGCTTAGAAGAATCTTTTTGAGATTCATCCCCGTGGTAGCATATTTCCATATTCATTCCTTTTTATTCCCAAATAGTGCTCTATTGTATAGATATCCCTCATTTTTAAAAAATTCATTCACCAGTTGATAGACATTTGGAGTATTTCCCACTATGGGCCACTTATGAACTCTCATATTCATATTTTGGGGTGGATCCATATCAATCTCTTGAGTATATAACCAGGAGTGGAAAGCTGGATCATATGGTGAATTTATTTTTAACATTTTAAAAACTGCCCATCTATTTTTCAAAGTATTCACACCATTTTACAATCCTTGCAGCAACAAATAAAGATTCTAGTTTCTCCACATCCTAACCAACCCTTCTTACCGTTCATCTCTTTTATTATA
Source organism: Proteles cristata cristata (assembly GCA_017311185.1). Classification (NCBI taxonomy): domain Eukaryota; kingdom Metazoa; phylum Chordata; class Mammalia; order Carnivora; family Hyaenidae; genus Proteles; species Proteles cristata. The sequence continues at coordinate 51,153 of JAESUZ010005249.1, read as the reverse complement.
GCCATTTTAGTGGATGAAGCAATATCTTCTTGTGGCTTTGATTTACATTTATTTAATGAGCAATGATGAGTATCTTTGCATGCACTTTTGTTTTTTAAATGTTTATTAATTTTTGGGAGAGAGAGTGTGGGCAGAGAGGGAGACAGAGGATCCAAAGCAGGCTCTGTGCTATCATCTCAGAACCCTACGTGGGGCTTGGACTCAGGAAACATGAGATTGTAACCTGAGCTGAAGTCAATGGACTGAGCCATCCGGGGTCCCCTTTTCATGTGTTTAATTATACTTGCATATCTTCTTTGGAAAAAGATGTTTATTTGACTTTCTTACCCATTTCCTCATTTAGTTATTTCTCTTTTTTGGTACTTATTTACATATGCTTTTTCCCAGGTGGTAGGTTGTCTTCTCACTTTCTTAATTGTGTCAGCTTTAAGCACAAAAACTTTTAATTTTGAGGAAGCCAAATTTATAATCTTTTTCCTTTTATTACTTGTGATTTTGGTAGCATATTGAAAAGATTATTGCTTACCCCCAAGGTCGTAGAGATTTACCCCTATGCCTTCTTCTAAGAATTTTGTAGTTTTAGCATTTGCACATAGGTCTATGATTCATTTTGAATAGCATGAGATGAGGTAGATGTTCATTCTTTTGCATGGGAACACAAAGTTCTCCCTGCACATCTATTGAAAAGACTGATATTTCACTGTAGAATAGCCTTAGTCCTTTGTTGAAAGTCAGTTGACCATAAATGATATTTCTGGACTTCCAGTTCTGTTCCATTGATCTGCATATCTAAATTTATGACATGACCATGTTTTGCAGTTATTATAGATTTGTAGTAAGTCTTGAAATGGGAAAATGTGAGTCCTCCAAACTTGTTCTTTTTCCCCTTGAAGGCTGTATTGGTTATTCTAGGTCCCTTGCATTTCCGTAATAATTTTAGGATCAGCTTGTAAATTTCTGCATAAAAGCTAGTTGATATCTTGAGAGAGATTGCAATGAATTCGTAGAAAAATATGGAAGTATTTTGATCTAGTCATATTTAATGTTTTAACTAATGACTACAGAATGATTTGCCATTTGTTCCAATTTTTTAAAATTTTGTTCAACTATGTTTTGTATTTTTTTAGTGTAGAAGCCTTGCACTTATTTCATTACATTTATTTATTGTTTTTATGTGGTTCCATTATAAATGAAATTGTTTTTTTAATTTGATATTTTAATCTTTATTGCTAGTGTAGAGAAGCACAACTGATTTTTGTCTGCTGATAGTATATCTTCTAGCTTTGCTGAACTCAGAAGTTCAACTAGAATTTTAGTGAATTCCCTAGGATTTTCCATAGGCAAGGTAATGTCTTCTACTTATAGAGATAGTTTTACTACTTCCTTTTCAATCTAAATGCTTTTTACTTAATTGTTGGCCTAATTATCATGGCTAGAGCCTCTCACTACAAAGTTTAATAGATGTGGCAAGAGAAGGGACTCTGGCCTTGTTCCAGAATCTGATAGGAAAGCAGTCAGGTGTTCACCATTAAGCATGGTATTAACTATAAGTTTTTCATAGACACCTTTTATCAGGTTGGGGAAATTTCCTTCTGTATCTAGTTTAAGTGTGTTTGTTATGAAAGACGGTTGAATTTTTGACAAAATTTTACTTCTATTGAGACGACCATATAGTTTTGGGTTTTGTTCTAAAATATAGTGTATTATATTGACTTTAGGGCTAAGCCAAACTCTCTTGCATTCCATGATAAATTCTAATTTATTACAGTGTATAGCTCTTTTCATATGTTGCTAGATTCAGTTTGCTAGTATTTTTCTGGTTTTCTTGTATTTATAGTCATAAGAGATATTGGCTATACGCATTGTTTTCCTGTGATGTCTTTATCTGGTTTTTCTATCAGGGTAATACTCAGCTCACTCAATGAATTAAGAAGTACTCCCTGCCATCTATTTCCTGCAAGGGTTTATGCAGGATTGTTATTAATTTGTCTTTAAATGGTTAACAGAATTCACCAGTGAAGTTTCCTGGTCTTCAGTTTTCCCTTGTGAGAAGTTTTACAATGCCTGATTCAAGATCTTTACTTTTTATAGGTCTATTCAGGTATCTATTTCCTCTTGAGTCAGTTTCAGTAATATGTGTCATTCTATACATTTGTACGTTTTACCTAAGACATTCCACTCATTGGTATACAGTTATTCATAGTATTTTTTATAACCCTTTGTTTCTCCAAGTAGCAATGTTCTCTTTCACACCCAATTTTAATAACTTGATTCTCTTTTTCACTTGATCCATCTCAGCCAGGACACTTTCAATTGCAAATTACAGATAACCCAAATAAAAAGCTCAACTCTCATAAAATAGTCAACTTTGTGCCCATTTTTATATTGGATTATTTGTCTTTTTATCATTGAATTATAATAATTCTTTAAATGTCTCTAGTTCTTTTGAAGGAAAGTTGAGATTAGAATGCATTTTTTTTCTTTGTAACTAGAAAATGAATCAATGAAACAAAATAAATTTTGAATCACAGGAAATAAAATTTAACTCTGAAAAGTAAAGTAATTAAACAACTCATAATAAAATAAAATTACTGTCAAAATATAAATATGCTTAAAGAAACTCCAGTCTTGTTTTACTAGCACTACCATGTCAGAATTTGTTGGTTTTTTAATTTATTTTTAAAAAATGTTTATTTACTTTTGAGAGAGAGAGAGACAGAGCGAGAGCAGGGGAGAGGCAGAGAGAGGGAGACACAGAATCTGAAGCAGGCTCCAGGCTCTGAGCTGTCAGCACAGAGCCCAACACAGGGCTCAAACTCACAAACTGCAAGATCATGACCTGAGCCAAAGACCAACGCTCAACCTGCTGAGCCACCCAGGTGCCCCTGTCAGAATTTGTGTAACGTGTTCATTTTTTTCTCTAGAAGCACACATACACATATATACATAAATACCATTATTTTTCTTCCTAGTGAGAGTTACAAAATCACTCTTTATAAGGCACAATGAAAGAAAAATCTTTGAGAATTACATGGATCTTAGAGAATGTATTCAAAATACCCAAATGTCAGTATTTATTATCAATTGTGTCATGAGATTACTTGGATTGCTCATAGTAATAACATGAAAATGTTTCCGTTATTCTTACCATATTTCATTATTTTATATTTTAAAATAACCTTAAAAATACAAAGTTATTTTTGTTGAGTTCAAGAATTTCTAGGCATTCTGTAGGAAGATGATAAATTGATAAAAGGATCAAAGATATCTTGCATGTATGTTTCTGATCACTAAACACTTAAGAGTGGAATCTAACTTTCCCAGAGTTTCTGAAACTTTCTTAGGAATTTTAAGCTCTGAAATCCCATCCCTTCATCTAGACGCTATCCCATGCATCATGGAAGCACCTGGGGCAAGGCACAACTCTAGAAATTTTGCACCTAAACTTCTCTAAGAACACACTAGTACTTTTCTTGGAATGTGCTCCTTGATTCTCATTCACAGCTGGATCAGAGAATGTCACTTAAAAAAAGATCAGCATGGGGCGCCTGGGTGGCTTAGTCGGTTAAGCGACCGACTTTCGCTTAGGTCATGATCTCGCGGTTCGTGGGTTCGAGCCCCGCGTCGGGCTCTGTGCTGACTGCCAGCTCAGAGCCTGGAGCCAATTTCAGAGTCTGTATCTACCTCTCTCTCTGACCGTCCCCTGCTCTCTCTCTCTCTCTCTCTCCCTCCTAGAAATAAATAAAAAATATTAAAAAAAAAAAAAAGATCAGCATGTTAACTCACTGACCTTAATAAAACCAAGAATTTGGTTATTCAGATAAACAGTTATTTTAAGGAGAGATAACACGGTAATAGTGGTAAGGACTATAGCCTGAGAATAAGCAGAACTAACAACAAAATAGTTAACTAAGACATAAATTATTCCTCTATTAATTACTTACCATAATAGAGACACGGGTCATAAATATATAGAACAAAAATATATCAGGTTACTTTAGTTTGTTTTTAAATTATGTTCAAACTTAGCGATGGACAATAACATGTTTTGCTCAGTTTTGCATTAATAGTTTCCATTAATGCATAATTTACATAAATTACATTAAAGGAAATATTCATCTTCAATTGAATAATCCTTTAGCACTTACTTTTTTTTTTACATTTTATTTATTTTTGAGAGAGACAGACACACAGCATGAGTGGGGGAGAGAGGGAGAGACACAGAATGGGACAGAGAGAGAGGGAGACACAGAATCCAAAGTAGGCTCCAGGCTCCAAGAGGTCGGCACAAAGCCTGTTGTGGGACTCAAACTCACGAACTGTGAGATCATCACCTGAGCCAAAGTCAGCTGCTTAACCAACTGTGCCACCATGGTGCCCCAGCACTTACCTTAAAGTAAATGTAAAGGCCCTGGACCAAATAGCACCTGGATCCAAATAAGTACCAAAAAGTACCAGACACAATCAAATATTTTTTTGTCTGTCTCAGAAACAATTGCTAGAATCAAGTAAAATAATAGATGTTTGAATACTTTCGAAGTAGGAAGTGCTAATTAAATGTGAAGTAATAAGATTACAAACTATTGCCTGGAAAGTATACCCTCATGTTGCTTTCAGATGCTCACAGAAAAAGAAGAAAACTATTTCTCAGAAACTAATTTGCATATATGACTTAGTATCCCTTCTCACTGTCATGGAAAATTTTAGGACAAAATATGAAAAACAAATGTGACATTTGATACCATAAAAGACCTATTTTTACCAACTGCTGCATTTATTTTACAACCAACCAGGCAAATTTACATGCATAGAAGTGCGATTCCATCTTGAACGACAAATGGGATACTATCTGATCCAGATGTACATTCCCAGTCTCCTGATCGTGATTCTATCCTGGGTTTCTTTCTGGATCAATATGGATGCTGCTCCAGCCAGGGTAGCCTTGGGAATAACTACTGTGCTGACTATGACCACACAGAGTTCAGGATCACGAGCATCCTTACCAAAGGTAAGTCTGCTAAATGGACCTATACATACATTTCGACAAATATTTATAGATATAAACATAGTTTTACATTAGAAAATTCAGATACATATAGTTGCCATGCTTTTGTCATTTCCTTTTCAATAACATGTAGTATTCATTATTAGTTTTTAAGGTAATGTATAACTGAGGCAAAAAAATTGTAAAGCACAGAAATAGATGGAGAAAAATTTCTGTAAACCAATGCTCTTGTCTTCACAGTTGTGTCATGATTCCCAGTTATTTAAATATCAATAAGACTCATATATTATAGAATTTTCTATAGACTTTTAAACATTTAGGGATCTATAAAACATGTGTGTAAGTTAAACCTATATAGTAACTTTACATGGTGGCCCAGTACTCCTTTGTATGGATGTGCTATAGTAATATACTTACTATAAGCGCTGATGCAATAATGAACATTTATATGATGAACATTATATTCCTGAATATATATGTCTGTGTGGTGTGTATATATATACATAACTGTATATCCATATATATGTAGTTTTACATATATTTTGCACTTTCCTTTAGTATAAATTCTTAGAACTGGAATCACTGTACTGGTAGCTATATGTATTGCCAAATGTGTCTCCAGAAATATTTACAGCAGTCACTCCCACAAGTATTATATGAGGGTGCCCATAGTGCTGTAGGTAGCATTTATTATTTTTGTGGGTTTTTTTCTCTTCTGGGTTTTAAGTTGCCATAGGCTAATATAAAGGAAAGCTTATCTAATATGATTTTAGTCCATGCTGAGCATCCAGAATTAAAATAAACTGTTCTCTCTCTGAAGGTGGTAGAACAACCCAACATTTCCTTTTACAACATATGCTGAAATAAAACATAGGAAGTTCTTTTAATCCATTTAACAAAATAGCAATAGAAAATTATTTTCCTCTCCTAAATGACTTCTAAGAAAAATTTCTAGTATCTAAATTAAGGAATCCTGTCTAGCTTCCAACAAGCTTCACTATCATTTTCATTACGATGATATAGATGTAATAGAATTATAGTAACTTTTCTTGTGCATTTGATGCTATCTACCTCCAATGCCAAGCAAATCATAAATCTACTGTCACGGCTTCCTTGACTCTTACTGAATCACATTGTATGATTCAATTTATTAGACTAAAATGCCTAAATAAATAAAAGCTGATGGCAGGACATTTTATCACTAAAACGTTACTTCATATAGGAAGAACTTGACATTTAACAATGCTCACTCTGCTTAGATAAAGTTTAATGGTTGTCTTTTGAAGTAAAGTCTACTTTTATTGACAGTTAATTGAATTTTCAAAATGGTCCATATCAACCAGTGCTTTGTAAAATAGTGTTCAGATGAAAATTAGAAGTCTGCTTATAAGATTAAATTAATAAGTCTCAGTGCTTATTTGTGTATGTATAAATGTTTCAAGGGCTCTGAGTAATAGTTGAAATCCTACAGTCAATTTGTAAAGGAAATTGCCAATTTGCTCATTGATTTTCTTCATGAGCTAAACAGAAGTGAAAGCTCACTCATTCTGTAAGTTATCAACTAGAAAGAAGAGAACAAAATGCTCCATTTCGGAGTGCAACAGCTTCTATGAGGCACAGTATTAAGACATTTGAATACACAGGTTAAGGCAGGATTGGGAGAGCACGAAGTTCTGAGCGGAAGAAGGAGAAATGAAGAAAGTAACCAATATTAAAAAAACAACAACAACAAAGAATGGAGACAAAACGTTTTTTTTAAAGGAAATAAATCTTGGGATGTCTTTATACTTTTTTAACATATAAGAAAGATTTTTTTTAAGTCATTAATTTCACTATGATCTCAGGGAAGGAATAAATTTTCAATCATGAGTTCAATTACATTCATAAATGTATACAAAGCCTCTACATCTCTTAGCTCATAGAGACAATGACCATGGGAAATGTGATAACAGATTTAATTCCAACCCACAAAAATTAATTGATTAGCAAAGTGATATCTTAAGAGAAAATTACCATATCATTTGAGGCTTCATGATAGTTAAGGAATGGGAGGTTGAACATATTGTTATTATTTTTTTAAATTTTATTCATTTATTTTGAGAGAGAAAAAAGCACATGTGAAGAACACAGAGAGAAAGTCCCAAGCAGGCTCCATACTATCAGTGTGGAGTCCGATGTCTGACTTGAATTCATGAACCGTGAGATCATGACCTGAGCCATAATCAAGAGTCAGACGCTTAACCGACTGAGCCCAGAACATATTCAGTTATGTATATTAGAATTCAGGGAGGGACACACTGATGATCCAGGATAAACAACCAAAATTAAACTATTAGAAAAGATCATCCTGATTCTTTGGTTTTGGGATGCTGGAAAGGCAAGAGGTGAGGGCACACACTTGCCTTTGAGAACAGATGACTAAATCATATACCTTCAGGTCTGCTATATTGTCAACCTCACAAAAGAACCCTTAAGGTGCCTGAAAATCTTACCACTGGCATGTCCACCATTCTCCTACTGACAAACTCTAGACAGTAGGAAAACGAAATTAAATTCAGGAAACCAATAGAAGATTATCAGACAGAAGGGAAGAAACAATAAATCATTAATTTATGATAATTGCTTGGTGTTTTGTCCAGGCTGTGTGCCAGTATATCTGTTGCAGTATACGAAGGAGCTTGGAAATCAATCAAGTAAGACTCAGGGTAGAAAACTGTAAAGTCTCAAAGGATGTACCTTAGCCAGCACCTTGAGAACTGCAGAGCTGAGAGGATTCCTCTCTGTTATTTCGTGTTGCATTGCCCTCTCTCAGGGCCTTAATAAATCAAACATGTAATAGCCCAAAGCAAAAAGACTCCTGTGATTCATTTCTTGGAAGGTGGAACTATGTGGCATTTCTGCAGTGCCGGCATTAGGTGACCAGAAGAGGGTGATAATACAGTCTATTGCCAGCAATTTTTATTTTTTTTATTTTTTTATTTTTTACAAATAGTTTATTGTCAAGTTGGTTTCCATATAACACCCAGTGCTCATCCCCACAAGTGCCCTCCTCCATGTCCATCTCCTCCCTCCCCCCCCACATCCATCAGTCCTCAGTTTGTTTCTCAGCATTCAAGAGTCTCTCATGGTTTTCCTCTCTCCCTTTCCCCCACCATTTCCTCCCTTCTTCTCCCCCATGGTCCTTAGTTAAGTTCCTCCTAATCCTCCTATACGTGCAAACATATGATATTTGTCCTCTGCCTGACTTATTTCTCTAAGCCTAACACCCTCAAGGTCCATCCATGTTGCCAGCAATTTTTAAAAGTTGTATGACTTTAGGGACACTCTTGAACACTGTGTGCTTGGAGCAGAACAAGTGAGAGAGAAAAATGGTGCTGACCATGGAGTCACATTATGGAGGGTCTCATAAACATTAGTAGAGATCAGGTTTATTTTTAGCAGATTTTGCGAGGATTTTAATGAAAGGAGTAGTATTCTGACTTTTACTTGAAGATCAGATAGAAAGGGTAGAAGTCGAAGCAGAGAAACTGCCAAACAAACTATTGTAGTCTAGAGCAAGTGATGGTCTGGCTAAATTGGTAGCAGTAGAAGTGGAGAGTAGTGGATGTATTTAGAAAGAGGTAGGTGTTTTAAAGAAAATGTATTTGGAAGTGAAATAGACAGGATTTGCATATGAACTGGACCTTGAGGAGTGAGGAAAAGGCAGGAGTCAAGAGTGGCATTTGGGTAACTGGGCAAACAGTGGTAATAGTTAGCTGATGAGGAAGTTTGGGGGAGGTAACTGATCTATGGTTGAACATATTCATTTGAGATGTTTATAAGACAGCCACATGGAATTATCAAAAAGTCAGAACTTCCAAAGTTCTGACAGGGGGCACTCAGGTCTCAGACTTCAGGGAGTAAACCTATAGATGGATAAGAAAGCAAAATAGAGATGATTTTTCCTAAGAAAGAAAGAACACTCAGAAAGAAGGGGAAAAGGTGTATTTGTGGTTAGCCCTCCTCCATTTGGAAATGAACCTGAATATTCAGATTCAGGCTTCTTTTTGTTTTCTTTTCCCAGGGACATTGCCCCATCCTCCTCTCTCTCTCTCTCTCTCTCTCTCTCTCTCTCTCTCTCTCTCTCTCTCTCTCTCTCTCTCTCTCTCTCTCTCTCTCTCTCACACACACACAGAATAGATTAGACTTCTGAATTAAAGACAAGACCCACTCACCTTTAAACTTTACTCCGAAACTCTTTGAGTTCTCAACACTTTGTGAGTTTTTTTAGATGTGGAAAAGTAATCTTCCCCGGAAGACTTAGGTTTAATCAGAGGTGAAAGAGAAGATAGTATTAATCATTTAATTATTTTTGAGTATATATTTAATCTATACTAACAGCTAGTTAAAATCTTGACACTGAGGGAATTATAGTTTTTATTAAATATAGAGATGGCTCAGGATAGAGAAAATTGGTAGAAGGGACAAAATATCATTTTAATTTGGAAACTATGAATTCTAGCAAGAATCTGCACTGGGGAACTCTGGGAAGATCTCAGCTATACAGCATATGACATACACTTTACCCTTTCTTTCCTGCTTCCAAAGATCAGTTATTTTCTCTTGGAATCCTACTCCCGTCCCTTTTTCATTCTCTTTCACTGGAACCAGCGAAAGTCCAGCTTTGTTGCATGTTTTGTTTTATATCACATGCAGAGGTACACGAAATTGCCATGTACACCCTAGATTAGTTTTTTTAAAATGAGTTTCAACCTTATTGTCATAACAGAGATATTTGAAGATAACATGTTAAACAGATAGATGTGTGTGCCTGCACACCCCTCCCCTCCCCTCCACACACACCCAGACACAAGCTTGGCAGAGGCCAGAGAATCTCTAGACTCCAAGTTCATCCAAACCCTAGCTCTTAAACAATATAGTCTTAGGGCCCAAACTATTTCTGTATAGTTATGTTGCAGTTATTTTGTATAACTACCAATCCCCAAGTCTCAATGGTTTGCCACATGTATCCTTGCTCACGGCCTGTGAGTTGCCTGTAACTCTCTTCCGGGTGTGTCTGAGTTTGGCTGACTTGGGTGGGCTTGGATCTAAGCTGTGGAGTAGGTTCTGCTCCCTGTGTCTCCCCATTTTGGGGCTGTAGGTAAGGGTAGCATCCTCTTTTCACGGAAGAGTATAGGAAAGCAGGAAGGCAGGCAGAGACTTGCAATGCTTTTGCCCAGAACTGACACACAGTGACTTCTGCTCTCATTTTTTAAATCATACCTAGTCTTGTAGCCAAAGGCAGGTCAAGGGGGTGGGGGAGTGGACTCCACCCAGAGGATAGCCTTGAACAGGAAAGGAGAAAAAAAGGATTATCAATAAATACCCTTCTCTGCCTTAGGGACAATGATTGGTTAAAACTTTCTGTCTCTTTTCCTAGACCTGACTCTGCCATATTAGTAAATACTCAAGAAAACAAGAGGAGAAAATGGGATGGAGAGAGGAAAGAGTGAGGAATTCCTGGAAGATTCTGTGTGAATTTCCCCCTCTCTGCCCTCACCACTACGGCCATCTCATTTGGAGCAGAGCTATTAAATGATAGAAAATAAGAAACACTTGAAATTTCAAAGGTGGATTGTTAATTAAATATTTCCCAGAAGCTCAGAAGCCTGTAGCCTTTGAAAATCTCAAATTCTGGACTAAAAGCTGTTTATCTTAGAAGTAAATTTTTGAGAGAACAAAAGATCCTTTATAGTTCTATCCTCAGAGCCTAAGTCAGTATAGGATATGTGTTTACTGAGTAAATATCATGCAGGTATTTAAAGACAAGAACTTTTAAACATTTACTTAGTACTCAGTCTAAACTTGAAAAACAAGAGAGTTTGTCATTTTTATCATGTCTTTCTAAAGAGACTGTAAAAATTCAAGTGAATTACTATTGTGTATAACCATATTTTTCCACCTGAGAATCACCAAGTTACTGAAAAAATTAAATATTGAAAGTATCTACCTTATGCTGTAATAAAAATATTGGTTTTAGAAGATATAACAAATATAGCTTTTATATTAAGTTTTTACTCTTCCTAAAAACATAATTTGTAGAAGTGATTACAAATGCTAGAAAATGTCAATTGAACTATTATATTTTTATTTGGATACCATAGTTGTGTGGGCACAGAAAGATCTGTATGTGAGATTACACTGAAAAGACAGGGATGGAGAAAAAACTAGAGGATTTATACTCTCTATTGGGTTCTTATCTAATTAGTTTTCATTCTTCTAAAAAAAAAAATGAAGTTTTAAAGGAGAGTAAGTTTCTTGGGTACCAGGGTGGATTAGTCAGTTAAGTGTCTGACTCTTGACTTCAGCTCATGTCGTGATCTCTCATAGGATCTAGCCCTATATCTGGTTCTGTGATGAAAGTAGGGAGCCTGCTTGGGATTCTCTTTCTTCCTTTCTCTCTGCCCCTCCTCTGCTGTGCTTCTCACTCTCTCTCAAAATAAATTAATAAACTTAAGAAAAAGCAAATAAAGGACAGTAAGTTGTAAATGCTAGTAATAAAATAAATGAGGGAGAGGGGACTGTGTGGTAATCCCATTAATACAGCAATAACTATTACTGTCAGTAATGTTTTGGTCTTCACCATTTAAGTGCAACATACCAATATTTGTTCAAAATATGGTTAAGTAAAATTACTTCAGTCAAGTTCAGTACAGATATAGCTAGGTAGGTTTATTTTTAATGTATGAAGGTAAGAAAATTGTAACAATTATGTTTACTTATTTATGTATTTTTAAACATTTTTAAAGTTTATTTATTTATTTTTGAGAGAAAGAGATGGAGAGAGTGAGCAGGGGAGGGGCAGAAAGGGAGGGAGAGAGAGGATCCCAAGCATGCTTCACACTGTCAGCAGCATGGAGCCTGATGTGAGGCTCCGACTCTCGAACCGCGAGAATCATGACCTGAGCCAAAACCAAGAGTTGGATGCCTAACTGACTGAGCCACCCAGACACCCTATTAGCAATTATATTTAAGATATAATACCGTATCTGATGCAAGCAATACATTTATTTTTTAAATTTTTTTTTTAATGCTTTATTTCTAGGAGAGAGAGAGAGAGACAGCGCGAGCAGGGGAGGGTCATAGAGAGAGGGAGTCACAGACTAAAACAGGCTTCAGGCTCTGAGCTGGCAGTCAGCACAGAGCCCGACGCGGGGCTGGAACCCACGAACCACGAGATCATGACCCAAGCGAAAGTCGGACGCTTAACCGACTAAGCCACCCAGGCGCCCCATATTTTTTTAAATGTATCAAGTATACTAATAATTTGGTTTCATATTACATTCACCTAGGGAAAAGAGAAAAAAAAATTTCAAAAAGCATAGAAAATAAAAGAATCATTACTTCATGCCTTTTTTTTGTTAAAAATCACAGAATATAATGCATGTGTATATCAAGTTTCATTAATGTTTTATGTATTATCTATACACAAATAATTCCTAAACATAGGGTAGGTCCTATAATAAGGATAGAAATTGATAGATATCCCTGGTTCTACATTTAATCTTAGAATCATATTTACTTGGTTAACATAAATTTACATTTTCTTGGCTTATTAGGTCTCCCTAAGCTGAAAACTATCAAGTATCAAGCATGTCCTCTGATAGGTGACATAGAGGCAGAGCCACTGCATTAAGTTTTAAATCTGATGGCACAGTTATGAAAAAGCATATAGTCAAATGGCAAAGTTTAAATGTAAAAAATGATAAAATACAATGGCTTTGGCATCGAACTAAATTTAAAAGAAAAACAAATGTATGCCATTTACATGTCTTAATAACTCCCTTTTCCACATTCATGTATATCCTAGAATCATACCACAAGCCTTCCAGACAGATAAAAATGGATGTAAAACTCCCTCTCAACAGTGGAATAAAGAACATGGTCCCCAAATCAGTGTGGTTAAGCAACTAACAAGTTTTCTGTCTTTATAATTCCTGTTTGAAGTTGTAAATGAAGATCTTAGACCTCAGAGAAAAAGGGATTAGGAAGGTATATGATTAAACCAAAGATAATATTACAGAAATACAGAGCCTCCAGTACAAAAATACAGAGGGGAAAGAAGTCACAGGTATAATTCGACCTTAATTGAGCAGTTAAAAGAGATAATATATTAAGAAATGCCGGTAACTAACAGCATGCATCTAGCAAGCACTTCCACTGATATCTAGATTTTACAGTTTCATTTAAATGTTAAACATAACAACCTTACCCTGCAGAAGCGATGAGAAAAACTCCCATAACCGAAGCAGAAGTCAGAGATAACTAGATGACCTTCCAAAATTCCTTTGCCTTTTTGATTGTACTTTTCTTATCTGGTGACTGGAGGGATTGGCCAACTCCATTACTTAGGAAATAATGCAGCCCTGCCATATCATGATTTCATTTCTTAAAATAAAAACCTTTATTTAGAAAAGAAATGCTGTGTTTGAAGCATCGTTCATTTTCTAAGGGTTCTGAGGGTCATAATCAGTATGAATGCAGCATCAGTTAGACTGGGCTGTTGGGAGTAGCTTGCCAGGATGATAAATGGCAAAGTTCACAGAATCTTGTGCTGTTCGATTCATTGCCTAGTGCTCCAAGAATACAGTCTTCCAGATAGTTTCTTCGAGTTTTTCAATATCTACTTCATACTCCTTTAACTCCTTTTTCTAAAACAGTGTTTAGGGGCGCCTGGGTGGCTTAGTCGGTTAAGCGTCCGACTTCCGCTTAGGTCATGATCTCGCGGTTCGTGGGTTCGAGCCTCGCGTCGGGCTCTGTGCTGACTGCCAGCTCAGAGCCTGGAGCCTGTTTCAGTCTGTGACTCCCATTCTCTCTGACCCTCCCCTGCTCACGCTCTCGCTCTCTCTCTCTCCTAGAAATAAATAAAAACATTAAAAAAAATTTTTTTAAACAGTGTTTATTCTTTTCCTTTGTTCTTATTCCTGTCTCACTTTCACCTTAGCTCTTAAAAGAAGCTCAAAATGATTTTGAGACTAATGTTTTGTCCTATAAAAGTTTCAAAAGGCAAAGTTCTTATGCAGGCTTTAACCAGGGAGAAATGTGGGATCAAATATACCACAATCTGGACTTCACAAAACCAAGATTAAAGAATAAATTTCCCAGGAAAAAAGCCGTGACACAGGCAGGAAATCTTTCAGCGTAACTCAGAAGAAAAGCACTTAGCTGTATGCTTGAGTCATCTATCCATTCCCCGGGCCAGAACGGTTTGTCACAGTTTACTTGACAATTCTGAGGAACTGGGAGTATCCACCAGGAGAGACTGCCATTAAAGGCAGAAACCTCACCCTAATGAAAGGAATATTTTAACTAATCAAAAGCAATACTCTGTGATGTTTTGCTCTCCCTCTTTCTCAAAAAAAGTAAACCTAGATTGGGAAAAGAATTGACAAAATATTCACCCTCAAGTGTTTGCTAGAAAATCTACCTTCCCTTCCCTTCCCTGGAGTTCCAGCATGTAGTATTGTATGAGATTTTGTGACTCCAGCTCCTGGTTCTGGTTTAATCAATTTCTTATTCTTTATTTTTAATAGTTTATTCTCAAGTTGGTTTCCATACAACACCCAGTGCTCATCCCCATTAGTGCCCTCCACTATGCCCATTACTTTCCCCTCCCCCCTCAATTTCTTATTCTTAAATTTAAGTTGTGTGGCTTGTAAACACATTTTAAAATTCTGTTTCCAGAAACTAGTGACTAATAGTAGTCTGGGTTATAATTTATAATTTAATAACTATAATCTACTATAAATAAGTAGTCTGGGTTCTAGTCTAATAAATATTCACCACGAACGCATTGCCATCTGTGACCTCTAGTCTAAGGTTATCTGTCCCGGGTGCAATCCTTTCTGCCACCTTGATGTGGGGTGAAGTAAGGCATGTATCTTGGCAGTCTTCTTGACTACACCATTCGGTGCCATACGTGTAATACAACTCACCCAATGAACTCGTAAAGGAATGTGTTCTAAAATTGCTGTTACTTAATAATTTTACAAAAAGCTAGGGTAAAAATAACTATTTTTATGAAGGGTTGTCTGAAATGTATGCAACTCAATTATTCTTCTGAATCCGAGAACACAAAATCAAATGGCTTCAGAGGGCATAGGCACAATAAGTTAACCACAAGGCATTCTGGTATAGTAAAGAAGGAGTATTCCAGACAGAAATAAGAGGGATGAAATGCTGCTGAGGCAGGATGAAGTTTGTCAATTGCTTTCAGATTCCGAAACATAAAAGAAGGGAAGTATAGTTAGAGCATAATAAGCAGGTAAAGAAGTGGCATAAGATGGTACATATCAATCCTTAGAGGCCTTCACTGACCATCCCCATCTAGCATAGCTCTCTTCACCCTGCCCTTCTCTTCCCATTACCCCATTGTGGTTTCTCTGTTGCACTTCTTTTAAATTATCTCTGTTTTTATTGTCTGATTTCCCCAAATTGAATGTAATTTCCATTAAAGATAGATTTCATTTATCTCATTCATCTCTGTAACTACATTCTAAGAACCAAACTTGGGCACATCACTGTTGTTCAATAAACGTTGAGTAAAAAAAAACATATTGAATGCATGTGACAATACAAGTAAGGTGGGGGACCAATCGTGAAGGACTTGGCCTAAAACAGATTTGAGACTTTAAACTAATTGAAATTCCATGAGGAGTTTTAAGTGGAAGAAGACATGGAATTGAATGTAAAAATAAATTCTTATTGTTATATGAAGGATAGAGTTGAGGGACTGAAGAACAGATTATTGTGGTTGAGATCAATGGGATGGCAGTAGGAAGGACAGAAAATGATAAATTTCAGAAATAGAAAAAAGTATAATTAACAGGGCTGGATCTTTGATATGAGAAAACAGTGTCAATAGCGAACAGCTCATGTGGATACGAACAACTTTCGAGTATAGCTTTTTAATGAGGAAGAAGAGGCAGTTGGGCTTGTTTGCTGTTTGTTTGGTAGAGTCTGGTAGCGATTCATAGCTTTTTTGTTGTTTTTCTTATTTGTTTTTATGTTTTATTTGAGAGAGAGAGAGCAGGGGGCAGGGGCAGATGGAGAGAGAAGAGAATCTTAAGCAGGCGTCACGTTCAGTGTGGAGTCCAACGTAGGGTTCAGTCCCACGACCCTGGGATCATGACCTGAACAAAAATCAAGAGTCGTATACTCGACTGACTGAGCCACCCAGGTGCTCCATAGCTTTTATTTTGAGTCAGAGTAAATTTGAGGTCCATGAAACATCCAAAAAGTAAGAAACCTGGCTAGAGAGTAGTCAGCAAAGCAAGATTTGCGGTCCATGAGCACAGAGGAGGAATTGAATCCATGGTAATGGATAAGGCTGACTAGTGAGAAACTTCAAAGTTAGAATAGAAGAGTGGCTGGACTGTAACCCTGAGGAGTTCAGGACGAGGAGGAAGGGCCCCCAAAGCAGAGTGCGGTAGAGCAGAGGGAGAGAAACCTGAAGAACATGGGTCATGGGAGTCCTGGGAAGAGTGGGCTCCAAGAAGGAAGCAATCTTCATACGGTGGCTTTGAAGTACAGGTATCCAGGACAAAGGTCCTCCTGACCAGTACATTTAATTAGTAAATGTTTAGGTTTTATTTTGTCATACTTTCCTGGTCAAGGGGTAATACTGAGGAGAGACTGTTGCTTAAAGTTGAATCATGGTTCCAACAGCACATTGGACGTTGGGACTGTTGACAAGGTGGTTCCGAGAAAGGATTGGATTGGAGTAAGTCCGCCCCAAGGGGCAGCAACCAGTAGAGGCTAGAAAGAAGGTGATAATTCTGAATCACATGGGCTGTGTTGTATATCGTGAGTATATTGTGTGCATGTTGGAGTAAGAACTGCTGTCAATATTTTAGTTACTAGCCCTGGAGTTCCACACTCCCCAGCTGCTGAGTTTGCTGTACTCAGAAGAGCGATGGGCATGGAAGAGGAAAAAAGAGTTGAAATTGGCAAAGGAGGTCAGAGAAGAGTATGAGAAAAGTAAGCCCTGAAGGCTCAACACTTGGGAGCTGTTCACAATGAGCAGAACCCTGGCAGGCACAAGTGATGTTTACATACCTCTGTTGTCATTGCAAATATTCATTGGATTAATACGGAAATTAAATTTCTGATTCATCTCTGGTTCACGTCATTATAAATTCAGGTTGTTAAAGAATGAGCACATAGTTTATGAGTCATCGTCTTCCAGGAGTGGTGTAGCTTGAGACAGCATTTTTGAAATCTGTATTATATCTTCCAGGACAGTATGTATTTGAGGGCCACCAAAGATTTCTGACAAATTGGAGAACTCATGAGGTTTAAATCTATATTCCATAAACAATTGGACACTTAGTACAGTACTGGAATAAAATGAGTATGAGTATGTTCCTGTCTTTGCCTAGAAGTAACACTTAAGATAGAGGAGGAGATGTCGAGGGCCCCCTTGTTGGCATATTTCATATGTAGGTTGACACCATTGTAAGTGTTAAGAAATGACCTCTTTTGTTAATTATTTAATGTTTTATTTATCTTTGAGAGAGAGAGACAGACAGACAGACACAGTGTGAGCGGGGGACCGAGAGAGAAGGAGATGCAAAATCCAAAGACAGGTTCCAGGCTCTGAGCTGTCAGCACAGGGCCTGACATGGGGTTTGAGCCCACGAACCATGAGATTGTGACCTAAGCCGAAGTCGGATGCTTAATGGACTGAGACACCCAGGCACGCCCAAAATGATCTCTTTTAAAAGATAATTATTCCATCCCAAGATATTGACAAAAACATCACTTCAGAAAGTGAATCTCCACATGAATCATCATCTGCGATTCATTTTTCCCTTATATTTTAACATTATGCACCTTTGTTTATCTGTCTACTTATTCAGCATTGCAACTATGTGTACACAGGACAAACATGATTGTGGTGGTGAACAACTCAAAGATGACATCTTCCTGGAGAGATTCTGAAGAGAAAGAGAACAAAAATAGGCAATTACAGTGCAGAGTGTTCAGTTAGGCACAAATATGTCGGATTCTGGATGAGATTTGGGTGAAGTCTAGCCCGAGACCTAAAGGGCCAACTGAGAAGGGTAGGAGGGAGGTTCTTCTCCACTGTATTATTGACAGCTCTTCCCATCAGAGACTACCCCTCACTGTTAAAGTACAACCTAAATTTGATCAAGATTTCCAAAAGTTGACATTTGACAAAAATAACATCACTAGATATGAGGAATGAAGAAAGAAAAAGATACAGAATATACAGACACCATAGACATTGTCAAAATTTTAAGGTGTAAGATATTGATCCCTAAGATACATTGAGTTCCAGTAGTTAGTGTGCTTTTGCTTACATCTAGTCTATATTTCTGCTTTCTTGGATCCACATCTTCTTAGGGAAGGGATATCTGTTTCTATCAGTGGGGAAGCAAAGTTCTAGATAAATATCCATTTTCCGGGAAGAATGTTAAAAAAAAAATGACTTCACATAAATATCTTTCATTCTTAATCTCATTCCTGGCAAATGAGAGAATGTTTTTTCCCACATCTAATTGACATGTCTGAGGTATATAACAAAATGAATTGTCTCATGCTTATGGCACAAAAAATGATTTTACTGATACTGCTTTCATGATAAAACACTGTGCGTAATACAGACACATATTCGATAAGATATGAAAACTTACAGAAAAATTTCATCCTTAAGCAACTGACACATACAGCAATATTTGTTCAATTACATCCTCAAATCACTGCCCCATTAAGCTGAAAGAAAAATTAAAGCAGTTTCTTAAAGGTTATTGACTTGTTCCCTCTGAAGGTTTTTGGTCTGTTAGAAGCTGTTTCTAGGAAATAGGGACATACTTCTTCCTTTTTATTTTCCTTCGTTTCACTTCTTTTTGTGTTTTTTTCCTATTAAAATAGTAGCAATTTTTAAAGTTCTCTGTTCTTTTTTTCTCATTTTCCTTTCTTGATATCTCTTTCTTACCTTCGAGGTGGCAGAAGACGGAAAGACCCTGTGGAGCTAAGGGTCAAAGTCAGCAAGGCTGACTGGGGTGGGCGAGACCAGAGTCCATGGGTCAAGGACACGGTCATGACCAAGGCAGCCAGTGGGGACTTCAGGTGTGAGACCAGAGCCAGTAAAGCATCTGGGATTAATGGGGCTCAGGCTGGAGGTGGCCAACAGAACAAAGATCTTAGTCACATACAAGGAGACTTTTCAAATATATGTTAAAAATAATGAGAGACAAGCTTGTCACTGTCCGAAAAAGTGTCACTTCAGTGAAAAGAGTGAAAGCTAAAGAGAGCCCAGTCATATTGAAGTGGAATTAGAGATGCCAATGCGAATTCATATTTTAACTATAGATAGATAAATGACATATACAGAGATAGATGATAGACAGGTATGTTACATATATGTTACATTTATAATCATAATATATTACATTGTTATATAATACATTATAATATATTAATTATACATAAATTATGTAATTATATTATATATACATTAGTGATATGTATCACATATATTAGTTATGCATGTATGTGTGTATATTTATGCATATCATTCCTAACTCTGCCTAAGAAGGCCTATTAGTAGTTATACCCGGGAAGCAGTGAGCATACCCAGTGCCCCGATCCTTGGTTTCTAAAAGTCATTCTTTGGTTAAAAAAAAAAAAGGATTCTTGAAGAAATAACTCAATCAAATACTGGAACAAGAAATCATAGATGAGTCTGGAAAGTGAGAACGCACTCAAATCATGATGAAGACTTGCAAAAAGGATGCATAGCCTAACTTCTAGGGGCTCCCAACCCAATCTGTATAATGTGAGCATCAAAATAATGATGTTAATGCATGATAACGCATTGAACAAAATCATTATTTGTCTATACTGATAAAAATAATGTGGGAAACAAAAACTTCCCTTACTGTAGAATGCTAACTAATAAAAGTAAAATCCACATGTGGGAATCATCATCGTGATAATTGATTCAGATAAAAATCCTTAATGTCTAATGGATGAAATTTAATGAGTAAGAACATATTTATTTACTCAAGAGAAATTGGTAACTTTATAGTAGAGAGACGTAGTAGACAGTGCCTTAACCAACTGATGAACATTGAGTGTTTTCTGATATGGTACACTTGAAGAACAGGGCATCACTGTTCCTATTAAAATCCCATAACCTGAGTATAAAGTGAGGAAACATCAGATAAGCCAAAAGTGGGAGACACTCAAAAAACATCTGGTCTGCACTTATCCAAAATATCAAGGTCACAGAAGGCAAAGGCAAAAAAAAAAAAAAAGACTGACCAAAATGTTCCACACTGAAGCCTAAAGAGATCTGATGCCAAGGGGCAATATATAATTCTAAATGAAATCTGGACTGGAAGGAAAAATGTTTTTCTGCTACAAAGGGCATTATTGGGACAATTGCTGAAATGAGAATGGGTTTTCGGATTTGATAGTAGTGTTTTATTAACATCAATCTGATTTTGAGGGTGTACTAGAGTTATGTAGGGAGAGGTTGCCCTTTTCTTTTAGAAAACACACCTAAGTATTCTAAGGTAATGAGGCATCATGTATGCAAATTATGCTCAAAGAAAAAGCCATAAATGATAAAGAGGGAGGGGGAGAGAGAGAGAGAGAGAGAGGGAAATATATTTGACATTTGGTCAAATATTAACAACTGGAGAACTTGGGAGATTTTTGTTTGTTTTGTTTTTATGTTTTTTACTGTTCCTGCAACATGTTTGTTAATGTTAAAATTATTTCAAAGTAGAAAAAAATGAAGAAAACATGGGACTAACAGGTAAATGACACTATCTATATTTTAGTGTTACTTTATACTTCTTTCAAGCATTATTCCATACTACACTGAAGGTAAAATGACATTTCCAACTTATTTTGTCTTAATCATATGTTTGGTCTTATGCCTCAGTTGAATAAACTTTAGCAAAATATACATACGTTTTAATGTATGACTAATATATAGACTTGCAAAATTAATTTCTAGAAAATGTTTATTAAGTTCAAGAAGTATTGGTCTTATTACTTTCTTTTTCAAAATGATATAAAGAGTACAATTTAGAATCAGACATTCAGTTTTGTGCTCAACTTGTGCAACAGTACAAGCCAACTTGCTCACTCTCTGTTTCTCTCTTGGTCAGGTTTCCTATGTCAAAGCTATTGACATTTGGATGGCAGTATGCCTCCTTTTTGTGTTTTCAGCACTTCTGGAATACGCAGCTGTAAATTTTGTATCTAGACAACACAAAGAACTTCTGAGATTTCGGCGAAAGAGAAAGAATAAGGTAGGTGATTAAATGCGTTGGGTTCACTGGGATACCGATTTTCACTGGAAAGTAAATTTGTTACATTTAATACAGTGGCACAGAGAGGAAATGGAGTCTGAGGACCAAATTACATGAATATTCTTTTGGTTTTGTATAATTGAAACTGACATTGTCAAAAATAGCTTCAGGAAGAAAATGGTGACCTCTCAGTCTAAGTTACACAGCATATCTCGTGACTTGAGAACTTTATCAACTTCTTTCTAATGTATTTCCTGAGAACAACACCATTTTTTGCTTCTATTAACAAAATATATCATTTCTTACTTGCATTGTGGGGGTCTTAGTGATGATCATACTTAACATGTCATCAAATATAACTATTAAAGTTGTTCCTTTTATCAAACTCATTCCTTTGTTTCCATAAACCATTATCTATTTATTAATGCTATGATGTTCCTGTAAAACTATGTGACCTCTTGTTTATGCATACTTTCATGTTTTTAAGTTATTTATTCTGAAGCTCTATGGGAAACAATAGAAGGTGCTATTTTTGCCTGGTTACACCTGTTAAATGAAACCTAAAAGAAATTGTATTTAGAGCATCATTTGGAGACCACAGGAAGTTGTAGAAGTAATCTCATAATTTAATTTGGATGTGCAGAATGGGGTCGTTCCCCTCTAATAAGACTTGTAATGTCATCTCTCTTTATGTGCACATACGTTCAATCAAACCCCTTTGCTTTTCTGTAAGGGAAAGTTTCTATTGACCAGCATATCCATGAGTTTACTTCTTTTAATGTGAATGTGCCAAGTGACATTTAAAAGCAAATGGACTCATACACAATAGAGAAATGTCAAGGTTGTATGCACAGGAGAAACTGTGTCTAGAATCCAATATATTGGAATATTTAAGTCAAAACATGCTCAAATCTTCAACAGAGTAGTTCGGCTCATATAGTGTGCAATTTTAAGGATGTTGAAAGGATTCAAGTTTTATAAGGATTCCTTATCGTTTTTGAACTACTTGCTGCAATTTATATATTCGTAAAATTTTTAAAGCCCTCAGCCCATGATCTCTCAGTACTGAACAGTAAACATATTCTAACATACTAGTGTATTCAGTCGTGTCTAACTGACTCTCCAAAATCATAATAAATACCCAATTTACAATAGCACGGAAGGAACATCAGATTGTGATTATCTGAGCAATACATTGGACAAAAGCAGTGCTTGAGCTTATATTGGTTCAAGTTGTTATGGAAATAAAAGCACATTATTTGTATATTGAAACACATTTGGATGGGGAGATGAACTTTATCTCCTTCTCCCCCTCACTGCCCTATGGACTGGTGTCCTTGTACCTTTCTCATTCCTTTTCTGCCTCTTTCCTCTCCTTCTTTCTTTCTCCTACTGCCCACTTGTTCTCCTTTCTCTCATGATACTTGGCACTGGCTGAAACACTATCACAGGACAAAAAGCTCTCTGTCATAAGGGTAAAGCTTCTGTTTTTTTTCTTTCTTTTTAAATGACAGATAAAGACCATTTTTCCTTCTAATATTAATACAAAGTAAAGCAATACTTATTTCCTCTTCTCGTTTTGGTTTGCTGTTTTGCCTTTATTTCCAATTTCTCTACTTCTCTCCTCCTTTCTATATAATTTAAAATGTATCAGCCAGAGGGGTGCCTGGGTGGCTCTGTCTGTTAAGCATCCGACTTGGGCTCAGGTCATGATCTCATGGTTCCTGAGTTTGAGCCCTGCCCTACATCAAACGCTGTGCTGACAGCTCAGAGCCTGGAGCCTGCTTCAGATCCTGTGTCTCCTTCTCTCTACCCCTCCCCCTGCTCACACTCTGTCTCTCTCTCTCTTTCTCAAAAATAAATAAACTTTTACAAAAATATAATAAAATACATCAGCCAGATGCTGAGAAGTATGAGGTACGTGGTGTCCAAATGAGGGGTAAGAGTTCAGACATTTTCCACACCTACCACACATCCAACAGCAGTAGTATCCAATGGGTAATATAATAGACTGTATTGTAAGTCTAGATGTTCAATTCTGGTTCCTCCTTAAAAAGAATTATCCTACCAAAGTGACTCTTTAATTTTACTACGTATAAGAATATCAGGATACATACTGTAGCCCGTTATTCTTTAGTTCACAGAAAGACAGCAAGATTAATTTTTCTAGTGAGTGTTTCTCTAGGAAAACATGGAAGTACACAAATAGTAATATCTGATTATTTTCTAACAACTAGTTGAAACATACAGGGAGCAAATAATGTAACTGAGATTTAGTGCAGGAAAAAAATAGCTTTTTTAAAGTTCATTTCATACTTTGGGGGTTGCATAGCTTGCATATGTGAAAATTGATGACTGTGTATGTGAAAATGATATATGCAATGAAAACCAATTGTGCAATTATATTTACTCATATATGACTTGATTCTCTGGTTTCTCAATCCCTCTCGGTCCACTTTACCTTCCCACAGACAGAAGCTTTTGCATTGGAGAAGTTTTACCGTTTCTCAGACACGGTAAATTCACTTTCTTAACTCTAAGTAGAGGAATGTGGTTATCGGTAAAAAAGCAGACAGCATATTCTGCACCCAGGCAGTGTTTGGTGGGGAACCATAGCCCCTTGCATATTTAAATCCAAACAACCACCATCCCCCTTCAGTTATGGATATTCTCTTTCTCAAATTCCCTCACTCAGTAAAAAGTGAGTGTCTTCCCTCACTCAGTAAAAAAAATACTTAAATATCATCCTTCATCTTATCAGCTGAGTTATTGGATGGGTCAAAATGATTTTTAAATATATGTTAAACAGAAATAACACACATAATCTTCTAATAGTCTCCAAGAAGGAAGTAATCCTTTGCTTGAGAAAATTCATTTCAAAAATTAAAGGAAAATTTATTTGTACACAGAAGTTCTAAATGCAGCCTTTCTGGTCAGAAAATAGAGACCTAAAAATAAGGCAAAAGTAAAATGCTTTGTCCAACATATGTATCTTTAGAATCTATTTTTAATGTTAAGATTCTTTATAATAAATAGATGATCTTAGTTTTGATAGCAGCATCCCTTGAAATATTTGATGAAAAAGAGATCACAAGGTCACATGTCCAAGTATAATAGCTAAACAGTTAGAAAGGTGGTCTATATTAGTTGTTTATCTTGGCCGCCTGTAATATAACGTGCAGTGATTGAATTTAAACATGCCCAAGCCAAGACTTTAGGCTGGGGAATCATAAACAGTCCAGACTATGAAATTAAAATTTCTGGAATAAAGTTCATTTAAAAATACCTCTCCAGATGATTCTGCTGCACCTCTTGGTTAAGAATAGATGTAGTGTTAGATAAAAAATAGGAAACATGTTATATTCATCTAATTGAAGGATTTGCAATGTCCTAGCAGGAATCTAGAGCCAGTATTATTTTAAAGCACTTACTAAATTTTCTTATAACATGTAATCATTCAGCTAATTTTTCTACTAAAATTGCATATTTGCTCCCAACATAGCTAGCCACATCTCCTTTACTTTTTCATCCCTGAAAAAAATTTCATTTCATCCAATTACTTGTACTTAATTATCTTAACTATAAATTTAAAAAAATTAATTACATTGTATTTGTTTAACACAAATAGTAGCCTCTTTGGGAGACAATATATTTAACTTCCTAGCAGTTAATGCCTATAAGAATTGTACTATAAAAAGTATATATTTAATTAAATATTGCTTTACAAAACAATGCAAAAAGAACTCTGATGAAAAATTAGGTTTACCTCAGCAACCATCAATAAATACTTCTTTTTAAAAAAGAAACAAAATGCTAATGCAAATACATTCATTAGAAATTATATGACTTCCATTTGCTTTATAATATTCTGATCATTGTGCAAATTTGGAGGTGATCATTTTGACTTTTTGAAAACTATTTTCTCAACCTGACAAGCCTTTGAATTTATCATTTAAAAAAAACTTTGTATCTTGCTTGGAGACAGTCTGAGCAATTGAAATCTTTAAATCAGCATAATCTAAATGAGACTAAACATTGACCTAATGCCCTTTATTTTCATGAGTACCTGTTTACACAGTTTTCCCAAGCACTCTGAATTGACAGAATAGGCAAAGTAAATAAAACAGCCTCAATATAAAAAGTTTGTCACAGCAGGAGGCCTTACAGTAATGTAAATATTATTCCTGAAAAACCTTTAACTTGGTTCAGAATTGGCTTAGCATTGTGTGGAATCTCTCATATCTTACTTTTTCTCTATTAAGGTAGGAGCGAGTGAATCTTTGGTCTCTTATGAAAGAATACAAGTTTGCTCTTATATCCAAATTTCCCCACCCCACACTGTCATAGCCTGCTGTGTGCTGAGTGCCCACTGCGCCTTGTCATAGATGCTTACCCCCAGTGCTGTATATGTGTGGGTGTATGCATGACCTGAAAGTGTTTTGGTTAGAAGTTCCTCTTTCCACATGTGATATCATTACTTCCGTTCTGCAAGATTATAAGGGAGTGCCCAAAGTGTTTCTAAATTCATGTTATTTGTTGAGAGAAATGGATGAAATGGGGTTCCTTTAATGTATTTCTCATAGCTTCTTCTGCATCACACTGTGATGATGCAGTGGTTTGCTGAGAGAAAACATATTCACACTATATTCTAGTACCTCTGTCTTCCTGCTTGTTACTGTATGTCCATTGTTATTTATATACTCAAATAAAATAAAAATGGGCCATTAGTTCTAGATTTGAGAAATAAAGGGCAAATTTATATTTTGCTAAGCACGAAGGTTACCGTGGGGGATGGGCTAAATGAGCGATGGGCATTAAGGAGGGTGCTTGTTGTGATGACCATAGGGTGTTATATGCACATGATGAATCACTAAATTATAATTTTGAAAGCAGTATAATACTATATTAACTAACTAGAATTTAAATAAAAATTTGAAAAAATATATCATTGACTGCATTTTGACTATCTGTACAAAAGCTTGTAATTATTTTATTGACATGTGTTTATATGCTGTCTTACTTCAAAAATAACTCAAAGTAACTTCCGGGAATAACAAATAATTGTTTTCTGCCCTGCACAGCTTTTCAGCATTATAGTCTTAAGACACACACACACACACACACACACACACACGCACACGCACACAGGTACATATATAGATATACAGACAGATATGGATCTATTTCTATATCTATATCTATACAATATTTTGAAAGGATGAGGTTCCACAGACAGCTGAAAGCAATGTGGTACCCATATATACTAAATTATTTAATAAAGTTTCCATTAAGCTCAGTTTATGCTCAGACTGTAGTCTGGAGTATAAGATATTCTTTGAGTAGGAAAATATTTCTTACAAATTTCTTTGATACATGCCTGAGGGAAAGTAGTTTCCCAATCATTTCAAACTGAATTACATTTGAGTGACTCTGATGGGGGCGGGGTTCAAAATGTCATCCTCTCAGGTAAGCCAAAAATTGTTAGAAATTAAGGATTTCCTGCAAACAAATATTTAGAGTTTGTGCGAAACACTGCTAAATCTTGGAGCTATATTCTCACTGAACTATTTAGGAAAATAGCATTCAATAAAATAATGTAACCTCTACTTAACCTAATTTCATGTGCATTATAGTGACTTCCATCTCAAAGTTAACTAAAGCACATATACTGCTTTTTACATATGTTGTCTATCATAATATCTTATCTTATGTCACCCCTTAATTCCAAGTTGGCACTGAATGAATCTACCATATTGTGCTAGAAACAGATACAAGGGTATTTAAAAGAATTATTTCCTTGATTTTTCTCAATATTCTAATATGTATCTATTCCATCTTTGTGTTATTTTATCTTAACATTCATCGTTTAAGCTTACATTTTACCATTTAATAATTGCCAAACCATTTCTGAATCTAAATTCAATATACAAACATAAACTTGGCCAATTCATAACTAATGCACATCATCAGTAATAAAGACAAAGTTCTCATGAGAACTAGATTTTAAATAATTTTATATTGCCAATTGACTTGCAACTATAATGCATTTTTAACCTCATGTATAATTGTATTTTTTTAAGCTTTCCATTTTAAAATAATAGGGCAATGTATACAAATGTATTAAACTGACATTTATTTTGGAAAAAGAATTTTTAATTCATTCATATAATTCATATTACCTCAGAATTTTCTAAGTGATGGAGATTTCTCCCCCCAAAAAAATAAGCCACTGTTATGTTTATTACTATTTTTTTTTCCAAAATCCACACACTATGAAATCCTGCAAGTGGAAATTAATAGCAATTCACTTTTCCTTGTTTTGTTACTTTCCTATTTGGCAATTAGCAGCTACAGAAAATTGTTGAAACAAAGACCTTTGGCATAATTATTTACCATCTTGGTTGTATATAAAACACCCAAAGTCACCTACCAGAGGAGAAACATTATATAATAATGTAGTTAAAGCTGTTGTGTCTCACAGCAGTTTACATAACAAATCATCATTCATGGTGTCGTACAGACTTCATATTTTACTACCATTCACTGAATCTAAATTCAATATACAAACATAAACTTGGTCCATTCATAACTAATGCAGGTCATCGGTAATAAAAGCAGGCTTCATGCTTCACCACTCCCACACCCCAAAATAAGATGTTGGTCATTTCTGAGGACTAGGAAGAAGATAGAAAATAAATTCTTATCTTACATGCATGTTAATATATATATTTTATATGATAGAGATGAGGTCATTGAACTGAATGACTGCCTCTGCCCTTGGATTTTTTTAATAGTTTATTTATTTATATTGGGATAGAGACAGGCAGAAAGAGGGAGAGAGAGAATCCAAGCAGGCTCTGCACTATCAGCACAGAGCCTGACATGGGGTCCAGATTCACAAACTGTGAGATCATGACCTGAGTTGAAACCAAGAGCTGGGTGCTTAACAGACTGAGCCACCCAGGTGCCCTACACTTGGATTTTCTGTTTTCAGTATTTTTAGTTACACTATGCATGTTATATGAGTCAGTCTTAGGCATAGCTCTCTAATAAAATGAAAATGTATGTAGCATTTTTCACAGTGTGGTCCTGATGCATAATTACTGAAACATTTTTCTCACTTTCAAA
Source organism: Proteles cristata cristata (assembly GCA_017311185.1). Taxonomy (NCBI): domain Eukaryota; kingdom Metazoa; phylum Chordata; class Mammalia; order Carnivora; family Hyaenidae; genus Proteles; species Proteles cristata. The sequence continues at coordinate 22,689 of JAESUZ010005249.1, read as the reverse complement.
CTTAGCAAAAACAGGTTCTACTGTAGAAAGAATTGCACACTAACTAAATGAGTTTTTACATTCTTCATTGCCACCCTTCTAACTTGCTTACCACATAGTAAGTGGGTTTACTTGTGAGTCAATTAAGGTCTGTCCTCAATTTTACTTTTTAAATCAGCCATGTTCTTTTGCTCTTTTTTAGTTCATTCTATTTAATTTTTATAATTGCCTATATTTTGAGCCAATTTTAAATATTGGCTAAGACATAGTGTTTGAGTCAGAAGTTTTAGATGTTGGTCTGAACACTTTACCTGTGTGGGCTTCAGTCTACTAGAATCTCAAGCTGAAGATATCTCCAGAAAATTGAATTATTTCAAAGAAATATTTGAGTACCACTTGGAATAAAGAATATTACTGCACATCGGCATTTTAAGTCAGATTTTAAATTTGGACCATCTAAAATTTTTGTGATTAAAAGAATATATTTGGAAATGACTTCCTATAGCACACACACATTTTTATAATGCAAATGCACAATTTATTGTCATGTTTCTAGAACATAAGTTCTCCTCAACACCTTGTTTTTATTGCCATTACTAGGAAATAAGTATTTGAACAAGATGTTTTCATGAGGGAAATGTTTTTATTGGAATTCATAGTGTTTCTATTTCTTCAACTCCACAATTAATAAGAAATATGATGTTTGTGAAACTATATTCCAGATGCTTTTGAAAATAATAATGTGCTCTATCATGCCATTACACATAATTATGCAGAGTCCATTGCCCAGGATATGCTTAGGCCTGTAGTAGATTTAAAAATGGTTAGGGGCGCCTGAGTGGCTCAGTCAGTTAAGCATCTGACTTCAGCTCAGGTCATGATCTTACGGTTCATGGGTTCGAGGCCCACTTCAGGCTCTGTGCTGACAGCTAGCTCAGAGCCTGGATCCTGTTTTGGATTCTGTGTCTCCCTCTCTCTCTGACCCTCCCCTGCTCACACTGTCAATCTCTCTCTCAGAAAAAAAAAAAAACATTAAAAATGGATAAAGATATAGATCAAATAAATAGCCTTACGTATAGCCTTACCTAGAAGCAGCCTTACATAAAACAGAAATTATTAAAAAATGAAATAATAGTTAAACACTAACACAAAAGTCACCCCAGAGTATGTGTTCATAAACTGTTATTTAAAATGTAAATTTGAGTGGAGTTCAAAAGATGTTTCTTCACTGTAAATTCAAGCCTACTTGCATAGACATATTGTGCCTCTTGGAAACACTTATAGAACTTGATGTGCATTCTGAACCTAGAAAACTTGCTGGGAATGCAGATTTCTGGGACAACATAAAGGCTGATGGGTGCTAATTTCCACAATTGCCATTCAGAAACCTTGACCTCCGCATCCCTCCCAGTGATTCCAAGACAGGTGTTTTGTGGACTGCAGTGTGGAGAAACATTTCCCTCCCCTAGGCTGTCAGTATTTCATGCACATAGGATGATGGTGCTTTTACAGGTTGTTGCCAAATTTTATGAGGGATAGATGTTACATAAAGATGATTAAGTTTAAATTGTTCAAACGTTTTATTTTTTCTATGAAAACTGACATCTAAGGGTCGAGTAGCTTTGTTCCTTATGGCACCATAGCCCTGATTACAGGCTTGAGACAGCAGTAATGGCTACGAGATAGGAATAAGCTTTAGTCTCATGTCATTTACTTAACTTTTAGAAGAATAAAAGGCAGGAGAAACAGCAGATTCTGTTGTTGAAATATCTTCAACTAATTGGAAGCCCTCACAGGACTCAAGCACTCAACATGTTTTATCTCCTCACCCACAGAGAGCATGGGTGTCTTCCTAGTTTAAAGACATAGATATTATCTATTAATATCATCTAATATAAATATGATCTAATAATAAATCATAAGTATCAATGATCCCATCAGAAAATGCACTCGTGGACCCAGAACCATTATATCAGGCATGTAATATATATCTGATATATTATCTCAGAACCATTTTAACACAAAAGAAATATCTGTAGGTGGGAATGACAAAATTGTGTCACAGTATGGTTCCCAACCCCCGACACTTTGACCACAGAAACTAGAAACCTTGTTAAAGGCATGCTTTGTTACTGTCACTCATACTCAAGTGATCTACACACTCATCCTGTGAACAAGCCAGCTTCTTATGTCCTTGCTGTCCTGTCTTTAGTAATAAGTGTTTTAATTCCTCATTCCAGTTTCTATTTAAATGTCTTTACTATGTTGCACTCTTGGGCCATGTCGTACACTGTTCGTGTTGCAATGTGTTCTTTTGTCCAATGAGATCTATTTCAGGAACCTAAACTGATATAAAAATGTTTTGTTCCAAGCCATTAATAGTATTTTCAGTTGTGGCTTCTGTTATGGTATAAAAGAAGTCCAAGATGGACTCTGTCTATTTCTGCCCAAATACACAAGATCTTCCAGGAGCTATAGTCAAAGACCTTAGTATTCCATCGGCCAGCAATGTGTTAGCACTTATCCTCAAGAGATTTAATTCAAAGGCAATTTTAAAGCAATATTTTCTTTCATTAATATTCAAGTCAAGCTCTCACTATATCAATGTCACAACAGAGGAATATGTCACAATTCTGTCCTTTGCTGTATGGCCTGGACACCGTCATGGCAACATCCATGGCCAGCCCAAGACATCTGTTTTGGCATTCTGTTCTCCTTTGGAGCTAGCAACCAGGAAAAGATTACTTGACTTAATTTAATTCTACCCTGGAATTTTTATAAGGAATTTCGTCTCCCACCCTGGGACGTTCTTCACTGTTCATTTAACCTTGGCCATTTGCCTGGCCATAAGGCAACGCCACTGGCTAGGGCCAAGAGCTTTGAATATCCGGATATTGCTCTGAGAGCAAGAACCAGTTCTTCTGATATACTGCCACATACACTGGTTCTCAAGTCAGCCCATTTTGTGGACCTACCTTGCTTTCTTCAACTACAGTTATTTATTGGGGCGCCTGGGTGGCTTAGTCGATTAAGCGTCCGACTTTCGCTTAGGTCATGATCTCATGGTTTGTGGGTTCAAGCCCCGCATCGGGCTCTGTGCTGACTGCCAGCTCAGAGCCTGGAGCCTGTTTCAGTCTGTGACTCCCTCTCTCTCTGACCCTCCCCTGCTCACGCTGTCTCTCTCTCTCCTAGAAATAAATAAAAAAAAATTTAAAAAAAAAACTACAGTTATTTATTTGACTGCAGGTGTGGTTTGACTCCTGACCTTCTATGTAAAAGTTCTATTGGTGAATGAGGTGACCTGCTTTGTCTCAGTGGGAAGAGAATCATGAGGTTAATCCCACTCTGATAGCTCTTGCTGGAGGTTCTGTCTCTGGTCCATTGTCAAATAAGCTACCTTTTCATGTATATGAAGTACTTCTCCTGAGTAGTTCTCCTTAGCCTGAGTAGTTCTCCTTAGCCTATTCCTAAACTGACCGTTTTCATTTTATTAGGGTACTTAGATTGAAATACCTTTCTGACCTTGCCCATCATAGCACGATAGGTATTTAAAGCCTAAATAAAAACTGAAACCTTTGGGTTTCTTCAGTTTGGGGACTGCTTCTACCAGAGCACAACAGAATATCAGTAGTTGTCATTCAAATAGATTGGAGAGTTTTCCAATCTAGAACTCTGGCAGCCATGTTACAGTACCACTGCTGAGCCTTCTCCAGAAATTCCAGTCTGCATGTGTTTTCATAGCAGTTACCGCTAGAGCCGACAGATTTTAAGGCCTCAGAGAGGGTACTTGGGCTGTTTGTTGCCTGCCTCAGACCTGTCAAAGTTCCTTCACCCCTGTTCCTCTCTCAAATTCATTCTGTCTTCTAGTCACTGTATACAACATGGTCAACGGGAATCAAAATGTATCTGCCAAATTACAAATAGTGTTACAAGCTGTATTTTTCATAGCAAGATGCAGACTAGATAATAGTTTGTCCTTTATTGTTTGTAAATCATTTCTTATGGTTTACTCTGATTATTTCCGGAAACTGGTCTAATGGGGCTTGGTCCTGAAGTTTAGTGGGTCAGTTAGCCACTTTTACCTAGTCACATGTACCACTAGTTACGAAATCCTCCCTTGACTTTCTCCCCAGAGAGGGAAACCACCATTTATCATTAACCAGCTTCCTTTTGACAGTGACCTGGAGCAAACTGTTTCAAGCCAGCTTGTGATAATAAGCTGAAGATTTCACATTTCCTTAACTTGGTCTATGTCACATGAGGACACACAGTGTCAGACTTTTTCCTTTATATAAACTTAAAAAGGAAAGCCCTAGTCCAGTCTATTAAGCATACCAGTGCCTTGTGACACCTGGCTGATGGTGGAGCACGCAACTCTTCATCTGGGAGTTGTGAGTTTAAACCCCACACTGGGTGTAGAGATTACTTAAAGATAAAATCTTAAAAAAGAAAAAAAAGGCTACCAGCCTCCATTGTCCTTCTAAAAGTCTTCAGATTTTACCATTTATCATGATAGAAGCTGTTGGGGGACTTCTTCAGGGACCCCAAGTAGTCAGCAGTCAGACCATAGGATATATTTAGTGTTATCATAGGCCAGATAGAGCTAGTCTAGAGAAAATGAATTAAGGACTTAGCACCCCTCCTTCCACTATTTCCTTAATCAGAACTAAGAGTTTCATTTACCTTCCTAGAATCTTTTTCTAAATGTTTATTTATTTTTGAGAGATAGAGAGAGTGAGCTGGGGAGGGGGAGAGAGAGAGAGAATGAGAGAGACAGAGGGAGAGAGAGAGAGAGGATTCACAGTGGGCTCTGCACTGAGATCAGAGACCAAATGCAGGGATCAAACTCAGGAACAATGAAATCCTGACCTGAGCTAAAATGAGATGCTTAACCCACTGAGTCATCCAGGCGCCCCCTACAGTCTTAGAATCTTGTATTGTTTAATCATTACCACAGAGGAAGCTTTAGGCAATTCTAAGAGCTTCCCATTTAGTACATCCAACTGTAACAACGGGGCTAGGGAAAAACTGCCTGAGATTAAGTTAAAGCCAGAAATGGCAAGACCCTTCATTCATGTGTCATGTCTTTTCCACTCACACATTTAGCCAAATGTGATACCATCCACTGGATATTCCACTCAGAGCTGTGCAAGGAGAGCCCAGCCTTCAAACCAGTCTTCTTTGTTTCAACTACCTTCATGGATGGAGAAAATTCAGCAGCCCATATCAGTGCCTTTTGTTTCCATTCCCCACTGGCATCAGTGATTTATCTTCTGAGATGAAAGCAGCATATTTACCAGGGTTCCTTAAAGGAAGCAGCTGCCGGAACTAGAACAGATTTCCTTCCTCCCAGCTGGCAATAATGTGCCGGGAAATCTTTCATAGGACTCCTTTCAATTTTCATTTTGTGTCTTAAAAGCCACCTAAAAGGAGCTAATAGATTTACCTCTGGCCATGATCTTTCTTCTGAACAGCCCAGAATTTTTTTCCCATCAGTGAAACCCAGCATGGAAGCTATAAAAGCAAATGTACCCACGAATCATGTATATCCTCCTGCCTTTCCAGAAGGAGAAGTATGTGGGGAACCCATGCCTGAGGACTCCCCTAATCATAGTGTCCATCAGAGTTTAGGTCAGAGAATGTGGTTTGCCTAGGCTCATTTTATTTATCACATGGCCAGCCCAGGTTTGCTACTTCCCTTAACGTAATGACTTCTGCTGTTCAATTTCACAGCAGTGAGAGAGCCAGGAAGCTGGTCCTCAACGTAGAGTCACACCACCCCAGGCTTTACCTGCTCCAAAAGAGTCATTGATTACATGCCTGCCAGTAGCTGCAACAAGTGAGAAGTTGAAACGCCCAGAATTCGAGAGAACCCCAAAAACAGACCACCAGAGACCAGAGTCAAAGCCAAGCGGCAAGGGTTGTTTATTTGCAGGTTCGAACCCGGTCCTCCCCGCAGTCACTCGTTGCCGGTGACGCTGAGAGGCCCTGAACAAAGCCTCTGCAGCCTTTTTATAGACAGAAGTAAACAAGTCATGGGGAGGGACAGATTTCCATGGTTACAAGTTTGCCATTGGTTAACATTCAAATGTGAACATATACCGTATCTGATTGGTTCCCGCCATCAGGTTTGGCTGGATCTAATTACAACATTTGGGATACCTTTGAATTCAGTCTATCATAGAGCGAGTTTTAAGTCTTGTTTGGCGACTAACAGGTTAACATCTCTCTCTCCAGGCCCTTCTCTCAGCAAGGTGGGGGGTGGCTGCTGGCCTTTTGGGAGTGGCTGCCCCCAGGGGGCTAGTCCCTTGGGCAATCCGGGCGGCGGGGAAGCAAGCCTTAAGCTTTGTTACAGAAGCAGAGAGAGCTGGTTAGGTGTTAGCTTCCCGCAGCGCAGGCATTTGCTCAGAAGTGGAAAAGCTGGTTAAGTTTATTTAGGCCTGGGGCTATGTGCAGCCCGAGGTTTCTTTTAATGGAGGACTTAATTTTTGGCTCTACATTCCCCCCTTCTCTTGTGTATTTGAAGGCCCAATCATGGGTCTTCGGTCGGGTCCCAATCATTAGGGTGGCGATACTGCAACCTAAGTATTATGGGGTGTATTGTCCCCGGACATTCTTGCATGAAGGCAAGCAATCTAGTTAAATGACAAAATCTAAATCTCAGATGGACATACATTGTTAAGGATTTGGCAAGAGTTCAGTATGATGCAATTGCCATAGAAATTTAGTTATTTTTGTGACATATAATAACTCTTATAACAAAACATTAAAACTTTAGGATTTACATATATATTTGGGCAGTAATAGCACTTACCCATGCAATATAACCTAAGGTTTACTGTTATGTATAGTGTTTTTCCAAGTAACCTAGCATTTTAGATAAAAGGGCCTAATTGGCCAAAAGACCCCCTTTTTTACTGTTTAAATCCTGGGAAGTTTGTTAAAACCTTAGGAAGCTATAAAGCGTATCCTAAATAGGATTACAGATTATTACAAACCTTAAAGCTTTTTTTATTCAACCAAAGTGGCAATAATAGATCTTGACATAATATAGAAACCAACCAATTAGAAACCAACATTGGTTGGGGTAGCTCCTTTAACATTGAGAATATTTAACTATGCAATCAAAGACCTGATAAAGATGAAACCTAAAGCTTCGGGTTTTCTTGGCAGAAAAAAGGAGAAAACTTTTGTTTATATTGTCTTATCAAGAGCAGATTTACAATCCAAGAAAACTTTGTCTTTTGACCGGAGAGAAAAGCAGAGCTTTAACCTTATACCAGTGTACTTTTCAAATTCCATTCATTTCAACCAGTCTATCCTGAGCACATATAAAATTCCTTTTCAAAGATTTCCCTTCACAGACCTTCTACATCTTTTCTTTGCCTTTAAACTTTGTCCCAAAGCCATTTCTCTCTAAGCAACCAGTCTTATTTAGGACAAAATTACTTTCTTTTACCCTCAACAAAAATGTATTTCCATTTCTTATATTCTTTTTTTATGGATCTCTCAGTTTTTTTATATACAGGGTTGCTTTCCATCAGTCTTAAGTACACTTAGCAGAATTTTAACTTGGGAAACCTTAGTCTCTAATTGAGGACCTAGTAACCAATTGAGAGGTGTTTACATTAGAATTTTTAAATCACTTTTTTAAAAGGTCTAAATAGTCTTACTTTTTCTGCAATAGGAAGCTGAAAACTCAAACCTATGTTTAGTAACTATGTATTTTGTTTTGATAGAAGTCATGCAATTCAGGCCAGACATGTTTTCAAAAGGAGTTAGAATGCAAAAGGGAGGAGAGCTATCCAGTCTCCGCCAGTCTCCAAGGTCAATTTAATTAAGGTCTCTTTTAGAGTTCTATTTATTTCTTTTTTTATCTGTCCTGAACTCTGGGGTCTGTATGCACAGTGTAATTTCCAATTAATCCCCAGGGCCGTGGCTAAATTCTGGCTTACTTTGGACACAAATACAGGTCCGTTGTCTGACCCTATCATCTGAGGAAAGCCATATCTTATGAAGATGTCTTTCAGGAATTTCTCACGTTTGGTTGGGAGTGCTCGGCGGGCGGTGGTTCCTCAGCTCCTTGGTAGGTGTTTTTCCTTATCAAGGGCCATTACTTTACCGTGGAGATCCCGGAGCTAGCCATCCGCAATGACGAGGAGCTTAACAAGCTGCTAGAGTCTAGGTCAAATCCCGCATCTGGTGTCAGCAGCGTTTCAGGCAAGCCTTCAAGTGCGTGGTGGTCGGCGATGGGTGAGTGCGCCTTGCGGAGGCCACGGGTTGGGCGGGGACGCCCCCGGAGACTTTGCCCGGGCTGGGGCTGGGCGCATGGCTCCGGGGATGTGGGAGCCACGGGGGTGCAGGCGGCTGGCTTGGGGCCTGTGCCGTGGCCCTCATGCCCTGATGTCCCTACCGCGCGCTCCTCAGAATGTTGAGCCCAGTGTCCATTAGGAACTCAGTGGATCGCCCTTTTACTTTTAGGGTTACCCTGGGTTTGGGGAGGGGTGCCGAACCCCGTTTCCCCTAGTCACTGTCATTTCCCATTACTAGAATGAGAGTTTCAGATTTATTCTTGGGGCATTCTTTGGCCCAATGTTCTTTCTCTTTGCCGTAGGCGCATTGATTTTTGCTTAATTGGGGGCGCCCCTCGAGCCGCTGGGAGTTCTCCTTACCTTCTTTTCCTGGAGCCAACTGTCTGAGACGTCTTTTTCGGTCCTCCAGTTCCGCAGTTCCCGCGAGTAGCATCTCGGCTAGACCCTGGTTTTGTCTCTTTTCAGCCTTTACCTGCTTGTCCTCTGCACTGTCCCTGCTGCTGTGTACCCTCTCTGCCACGACCACTAGACCTTGGAGGCTCTTTTTCCTAGACGTTCTAGTTTCTGAAGTTTTCTCCAATCGTTGGGAGCAGACTGACAAAAGCCATGGCCACCGCAGCTAAGTTTTGCTGGGGCCTCTGGATCTATAGGAGTGCACTGGCGGAATGTCTTTATTACTCTCTTAAGGAACGCTGTGGGGCTTTCCTCTGGTCCCTGACTGACAATGTAGGCTTGCGAGCTGCAGCCTTGAGACCTCCCAACAGAGTCTGGCGGTAGACGAAGAGACTCTCCTTACCTTTAGCCAAGTTGTAGTTTCAATCTGGCCATGCCAGGGGAAACCTAGCGTCATTTTGAGCCTGGTCAGGAGTGGGAACTCTAGTGGGCCCAGGAACCAATTTTCTGGGTTCAGACTGGATTATTTTCCATTTCTCAGTACTGAACATGCCGGGAGCCACACTGGCCTCTCTGGATGGCAGTCGCAGCAAGGAAATGGCAGTGTTTGCATAGCTTCAGCCATGAGAAATGAAAACTGGCATCTCCCTCTGCCACTACTGGCTCGTGCTGGAAATAAGCCTACTGGTATTGACCAGGCCTCACAATATTCCATATTAGACTCATATTCTGAACACAGACTGAACATAGATACCTCATAAGGAAAAGTATATTCCTGCCTTTACAAAAGAGACTTTAGACGAAAGCTCCGTGGGCAATCATCAAAAGGCTCTTCCTATGGGCCTTGCAGACCCAAGACTCAGACAATAAAGGGGGTTAAGAACACAAGAGTTACAATTGAGCCTGGCCCTGAGACAAAGAGCCTAATCTAAAGTTAAGGTACAGATAAGGGCAGAACATAAGTTACTACATTTATCTTTGCTAATTGCTGAAGCATAGCAGCCCCTTCCTCAAGGCCCACATTCCACAAACATTTTCCCTTATACTGGCAGCTGGGATGAGGATAGATAAGAGTAACTAAAACATAACCCAGGCGCAAAGACTGACATATTTACGGCCCCCTTGGTGCTTGCACATTCAGCTTCAAGGAAAAGGCTCATTCAAGCAATTTAGGAATAAGCCTAATAAACATTTTACAAATAATTAGCCCTTGTAAAAATTCTGTCTTCTGATGTTATAGTATCGTTTAACCTTAAAATAAAGACACCAAAACCAACAGGACAGAGATGACTGCCTGGTGATCAGAAAGAATCTCAGGGCTCTCTCATTCTCTTTTGCTGACACCGTCTATCCTTCAGGGACTCCTGGACCTGTCGGAGCCGGCGCGGCCTCCGACATGAACAGAACCTGCAACAATTCACGGCGGCTTCGGGTCCCTTGGGCGGGGCCCATTTCCCCAGGGCCGCTGGGTCCGGTGGGGCAGGGGGCCCCTGTGGTTCGGGTGGCGCCTTTGTTCCTCCTGCTGGGTCCTGTGGAGGAGGTTGCCTAAGGAGGGGGAGAAGTTAATTTTTCCTCCGTTTCGCCCTGTAAGAAAGGGTAGAGCGGCGCAGAGGGTTCAGTTTTCCTTTTCGGCAGCTCCAAAGCCCGGGAGGGCGGGTGCTTTTTAGTCACCGCCAGGGTGTCAGGTTTCTGTGGAGGCAAGAAACTTTTAATCCAAGGGGGTGGGTTATCAACCAGATCAGCCCAAACCATGATGTCCGGTGGCCATTTCACATTGAAAGTGGGCCATTCTGTGCAGCAGTAAGTTTAAAATGGACCCTTCCTAACAGTCACTGAGAGGTTATGGGCTAACATTAAGTCTAGGGGTTTGGATGAAGTCTGTCTCATAACGTCAGTCTCAGTCACAAGGTAATAAACACCAACAGAGAAAATTGACAATTCGACATAGACATACACAGAGAGAGACTGATAACAGAGTCCGCTGTGCACAGACACAGACACAGAGAGACCGATAACAGAGTTCGCTGCGCACAGACACAGACACAGACACAGAGAGACCGATAGTAGAGTTCGCTGCGCACAAACACAGAGACACAGAGACCGATAACAGAGTTCGCTGCGCACAAACACAGAAGGCTAGCCAACAGAAGAAGGCGCCGGCCTCGAACCGGTGCGCCCCCCAGAAGAAGGCGCCGGCCTCGAACCGGTCGCCCCCCAGAAGAAGGCGCCGGCCTCGAACCGGTTCGCCCCCCAGAAGAAGGCGCCGGCCTCGAACCGGTGCGCCCCCAGAAGGCGCCGGCCTCGAACCGGCTCACCCGCCGGCCTCGAACCGGCTCGCCCGCCGGCCTCGAACCGGCTCACCAGATGGGCACCGTAGGACGTCTCCTCGGTCCCTACCGACTGCTCTATAGCGCGTCCGCCAGAGCCAGTACAGTCCCCGATGCAGATTCCGCGCGGCAGAAACCGAAACAAACAGATAAGACAGAAACTGATGCTGAGACAAACAGACAGACAGAGCCGGCTCACTTACCGATCGGTCTTAGGAACAACCCGTTGACTTGGGGTCTGGTGGGTCTGGAGGGGAAATATCCCGGACGAGCCCCCATATGAAACGCCCAGAATTCGAGAGAACCCCAAAAACAGACCACCAGAGACCAGAGTCAAAGCCAAGCGGCAAGGGTTGTTTATTTGCAGGTTCGAACCCGGTCCTCCGCGCAGTCACTCGTTGCCGGTGACGCTGAGAGGCCCTGAACAAAGCCTCTCCAGCCTTTTTATAGACAGAAGTAAACAAGTCATGGGGAGGGACAGATTTCCATGGTTACAAGTTTGCCATTGGTTAACATTCAAATGTGAACATATACCGTATCTGATTGGTTCCCGCCATCAGGTTTGGCTGGATCTAATTACAACATTTGGGATACCTTTGAATTCAGTCTATCATAGAGCGAGTTTTAAGTCTTGTTTGGTGACTAACAGGTTAACATCTCTGTCTCCAGGCCCTTCTCTCAGCAAGGTGGGGGGTGGCTGCTGGCCTTTTGGGAGTGGCTGCCCCCAGGGGGCTAGTCCCTTGGGCAATCCGGCGGTGGGGAAGCGAGCCTTAAGCTTTGTTACAGAAGCAGAGAGAGCTGGTTAGGTGTTAGCTTCCCGCAGCGCAGGCATTTGCTCAGAAGTGGAAAAGCTGGTTAAGTTTATTTAGGCCTGGGGCTATGTGCAGCCCGAGGTTTCTTTTAATGGAGGACTTAATTTTTGGCTCTACACCCTGATGTATGTGACCGCCGTGTCCCTGCGTGGCTGCATATGGTTTAATTCCCAGGGGGGCACTTCTTAGCTCAGTCACTGGAGTTTGCCTTCATTCAGGCACATCGGGACATGGGCCTTCTTTGGCTGCCTTCGCTGCTCCCCTCTGATGCTTAGGGCAGCCGGGGCTTGTGTGTTCTCCAGGCCGTTTCGTGTCCCTCGTTTTGTGTGGATGGGTCCCGTTCACCCGTTTTCCTGCCGAGACACAAGAGGCCTCTTCCAGCTCAGGGCTCAGGGAGCACTTCTGTCGGGCCAAGTCAGTGCAGGGTTATTTATAACCTCAGTACTGAGATTTTGTTGTGTCGCTGCTTCGAAAAATGAGGAGGGTGCTCCCATGATGGGCTGGATCATTCTGGGAGCTTGGTTGTCCATTCCCGATGGCCTTGACTTCATTGTGTGGAGTTATGGGAGCAGATCGGGTGATCCCTGTGGCCTTGATCTCTTTGACTTGCTGACCGGTAGATCAATGGGACTAATGATGGATTTGGGGCAGCAAACCCCTGCCACGTTATGCTGAACCTGGCCCTGGGGACGTGGGGGCGCCGATGTGGACGAGCTTCCGACCTCACATGGCCTGGATCCACAGATGGGCTTTCCAAAATCCTGGAGTGTCAGGCTTCTTATATGTATGAGAGGTTGCTGGGAGCTTTATGGAGGGAGCTGTGCAGAGTAACAGCTCTCTGCCCACCAGGCCTTTCGTTTCACTCGGCGCCCCATGCAGGGAGGACCCTGTGCCCTGCAGCCATCGTGAGGGAACTTGGCGATGCCCCCGGCCTGGCCACGGGCCAGGAGTCACTGCTGTGGACACGGCTGTGCTCTCCCTGGCATCCGGGGCAGGCCAGGCGAGGCCCCCTCCCTCCCCCAGGCCTGTTGATGTCGAGGCTGGAGGAGAGGGCTGTGTGGACACTCAGTGAGCCGTTTCTGTGGTGGACGGAAAGCCCCGGATGCTTGGGTCCCTGGGCAGCACAAGTGATGTGCAGGGGCTGCACCTGCCCGCCTCCTGGACCAGGGCTGTGGCTCAGGTGAGCTCACACAGCTACACGTCTGGGGACGGTTAAACAGTGGCGTCGTGGTGACCTCGAGGCTACCTCGTATGTGCGGGAAGGTGCCTGTCGGGTATCCCTGTGAACCGTAATCTCTCTCGTGAGTTGCATTTTGGCAGCTAGCGGGGAAGGCGCGGGGTTTGCAGCCTCGCCCTGCACTGGGAAGGTACGGGTGTGGTGTGGCCGAGACCTTCCTCTGGTCTGGGTAGGACTAGGGGACTGGTGTGTGACGTCTTCTGCGTGTGGCTTGCGTTTTGGTTTATCCCTTATGGGAGGGTATTTGCTCTCCGCTCCGTCCTTCCTGCGGGCCCACCCGTTACATCCCCTGCCCCCCGCCACCTGTGCCCGGAAGATTCGTGTGGACGCGGCAGACCTGCCCATCCAGGTGCAAGGGCGGGGAGGCAGGTGGCTGCCAGCTCCGAGCTGGAACTTTAGCAGCCGTTCCAGCAGCAGGCGGCCGGAGAGAGAGGAAGAACTCCCAGTCAGGGGTGGGAAGGCCTCAGAGGAGGTGATCCTTGGTGTCGAGTCGGCACGTCTCTGATAGAGGGCCAGGAGGCCCCAGAAGGAGCAGGCGGGGAGGCTTGGGAGGAGGGGGAGGGGCTGCAGGAGGGATGGAAGGGGCAGTGGGAGGAGCCAGGAGGGCAGCCCTGTCCCGGGAGCACAGCTGCCTGTGCAGATTCTTATCAAAGTGCCCTAAAGGGACACCGGGAGCCGGCCGGGAGCTGCGGCCACCCCACCCGGGAGGCTCTGGCCAGGAGGGGCCGTGACACCGGGCTGACCCACGCAGACCTCAGGTGGATGGCAGTCCCAGGGAGGGACTGTTCCAGGCTGTTTGTGTAGACCCCTTGTCCCGCCTCATTGCCTCTGTGTCCCGCACACACCGGCCGTGATCCAGGTGGATCTGTCTAGAACATTGCCGACTCGCCGGCCTTTTCAGCCCAGAAACTGGTTTGCCTGAGCTGCTGCCGCAAGGTCTCCCCTAAGCTGTGTGACTCACTTGTTAGATGCACAGGGGACAATACTGCTGCTACTGTCACTACTCACAGCCCCTGTCGGTCAGAATCTTGGTGTGCAGGGCTCTGTTCTCTCATTTAATCTTTACGACAATCTCGGCCAGAGGGTTCAATTATCCCTGCTTGCACAGATGAGAAAACCGAGGCTCAGAGAGGTTAAGGAACCTGCCCCTGGGGTCGCCCAGCACAAACGCAGCACAGGCAGCGCTCGAGTTCTGGGTCGCCTGAGCCCAAAGCCAGTGCTCTCAGTGACCCTCAGGGCCTCACGCAGGGCGCAAAATGGGTCCCTGCCGAAGCCCGGAGGCTCTCAGGGGTCCTGTGGGATGTGGTGGGTGCTCTGGACACAAGAGGAGATGTGGCCATGCGGGAAGACATTCCAGGAGGAGAGAAGTTCAAGGGCAAAGGCCTGGAGGCGTGGCAGCTCTGTGTGAGTTGAGAGTGGCTTCCTAGCAGGACTGGAGTGGTAGCAGAGCCCTGGGCACCCGTCTGGCCCTCAGGGATGTGCTGAGGGGATCAGTCCTTCCTTTGGGGCCCGTGGAGAGCCAAGGAGAGGGCCCCATCCACTGGCCCCGGGTTGGGAGGGGCCTGTCGGGGGGAGGGACAAAGGCCCCATTCCTGAAAGGGAATCATAGAATGGATACCGAAGGGGCCCCCGGCCCAGCGTCGTGGTCTCTGTAAGATGATGCGGTCCAGGGAGCAGGTGCATCTGTGGGGACCCAGAGCGCAGAGCAGGGGCCGCCAGCAGGGATAGTTCCCCCCTCCCTTCCTAATTCAGTGAGTTTTACGAAATGAACATCATTGGAAATAATGGATACAGGAACCAAAAGGTGAAGAGCTCACTGCTGTCCAGTAGGTAGTGAGGCTGTCATCGCCACAGGTATGAAAGCACGGGCCGGATCCTCACTTCTCCAGGCCGTGCTTTTCAAGCATGCAGTGATCCAGGGAGGTACACTGCTCTCCTGCTCTTCTGTCTTTTCCTCAGACTGTCAGCACCTGAGGGTGGACATCGCTCAGTCATTCAACAAACCTGTGCTGCATAGCTACTGTGTGCCAGGCACTGTGCTGGGGCGGGGGGTGGGGGGGAAGACAGAGGCTACAACAGGGAGCAGAGCGCCCAAAGTCCTTATATGTCCGAGGACTCTTGTTGTCTCTTTGTCCCCAGCCTCCAGCCTCAGGCCAACCCCCTGGGCACTGGGAACGGAAAGGTAATGTTAGTTGAGCAAGAATGTTACCAGGGGGGATGTACCTGCCGTCCGTGCCGCTGGGGCTGTAGATTCACAGCCTGCCCCTCTCCCGTCAGGCCTCCCAGACCTGTCTCATTAACCAGGCAATTGTCATCTCCGTCTGGAGCAGGCCAGGCCGTCCACGTGGGTGGCCCTTGTTTAAAGGGCCTCCGGGCCAGTCTTCTCCACCTTCTGCCCCAGGAATGTGTCCACTGGGAGGGACACGATGATGAACAGCCCTGCATGATTTCGAGGTTCCCTGAATGTCCACTCTGCCTCCTGGAGATCGGCCACCCAGGCTTCTTATTAGGGAAAGTCAGAGCACAGGTCCCTGAGGCCTCTCGCGGGCTCTGCATGCTGTGACGTGGTCGGCCTGCAGTTTTCAGGGGCGAGACCGCGTCTGGCAATTTGGAATCATCTGGAGTAGTTGCCGGGGCTCCCAGGGTTCATCTGCCCTGGCCCTGAGTAGCTCCTGCTCCCTTGGGCTGAGCACAGTATCCCAGGGAAGAAGCAGGTGGCCTGCCAGCTCGGCGTGTGTGCAGTGTTGGGGTGCGGGCCTTGGGGTTCCCCTTCGTCCCAGGGCAGACCCGCCAGCTTCATGCAACGCCTCCCAACATGAGCATGCGGGAGCCTAGCTGGGGGCCAGAACTGAGGTTCTTGCTGTCACCTGGGGATGAGGAGAATTTCCCTGAACCGAGCATCCTCTGTATCCCAGGCACTGGAAGTGTGTTGCTTCACTGGACCCCCTCCCAGCTGGGGATGGTTATGAAAGCCCCCATTTGACTCCTGGAGAAACTAAGGGCCGGGAAGGTGAAGCCACTCCATCCATATCACACGCCTGGCCTTAGATGGAGCCTGGATTTGAATGCCAGCTGAGGTGGAAACGAGGCTCAAAGCGGCACAGCAAGCTGCTCAAGGTCGCACAGCCATCACCCGACACTGCTCAGTGAGCTTCCACTGCAGCGATTCGAGTGAAACCGGGATGATGGCCTTTCTCTGTTCCGACGCCCAGAGATGCAAGAGATGGGAGCCATGGCCTTAGGAAGAGTGTGAGGAGCTAGCAGCTCCCATGCAGAGTACCTGGAAAGGGGGAAAGCAGATTCCAGGCAGAGAAAAGGCAGTGGCGCTCAGCACCGCCCCCCCTCCCCGGGCTGTTAGGGGGAGGTGCTGTGGACTTGAAAAGGCAACCCCCTGTCCCCCGTTGGCCACAAGGCTGCTGGAATGAAAAACCCACAGCGCGGGACCACTGGAGAGACCCCTGTGTGGGCCCCCCGAGGAGGGGTGGGTGGGGGAGAGCATCAGGGTGGGCCCGGGCTGCCAGAGCTGATACCCTAGCGGATCGACCAAGCCACACTGATGGAGCCGGGCCCATCGCAGCCATCTGTGTAACTGGACCCAGAAAGGAATGCGTTGTAGGGGATCGCAGTGCAGGCACGTTCAGTCTGTGCTCCTTTAGCCACACTGGGGGAGGGGGGGGAGGGTGCAAAGACAGAGGACAGGTTACACGGTGGACACTGGTCGCTTCCGCTCCTCCTGGCACGGCCTGGCCGGAGTCGGGAAGCGGTGTCTCTGGGTTCCAGAGGCCCTCCTGCGGCAAGCTTGTCACCTGCTGAGTGTGGCTCCGGTGTTGACAACACGCGCTCTGACCCCCGACCGAAAGAGAGCCCGTTGTTCCATCTGGTTCAGCCAGAGACAGCAGTCACCTCGGCTGCAGTCAGATGACCCCGGGGACACCCGGTGTCCAGCCTGCAGCTGACGCTCAGAGTCGTGCGCTCTGTCCTTGGATGCCTCTCTTTGCGGGTGACTCGCTGTTTTTCCCACAGAGCATTGGTCTGGGTAATGGTTCCGTGGCCACCCTGCCTTCCGGTCAGGTGTGACCCTGGTCCCGCGGCCCTGCCTTGACGTAGACGTGTCCTTTGCCCCCCGGGGTGCTGGAGAGGCAGGAGAGGAAGGGGTCAGAGGGCAGGTCCTGCCAGCCCCCCACCCTCGAGAGGTGGACAGGAAGCAGTGGGAAAACCGGGGTGGGGGTCGTGTGGGCCGCCTGGAGAGAGAGGCTGATGAACACGGGAGGGGGGCCGTCTCTAGAACCCGCACAGGGTCGGACGGTGGGGGAGGGGCGGGTGAACACGGGAGGGGGCCTCCTCTCAAAGCCGCACACGGTCTGACGGTGGGGGAGGGGCAAGTGAACTCGGGAGGGGAGCCTCCTCTGGAAGCCACACGGGGTCTGACGGTGGGGGAGGGGCGGGTGAACACGGGAGGGGCCCTCGTCTCAAACCCGCACACGGCCTGAACGTGGGGGAAGTTGAGCCACCCGCCTCGCTTTGGAAACTGTCCTTGTTCCCTCCCACGAAACTGTTTGTGCAGCCCTGGCTGTGGGTCATGCCTGAGCGGACGGGGCGGTGGACGTGCACACGGATGTGTGTGGGGAACGCCTGGGTGCAGGCTCGTGGGCAGAGGTGTGTTTGAGGGGCTCGGGCTGGCGAAGACGAGAGGAGGCGTCCCCGAGCGGGCTCCTGAAGTTCACCGGGTGGACGGGGATGAGCAGAGGGAACAGCCCGGGAGGGTGAACGACGACATCAGGGTCTGAGGAGAGCTCTGGGGACTGGGACGCGGAAGGTGCCGGGGGCCAGACCCTGAAGGGCCCCTGGTCCCTCGGGACTTGGTGCTTCTGGCTACAGCTGTGGAAGCAGGGAGGTTGTCTGTCAACCTGGGAAGAATTTATTCCCTCAAGATACTCTCCAGCCTGACCTGTTCCATTCAGCCTTGAGTGGCTGTTCCAAACGCAGTGAATAGTCACTCTTGATTTTGCTCCTATCTCTCTGGCCCCCCACGCACCCAGAGTTTGGTTCCAAACTACTAGTAAGTCTAAAATCCTAAATTTTAAAGTTGCACGCTTTTCCAAAACTGTTTAAAGAACAGAGAACATATATGATATATATTTTATTTGTATATATGTACTTGTGTATGTTTAATATATATATCCATATTCATTCAGTGCTTATTTATGCATTCAAGATCCATTCAAGATCGAGTTATGGAGCACCTGCTGTGTGGCAGGCTGGGAATATAGCAGTGAGAAAGATCTCTTGTCTCTGGGACTTATGCTGTAGTAAATGAAATCAACATGTAAGTGATACGTCAAACAGAGCACACAGGGGTGATATGACAACACACCTGGGGTGTCCTGGGTGGTCGGTGGAGGTCAGGGAGGGCTTCCGGAGAGAGGTGAGGTTTGCACAGCAAACGGCAGCAATATTGAGAATATCGTCGGTGAGTTTTACCTCCCTAGTGTGCCTCCTCGTAGCTCTGCTCGGATGACCCAGCTGACCACCGTCGTCATTCTCGTGTCTGACCCTCACCTTGGTTTTCTTGGATGGCATCATGCACACAAAAGTAGGTTTGTTTTTTTTAATGTTGCCTATGATTTTAAAATGTTTTACTAACGCACATTTGTAGGGAGTAAAGGGCGCACATCTTAGCTGCACATTGTTGGGTGTTTACCTTCAGAGACGCCTGTGTGTCTGCCACGGGGATGAAAACAGCCCCACCCCGTGCCCCAGAAGGTTCCCTCTTGTGCCCCCACCAGCCACTGGCTCCCCACCCCAAGCTCTGTCTTGATTCGCAGCAGCACAGATTAGTGTTGCGTGGTTTTGTGCTTGATGTCCGTGGAGTCATGGGCTACACGGTCCTTTGTCTGGCTTCTCGCACGCACCTTTGTGTGAGAGGCGCTCGTTTTTACTTATAACCGGCGCCGCTTCACTTTCGCCACCCGGCAGCGTTCCGTGTCTCTCGGGGGCCTCGGGCGCACCTGTCTGCCGGGCAGGCGCTGGGAGCAGAGACGCAAACGGCTTTCATAGAAGCGGTTTTGCAGATCGCTTTCTCCACCGCCCCCCCACCCCCGACAAAGACCGAGGTTTCCTCTGGTTTCAGAGTCTCATCACCATGGAGTTTGTCAGCCTTCTGGCTTTTAGCCGCACGGATGGGTGTGCTGGAGTCTCACTGTGATTTGATTTGAGTATCTCGTTGAAGTTTTTGCAATCGTCAGAACTTCCTCCTTATGAAATGCGTGACCCAGTCTCTTGCTCTTTTTTATTTTTAAATTGGGTGGTCTTGTTACTGAACTGTAGGAGGTTCTAAAATGTATGTCTTATGGGTGGAAGCCCTTTGTGAGATTGATGTGTGGAGAATGTCTTTACCCACTCCGTGGTGTCTCTCCATTCCGTTTGTGGTGTTAGAATTTCTTAATTTTCTGAAAATTCGGTGTGTATCTTTATAGAATTCTTTATTAGTGACCCAAGTTTCTTTGGACACCCCTGCTTTTTCATGGACTTTGAAACATATTTTGAAGTGTATGTCAGGCACCGTACTAGGCACAAGAGGTATAAGGTGAAAAAGAGCCAGCCTGCTGTTCAGACATCCCCAGCCTAAGAGAGGACAGACAGACGCATAATTCATCAGTGACATCTCAGGTGATAAGGGTGGTGACAGGGAGAATCCTTAGAGCAGTGGCCATATAGAGTCAGATCCCCTAACCCAGTTTGTGGGGGACATAGATGGCTTCCTGGGGGAGGTGACATCTTAGCTGAACCCTGAAGGATAGAAAAGGTTAGGCAAGCAAAAGGAGGGTGAGAAGGGAAGAAGGAGTCCAGGCAGAAGGATGTACTCCCCCAAAGGGCAGAACGTTCTGAAATGCCCTTTCCTGGCTATTCCAGCCCTCTGCAGGGAGCCCCAGGTTGCCTCGGGGTTGCTGCGCTGGGCTGGAGTATGACTTGGGAATTTGGTCCCCCCTCCCTGTTGCAGACAGAGCAAAGCTTGGGTGTCCTAAGCTCCTTGAACTCTGCAGAAGTGGCAGTGGGGCCCCAGATTCTCGGCTCTTCCAGTGTAGCTGGGAGAGCACAGCTGACCCGTGGAGAGAGAGTGAGGGTCCACGGCCACCACATCACAGCAAGTCCAGCATCTGCAGAGTCGCCCAGGCATGTGTCAGCTGAAATAGATGCTGTGCAAACACATTTGAGGATAAAATAAAGTGAGAAAGACGGGAGGAAGGAACAGATAAATAACGCAACACAGACTCTTGGTTTTTATAGGACAAGGTTCTTCTTTGGAGACTCCTGCTGAAATCTTTAGGAGCGAAGCATCTTGAGCCTGGTAACTTATTTTTTAGCAGACCTAGAAAGTGTGTAGATATGTATTTAACTGGGTGTTCATGGTATTAGGTTGAACCGTGAAATTACTATTTTTATAGATGGAAAATAGTCACATAGCAAAATGTCATATAGTTCAACCTAAAGCTGTTTTCCAGTTGTGCGCTCTAAAAATGTTTGTAATGTGATATTAGGAAAAGAAAAGAATCTCACCTCGAAGAAAGGACCGTAACGAAATGGTCTCGTAATCGCTTCATGCTATAAAGCAACTGAATAAGACCTGCAGTTGAGAAGCGCAGAAAATAGAAGAGTAAAACATATCAGGGTGAGATGAAAAGGGAGATTGAAGACCTAAGGAAAAAATGGAAGATCCAAGCAGTATTATTAAGGACGAAGAAATCCATTAGGAGCAGCAAGGAATAGAAGATACATTGCTAAAATGGAGAAAATGTCAGAAACGGGGGACTTAAGATAACCAGAATGAATGTGGCTCGGAAACAATGAGGGGAAGAGATCCAAGCAATTAGCAAGAAGCAGCCGGTGTGGAAGAAAACACCGGTGATGTTCAGGAGCATCGTTTACGCTCCCGAAGGGGGTCGGTGGCCAACAGTCCAATGGAAGATGCCTCCAGAGGAAGACGTAGTAGAGAAGCAAAGGTCGGACACACCTGCCGCGTTCCAGAAACATCCGATCAGGTAGATCCAAGGTCAGACAAGGGGAAGAAATCTGCAGACATCTAGGCAAAAGCGTGCCTCCCCTGCAAGGGCAGAGATCTCAGGCTCGCCTCCTTTCTGCCAATTCAAGGCCAGAGGATAATGGAGAAATATCCATATGGTCCTGAGGTGGAGGGGGAGGGTTATCCCCAAAGATAACATACACACAGCCTGACTGCTGTTTGCATATAAAAGCAACAGCCTTTCTCAAAGATGAGCACGTGAGATGCATTTGTTTTGTCGATCAACCAGAATGAAGGATCCAGGAAAGGAAAAGCTGTAAAGAAAGGCTAGTAGTGAACAATTAATCCATTTAAATACAGAGTGAAGAGGAAATCAAGTTATGAATAGACTGTGAGTTTGAAAACTGGAGGATGTGAAAATAGTGAGGTCATGAACATTGAGAGGTAGGGGAGAGGAGGGGAGGGTGTGATCGTGGGAGTGTCCTCATCTTTTATCTGCTGTGTGCAATGCCTCCACCACACCCCACTGTGTTACCTTCTGCAAGGTGGGGGTTCCTCTCTGTTTTGTTCACTGCTCATCTGCATTTCCTTAGAATAGTGCTTGGCACATGGGTTGCTGAAGAGATGGATGGATGGATGGATGGATGGGTGGGTGGTTGGGTGGGTGGGTGTATCTACAAGGTGGCCAGGGAGCATCTCCTTTATGAATGTTGGGCCCGTTTAAGCTGTGTGGCCTCAGTTTCATGGTCTTGGGATGTGGTGCAAATGAGTGTTTCTATTCCAGTCCGGTGGTCTGGCGTGGGGAAAGTGGTGAACTAGTCTGGAGAGACCACCTGGAGGGGGACTTGTGGCTCAGCATGGTCCCTAGTGTTTCAGGGGATCCAGTTTTGAGATAGATGACATGTTGCCTTTATGCTCTCATCTTTTTTTTAAAATATTTATCTAGTTTTGAGAGAGAGAGAGCGAGAGCGCTCAGAGGAGGGGCAGAGGAGAGAGGGAGACCTAGAATCCAAAGGCAGCTCCAGGCTCTGAGCTGTCAGCACAAAGCCCGACGTGGGCTTGAACCCACTAGCTGTGAGATCATGACCTGAGCTGAAGTCAGCCGCCTCACTGACGGAGCGGCCCAGGCGCCGCTATGTTATTGTCTTACTGTTCAGGACAGGAATGGGAAACACATGCTGGTCTAGTTGCTCCCAGGTGCCAGGAAGAGCAGGAAAACATTTTCTCAGTCTGACGTGGGACTTGGGTGGAGACGAGCGATCGCACGGCCCAGAAGAGCAGGAGAAGGGTCGGGGAGCTGAGCTCCTGACAGTGCCAGGCACGCGCTAGGGGGTCCTCACGCCCGGTGCCATTCAGGCCTCAGAGCTTCTCAAAGCCAAGCGTTGCTGTCCGCATTTTGGAGATCAGAAAACAGAGGCTCGACATCAGCCCCCTCTCGCTGGCCTCGAGCCATCTGGGTGAGGAGCATGGCGCCCGCCTCGCAGGACTGGAGGCACCGAAGCGCCCCAGCAGCTGTGAGAGGGGGTCTGCAGGTGGCACAGCCCCCCGCAGATGCCGCCCTGCCTGCAGCCACGACCCGGGGGCTGTTGGTCTTGCCCAGTGCGCACGT